>CM042163.1:20403075-20545575 GCA_023376005.1 Doryteuthis pealeii | reverse complement strand
TTTTATTTAATTTGTTGAGTTGTTTTTGTGTTTGTTTTATTTTTTATTCTTTATTTTAAACTCATCTTTATATGGTTTAGATAATTCTGATTTCCTAATTTTATCTCTATATTTTATTTATATCTATATGAGTTTTATTTCCCAATTTTTTTCAATTTCGCTTTAGATATATATTTAAAATTTTTAGGTTTTAACCTTTATTTAATTATATTAATTTTTACTTTCTAATCCTAAGGTTTTACTTAATTCACAATTTTTATCTAGTCCTTTATTACTACTATTATTATTTATTTATTATCGGGTTATATTTATTATTATTATTATTATTATTATTATTATTATTATTATTATTATTATTATTATTAGCTCTTAGTTCCTATCTTTTAGACGTTTTACTTTTGATTTAATTCTATTTTTACTTCTATTGTTATTTTCGATAATTTTTAATTGTTAATTTTTCATCTTTTACCTTTTATATTTAATTTTAATTTTTTAATTTTTAATTTTAAATTTTACTTTATTCTCTTATATTTTTACTTTTTATATTATTTATTATTTATTAGGTATTATTTACTATTTTTTTATGTTTTTATGTTTTTATTTTTTACGCTTTTACCTTTTATTTTTCGTCTTTTATTAGTTATTACTTATATTATGTTATATCTTTTACCTGTTATTCTCTTACTGTATGCAATTTTATTCTATCTTGCTTTATATTATTCTAATTTTTTTTACTTTTACCTCCTTATTTTTTATTCTTTAACTTTTTACTTTTATTATCTACCTCCCACCTCTTATTGTTTTTTATTATTTTTCTCCTTATTTCTAGTCTTTTAATTCTGCCCATTTTGTATGTACACTTTGACAACTATTTCCCCAAGGAATCGGTCCCCCATCTAAGCCACACCTCATCCAAAGCATAGACCCCCCCTCGCCTCATTCAAAGAAACTAATCCTGCTACATTCAAACTAAGACACCAACCCTCCCCTCCCGAAATTGATAGATTTAAAAGTGATGTTACTTTGGGAAATTCTCAGTAAGAGTCATGTTCTTGTGATTACCTGAAGATGCCGTAGTAATACGTTGAAATGAATTATTGTAATGAAGCAAGTTTAGAGTTTTTTCCTTTATTTACTGAATATCTTGCTCTGTCCTTCCATTCACTGGTATTAGGCACATTGAGCTCTCCTTATGTTCTACCTGCATCAGCTTGGTTAAACCACACATGGAAAGATCCTAACTAGAGGAATATATATATATATATATATATATATATATATATATATATATATATATACATTTTCAAAAATTTATCTTTAAAAAAAAATATTTAAAATATTGACACACACAAAACAAATTTAAAATATAAATAATGAAATTTATTGCATACATTGCTCAGGTGCACCACAACTCCTCAAAGTCTCATGTGAAGTACATAGAATAATGTACTAATGTCAGGACCAGGAATAGCATACAGTAATATACAAATATACAAATATATTTGTTGAGAATCACTGGTAGTTCTTTGATAATGATCTACAATTAGTACAAAAAATTGAAACAATGTTTGTGTAAAGGTAAAAGTTGTGATAGACAATCAGTTTTCAAAAACAATTAAAGAATTTTCATGCTTGTTACCTCTGCAGTCCAGAGAAATCCTCAATGTGAGCAGATGAAGAATTGCAAATTCTATTCTGAACTGGTTGGAAAATTTTACAAAAACAGTTAAAAATGATTCCTTACAAATTGCAGTTATTGCAAAAGTGAAAGTGATCAGGACAAAACCACATGTCATAATTTCTGTACATAAATGCAAGAGGATTGTGAGGAGGAAGATGGATTTATGGTGCATCTAATTTTCAGTGATGAGTCAACTCTAAGTTGCAGTAATAAACTTCAAATGTTTCTTTACAAAACTTTGTATGAATTTTTGAAAGTGCCTATTTCTTTTGTAGAGTGAATTGATAAAAATTTTTTGGCAAAATACTTGCATTATTAACTGTAAATTTAATCATAGAAATTTAACTTAGTTTTCCACAAGGCTAGAAGTATAGAGCACCCATTGAAAAATGAACTTACTAACAATGGTCTACCACTAGAGTATGCTAACCATTACACCATGCAAAGTGCCCTTGCAAATTTACAAGAGTAACAAGTGGCTTATAGTTTTGGCATGTTGACCCCCTACACTTCCAATTATGGATTCATTTGATCCCTCAGTTTAGTCAGTCATTTTTTAAGGTTTATCCAATGATGGATATAATTCACCATTTCTTCTCTGATCTCTTTTTAAGACTTTTCTCTATGAATATTTTTCATATTTTTTTATTTTTTCTCCCCACAATATATCTAAGAAACTCTTCTTGAAATTTAAACTTACAAGTCTTGATGGAAGTTTGGATATACTCACAATTTGTGTTTCACTTTACAGAAATGCCCTTTGAAAAGGCATGAATCCAACTATTCTCTCTATAGCTATGGGTAAATGAAACTGATCATCATCAGCAGCATCAGCAGCAGCAACAGCAATAGTAGTAGTAATAGTATCATCAGTAAACACAGACACAGACACCAGAAGCTTAGTGTTTTATCAACAGCAATCCATATTTCTGTCACAGTACCTCCTTCCTATCTTTCTTTTTTACTGGTGTAACACTTTCAGGTGGAGGGACAAACAAATTTAGTGGCTATAACTTTAAATTGATGTATGTAAATGCATTGCTAATGATTTTACAATAGAAATGAATTGAAAATTGAGTAAAAATGCTGGAATTAATGCAAGCATTTCTAAAAAAATAGACCAATAATATATATATGGGGTTAGTGTTAAGTTTGTTAGGTGCTTGTATTTTAACCCCATATAAAAGCGTTGGTTCTTAGTTCTTCTGGGCTGGTGAGCTGAAATGGAAGGCATTCAAAGAACAAGAAAGGAAAGAGACAAAGGCAGAAGATGGTTTCATAACTCAGGCTTTATTGAACAGGGTATAGTCATTTGTAGCGAGGGCACATGGCCCTAGCTAGAAAACAAACTACCTCATTCTGGCCAAGTGATTCTTTTTGGGGAAGGGAGTCAGGCCTTTTTGTCGGACATGTCCAAAGGGGGGTGCAAAGGGGGTTCTTCCGGTCAAGGCCCCATGGGAGTTTGTTCTTTTTATTTTTGTATTTTTTTAATCCCCACATACACCATGTAAATAAATGCATTGCTAAGAGTTTTACTATAGAAATGTACTGAAAATCTGTCAGAAATGTATGTTCAATGGTCAGGAATGAATGGAATATTATTGACAAAATAAGACTATTATGCATATGTAGAACTCTTTAGCTTTAAGTAGGTTGTTATTCATTCAAAAAAGGATGTAAGATGACACACTAAAGCACAATTCTCCTAATTACGTTCATTCTTATGAGAGAAAATTGCATAAAATGAACCACATTATAGACAGTTTATATATGTCTAAATATATATACATGTATTTCCTTAAATTGATAATTTTAGACAAGAACTTCAGCTATTAACTCAATCAAAGCAAATTATTTCCATCAACACATTAATAAAACAACTTGTAAAATATAATTGCTGTATGATTTTTATTGTTATGGACAAGTTTTATGTTATATATCAAAACACTCTTGTGTTTACAGGAAGCGATTTAAAAAAAAAAAATTTTTTACCCAGCAGCACTTATTTTCTTAATAACCCATTCTTGTACTTTAATTTTGATTGATTTATTTATTTTTAATGCACTTATCATGCAACTTGTGTAAACAACTAATAATTGCACTATTTTGACCGATTACTTTAAAATCATGATTTAAAAAAATAATGGTAATTGATGTGCTTTAAGCTAATAAAATGAAGTTCAATAAACAATTCTTCTTTAATGTTTGAACATTATCATTTTTTACTTCATCATTTTTTGTTATTCTTAACAACTTTAATAAACATTTTTAAAAGATCCAACACCAGAATAGACCAATATTTTGATATTAATCTTTATCTTAATGATTTAAGTTTTCTATGTGTATTAGCATAACACACAAATAATGGCACATTATTATGAGATTTTTGGGGATCACAATTGTGTTAAAATGCTCTAACTTAAGAGAATAAAGTAATTTCCAATCCAATCTGTCAATTAAATATGATAGTAAAATTAACTTAAATCTATGTCCATACTAAATCTCAATTATTATCATTTCTCAAAGGAGATAACTATTGAATGCTGATTTGAATACTTACCCTTTATTCATTTGCAATGAATTATAATTTTTATAATAATAAATGACTCAAGATTAACCTTAATGTTGCATCTCAGAATTTTAGACAATGCTAGTATCCTCACCTTTGTTATTTTGACTACTAAGCTTCAACCAATACTCTCTTGCCTTCTTTGTCTGAAATTCTGAGATGAAATATTGTAATAATTCAAATATTCAAATGTTGTAAATATTCAAACTAGTTTCCCAATTTTATCTATTCTTATTTTTCATGTTAACATTATCAATCATTATTATGATTAATCTTAACAAACATTTTCTTTCATATTTTATATCACAACTTACTAAGATTATTTTGACTCTAAGAACAACACATATCAGAGACAGGGTTGTTTGTGTTTCATTTTGTGCAAATGTCTCTGAAAAAACATTAATTCATCTATTCTCTCCTCAGCTATGGGTAAATAGTAGATTAGACTGTGTTCATTAGCCTTGGTATGGCAACCAGTCTAGGAGAAGGAATACCCTGGGTTCAAACCAGTACTAGTCCACTAAAAAATTGACCTTGTCCGTGCCAAATCAAAGGCAACCATAAAGATTCCCTTGGTTATAAAAGTTGCTTAGCTGTGTACATGTCTTTATTTCAATTTTCAATTTTTTCAAATTGAATTTAATCTCAATACTTTTTCATCACAGTTTATATAATTTGGTTCAACAAAAGTGACTAAAAGAATTAACTAAAAAGAAATAATGGTAATAGGATATTCTCTAAGAATGGACAATGAAAGAACAATCTATCTTCTGGATTAAATAAAAGATCCAGTTCCAAATCCTCAGAGCATTACCACCTGTAACAGATACTTGAAGAAGGACTGAGGGTACAATAGAAGAAATGTTGTGACTATGATAACAATTAAGATGTCAGAATACATGAGCATATAATAATTAATCAAGTGTATAAAACCAGTATGATAGCCTCATAGAGCATTGTGATGGTAGTGTTAATACAAAAGATTAAAATTAGCTCTACTAATGTTACTTATATCAGAAACTGTTTTGACCAATGCATCATTATATGGATTTTCATGAAATGTCAAAAAAGTGATAAAACAGTGAGACAGCATATTTTACTTGTTTACTTTTGTCCATTTTTTTAACCCTTTCACTGCCATATATAACTACAATCTCATTCTATATGAGTGACTATAGTTGAATTCTTACAACTATGCCATGTGCAACATTAGTCAAATAGACAAGTAGAGTCAAATCTCATATGGAAGATCATCTTTCCATATGATTTTCACATCATGTTTCTAGACCCAAAATATAAATCTAACTATTGTATGCACTAATAGCCTGTCTCATCCAGACAGGAAGCAAACAAAATATGGATTTTGGGATTGTAAGGATGAAAAATGACAATTGTTGTTGATGTATCTTCCAAACTGATTTACAGAATAACCCAAAGTCAAGCTATACAGACACAAATTATGGAAAAGAGAAAAAAAAAAAATAACAAGACAGGAAATCTATTAATTTCATCTAAAAAAATATTATTTTTATTATTCATAAAATTCATGTGGATTTTCATAAAACGTTTTTAAAGAATGAATTTCTGGCTTGAAAATGAAACACTGGGAGCAAACAAAAATTGGAAAATATAGCAGTGAATGAGTTAATGTTAGTCTTTACATGTATCTATTAAAATAATTAAGATCAACTGAAAAAAAGTTGTATTCAAACAATAAAATTCTAAAATCTATAAGGAAATTTCTCTGCAAACATATTTCAAGTAATTAATTACAATTTCTATTATCTTGTCTGTATTGTCATCATTTTGGTTAGTTGACATATCTTGCTGTGCTGACAAAGTTTTACATAAAACAATTGAAATCTTCTTACAAAAAAATAATTACTTTTCTTGTTTCCTTTTTGGAATGTCTCTCTCCTAATAAAAAAAATGTTTGTCTTTTCTAAAAATGACTTCCTCTTATTTCTTTTTTGATTGATTTCTGTTTTAATCAAAAATAACCATAAAACATTTGATAATCAATGTGAAAGTAGAGTAAAGATCAAGTAAATGTTTACAGTAAATCATTTGAAGATGATTGTTCATAGGTAATTTTTGATAAACACGTTTAATGTTCCCAATGCTCTCTGGTATTGTCTGATGCTCGAATTAGATATAAGTATATAATTGATTTACAATTAGGGAACAATTAAGAAAGCAGATAAATAATATCACAGGCAATCATATACACCAATGAAAATGTTTCTATTTATTACTAAAATTCTCAGTATATATATATATATATATATATATATATATATATATATATTATATATGATGAGGATTCCTTACAAGCAAGGTACATATTGCAAAAAGATATTCCATACAAAATTTAGAATATCTTTAAGTTTTACATCTCATTTTTTTTTTATTTCATTTGAATTACTTTTTTTGAGTTTAATAACTCTAGCAAGACAGTGAATCTATTGTAACAGATTAATGAAATATGAAATAAATTTGGGTAACGACAATAGTTAGAAATATGCAGAGCATTATTCATAATGCTTGCTCAAAGTAAATAGCTTCATATGTCATTTTTTATTTTGTTTTAGTTGAATTCATTAATTATTATCATAGTTTGTGAAAGATAAACTATGAATAATTTAATAATGCAAATAGAAGTTATTATAATTTAAAGGTACAAACTTTTTCAAATTTGCTAAATTTTGTTTTTAAAGTTAAGCTTGGAGGTTAATTATAAATACAAACACTTAAAAAATTGCTGTTGGGTGTTTCTGATATATATTAATATATATATATATATATATATGAATAAGATATAATGAAAAAACAAACGATGTTTACGACTGAAAATATATATATATATGTGTGTGTGTGTGTGTGTGTGTGTGTGTGCTTGTTTGTTGAATTGCAATAGTTTTATTGTTATAAATACTTTTTATTAATTCATCTAAAAAGTGAATGAAAATTCTTTTTAAAGTCAGGTAAAGATCATTTCTTGTTTCTGGTACCCTATAGCCCAGTATGACCTGTCACATGTTACTTTGAGAGAAGAAGGGCTCTGCTTAATAACAGCCATTGCCCGAAGAGATGTCATAATTGCAACTAAAATGGCATGGCTCAATGATATACTAACATATCACTCAATAAATCCTGGGCCTGACATATAGATGGCACCACTAATAAAAATTTCATATGATTTTTATAAAGTACTAACCTTCAAATGGCATGTGTCAAAATTTGAGCCCAATTGGATTATTAGTTTACAAATTACAGTTATTTAAGTGAAGTTACTGTTGCAAATTTTCAAAACAATGGAAAAATCTGAATTTCCTGTGATATTAAAGCATTACTTTCTCATGAATAAAAAAAAAGTAAGGCAATGGCTTGACAAGTGTTATTCAGACTCTGCTCTGTTGGAAATAACAGTTAAAAGGTGGTATGCAGACTTTAAATGCGGTTGTACAGACACAAATGATGCTGAACGTTCAGGTCGCCCAAATTTGGCAGTTGTTCCGGAAAACACAAAAAAATGTTTATTAGTGGCACCATCTATATGTCAGGCCTAGGACATATTGAGTAATGTGTTAAATAAGGTATATATCCATTAATCTATTTATTATATATATATATATATATATATATATATATATATATATGTGTGTGTGTGTGTGTGTGTGTGTGTAAAGTATATAGATAGAATTCTAGTGTAAAATAATTTAATTCCCCCTCAAGTGAACCATTCATCAATTTAAAAAGAGGTGGTATGCTGACTTTAAATGCGGTCGTACAAGCACAAATGATGCTGAATGCTCAGGTCGCCCAAATTAGGCAGTTGTCCCAGAAAACACAAAACAACTCAAACTCATTTTGGCCGATCATAAATTGAAGAGTTGAAGATATCAGAAGGCAGTGTATTCGCCATTTGAATTGGACTTCAAATTGCTTCTGCACACACCATATTCTCCAGATCTGGCGCCCAGTGACTACTGGATGTTTGCGGACCTCAAAAAATGCTCCAGGGAAAGAGATTTGGCTCCAATGAAGAAGGGATCTCGAAAACTGGGGTGTATTTTGAGGCCAAAAACATATTGTTCTACAAAAAAAAGCCATCTAATTGTTAGAGAAGAGTTGGAATCAGTGTAATACTCTAGAAGGAGACTATGTTGATAAATAAAGTCAAATTTTGCCTAAAAGTTGTTCTATTAGTTAGATCCGAGACTTATTGATGGATGTGTTATCCACCTGCTTACTGTGGCTTATGTCTATGCAGTTGAAATTTTAAATCCTGAAGATCATTCTCTTGGATCCTGCATAAGTTGCTTACATGTCTTCATTCGAATTTTAGATTTTAAAATTCTAAGATTTATATTCATTTTTAAACTTCTCCTTATTCATGTCATTTCAAATTACTTCAAATCAGATGACCAAATAGGTTATCAGAAATACCCACATCAGCTCAAAAAAGAGCAACTGAAGAGTTTTAATATTTATCTGTTTACAAAGATATGTATCTTATAAATACTAGCAAAAAACAACCTCCAGGCAGTGTAAAATTAATTTTTGAAAGATATTGCCTGAAGGGATGGGAAAAATTTAATAAATTAAATAAAACGTCTAATTTTCTTTAAAAAAATTAATTACTTACTTAAAAAGCATCATATTCACTCCACTCCACTGAAATGTTGTTTTTTTTTACAATAGTAGAGACCTGAAAAATGTTTCTAAAAATTTCTGATTTAATCATTTAGGTCTGTAAGCATAATTTGTATGTGACCACATTAACATTCTATTGATTTAATGGTGTGAAAATGTAAACATTGTTTTCTTTCATAATTTTCATTATTTCCATAGGCTGAACATTTTTTTAAATCATCAGTTTTTTAAATGTTTCTTCTTTTGAATGATCCAAAAACTTTGACAATAATATTAACCTTTATTCAAGTTTCATTATATTAGATATAGGGGGTTAATTTTACACATCGAATTGGAAGTCCCTATACGACAGACGAGGTAAAAAAAATGTAAGCAAATTTTTGAGATTTTGAACATGTGCAAATGTAACCCAACTACAGTTATATACACAAACCTTTTCAAATTTAATTTAAAAGAGATTATGTGACTATTTTTTGTTTGTAAATAATTTTCTTGTAAAAGTAAAAGAAAAAATATGTATAAATCAATAAAACTGGACATGTATTTATTAAAACTTGTTTTAAAAAACACTGTGAACCAAATTTGGCGTACTTACTTTCTGAATATATATATAATACAGTGTTGTTCTTTATTTTATGTATAAATGATCTTGACTATAAATTAGATACTCATTGATAAGCTTACTTAGTTTTGATTACAGACAGATAGATACTGAATTTCCATTATATATAGATATATTTTCTTTCCTAAGACTCATTAAAATTTATCCTAAAAGAATGAACACATTTAAGGGGTGCCCTATAAGGAGTAATGGATAACATAGTTCTGAAAATTATTATTACTAAATAGTAAGTTAACTCCTCAATACATTCAATTCTATTCCAAATCTAAGCTATGATTATGTCCTATAGCACCTTGTGTGGTGTGTATTTATCCAAACTCTCCATCACATTCTGAATAATGACTCATTTTTATTGCTTTAATGAGGATGGGCTGTCATTATCACCATCATATTCAGAATATTGATCTATAGATATTAAAACAATAAGCATAACTCATTATTAAGAATATTGATGACACACTATAGATATTAAAACAATAAACATAACTCATTATTAAGAATATTGATGACACACTATAGATATTAAAACAATAAACATAACTCATTATTCAGAATATTGATGACACACTATAGATATTAAAACATAAACATAACTCATTATTAAGAATATTGATGACACACTATAGATATTAAAACAATAAACATAACTCATTATTAAGAATATTGATGACACACTATAGATATTAAAACAATAAACATAACTCATTATTAAGAATATTGATGACACACACTATAGATATTAAAACAATAAGCATAACTCATTATTAAGAATATTGATGACACACTATAGATATTAAAACAATAACATAACTCATTATTAAGAATATTGATGACACACTATAGATTAAAACAATAACATAACTCATTATTAAGAATATTGATGACACACTATAGATATTAAAACAATAAACATAACTCATTATTAGAATATTGATGACACACATATTAAAACAATAAGCATAACTCATTATTAAGAATATTGATGACACACTATAGATATTAAAACAATAAACATAACTCATTATTAAGAATATTGATGACACACTATAGATATTAAAACAATAAACATAACTCATTATTCAGAATATTGATGACACACTATAGATATTAAAAAATAACATAACTCATTATTAAGAATATTGATGACACACTATAGATATTAAAACAATAAACATAACTCATTATTCAGAATATTGATGACACACTATAGATATTAAAAAAATAACATAACTCATTATTAAGAATATTGATGACACACTATAGATATTAAAACAATAAACATAACTATATTGATGACACACTATAGATAACTCTAAACATAACTCATTATTAAGAATATTGATGACACACTATAGATATTAAAACAATAAACATAACTCATTATTAAGAATATTGATGACACACTATAGATATTAAAACAATAAACATAACTCATTATTCAGAATATTGATGACACACTAAAACTCATTTATTTGTTCAGTTCGTATATACACACACACATATATATGTATGTTTTTATTTATTTATTTATTTATTTTATTTTATTTTTAAGTCACTTTAATCCATTTCTACTAGTGACGTTTAAATTCATTTCTATTTGTCGCGTCTTGGATTTTAACGTATATATTACTATCATTTATTCATTAAAGCTATTTTCTATCATTCAAGTAACCTAAAATAATATTAATGAAACGAATTAGTAGTAATAATAATAGTAATAATATTAATAATAATAATAATAATAATAGTTAATGATAATAATAATAGTAATAATAATAGTAGTTATAGTGATAAAATAATGTTAATAATGATAAATGATAATAGTGATAATAATAGTAATAGTGATAATAATGGTAATGATAATAATAATGGTGATAATAATAATATTGGTGATAATAATAATAATGATGATTTACTTCCATTTCGTATAATAAACTACGATACATACTTCGACTGTCAACGTTCAGAAATTAACATATGTATGCACATGTACATATATATACATTTCATGTCAGGTCGCACAAAGCGCTATGGGTATTATGTAACCCCGTACAACCTGCTCCATAGTCGGATCATCGGCGACTAAACCGGTACCCCCACCAGGCTTGCCTGGTGAGGAGGGTGGCTAGACACTCAGCAGGACGAAAAACAAAACCTGTGAAAGGGCGGAGGAAGCTTCTCGTTCAACGGCCATCTAGCACATTAACGCGAGAGCACAGAAATACCTGGGCTGGTATCCAGGCGCGTAATAGTCTAAATAACCCCCACTGCCTTGTGGTTATCCTCTGGATAGGAAAAGGCTAAGGGAGAAAACCCTGACAGAAATCACGGCTTGGACTCCGTTAGGCAGTTCAGTGTGTAAAACACTAACTGGCAACTCCTGCAGCCAAACTGACGCCGAATGTAGTGGTTCACCATTCCTTCGGATCATGCCAGCAAGGCAGAGAGGGGGGCCCTGTCACTTGGGCAACCCAGGGCCTCCATACATCTTGCCCAGGCTCTTTTTTTCTTTTCTTTTTTTTTGTGCCCTGCAGGGGAAACTCCTTCTACACTGTGCTGTGGGCACGGCACAGGAGGTCAGCAGTTACCGGTTATAAGCCCTTTCTCGTTTGGCGTAGAGTTGGGCGCCAGGGGCGACCTCCGTCGGTGGGAGAGATGTCTTCATCTCACTGGACAGCTACCGCCCGCCTCAAGCTGGGCAACCCTCAGCCAATTAGGTGCTGTCCCGCCACAACCTGCCTGCTTCATTGGGTGCATGTAGCTAAGGGATTTATCCTAACAAGCGGGTTGCAAACATATGCACCAAACAAAACGAACAAAACTAAGAGTCTTACAGTACGCCTCGGATGCTGGAATGTTAGGACAATAACACCCGGACAAACTGACAACGATAAAATGGATATAAGAGATGCTCGCAAAACTGCAATCATTAATAAAGAACTCTTGAAGAGGCAAGTTGACATCTCTACTCTTCAAGAAACCCGACTTCTCTCGTCAGGCTCATTGAAAGAAAGAGACTACACCTTTTTCTGGCAAGGGAAACCTCCTGGTGAAACCAGAGAGCATGGAGTTGGCTTTGCAGTCAGGAACACTTTACTGGGAGCAATAGTACCACCTACAGGTGGCTCAGAGAGAATTTTGACCCTCTGCCTGAACTCTTCGATAGGACCTGTTCACCTGGTTAATGTATACGCCCCAACACTTAGCGCCCCTCAAGAAACAAAGGACAAATTTTATGATGAGCTTGAGTTAATTATAAAAAACATCCCCAAACAAGATCAACTTTATCTTCTTGGTGACTTTAATTCAAGAGTTGGTACTAACCATGACTCCTGGCCATCTTGCTTGGGTTATCATGGCATTGGTAGAAGTAATGAGAATGGACAATGTCTCCTTGAGTTCTGCACATACCACAATCTATGCATCACCAACTCATATTTTCAATCCAAACCGCGTCACAAAGTTTCCTGGAGACACCCACGATCAGGCCACTGGCACCAGTTGGACCTGATCATAACACGGTGCTCCAACCTCAAAAGTGTCCTCCAAACCCGTACCTTTCACAGCGCAGATTGTGACTCGGACCACTCCCTCGTCTGCTGTAGAGTGAAACTGCAAATTAAATGGACCCCCTCGTGTAGATAGTGCCAAAGCAGCTGACCCAACCAAACCTGCTGCCTTCTCTGTGCCCTAGAGGAGTCTCTCCACCACCTACCACAGTGTTGCTCTGCCCAGCAATATTGGGATGGCCTACGGACCACCATCCATAACACAGCCCTGGCAGTTTTTAGCAAAAGAGTGCGTAGGTCAAATGATTGGTTCGAAGCCAATGACTCTGTATTGACACCAATCTTGGAAGAAAAAAATATAGCTTCCATTAATTACAAATCTGTGCCAAATGACAAGACTTTACAAGCCCTTAGAGATTCAAGGAAGAAGCTGCAACGAACTGCACGTCGCTGTGCTAACAGTTACTGGCTACAGCTTTGCAGCAGCATTCAATCATCTGCTGAGTCTAGTAATATCAAAGGCATGTACGACGGCATAAAAAAGGCGCTTGGACCATCACATCGCAAAATCGCTCCTCTGAAATCAGCCTCAGGAGAAATCATAAAAGATCGATCTAAACAACTTGATCGCTGGGTAGAACATTACTCAGAATCTACGCCAGCGACAACACCGTTTCTGATGCAGCTCATGTAGAGCAACAACCAGTAGCAGAAGAGCTAGATAAGGAACCTACAACTGAAGAACTTTGCATTGCCCTTGACAGACTAAACTGTGGCAAATCACCTGGAAGCGACGGAATCACAGCTGAAATCCTAAAGTGTGGGAAGCCTGTTCTCCTAGAAAAACTCCACAAGCTCCTCTGCCTATGCTGAAGTGAAGGGGTTATCCCACAAGACATGAGGGATGCCACCATCGTAACACTGTATAAGAACAAGGGAGACAGGAGCGATTGCAATAATTACCGTGGTATTTCTTTACTCAGCATTACAGGTAAACTCTTTGCTAGAGTTGCACTAAATAGACTTCAGATCCTTGCAGAAAAGACTTACCCTGAAGAGTAGGAAGGTCCACTACTGACATGATCTTCTCTCTGAGGCAAATTCAGGAGAAATGTAGAGAACAGAGAAGACCACTTTACATAGCATTTATTGACCTCACAAAAGCTTTCAATCTTGTAAGCAGGAGTGGTCTCTTCCAGTTAATAGAAAGAATAGGCTGCCCACCAAAACTTCTCCGCATTCTTCAGTCCTTTCACACTGACATGAAAGGCACCGTCCAGTTTGATGGGTCCACCTCAGACCCTTTCAGCATTCGTTGTGGTGTCAAGCAGGGATGCGTGTTAGCACCCACTCTGTTTGGGATCTTCTTTTCCCTACTTCTGCGTCAGGCTTTTGGTAAATCAACAGAAGGAGTCTACCTTCACACAAGGACAGATGGAAATCTGTTGAATCTCAGCCGTTTAAAAGCAAAAACAAAGGTCAAGCAATTTGTCATTCGGGACATGCTATTTGCTGATGATGCAGCAGTGGTAGCAATACTCTCAGGAGCACCTGCAAACACTCATGGACCAGTTCACCCAAGCCTGCCAGGACTTCAGCCTGACCATTAGTATAAAGAGAACTAAGACGATGGATCAGGAAACTGGAAATCCTCCCTCCATCACCATCAACAGCTACACCCTGGAAGCCGTAAACACCTTCACCTACCTTGGATCCACCATCACTGACAACCTGTCACTTGATGCTGAACTCAGTTGCCGGATCGGAAAAGCTGCCTCAACTTTTGGGAAGCTCACAACAAGAGTGTGGGACAACAGCAAGCTCACTATCCGTACAAAGGTACAAGTGTATAGGGCATGTGTTATCAGCACCCTCATGTATGGAAGTGAAACATGGACCTTATACTCCCACCAAGAGCGGCGGCTAAATACCTTCTACCTTCGCTGCCTTAGATGTGTACTGGGCATCACTTGGAGGGACAGGATCACTAACACAGCAATCCTAGAGAGAGCTGTACTCTCTACTGAGACAACGTCATCTCCGATGGTTGGGTCATGTACATCGGATGGATGATGGACGAATCCCAAGAGACATCCTGTTTGGAGAGCTAACATCTGGTAAAAGACAGATTGGTCGCCCCCTACTGTGATTCAAGGATGTCGGCAAAAATGATCTCAGGTGCTTTGGCATTGTCCCTTCCAGCTGGGAAAATTTGGCTCAAGACCGCTCTCGGTGGCAGCAGAATCTCCATAGAGGACTGTACATGTCAGAAGTCACCCTGATACAACATCATGAAGCTAAGAGGTCCATAAGAAAGCAATGGCAACAAAGTATCGGAACATCATCATCTACAGGGACAACCTACAAATGCAAAATCTGTGGTCGAGAATGTTTCTCAAACATAGGACTTTATAGTCACAGGAGGTGCTGCAAATTCAGGGGCACACAAAAACTTTTATCATAGTCTTTCGAGACTGAATTGCCAATGAATGATGAGACACTATAGATATTAAAACAATAAACTAGGTACCACCAAAATGGGCAATGATTTTCACTTTAAAAACGAATTAGATCTAATTAAATTGATTATTTAAAGTCAAATTTTTGTTTAAATCAAAAAGTAGTTACATGATGAGCATCAGTAAAAAAAAAAATCAAAATAATATTACATATGTAATTTATTTTTAATACATTTTAAACAATTAAATTTTGCTTATAATGACTAAGTGAATATTTATAATACACTCAAAACAAACCCTCTTATCAACATTTTAAAACATTCTTAAAAGTTTCTTCTTAGAAATCAATAACAAAAAACATTGAATACACAATATACAGAAAAATGACTACCTTATTGATATTTATTTAAATGTAATATAATTTTCTTTCATTCCAAACATGCAGTCCACAAAACTTGTTTACCTAAAGTCTAAAGGAAAATAAGTTTGGCATGATATGCCCACAACTACAGTAGCTGATGTGGCAATTCACTAACCCAGATAAACAAAAAATTTCCAAAAATCAGGGAATTATCTGATTTTAATAAAATTTTCAGTGTTGACTTATTAATCAACAATTTTTTTCTTTTCAATTGAGTTTTCTCCAAAAATTATTAGATAACAATGCTAAAGTAGGCTGGTTATTAAATAATATTTGTTATTAGAATCTAAAAATATGAAATTTAAAACTTAAAATTAAGTGTTTCATATTTTAAATGAATCTTATCTATTAATTAGGTATATAAATTGTTGCTCTCAAGGCACATATAGGTGGCATGAGTGGTAATATTTATCTTAAAGAATTTTGATTTATTTCTATTGAATCAGTTTGATTGAAATGATTCAGTAATCCAAAAGAAAGAATTGATTGATTAATAAGTCAAAACTGAAAATTTTATTAAAATCAGATAATTCCCTGATTTTTGGTCATTTCTTTTTTTCTGGGCAGTTATTGGCCATTGTATTTTTCAACAATTCTCTCGCTGAATTTTGTAAACAACATATGCAAGATTTTTTTTTTAACTCTTTAATTTTTCTGTGTGTTTCAAACAAAAAAAAGATATTTCATTTAAATTAATATCAAAAAGTTAGTCATTTTTCTGTACATAGTATATTTAATGATTTTTGTTATTGATTTCTAAGAAGAAAATCTTAAATAATGTGGGTGTTTTAATCTGTAAATTACTTCACACAAAGTGCCAATTTTGGTCAAATTTTTAGCTGAATTTCATTGTTTAAAATGTATTGAAAATAAATTACATATGTAATATTATTTTGCTTTTTTTACTAATGCTCATTATGTTACTAATTTACGACTTAAACAAAGATTTGACCTTAAATAATTGATTTAATTCTAATTCATTTTTAAAATGAAAATGAGCACACAAATTGGTAGTACCAAGCCTATACTCATTAAAACAATAAACATGATTTAATCTTCAGAATGATAATAAAAACCCTAACAATATACCCAGTAAAACAATAAGAATAAATTGATCATTCAGAATTATTCAATTTTTTTCAAATAATTACTTACATAATGGATATTTGCCATTGCTAATAAAAGATGATCAAATTCACAGCATATCATTTTTTGATTTTTTTTTTTTTGTTTTTACTTTTTGCTTTTGGTCAGATTATTTTTCCATAACCAATGACAATGAGGTATATATTCTAAATAATCTAACAATAATTGAATAAAAACAATATATCAAATATCTTCACCTTTAATAAACAGAAAATTACTTATTTTTCAAGTCTACATTCAGTAAAATGAACTCAGATCAAATTTTTTCAGTAATGATTCAGTTTTTTTTTATGCAAATCAGTTGAAATCTTATTACATTTGAATTGGTTTTTATTCTGTTTCCATAAATATAACATCACTTTCCAAATAACCTATCTTTAGTTTTAATCCTTATATTGTTTTTTGTTAATATAAGTCAAGTGATGAAATACTTCTACCTTACACTTTACAACTGTAAAATTACATTTCATCATTTTTTTCTAAGTAGGAACAATATGCAAATTTCCTGCAAGGAACATAAATAATCAAGTTTATAAAGTACACTTGAACTATACAGTAAATTACTATGTATTAAATCCTATTTTCATGAAAGAAACATCTGTCCATCTGAATTTTCGACAATCTAATATTATTAGAGAGGACCCACTTTAAACCAATTAGACCAATTGATTTCAATTACCTAAGGGGAGGGGGGCCTTATGCTAAAGTCATTTATTCTAGACCTGTTAGATGCACACAATATATTAGGTGTGATATAAAGTATCAAACCGAATCATTGAAATGTTTTATTCTTAAAATTTAAAATCTAATGTTTAAATTAAAATGCTTGCACAGCTGAGCAACATAGATGTTTATATCAACAGTTTTGGATGAGAAGGTTTTGGTGAACACACAGAAAACACAGTGCAACTCATCTGACTTAGCTTCATGCAACTTTTTCTTATTTACTAAACTGAAAATTCCTATTAAGGGAGAAATCTGAGGAAATAAAGGACATTAAAAGTGCAGCTCCAAACCATATCATAAGAGATGTTTCAGAGGTGATATCCTTAATGGAAAACTGGCAGGAATTACAATGACTATTTTAAAGAAAATGAATATTCCATTCATTATTCCTAAAGCCAAATTCTAAATATCTAGGCATCATTTTATTATATACATTGCTCAAATGTGCAAATAACTTCATTTAAATTTTAGATTTTAAAATGAAAAAAATGTAAAGCTTCAGTCTTGATACTTTTTATCAGACCTCATATATATATATATATATATATATATATATATTCATCATTCATTCATTCATTCATTCATTTTTCATATATATATATATATATATATATATATATATATATACATATATATATATTATATCATATACAATATAGAATGAATAGAGAATGAAGAGAAAAGTATTGGCATATAAATAATAATAATATATTATTATATCATAGCTAGTAGAGTGTTCAGCTAGAAACCACAAGGTTCCTAGTTCGATACCCGCCCTCGCCAACTCAGCATATGAGTAGCACAGGGATCTGTGCGGTAAAGTAAGGAGCTGATTGTAGGTGTGGCGCTCCACCTCAGACGCTAAAATAATCTCCTTGGTCTAGCGCTAGTGAAAAGGGGATAGACTCCCTTGCTACATGGCTGATACCGACTTTACTTACTTACTTATTATATCATATATATATATTTAAAATAGGTGTATTTAGGCAACATCTTTTCATTCAAACAAATTTCATTAAACAAAACAGAATGCTTATTATTTTCAAGTTCTTTATTCTTTTTTTTTTTCAAGCTTCCTAATAATTCTTTTGAAACATATAGAAATATTTTAGTTGATAATACAAAAATACTTCATACTGACAATAATATCAAAAAATCAAAAATCCTTGAAGCTCTGTATATAAAATTTAGACAACTTACTATTAATAGAATTAACTTTGAAACTAGTGATGATATTTTAAAATGTTTGAAATAGATAAATAAAACAATTTATATTCTAAAATACTTAAAATAGATAGATAGATAGAACAATTTTTATTCTAAATACATTTACCTAGCTTAGCAGAAATATTTAAAAAATAAACTGCCACTTTTGCTTAGCATCACCTTGGAGATAAAAACAAATCAATTACTTTAACAGTTACATTGATATTACTTAACATTACTTAAACAGTTTTAATAATGAAAGACACACATACTCTAACTTAATGGTTTGGATACAAACCAAAGGTACTCAGTCAGACAAAAATGGCTCTTTTGGAGAAATCATTAAGGCTTTTCAAGATTGTAAGATCAAAAGAATTATTAGGAAGCTTGAAAAAAAGAATAAAAAACTTGAAAATAATAAGGATTCTGTTTAATTAAATTTGTTTGAATATATATGTGTGTGTGTGTGTGTGTGTGTGTGTGTATGTGTGTGTGTGTGTGTGTGTGTGTGTGTGTGTGTGTGTGTGTTCTGGCAGAATGATTTTTTGAATTTCAGCTTGCCACCACATATGTACTAGTAGCAGTGAGAGGTATGTTTCTGCACAGTAGCAGTTAAACAATTTTAGTTTACATGATGAACATATATGAAATTTTGCAGTTCCCCTCATCTCACTTGATGGTGATAGATAACTCATTCATCAGATCTATCCTCCTAACATTACTTCCACTGGTGATACCTCAAATCTTTAAACATAAGCAAAGAACTGAAAGATTTTCTGGTGAAATTACACCAATACCAAAAAGAAATTCTACAGTGCTTACCAAATCATTAGTCAGAATTTCAGGTTAAGGCTTCAAAAGTGTATTATTCATAAAGACAAGCATTTGAAGAACAATATAATCTTTAAAAGAAATTGAAGACAATAAGAAAACAAAATGGCATATATTGTTCTTTCTTATGGTTAAGTTAAATTATGCTGCCTTTTCTATTTACATTCC
The DNA here is from genome assembly GCA_023376005.1 of Doryteuthis pealeii. Classification (NCBI taxonomy): domain Eukaryota; kingdom Metazoa; phylum Mollusca; class Cephalopoda; order Myopsida; family Loliginidae; genus Doryteuthis; species Doryteuthis pealeii. Next base: position 20,525,581 of record CM042163.1, on the reverse strand, counting down.
AAAATAGAGAGATAAGTTTGCTGAAACTTCTCTCTCTCTCTCTCTCTCTCTCTCTCTCTCTCTCTCTATATATATATATATATATATATATATATATATATATACAAAAGGAAAAAAATAAAGAAATGGGAAAATTACACCAGTAAGACAGAGGAGGAAGTATTAAAAACAAAAACAAAAAATATAACTGAAGAGACAATATGTAGAAATAAATTTATATTCTAACATATCACTGAATAAGTACCAGGCCTAACTAATAAAACAACAACTTTTAGGCAAAATTTGACTTTATTCATCAACATAGTCTACTTCTGGGATGCTACACAGATTCCAATGTTTCTCTAACAATTTGATTACTTTTTTGTAGAACAATTTGTTTTTGGCCTCAAAATGCACCTCCAATTCAAATGTTGAATACACTGCCTTCTGATATCTTCAACTCTTCTGCTATCCCACACAACTTCAATTTATGATTGGCCAAAATGAGTTTGTTGAGTTTTTTTTGTGTTTTCCGGGACAACTGCCTAATTTGGGCGACCTGAGCATTCAGCATCATTTGTGCTTGTCCGACCGCATTTAAAGTCAGCATACTGTTGTTTCCAATGGAGCAGAGTCCGAATAACATTGTTTTGAAAATTTGAAACAGTAGCTTTACTTAAATAACTGTAATTTGTAAACTAATAATCCGATTGGTCTCAAATTTTGACACATGCCATTTGAAGGTTAGTACTTTATAAAAATCATATGGAATTTTTATTAGTGGCACCATCTATATGTCAGGCCTAGTACTTATTGAGTAATGTGTTAAACAAGGTATATTTCCATTAATCTTTTTTTTGTGTGTGTGTGTGTGTGTAAAGTATATAGATAGAATCCTAGTGTAAAATAATTTAATTCCCTCTCAAGTGAATCATTCATCAATTTAAAAAGCACTAGTTTACATTTTATGATATCTGAACAAAAGTGCAAGTACCCTATGTAGACATTTTGGATTTTACTAGTATATAAATGGTTTAATGAACATGTAGAGATTCATTTCTACAAGGGTGTACTGAAAAGTTCTCTGCCAATCTAGGAAGAGAATTAAGTTTTTTAGGTTTTTATTCTTTATCATTTATTGATTTTTTTGTTCTTTTTTTTTTAAGAAACCTGAGAAATTGATGTGCTAAATAGGTTGAACTGTACAATGTAAATATATTTAATCATTTTGGGGCCAAAAAAGAAATTTTCATTGTAATCTTCATCTGTATTGTTTTTACTAACACTTTTTACCAGTCAAAGAACAAATGGTTGCTTACTTACTTGCAATTCTATGTTTTCAAATAACTATTCCAATTTACTAATAATAATCATTTGTTTGTATACAGTTATATGGTTTCAAGATTTCCTATCTTATACAAATATTTTGCATACATTTACACAGTTTCAAGTATAACTATGTAATACTAATCAAACTTTTCAAATAATTATATTGTATCACATCCTACCCATAGCAAATGAGTACCTACCCAGGATACATCTTTGGTGATGGATCATACCCCTCTACAAAGGGATACATTTCCTGCTGACTGAGCATCACATTAGAAGAGATTTAATGATAAAAACAAGAAAGATGAAGATAATATATGGAATAAAAAAGCCAATTACTGTTACAAAAATATGACAAATTTGAATAGATGATTTTATTCATAAAGTCTTGGCATTCAAGTCAGGAAATTTAATTACAGTTTCCATTATTACAAACCAACTGGTCCTTTTTTTTTCTTTCCTTTTTTTTTCATCTGATAATATTGTACATTTATTAAAATCACTTGAATTAAATAAAAAGATTATATTCAATTCTATGTAATAAACTTTAAGCAGACATTTGCTTAAAACTGAAAGTAGGTTAAAATCTTAATAATAAAATGACTCCCTGAAATGCATGTCCTGACAGACCTTTCAAATCAAATATGGCTGACCCAACCACATTAAAAAAAATTTCTGTTACACAAGACACAAGCTGTAAATGACATTTTATTAATAGAAATCAATGATTACAAATTAATATGCAAATGGCTTTGATCCAAGCATCCTCAATGTCTTTCTGGAATCAAAACAAAATGTAATTTCATTCTGAAAATAAATAAAACCCTTAAAATCTGTCAACATTTCTTAGACTAATTAAAACATTCATTTACAAAAGAAAAAAGTTTTAAAGAAAACAAAGTAATTTAATGAAATGTCAGTCACAAGTTTAATGTCTTTCTCAGTAAAATATATATATATATATATATATATATAATTTCATACTTTACTTTATTACAGTTTATAGCTTGATTCTGTCAGTAATGTTTGGCTTAATTCTTGACAACCAGCAAACCTTTTTTTCTGTTTATAGTTTTGAGAAGGTCATTAAGATTCAAAGAATTACTCAGATAATTAAACTAAACTTTCTTCTTTTTATTGTCTACACAATGTATTGGCCAGTATATTCTTTGGGTCTCTTTAAGACATAATATGCACTTCCATAAGGTAAAAGGCTGATTCTGATATCTTTCTTTAGAATACAAAGTTTAAAAAAAGAAAGAAAGACAAGCAGAATGCATCAAATTATCAGAAAAATGTATTCAAACCAGCATAGCTTCTGTTACTCCAGTCAAAACAAAAATATATGGAATAACCAAGCCAATTATTTTTCACAAAAATATTTCAAGTTAGAACAACTAATCTTAACCATTAAATTTTGATATTGCTACCATAATGAATTACCACTACACACATTAGTATACACAGAATTGGTGACAACTATTTATTTAGAAAGGTGAGGTCTTAATGACAATTGGCAATCAGAATAAAAGTTTATATAAGTTTTAGGTTTGATTGCACAGATTGATATTCTAGGTTATTAAAAAGAAGTGAAAATGCTTCTTGTTGGCTAGAATTTTAGATTCTACTTACTAGAATTTTCTTAATTAACTCACCAGGAGATATCAATGAATCCTTTTGCATAGAAAACAAATTTGGATTTCACATCCAGTTGCTTCTTAAATTCTGTATGTAGGTATTTTATTTTCCTGATCTCCCACCAGGCTGGATTAATCCAAGGTCTTTTTAATGTGGGAAGCCACATACAAAGCTCATGCAGTGACCAGTACAAAAAGTGCATGATCCCTTTGGCATTGCCTTTTTGGGGGACCTCAAGCACCGGGTAATAAACCTGGTCCTGCTCCTTTTAGATGAGGTTGCAAATGCTGCCTGGAGGGATGGAACCCTGGGACTACACAATTAATTTTACCATCACTTACCAGTTCAGAAGCTGAAGCTCCTGAACACAAGGTAGGTATACATGTATGTATGTCTGTATGTAGAGATAATTCAGTACACTAGTACATCAGAAACAAGATATGTAAAATAGATTTCTGTGAAAATCTATGTTTAAGACAACTCAGAACAAATGATATATAGTCAAGTCACACTGAAAATACTGTTAGATCACTAAAATTAAGCAGTAGTTAAATGGGAGACCACTTAGGAACAATAGGTACTGTAACACAATATGAATCCTGTGTGCCAGACAAAATAAATCTTTTAATGAATACTAAGAATAATAATAAGAAAGCAATATTTTAAGAGATATTTCCTCAACTGCTCCAAGACAATCACTTGCTGAAGGTAGTGAAAACCTTCATTACTACCCATGAGATCATCAGATTATCTGATTCACTGCCAGAGTAAAAGAATATTTCAAGCCACACCCAATGGGTTAAATAAAGCAAGCAAAAAAAATGGTTTATATTCATCCATCCTCTGAACTTGATGGTCTAATGGAAATGGAGCGGCTTCGTTTTGGGGTAGGGTTGACATCTGGTGAATATAGGTGTGACCAAAAATTGATACTACAGAATTTTAGGGACTGGCTTATATACAGAAATATATAGGTATATGTAAAATACTTATAGCTAATTTTCCTGGTAAACTAATATTAAATTGAAATACCATTTTCAAAAAGTATCTCCAAAGGAAGCTAAGATGAAATACAGAAAGTCAGCAAAAAAAATATAACATCTTCAAAAGTTATTCACATCCAATGAATTATTCAGATAATTTCCTGTTTTTGCAGTTTATAAGTTGTTCTGACCAGTCTATTCTCTGGCCTTAGTCAGGTGTAATATACACCTCCAGAGAGAGAGAGAGAGAGAGAGAGAGAGAGAGAGAGAGAGAGAGAGAGAGAGATTCTTGTTGTCTCTTTCCTTAGAGCACATAGGAAGAATAGAATTTCTTTCTCAAAACTAGCCACACACCTTCAGATGTCAGAGATTTACACTATAAGTTAAACTAGCACATAATTCAACTTCCACTACACAACAGAAACAAGGAAACTCAAAATGGAGTTCTGTGAAAAAATCTCAGAAGAATTCCATGTTAAATAAAAATTCTGTTTGATTCTATTTTTACTTTGCACTCTGAAGATAAAAACTAGAACAACAGTCTCTTTCCTTATCAAAGTTCTAAAGAAGACCAAAGAATATACCTGTCAGACAAAGTAAATAACAAAAATAAGAAGTTTAATTGTCTAAAATAATTCTTCAAATTATTCTCAAGTGTCAGAGGTGTGTAGCATCATGGTTATCATCTTCAAAAATGGATTTGATAAGCCAAGTTCAAATTCTGGATGAGGCTGTTTGCATTTCACTTTGTGCTAATGCCCTTGGATAAGGCATGGATCTTTTTCTTCTAGCCCTAGATATGGATAAATAGTAAGCAGACTGGGTTCTTTAACCTTGATTAGGGCAACTGATCTAGAAGAAGGAAAAAGCTTAACCCATAAAAAACACAGAACCATCACAGATGTTGTGTGGCTGTAGCCCTAGACTCCTCAAGAGTGTCCAACATTTACATTGTCAACTAGTTTTTCTCTTAAGAATACAATATTTGCCTGAAGCTTATTATTAGCTTCCTTAATAAGTTGAACTTTACCCATGTAAATCCCACTAAATAAAAGAATTGACATAGAAGATTACTGTATGCAATAATACTTTACTTACACCTTCTTACTTTTAGTTTACATTCAATAAATTTATTATATTTGGTTCTATTGTAAAACCTGAGACATTATCATTGAGTTCTGAAGAGATGTTTTTGCTGCTTGTATGACCATAATATGACTCAATACAGAAAAATGTCCGCAAAGCCAAAGTCAGTGCCCATCATTTTGATGTCCTAAGCAAAACTGCTTTGTGATGTCATCAAACCACTAAATAAACACACAAATACAGTCAGTCTTTAAACTGAAGATATGTATTTTAGAAACTTTGTAAAGACAATAAAATAAACTGAAGAAAAATATTTTTCAAAAATAAATATAAAATAAGATAAGTAAAATAAAATAAAATTAGTCTCCTGGGTCAATAATAGCATAAATCTCAAATTGAGCCGGCAAATCGATTGAAGGAAATTAGTATCAGGAATTTACCCCAACACAGTATTCCTTTGCTTGTAATTTGATCTTAAATAATGGATCTATTTACCACCCCCCTGCTATAGGCAGGATGTGATACAAGGTCAATTTTTTTAAATGGAGTAAAGCTTGTTTGAATTCAGAGTTTTCATTCTCTTAGAATGGTTGCCTAACCAAGACTAAAGAACCCAGTTTGCCCTACTATTTACCCAAAGCTGGGGGAAAGAACAGAAGGATTCATGCCTTTTCCAAGATCATTAGTGAAAAGTGAAAACCCTAATCCAGGATTTGAACTCAAGTCACAAGTTTCATTTTCTATGGCAATAACACTAAGCATGCTTCCTAACTTGAATAATGTAGAGGGTTGGTTAGTTGGTTGGTTTTTCATTATGTCAACCCTTGTTGAGTTATTTCTTCTGAATGCTGTTTAACAATTATTGTCTCCAATTATATATGGTACAAAAATGCATCCTCACAATCATTTTAAGCAAGTAAAAACTTAATTATTTCAAACAGATCTATTTGACCCATAAATAGAATCCTAAAAGATATTATGACTCCAGGTTAAGTGGACCTGGGAGTAATGGTAACACAGTGTTAACTGCATGGGCCCAAGAGCTCCAGAACTAGAACCTCATCACTGTTTACAGTTTAGTGTCACCCCAACAATACTCTTTTTTTTAGATGGGTATCAAGGAATGCAGTTGGCATAGGACCCACTGACAGTGCAATGAACAATGTAGCATATTGTCTTGATTTTCCAGTCAAATTTGATGTTGTCATCTTATCATTTAATTCAAATTAACATCATTTATATTTATTGGCACTTTCAACAAAATGTTTTATGTTTAAACATTAAAAAATACAAAGATACTATAAAGTAAGGATTAACTGGTACAAATGTTTTAATGATGATTTATCATAAACTTTAAAAAATTCAAATATTTTAACATATAAAAGAATTTCAAAATAAATAAATGCATATAAGGAAATAAAATTAAATGCTAAGATAAAAGTTCTAATTTGAAAGCGAGAAAAATTTTGAATAATATCAATATATCACAAAAATCTGACTAAATTGTATGAATAAAAAATTACAGGAATTTAAAAGAAAAACTTATTTTTAAGTCTTCTGGATTGAAACGATAACATATCAGTTAAAAGGAGCAAGCAAAAAAATTATTGCTGAAGGGAATTGTCAATAGGACAAACCCAAGAGATGCCTTTAGGGAGAATGTTGTTGTTTGGTTGGTTGGTTGGTTGGTTGGTTTTGCTGAATATCAAACCATGTTGGATTATTTAATACAAAATTAGTCTTTTTATTTATTTTTGTTTTTTTGCAAGCAATTATATGGTTTCAAGTAACTAATAATCATTTGTAAACAATTATAATTCTAAATAATCATTCTAAATGCAAATAATTTGTACACAGTTATATAGTTTCAATCAATCCTATCTAATACTTTAACGGTTATATGCTTTCTAGTAACTTTTTCTATTTAATAATCATCATTATCTTTTAGCACACAGTTATATGGTTTCAAGTATTTCTCTCTAATAATAATAATTTTCAAATAGATCTATTTGACCCATACAGGGGTCCCAAACAGGTATTACCACTCCAGGTGTAGGTGGACCTGGAAGTAATGCCAACAAAAGGGTAACTCTACACTCTCAAGAGCTTCAGTACTGGAGCCTCACCACCAGATGCAGTTTAGCGTCATATCCAGGACACTCCACAGGAAGAAGTATAAATGATTACTGTGAATGTTGCCATATATATAAAAAAAATGTTGTGGTGAGTGAAACACCCAATCTAGAAGATTTTTATCTTCTTTGAAAGGGTTCTATTGTTAACAGAAATTAATTTCCCCTTTCATGATCTTTTTAAATACCTATTCATAACAATAAAATTTAAGAAGGCCTTTAAGTCATTGTTAAATTTGTTTGTTGTATAAACCTTGTTGGGTATGATTGCTTTAGATCAGTTTAGGAATGGTGACCAGATTAAGGGATTCAAAATTCAAAATGTTGAAATCAAATAAACAAGTTTTATTGATTTGAAATGACATCAAGAGTAAAGAAATATATTTTCAAGTGTCAGGTGCTGACAGAGGGAGAAGTGATAAAACTCAAGAAAAGGGATTTGAATTTTACGTCTTTCCATTCAGTCAAATATGACACTAAACTGCATCTGGTGGTGAGGCTCCAGTACTGAAGCTCTTGAGAGTGTAGAGTTGAGGCCACCGTAGAGTCACCCTTTTGTTAGCATTACCACATGAGACACCTAGAATCATGGGGCCACAGACAACTGCAAAGGCATCATGACAATAAACAATCCTTTTTTTTTGGTGCAATGGGAAGGTGCTGCTGAATAATTTGAATCTCTAGAGACTAGACACATCTACATCAATTTTGTGCCTTGTCTTGTCTGAAGTTTATCCCAGTATCTATTTGCCTTCCTAAGAGGGCAAGTATGACACAAGATCAGTTTAATATTAATCCCTATATATTTTTAGATGTTGTGCCACACCTTTTAGTGTTAATACATACTCACTGACCATTGGTGCATTGGAAAGGTGCTGTCTGGGTGCCAGATAACCAGGGAACAGAACTGTTTCCAATTCTATTCTGTCTTGCTCAAACACAAGAACAGGTTAAGGAGCAGCAATTTAATACATTTACACCAATTAAAAAAAATTGTTTTAATATGTATTGTCAAATTTTAATATTATCATTTTATCATTTGATAAAAATCAAAATATTTTTTCTTCAGCTTTTCAAACATTAATTTAAATATGAGTGGGATAATTTGAATATTTTTTTTTATTTTTTTGCTTAGTTTTCTTTATTCAAATCCAATTTACCTCACTCTAAAATTGTTACAACAAAAACAATAGCTTCCAACTCTCTCTCTCTCTCTCTCTCTCTCTCTCTCTCTCTCTCTCTCTCTCTCTCTCTCTCTTCTTTTCTCTTTTCCTCATTCTCTCCACTCTCTTTCCAACAACCAACACCAAAAAGACCCTCCCCCGCTCTCTTCCTCTCTTCCTCCTTCTCTCTCCAGCAACCAACACCAATAGTACACCCTCTCTCTTGCTCTCTCACTCTTTCACTCTGTCTACCTATTTATTTATTCATTCATTTATTTATTTATCAACCGTCCAATTCATTCCAGCCCATTACAATCTATTGAAACAGTTAATCACTCATTCAACAAAGCAGTCCATCAAACAACTCACACATACTTACACATATTATGTATTATTCTCTCATTCAAATGCGAAGTAAAAGAACAACAAGAGAGTATAGAAAAGTGAGAAATATTAACGGCAGCTTTGCCAAGAGCATTGTTGTTGTTGTTGTTGTTGTTGTTATCGTTGTTGTCGCTAGTCACTGGCTGTCTCCATGTGTTAACAAGTAGTTGCTGTGCCACAATCGGAATAAATAGCAATAAATTATTAAAAAAAGAAAAAAAGGTCAAGAGAAAGTAAAGCAAGCAGCAAACAAATCTAAAAAGAGACAATGAGGATATATATATATATATATATATATATATATAGAGAGAGAGAGAGAGAGAGAGACAGACAGACAGAGACAGAGACAGAGAGAGACAGAGACAGAGACAGAGAGACAGATAGAGAGACAGAGACAGACAGAGACAGAGACAGAGATAGATAGAGAGAGACAGAGACAGGGTGAACATTGCTGCTGACTGAGTGATGTGTTTTCTTACCCTCTAGTCTCTGTTTCTTTTCCTCTTCACTTGCCCCTCATGCAATTCATTTCTCACATCTTTCAATTTCAAGTATATTATTTTCCTATCTTAAATAGCCAATTCATTATATATAAGTGCATTTGTTACTCTTTGTTTATATATATATATATATATATATATATATATATATATATATATATATATATATATATATAAAGGGAGAGAGAGAGAGAGAGATATAAACATAGCTGATAGATAGATAGATAGATAGATAGATATGATTACACCTAGATAGATAGATAGATAGATAGATAGATAGATAGATAGATAGATAGATAGATAGATAGATAGATAGATAGATATGATAGATAGATAGATAGATAGATAGATAGATAGATAATGATTACACCGAGATAGATAGATAGATAGATAGATAGATAGATAGACAGATAGATAAATAGATAGATAGATAGATAGATAAAAATTATTTATTGTCAATCAATTTTATGATCTGTTTTATGTATTTATCTAATTCACCTCTTCGTATAAACAATCATTTACTTAATCTTTTTAATTGTCTAAATTGTTTCTATTCTTTCCGTTCCCTCCTTTCTCACTTTCTCTTTCGTTTTATGGCGTCTTTGTGCGGTTGCATTAACTAAACATTAATAAATGAAAATAATGACTATGTATCAAATAGAATCCTCCATGCCTTGCCTCTGCAACCCTTCCTCCCTTGTTCCATCTTTATCTTCGTTCTTCTCCTTCATCTTCTTGCCGCAACCCCCTTGTTCTTTTTTACTCCTCCCGTGTGTAGCTTGGAGCTATGATGTCATAGAGCTGTGTGCATTTTTACTGTCCATAAGGAATAGGTACAATATTGAATTCAATATCCTTTTTGATTGTCAATGCATATAGAGTAGAGCTATATCGACAAGAAGAAGAAGAAGAAGAAGAAGAAGAAGAAGAAGAAGAAGAAGAAGAAAGAGGAAGAAGAAGAAGAAGAAGAAGAAGAAGAAGAAGAAGAAGAAGAAGAAGAAGAAGAAGAAGGTGCAAGCAAGCACACAGATAAAGAATCAGTTCAACAGCCAATGACTGATACACACACACTTAGGCAGAAACCATCGGCAGGTTCTCCTCCAACACACATACACAGAGCTTCTCTGGTCAACATATAACTGCTCAAGCTTTGGACAACAACTGTATATAAATCAATTTGTACAGAGTTCTGGCAACCAACCATGAGTTGACTAATTCCGCTAGAACACACAAAACCCACATTATTCAAACGAAATAAACCTCTAACCCCCTCTGTCTTTCCTTCTCTCTCTCTCTCTCTCTCTCTCACTCTCTCTCTCTCTCTCTCTCTCTCACACACACACACACACACACTTCAAGTGTGTGGGGTAGGTGGAAGGGACATAGGAGAAAGAATGAAAGAAAAAAATAAATATTGAAGATGAAGAATTAGCAAAGATTGAGTGAAGAGAAAAACGAAATGGGTACAAATTTGAGTGCAGAAAATATAGAGGAAAGAAAAAGTGGACTTTTTTTTTTCGACTCGTGAGTGCTTTGTGATTTAAATCCCCATCCCCCCCCCCTCTCTCTCTCTCTCTCTCTCTCTCTCTCTCTCTCTCTCTCTCTCTCTCTCTCTCTCTCTCTCTCTCTCTCTCTCTCTCTCCTTTTGTGATGGAGATTTTTAACATTAGTTTAATGAAGAAAGAAGACGTGGTGGCTGACGGGAGTGGGGATCGGGGAGGGTAGTATAATAATCAGGAAAACGGAAAATAATAACAAGCAGGAGATGGTTGAGATTAACTTGGCACAACCTTTCAATGATTATAACTATTAATAATCATATCAGCCGACCTTTAGAACAGTTGAAGAAATAAATATGAGTATAATATATTTTTATCTATTTTTCGTTTGTTTTCGTTTTGTTTTGTTTTGTTTTTGGGTTTTTTGTTTTTGTTTTTTCCAATAAGTAAACAAACAAATGATCTAATTTATTTTTTTCGTCCCACAACACCTAATTTATTTATTATATGAATCAATGAATTAAAATCGGACAAAATAGCTATATTTTGTTAAATAGCACTTTTCAAGGGGGAGATTTATATAAATAAATAGACAATATTTTAAATCTTGTTAAAGAGAGAGAAAAAAAAACCTGGAGTGGAAAGTAATATTTAATTTGAATCAATATTTACATGTAATAAAAAATCTGTTTCAATTGATATTGTGATTTCAGTCCATATCAGCCTAATAAAATTAATTTATCTTAATTTTTAGCATTTAATTTTTTAAAGTCTTAAATTCAGCTGATTTGAAGCAGTTGTTTGTGAGTGTGTTATGAAGCTATAGATATAAGACATTTGTCCTTTTTTATCACTACCACCCACAGTTTTTTTCAATAAGATTCCTAATAATATATTCTCTGCCTCTCTTGTCTACACACAGCATTCACATTGATACGTACATAAACTAAACAGGAAGAATTTATATAAAGAAGTGGATGATAGTGATTTTTGCTTTCGTTGGAGCAGGCGGGGGGAGGGAAAAGAAAGAAAGGAAGAGTGAAGAAACACTGGCATTTTTAAATCATCAATTTATTTAGATAATACCTGGTTTTTGGTTTCCTCTCGTCTACCACCTCCAGTAACTGCCACCTCTTTTTCTTCCCTTCTTTCTCTTCTCTCTCCCCACTCTCTCTCTCTCTCTCTCTCTCTATCTATCTATCTATCTATCTATCTATCTATCTTTTTTCTTTTCCACGTTTTATTAACAACAGCTAATATCACGCGCTGTCAGTTAGAAAAAGAAAAGGACAAAGGGAGGCAAAGGGATGGTGGGAGAGAGGGAGAAGAGAAAGGGGAGGAGGGAAGTATCAAAAGATTAATACATGGAGGCGCTATAAGTGATGTGATGAAACAGACACCGGAGGGGAGAGAAGGACGAGAAGAAAAAGAAAAAGAAAGATTGAAAGGTAAAAGGGAGATTCTGAAAGTGATAGAGAGAGTAGGGAGAGAAATGAAGAGGGGGTATCAAAAGATTACTAGGAGAGATAGGGAAATGAAGAGGGAGAAAAGGAATAAAAAAAGAATGAGATAGAGAAGTAAAAATATTCTAAATAAAATGACTGAGATACAGAAAGAAATGATACAAGAGAAAGACAGAAAAGGAAGAAAAGTAGAATAAAAAAGATGCAATGAAAAATGAGGAAGAGGAGAAATGAGAAAGAGAAAAGGGAAGAAGGAAATAGATAGAAAGAAGAAGAAGAAGAAGAAGAAGAAGAAGAAGAAGAAGAAAGAAGTGAAACGAAAATATAAAGTTAACACAGATAGAAACAGCGTGAATAGAGAAAGAGAAAGAGTAGAGATGATATAGAAATGAAGAGGGAAAGAAAAAGAGAGGGGGTGATAAAACGACGGAAAGAATTATTAACATTGTTATAATGCCGCTATTAAACGCGAGAAATAACAGAAAAAGAAAGAGACAGGTTGGCTGTTTTAAGCGTTGGAGGAAGATAAGAAAAAAGAAAAAAAAAATAGAAAGAGTAATAAAAAGAAGATAGAGAGAACGAGAGAGGAGAGAACGAGAGAGGAGAGAACATGAGGTGAAGGTTTAATGTATTTAACACGTATTTCTTTTATATAGTTTTTACCACATAAATATGTCTCAAGGAGAAGGGGAAAAAAAGCTCACGCTACTGTTGTTCCCCAAATCGCATAAGGAGGAAATCAATCAAATGTTTAATTTTCACTCAAGAGTACAATTTTAAGAAAAGAAACGAGGGAAAACACAACAGTATTTATTTATCATCTCCAAATTGTAGATAAAGAAAAAATAAAGTACACTTATTATTTACAATAATACGTAACCTTTTCAAAATATTAAATTGATGATTGATTGATATTGGTACATCAGCTATCTTTATTTTTTTTAATATGAGATACTGGCTTTTTACTACGAATTCATTTTTTATTCTTCAAAATATTTTTCTGAATTACTATTTTTTTCTTTTGGGTTTCCTTAATCAAAAATACCATTAATCTTTTAAAAAGTTTTTAAAATGTGTTTTTTTTTTAATATAATTGCATTTTAACCTAATTACAATAACATGCTTATTTCAAATATCTCAAATTTGAGATAAATATACTTTTAAATAAAATAACGAAAAAAATAAATTAAATTAAAACTTTAATTAAGTTTAAAAGTAATTTAAGTATTTAAAAGTACAGAAAATAACTTGAAATACTTTTGAAGTATTCTTAAGTAACCAATCTGACAATATTTACTTAAGTTCTCTTAAATACCTTGAAGAGATAAAATAAAAATTAAGAGTGTTTAGGGGAGGAATATAAATTAAGTAACCGTAAATTCAAAAGAACAGAAGATTTTTTTATATATGTAGTTTAAATAAAGAATAAATAAAATAAAATATGACACGAGAAGAAATGATATTATTAGGTCACGATAAAAATCAAACGAAATTCGCAGCGGATACGGATTGAAAATGATGAATAACTGGTAAGAAACATATCTGAAACCTAAATTGCCTGTGGGATATAAGTATATTATTTGTGTATGTATATATTATATATATAAACTTCCACTTCTGTGTAAAATGAGATAGCGCGTGTGTGAAGTGCGCGATCTACATAAAAATATTTACGTATTGAAGTGTAATGCATTAGCTTCCCAACTACCTTTAAACACTTTATATTTGCTTTCTTTCTTTCTTTCCTCTTTTCTTTATTAATAGTTTTCGTACATCTTCTCTGCCACTCACAGCTTTTAGCTTATGTCTATCTCTCTATCTATATCTACCATTATTCTCAACTTTTTTCACACCCTCCCTGATATTTATTACCTTTTTAACTTGGTTCACTCCCCCCTCTCTCTTAAACCTGCATTCACTTCTCTTTAGCGTTTTAGCACTCAATTTTCCTTCTTTTTTTTCTTACTGCTTGTATCTATAAACTTATACAAATCTTTACATCTACATGTGCTTACCTCACCACCACCATATCCCTTTTTTCTTTTTCCTTTCACACACATCATTATTATAGTTTTTTTTCTAATTCTGTATGTATTAAGTAATGCATATGCCATCACTTTTTTTTTACTTTCCATTGTCCTTTTTCACTTTATACTTATTTACATATGTGTGTATATATGTTCCTTTTTATATTGTCTCTCTTTCGTGTCCCTTCTGTGTGTGTGTGTGTGTGTGTGTGTGTGTGTGTGTGTCATATGTTGTGAAGTGTGTGTAGAACTAAGCATTTGTTTACATGTTGTCGATTCATTTACAGTCAGCCAATATCAGTAGTTTAGTTTGCAATAGCAGCAGAAGAGGTGTTACAACAACTAATAATAATGATGAAAAAATTAAAAATAATAATAATCACAACAAGTAATCAAGAGAGTGAGAGTGTGAGAGAGAGAGAGAAGAGTGAAGGCTGCGTGTAGTAGTTGTAATAGTTGGAGTAGCAGTGTGTAGCTCTTTGGCTGTACCCGGCTAGCCATCACCAGTAATAGTAACATACACTCACATATACATTACATACTTGATGCATATACAATTATTGTAGGTAATCACACACCTATAACCGCGTAAACACACACATATAGTAAGTGTTAAGCACTATGCATTTAAAATATAATCACATATGTCATCACACAATGAAATTATATTATTCTGTAGTATACAAAAATGTATTGTCACACACATTTATTTATTTATTTATTTAAGTCACTGAGGCGCAAATTAAAATGTACACACAAAGAAAAACCCTTGTACATTTAACAAATGCAAAAACACATATAATCTAAATATAAAAACACTTTTAAATGTGTACCTATATACATTTAATTTAAATGTATATAGGTACATATTTAAAAGACGTGTTTTCCCTCTTCTACAGCTGAGACACATACACATAGAAACAGATGCACACACAATATAAATAAATATTTAAAAAAACTGTTAAATGTGTAGTATTTAAAAGACGTGCCCCCCCCCCTTCAGCTTGCACACACAAAACACAACGATAAAAATACTTTTAAATGTGTATCTACATTTAAAAAGACGTGTTTTCCCTCTTACAGCTGACACACATACACACACGCACAAATTCACACGCAAATCCGCAAACACACACATATTTAATCACACGTGCTTCTTATATGGAAACAAATAAAGTGAATACCTAAGCTTACATACAGAGATAGACACACATAAACGTACACTACATGTATGTAGTAACAAGACAGAAAAAGAGATCGCTTTTCTTCTCCTTCCTTTCAGTGTGTATGTGAGTAGTGCTGCTAGCTGCTTTGCCTTGTCTTGTTTTTGTTCTCCTTTTTTCCCCCGTCCTTTCTTCTTCTCCTTTTCCTTCTTCGTTCCTTCCCCGGCGCCATAGTGTGGCACCAAAACGTATCACTTACCATCATCGACCAATCAAATTGCACTATTGTCGAGAATGGGACAAATTGTTTCAACGGGAGTCATATTGGGGGGAACTAGGTCACTGATCTGGCACTAAGATTCATTATTAATCCCCAAAACCGGCATTTTGCCCGTCGCCTATATTCTACATCGATTGGAGTTTGTATAGCGACTGGTTAAATCAACGATCTGGCCGCCCTCGCTCGCTGGGCTGGCCGTGAAAATTCGAAAACGGTCCCAAAGTGGCCTGATCAGAATCTCAATTCTCCCTAAGAATAGGCCAGCGTCTGTTATTTCGTGGCAGCCATATTGCATGGCCAATTGTTCAATGGAGCAACTAACACATATTCCGTTTCAATTTATGTAATTTTTTTTGGTGTCAAATCCACCAAGCCTCGGTCGATGTGGATATTATTAAGCAGCGGAAAGCCTGCAGAAGAGGACTATAATATACAGGAATCGATACCGATGTAAGTAATGTTGAATTTTTACAGATAAATTTCTTCGAGCAACAGCTTAAAACAAACCCCCTCCCGCACATATGTGTTTGAGAATATATATTTTTCCTCTCTAATTGTATTATCGTTTTTTTTTTTTTTTTGCGTCATCTCTGATCTCGTTGCCGTGAAGCTTTCTTGTTTTTCTCAAGCTAAGGAGATGTTGCCATATTTTTTTTTAATTTTAAATTTATTTTATTTTTTAATTTGTGGTATAAAATGTCTTCATTAGTATTATTAGTATTATTTTGTTTTGAAACTGGTGAGGTGGTTGGACCGCCATTTTTCTTTCACGGCGAATGGCCGCCTTAACCGTGTCTGCTGCTTTGCGAGAAAAGTCGCCATTTTACAAACCCCCTGAACAAATCTATCTTTTCAACTTTGTGTGTGTGTACGTGCTTTTTTTTTCTTTAACCCCTCGCACCTTATGCACGTATTAACTAAAGAAAACAACAAAAAATGTTGTCATTTAACCCCTAAAAATGTTCTCGGATTTTCCCCCCTTTGTGTCGGCTGGTCTAGGTATACATAAGTACTCTGACTTTTTTTTTAAGACGGTGATGACTAAATCGACTTCTTTATCGCCTATTTTTTTGGCTTTCTCTCGTCTCAAACCGATTATATACTCGATCACAGTTTTCCCAAATGTCCGTATTCGTCAATCGAGCTCTACTTTCTGTTGTTATGTTTCTACTTGTATATTTATTTCCTACATGCTTCCTTTTCGACAATATTTCATTTTTAAATGACTTAAAAGAATGGCTCTCTTTCTTGCCCAACTAATCTAACATAAATACGTGAACCGTTCCTCTGTTTTTTTTGTTTTTTGTTTTTTTTTATTTATTTGAATATACATGAAATCAGTAATTCTTTTCATTGTTACTATTTTTAAAAATCTTTATTTTCAAGTGTGGGAAAACATTTAAAATTTCTTTCTATACACATTTGAAAGTGTTGGTTTGGATTTTGCCATCGAAACAAATAATGAAAAGCTACAAAAAAAAACAACAAAAAAAGACAAAAAAAGCGCATTAACTATTTTAAGAAACCCTTTGTTACATATCCAAGTAGTTGTATCTACTGATTGTCGATTTTTAAATATTTTACGTCTATTTTTATCGTTTGAACAAAAAGATCGGTGTTACTTTTCAAAATGTCTATTATTAAACATTTCAAACTTCTCGTGTCTTTTGTGAAATTGATTTGTTTTTGTTTTATTTTAAATTAGATTTTTTTTTTTAAATCTAACATCTTACTTTTTTTCCAAGCGATTCTTTTGTTATTATCTTATTTTTATTTTTTATTTTTTTTATCCAGTAATTTATCCGCATTTTTAAAAATTAATTTTACGATTATCCTTTTTTTCTTTTTTATTATTTTTCTGATTTTTTTTTAATACCGATTTTTCTATTTTTTGGCAGGTTCTCGACAACATCGGAACACGTGGAAATAACAAGATGCAGTTTCAGTCTCAAGTTCACTTTTTCTTAATATTTTTAGGCAACCCTTGTCATTGATGTCTTGTTGGAAAGACTAACACAGGAGCTATGTGAATTCTCTGTAAGAAACGGAGAATTTTTTTCCTTTTTTCCTTTCCTCGCCAATTGGCATTTGTTTGCTTATTCTTTCTGAGGCCTGGTGAAGGTATATTCAAAGGATAAATAATACATATATTTTTTTTTAAATTTCTGCACGAAAAAATATCTGGAGAAAAAAAATTGAATAATTTTGCACAGATCGGTGTATATATAAATATGCACTTTGGTGTATGCGTGGGTATTTGAATAAAAATTACTTTAATCCCATCCTAAATCCATGATCAGGTTGGATCTCAAATGTTTTGGATTTTAATATCTCGTTACTTTGGTTGCTTTTTCAACACCTATACGCCGTCATTGTGGTCTGTAGAAAAAGCCACAACACCAACGACTTCAGCTATTGTTACAACTGATTGTAAACGTCTTTGCAGCAGAGCTAGAATACTAGAACCATCCAAAAAAATATTATCATCTTTCAACAGTATACGTCCAGTGTCGTTACCCTTGTGGGTTATATTGAAAAAATCTCATAATGTTATAAAAAGTTGTTTGTCGGGTCATGCTGAATTGTTCCAATTCAACTGCAGCCAAATATGGTGAGAGAAGCTAAGGATTCCTTGCAGCCTGGGCTTGCGAACCCAAATTACGCAAAGTGGCTCCTCGACGCCATCCGCAAGATCAAGCACCAAAAACAAAGACCGAGCATTGACAGGATTTACAATGCTGTGCGCCAGTTCCACAAGGTGAGCCGCGATACAGTCGAGCACCAACTGGAGTTGTGTGTCAAAGAAGGAACGGTCCTTAAGGTCTACAACAAGGGGCTGTGTTCCTACAAGGACCCCAAGCGAGTGTCCCAACTGAAAAGTCGCACGCTCAAGGTTGATAAGGGCTCCGATCTGGTCAATTTGATCGTCAAATCGGTTAAGGAACTTGGCGAGATCGGTGGTTCCAATCTAAAAGACATCGAGAAGTACATATGCCGCAGTTACAATGTCGACTTGCTGGACGGCGTGAATCTTAATCAGCAACTCAGGTTGTGGCTCAAAAAGGGGCTCAAATCAGGTCGTTTGATGCAGTATGGCCGACTGATTAAAGTCGGTTACAGCAGCGGCGAGTCAGATTCTGTGGAGGGCAGCAGCGAAGGTGGCAGTGTGGTCCCTGCTGGTCAATTGGAGGATGAAATGTCATCTGTCAGAAGCGACAATTCAATGACATTCGCCACAAGAACCAGCAAGGTCAGTATATAAACAACAACACTTATTTCTCCTTTGTTTTGCTACAAAAATATTTGCATCTTCTTTTTTTTTTTTTTTTAACCCACAAGACAAACAAAACACTACAAACACCTGAGTGTTGAAAATGTCATTAAAAAAACTGTTATTTCAGAAATTATACTGTTGATGTAGAATTTGGTGTATTTAAGAAAGAAAAAACATTGAAATGGTTTACACGTGGTTTTGTTATCATAGATATGTTTATCAATACATTTACTATTTAAATGTTTAGAATTTTATGAATCCTAAAAACAATTTTATCATCTTTACCCTACATGTTTGACTAGATTTTAAACAAAACTTCCCTTTACTTTAATTATCTTCATAATAAATAGAATCCAGTTTCCAACGACGACTTTTTGTATTAATATTTTCATTATCTGTCTAGAAATGAAATAATATTCCTTTGTCACAGCTTGACAGTTCAACTATTGATTGTCTTAGGAAATGCTGCCAGTCAAAACAAGGGGAGACTATTCAGACAAACTTGTCTTTCCTTTAAAACACATATACAGCCTTTATTATTATTAGGGAAATATAGAATCATTTTAATATTTAAAAAGATAAAGCTTTTATTATTTTATTAGACAAACATTTTTGCTTCTTTTAATAAGCATTGAATTTTTATGTAATTATGCATTTTACAAAACAAATGTTCATAGACATAAAAACACAATGTGGATATTTGAAATTAAAAACATTTTATGTTATATCAAATGTTATGGACAGCATAAACCATTGAATAAATGTTTATTATAAACTTTTGATCATAACAGTGAAAAAAATAAAACCTGGAAATACTTATCTTCTATTATAAAAGGTAAAGATTTTAAACCAGGTTTCAGTTCTTTTGATTCTGCTCACATATATTACTTATTTTGAATTTAATTTATTGTGTACATTTATGTCAAAACTGCAAATGGCATCATTAATTAGAACTGAATAAACTTCCATTACTTTATCTCAGTTGTTAGAGCATCTGCTTCAGAATCGCAAGCTTCCAGGTTTGATACCAGCCCTCACCAACTCAGTGCATTAGTAATTGGTTAATTACTAATGCACTTGGTCAATTTATTGCACAGATCAAATTAGAGAGCTGACGGTAGGTGTGACGCACCAGCTCAGCAAAGACAATCCCCCTGGTCTAGCACTAGCAAAAAAAGATAGACTTCTTCACTGTCCAGCTGATACCCTGTCATTTTTTTTTTTTTTTTTTTTTTTTTTTTAAGAGGTCAAGTTCTTGATTTATCTTTTTGTTAATTTTTATATATATATACACACACACACTACGACTACATATATGAAGAGTTGAAATATTTTGTGTTGCATATACTTTGTCAACATATGATTTAACTACAATATTTAATGCTTGTTTGAGCAATAAATGGCAGTTGTCCAAATAAACAATATAACAGTATTGTAATTGATCTGTTAATGCTTTCAAAGGACCCTAACAAATATTTGTTGAACAGTTTTACACAACAGATGTTAAAATACTGAAAGTACACATTTTGGCAGGTTAGGTGTTGGGAAAGATTGCAAAGAACGAGTGTCTTGAATTCTTTTTTTTTTTTTTCTTTTTCTTTTTTTAAATACATCAATAATAATTATAATTACTTGTACAACTTAGAGATAATCTATGTACATCATATGAAAGTTGAAGGTTGATCAAAAGGTAAATATTTAACATCACATTTAATGCTATCTAAAAAATAAATGTTTTCAATTTTTTTGTTCATTCAAACTTGCATTGACAACACATTTTGGAAAAAAAACCTTTTGCAACATATTAAGTTTTGTTGGTTAATCCAAATATATTGTTCAAAATGTATATAAAAAGAAATAATAATTGTAAAAAGAAAATTTTTATTTATTTTATCCCAACATTTTGATTATATATCAAGATAAATAGTGACATTTTAAAGATTTAAGAAAATATTTTTTATTGAATGTCATTGTAAATTAAAATTAGGATTTATAGTATAATTTTAAGATATGCACTTAATGTTTAAAACAGATATGGTAATTTTTTATTTTTTTTTTTAGATAAATAATTCAAGAGAATTGATGTTTATGTGAATTAGATTGGTATATTTAAACACTTGTTAATTATAAAGTGTATGACATTAGAGTAAATAAAGATTGGATTCATTAACTTTTTTTTTTTTCATTAGGAGAAGTATATAAAAATGACATCATCCAAAATCTGTATCAATGAGAAACATTTCTTTATATACTACAAGAGTCATTAATTGCTGCATCTCTACAGTCTACTATTAATAATTTGGCATGGTTTCTGAAGTGCTTGTATTTTATTTTATTTTATTTTTCTCATAGAGTTTATTTGATACTTGTTTGAAGCAAAATGTTATAACACATCACTCAATAAGTCCTGGGTTTGACATATAGATGGTGCCACTAATAAAAAATCCATATGATTTTTATAAATTACAAACCTTCAAATAGCATGTGTCATAATTTGAGCCCAATCGGATTATTAGTTTACAAATTAGTTATTTAAGTAAAGCTACTGTTGCAAATTTTCAAAACGTTGGAAAAATCTGAATTTTCTGTGTTGATAAAGCATTATTTTCTCATGGGGAAAAAATACTGTTCAAGCAAAGCAATGGCTTGATAAGTGTTATTTGGACACTGCTCTGTCGGAGACAACAGTGGTATGTTGACTTTAAATGTGATCATACAAACACAAATGATGCTGAACGCTCAAGTCGCCCAAATTTGGCAGTTGTCCCAGAAAACACCAAAAAACTCCACAAACTCATTTTGGCCAATCGTAAATTAAAATTGTGTGAGATATTAGAAGGCAGTGTATTCACCATTTCACATGAACATTTGTCAATGAGAAAGCTGTGTTCAAAGTGGGTGCCACATTTGTTCACAGTCGAACAAAAACAACAATGCATTGACGATTCAGAGTTAAATTTGCAACTGTTTCAATGCAACAATTTTTATTTTTTTCGTAAATATGTGATAATGGATGAAACATGGATCCACCATTTCACTCTGGAGTCAAATCAGCAGTCAGCTGAGTGGACAGCAGCAGGTGAAAGCCGACCAAAGACGTAAACTTCAGCAGGCAAGGTTCTGGTCTCCATATTTTGGGATGCACAAGATATTTTGTTCGTCAATTACCTTCAGAAAGGAAGAACCATCAATAGCGAATATTATATAGTATTATTGGTGCGTTTGAAGGAAGAAAATGCCCAAAAAACGGCTACAAATGAAGAAGAAAAAATTGCTCTTTCACCAAGTCAATGCACCATGTCACAAGTCGATCGCAACGATGGCAAAACTACATTAATTGCCCTTTGAATTGCTTCCGCATCCACCCTATTCTCCAGATCTGGCCCCCAGCGACTACTAGCTGTTTGCAAACCTCAAAAGAATGCTCCAGGGAAAGATTTGGCTCCAACGAAGAAGTGATATCGGAAACTGAGGCGTATTTTGAGGCCAAAGAAATCGTTCTACAAAAAAGGCATCAAATTGTTAGAGAAGCGTTGGAATCCGTGTATCACCTTAAAAGGAGACTTATGTTGATAAAGTAAAATTTTGCCTTAACATTAGGCCTGGGACTTATTGAGTGATGTATTATGTCATTATCTAAATTTCTGAGTTTAGGAATTATCATTACACTAATGTATTCAGGTTCGTGAACTCATCTTGGTTGCTATTATAGCCACAATGTTTTGGCCATTGTATTGTATCCTCCAGCCAGTATGACAGTTTAAACATAATTATTACCTTCATCTGACTCTCATTCTACCTTGATTTATCTAATATTTTTAAAGATAATTTATGTGGATGTTTGATAATCATGACTTTTGGAAAAGATTAAACTAGATAAATTTAATCATTGCTTTACAGGTTGTTGAATATTATTAGTTATTAAGGAGTGTGGAATGGAAAGTTTTTAAAAAGCTATTTTGTTTTATTTAATAATTTCTTTTAGTATATTTTGCAAAACTGACAACTTTCTCTTTCTATCATTAAGGTGCACAATTTGCAAGGTTCAGTTCAATTAAATGCTCATTAATTTTTGTTTGAATTTCTGTAATGAGGAATTATCATTATTATCCTCGGATTAGTATCCCTATCTTGGTTGTTATAATCCTTTCTGGGAATTTCTAACTGAACCCTTTCGGTCCATGGAAGTAGATTGTTCTCATTTTGCTGTCTATTGCTTAGAGGATATCTGCTAATTCTTGATAGTTAATTTATCCCTGAGATGTTGCTAATCGGTCTTTCACAGAAACAGCACATCTGCCTTTTTATATACTATCCAACCCAGAGGCTGGACTCACAATTGCCAAGAAATAATTAAACAAACTTTAACCAATGCTTTTTATTTAAAAAGCAAAAACAAATGCTATGGCTATAACAATCAAGATGAGTACATCAGTGTATAATGGGCTCATTAATTTAACATTTACAGCTATTGAACCTACAAATTTCACTTGTAGCTGCTAAAATTTAAAACTGCATGTATCCAACAGAATGTAATCTTTACTTTTTTTTCCCAGCTACTCATGGAAAGCTTCTAAAATGTGAGACAGTTTCATAAATGAAACTTTCCATAATGTATATTCATACTAAAATAAGTTTCTATAGATTTTCTTCCTCTTGTAAACTTTTCTCAAAGGAATGAAGTTAGTGAAATGCATTTAAATCTAAACTGTATCATTTTAAATTAAGTAGAAAACTTCAATATTTGTTAGTATTTTTCTTGGTTATATGAATTTGTCTAAAGACATACTAGCTACAGTATTTATAGGTATGCATTTTAACGTCTTCTCATTTAGTGATATTTTGCTACTCCAATATGATATTTACTGTCTGTAATGCATCTTATTTTTAACTACCAATGGATAAGTCTTGAAAGACATGTCTGTAAAATAGAAATCCGTTAACTACTACTTCGAATCAAAATACTAGGGTGAATTAAAAGTTGTGCAATATTTTGGTAACATGATGTACCAGCTTCAGATGCTTTTGCCAAATTTGTGAAGGTGACTAACCACACTGGGCTGTGAGATGCTGAATTCACGTGATACTTTCTAACTGCTACTCACCAGATTTGCCTCAGTGGCTTGGAGCACCACCTCAGAATCCATGGTTTGGGGGCCTACATGACTTTGCCTGAACATTGAGGTTCTTGCAACTCAAGCAAACTGTCTGGTTACTGTACTGTGGTCAACTGCACCTTCACCTTTCGCATAGCAAATGTTTTTGGTTGCTTCCACAGCGTTATGGTCCAGATTGAACTAAAACATCAGTTCTATGTTGTTGTATCTGCATCTTTCAAATCACATACAGCAAACTAGCACTTACCAAAATATGGCAGCCCTGTTGGCTGAGCTTTTAAAATAAACTGACTGTAGCTCTGCAAAGGGGGGTAAGATACCCACCCCCAATGGGTCCACCTGTTGGCCATGGGTAGCACCTGTGATGCTTAAGTATAGAACCCTGGGCAACAATCTACTTAGGCTAGGGCTGGTCGGAGAGACACCTTCCAATCAGTTGGCAGGTCATGTCAACCCCTAGCACCTATATGATTGTCCCAATCCTATTGCCCTTATGACTCTGAGTGGTAATACCTGTTAGGGTCCCATTTATTGGTTAAATAGAAAAGAATGAATAAAAAATAAAATAGCCCAACAAGGGTTAACATGCCATATAACCCAACCAACGAAAATATTTAGATTTAGATATGACTTTTTATATTCCTATTTCACTGTCATTCTTGCAATAGAAAAAAATATTCATATGATTATAATCCAACATTAGATTTTGACCATGATCCAAAACCTTTTTTTTCCCTAGCTTATGTTGACATAAAAAATTATATCAGCTGCTAATTTATGTTGTAATTAGTTCATAGTTCTGTCACTGAATTGTGGCAAAATTAGCAAACGTTTCACACTCTCTCATGTTCCCTACACCCCAGATAAAACTAATATTTTATTCTAGAATTGATTTTTAAAAATTAAGATTATTTTGAAACTGACAATGAAAAAAATTCAGCATAATGCAAGGGAAATTAATCTTTAAAAAATGCAAAACACTTCAGTGAACCTTGTGCTAATGAGATAAGACCTGAATACAATTATGCTATTTGAAGTATCGTTACAATAATCAATTCAGAAAATTTTATACTAAAAAGATTTTTTTTTCTTTTTTTAAAATAAAGAATTTCCAACTAGCAGCCCCTAATATTTGAACAATGACATTCATTTTAATCTGAGAAAAGTTTACTAGGTTCATGCACAAAACCTCCTAGTACTAAAATATATTGAATGTATACTTGTTAACTCTCAAAGCTTAGTTAAACTGAAATTATTGCAATTTAAATAATTAGTATTCACATTTAATTTATGTATTTTAAATAATACTCATAAAACATTTTTAGATAATACTAAAAAAAAACAATGATAGATAAAATTTGCTTTAGAACCGATAGTTTCCCTTTAAGAGCACAAATAATTTTTACTTTTAAACTTGATATTTTTTATTAATAATTCAATACTTTGCTGGTGGAGTTGTATTTAATTTCAAATCTATTTTAGTAAAATTTGATGATTCCTATATTTTAAATTTGATCTTAGTTCTAATATTTGAATGAGAAGATTACTCTTTAGTTATTTTGATTTAATTTCCATACATAATCCTATCTCTTCTATTTGCATTAATTTCAGTATCTTCTGAGAATATATTAAAATTAAATAGAAATAAGAGGACATTGTCAGGTTAGATATATATTCATTGAAGATTGTGATTATTTTTTTTTAATGTAAGCCCCACTAATATAGTTAACAGAATAGAAAATGTTCACTGTAGATAACTTATTGTCTACTATATTTTCCTTTTTTTTATGCTCATGCTTATAACATTGAATACAATTTTATTGAATTATAAAAAAGGGAAAATTGCTCTTAACATTATTCTAGAAAATAATATTTAATTGAATTCTTAGCATATATAATTGCTGAGACAGTTTTAACCAATTGAAGTTTAAAAAATGTATTATTATTAGTGTATTTAGTATTCAATAAAATTTAATTTAAATAAGAACTAATTTCACAAGTTGGTAAAATGAACATTTTGAAAAGCTAAAACTGTAGTGTAATATTTTAGTCCTGACAGTTATATCTTGAAAAATATTTCTTGAAGTATTTGTCCTGCTGAATTTATTGAAAATTAAAACTAGAAGTAAATTGTGCATCCAAAATTGATCCATTTTAAAATAAGTTTACTTCAAAATATGTAAATAAAATCTGTCACAATGCTATAATTGAATGTTGCTTTCCAACTAAGTCTGCATACATTAATAGCTCATAAATATATTTTGAAATTATCTCCCTTTAGTATTTTATTATTCCATTTTTCAGCAGTTATTTGAGCAATTACAACATTCAAGTCAAACAAAAGCTTTCTAATTTGATTTACCAAACTAAACACTGTTTCTAAAGCTTTCTCTGTAATAATACTATTTAAGAGGTCAAAATGTTTAAAGTTGCTATGTTTTTAGATAAAATCTAAATGTTTCTTTCTAGTGACTTCTTGATTTGATTATATCAGATTTTATTTGGCTTTCGCATATTTGATGCTAATACAAATTATGTAATTTTGAATTGTTTACACCAATTTAAAACAAAAAGTCAAGTAAATTTTATTAGGTTTTGAAAACAAAACTGCTGATTTCTGTTTAAACTGAATATTTTTTGTCTTTTCAATAACATTTTAAAACTGACATTTTGTATCTTATTATAATGGTGATTGTGTGTTTGTCTGTCTGTAATTAAAATTATATAACTACTCAAGTCACAATTCCCTTTGCTATTACATCCCATTCTCCATGATTTTATTTTTATTTGAACCTCAATTATCAATAAAATTTTTTACATTATTAATACTGTTGACCATATCTACACACTAGGATATTTACCATGTACCCCACATGTACATGTTAGGCACAAGGCCTTATTAATGTGGGACCACCCACAAGCCAAGACTCATGGGTGGCAGGTGCAGAAATGTGTTGTTCACCTCGGTATTCCCTTTCAAGAACTTGGCAATAAACCCAGCTCTGCCCTTTAACTTGCCTGGGGGGATGGCCCCGGGGATCAAATGATGTTAGTTTGTAAGATCCAGCGGCCAAAGCCACGGACACCCCGGTCGAAACCGGAGTTAGATATGTTGGATATATCTACATATTAATAACATGCAATTGTATTCATATATACAACAAAATAGTGGTTTACAGTGTGATGGGAAGGCTAATTTGCATATTGATATTAAAAATTTGATTTTGATAAATGTGCTTAGTATTATTGATTTCTAATTGTTTGGGTTTTTATCTTGATGAATATGAGCAAAAATCTTGGGTATAAATCTTAAAAGAAATCCATTAACAAGAAGAAATAACTAATTTTATTCTTTACTTCCTTCACCCTGTCAGCTGGGGTGTTAGAATGCACCTCTGCAGAAGGGTAAGACTTCCCAATGGGGCCACCTGTTGGCCGTGGGTGGTGGCCCGTGAGGCTTAAGGATAGAACCCAGGTGGGTGAGCAGTCCATGACTTGCAATACTCCATTTTAGCCCTTTCTGGGCTAGACGAGCAGTCGGATAGGCCCCCTCCAATCAATCGGCTGGTCACGTCAAGCCCTAGAACCTATATGATTTGCCCCCAACCCTTTTTATCATGTGGGTGCTAGAATGCGTGGCTGAGGGTCTACATGTCCTGGGAATGATGTTAAACTATCTGATGGAGGTTTAGGGAATGTGGAGCACACCTTCATCACTATTGCTCCCTGGTTCACACTGACCCAGAGTGGTAGTACCTGTTAGGGTCCCATTTTATGGGTTAAATAGAAAAATGTGTTCATAAAAAAATTAGGAATGAATTTATTTGAAAACTTTATCGGCATAAATGACCAACTGAGGTTGCTATGTCGTAAAATAAAACCAAACTTACTTCCTATTTTAATTAAATAGTTAGGAAAATTTAGCAATGAAAGACCTGAGTGATGGAAAAGTAAGTTTCAGTTTCTATTTTTAAATTATACCCCTCTGTTTCAAATCTTTTTATCTGCATTCTTATCTAGTTTCATCATCCTTTCTAATTTAGTATATTTTATTATATTAAAACTTAAATACTTGTACCAGGGATGGTGGTGCATATATTTGCTAGTTCAAAATAAGGAACCTTTTTAATTTAGAAAAATTTGATTTCCCTTCTTTTTTTTTCTTTCTTTTTTTTAGGTAAATATAAGATTTAGCTTCTGATTTTTTTCTTGTATGCTTGACTACTTATATATTTCTAAAAATCTTGTGCATGTGTGTCATAAAGCAGTATATCATAGTAATATATTTTTTTATTAAATCACTACACTTATGTTTTTAAAATTCCAGTTCTATTGCAGCTAAATCCAAGATAGTTTTTTTGGTTTTTTTTGTTTTTTCTTAATCAAATTCTTTATATAATGGATAATCAAATAGTAATTAGGATTCTTCACTCTCTACAAAATAGAAACATCAATATCATGGACTACTGTTACAATGTGTCTTTAACAGCTTCATATGGGTTATCTCGAATTCATAGAATTTGTTTTTTGTCTTCATCATTACCTATCATAAAGATAAATTTACTATTAATCATTTTGTATAGTAAGAAAAATATATAGCTTGCAACAATGTGTTTAATATTATAAGATTAGAATAAACTAAGATATTTTAGCTTAAGATAGATTGAGAAATATAATACGGTGGCAAAATAGCATTGGTATTTTTTCGGCTATTTTAAGTTGAAATATTTTTGTCATGCTTTAAAGTTTTTACAAATTAACACACTGCAAATATGCTTATGTTTCCGTTTTTCTTTAATATCTTATTAATTGATATAGTTTTATAAATGATAGCAATAATTTAGATAATCATTTGAAATTTTAATTTATTAAGATGTTAATTTTACTGATTTTATAATATTAAATAATGGGGATTTGGTTGACTTAATTTTATTTCTACTAACTGTTCTTACAAAATACTCTTCATAAATGAATATTACCAAACATTATTAAAGTCATATTAGATTTTAATAGATTTTTTTTAAATCTAAAATTTTCTATTGTAAATTGTCATACTGTTTCATATATATAGTGCAAACAACTTTTCAAATCAATGGACACCCGTGAGTTTTATGTTCTCAAATAGAGATTAGTAATGTTTTTTTTTTTTTTTTTTTTTTTTAATTAATATTAATACGCTTAGTAATGTTTTTTTAAAAATGAGAATAAAATTAATCTTTAAACAAGTTTTGGCTAATTTTCCCTTTTCATCAAAAGTTTTGGCAATATCTAGACTCTCTTGAAATAATATATTTTTAGCATTCTTCAGTGGCAATGGAATTCATATTTTAATATCTTGACAAACCTGGGCAGCTTTTAGTAGCACTAGCACTCGTGTATTAGTTTGTGGTGGATCTATAAATCTTGCAAATACTTTGTCTCTCAGTGTTTTTCACAGCAATTTTCATTACCATATTAATACGAAAAGTTACTCAAAATGAAATTCTCTACAAGTTTATGTAGATTTTAAGATTGGTTGTGTTTTACAAAAGTTGCTGCAAAATTAAAAATCATCACTTTGTGTAATCACTCAATAAAGGCATTTCATGCATACCAATGACGTTCTGTACATTATCAAGCTAGGACCAAAATTCTAATCTCTTTCCAGAATGTTAGTGTTCGATAGAAAAATTAGTTTAAGTATATTTATTGATTCTTCAAAGTCGTCAACAAGTTGATGCTCAATAAAATTAAAGGCCAACTTAAAAATAGCTCATTTAAATCTTAAGCAATACATAAACTCAAAGTGCCAAACATTTAGCGATCACAGTAAACTGGATGATTTTCACTATCACACACTTACAGAAATGAACTCTGCTGAATTACCTGTGTGATGGAATGCATAAAGATGTAGTGTAGTAACTGGCGGGCATGCCATGCAGACAATGGAATGATTGTTAGTGCTCCTATCTTTCTAGTCCTATCACCAAGGTGGCAAGTTTTCCCTAAGTAACAGTAAACAAGGTATACCAAGAATATGTGAATTCTGGACAGAGCAACCTATAAACACTTCAGATACTCACAGGTGGTGCCAGAAGATGGGGGGGGGTTGCATCAAATGATATATTGAGCTTTATCCTGGTGGTGTGCAATTCATTTGTCAACACACTTTATTGTATACACAGCATTTCCTAGGGCTTTGTAATCCTTGATCAACAATAGTACTATTATTATGACATAGAATTGATTACGGGCTCTCTGAGAATATTGCCATTAGTAAAACACTGACGCTGTATCGCCTTGTCAGACAAGTCATTTTTTCATTCAAGCAGACAGTTCAATTTGTGTGTGGAGGAGACCACATAAAGCCATGGATCCAACATGTGAGCAGTGTTGTGTAAGCAACTCAGTGGCTCTGTAATGTTGTAGAATAAGTGTTGGATTTTGCAAGGACACTAGTGGAACTGCAGACATATCTTATTGCAGACCATTTGCTCTCCTTTTTTCTTCATGATAGTTTGTTCAGCAAAATAACACAAACCTGCATTGTGTACAAGTGACATGAACCTGATTGCAGGAACATTCAGCTGACTGATAAATTTAAACCCCATTAAGTATGTGTGAGACTTGTCTCAAACACACCTGCTATGAACAGCCATGGAACATGTCTGGATAGATTATATCAATGTAACTCTCCCAGCACCAGCTCTGTGCCACGTTACATGGCTTACTATTCATTATCCAAGCAAAAGAGAGGAGTTACACAATAGCTAGCCAGTCTGTAATTTTTTTAGCCCTTTAGTTTTATTTAAAAAGATCTGTACAGTGAGGAAGCTGAAACCTCAACCAGATCAAGAGTAGTTTAAGCATATCAACCTAAAATTATGTAAATAAAAGGTAACAGTAATGTTAATAGAGATTGGAAATTAGTAATAAAACAATAGAAATAAGGAAGAGTGTATTGTCATGGAAAAAAAGCTGACTAATAAAATGGAGTAAAACTAGTAATAAAATAATAGTAGTGAAAGATGAAGAACATTAGTCTGATCAACTCAAGGAAAAATGCTATTTTGTTCAGCTTCAATTTCTTGTAGTAGTATAAATCTTTAATAGCACTTCCTTCAAAGTGACTAAACAATATTTATGAGATTCTGCATTCAAACCAATATGGTGAATAAAATGATGCCATTTTGATTTTATGATAATGTCCACTTTCATATTATAAAAATGATGTTGTTAAAGTTAAATGGGTTAAAGATGTTCATTTTATGTGACTCTTGACCTCTCTAATACATATTTATATAGGCCATTCTTTTGATGCTTAATTGGGAAATTATTCTCTAATCAGATAAGGCTTAATAAATTCATGAGAAGTATTTAGGGAAAATTAAATTTTTATTGCTATCATAGAATAAATGTATTAAAGAGAAATAGAGGAGGGGGGGGGGGTCTTAAAAAGTTTTTCACAATATTTTTGTTTAAATAATTCAGCATTTTCATATTGAAACCACTGATAAAACATTTATTCAATTGTTGAAAATAGCTTTACAATATGTTTAGAGGATCAATTTTTATTTATTACTGTTTACATCAAAGTTTTGAAAAGTAAGTCATATTGAGAAGATCATTGTTTTGTTGAAAGAACTTAAATTGTTATTCTCTGGTTATCTTCTATAATTTTCTACAGTTGATTGTTGCAAAGTCTCTTTTCAAGTTCATTTGAATATTTCATGTCCTTAAGAAAAAATTCAAAATCATCATTCTCCTAAACAAGTTCTTCCCCAAAAGCCTAAATTAAATTTTGTCCGTGATAAAACTGCATTAGCTCAGTCGGTAGAGCATTCAGCTAGAAAACCACAAGGTTCCTAGTTCAATACCGGCCCTTGCCAACTCAGCGTATGAGTAGCACAGGATCTGTGTGGTAAAGTAAAGAACTGATGGTAGATGTGGCCGCTCCACCTCAGATGCCAAAAACAATCTCCTTGTCTAGCGCTTGTGAGAAGGGGAGTAGACTCCCTCGCTGTATGGCTGATACCGACATTAGGCCACCCCGACTACTTTAGACTTACGTTTGTCCCAATTTATACTCTTACAAAAGTCTAGTTCTGCTTGCTTCTATAGACAACATATTTTCATGAATAATAAAACAAAGTTGGCAATTTTCATTCTGATAAGTACAATAGTAGAATATCCAGATTTACAATAGCAGTATAAAATACATCTTAAATCCATCTTGAAGCACCAATCAGACCTGGAAAAATTTCTCATATTTCAAAAATATGACTCAAGACTGTGTGTGTGTATTTGTATTTTTTATTGTTTTTTTTTTTGGGGGGGGTTTATTTATAATAGTTGTATTACAGAACACAGTAAAATTTACTGATTGTTTTTTCTCACTCTTTACTCTTTGAATTGAAACTTTTTTTGTGTTAAGTTTATGCAATATCCTGATCTTTCTTTACAGAAACGGCCCAACCTATTCCCTGTGTAGCTTTTTGTTTAGGAACTATCGATCAAAAATCGGAATAGTGTACCTGAGGAATTGATCTCATGTGCTGATGTGGGAAATAGTGGTAAGTAAAAAAATGTTGTTGCTATTTCTATTTAAAGGATTAGAATCTTAATGTGCTTTTTAATGGGGGGGGCAAATAAATAACAAAGTAATTATCTTTTTTTATGCTCTATTCTTCATGCAAACTTCTTTACATTTTAATATCTTTTTAATGTTCATTATCAATTGTGTCAAACTAAATTAATTTCAGCAAATCATTTAACAATATCAACCAGTCAATACCAAAATCTAACTTGTCAGCATTATTCAAATTAATAGAGTAACTTATTTTTCATTGTAGTTATTGACCAAAATAGTTTGTTTTGGCAAGACTTATGGAAAAAAAAAATCTGATAATCATGAATTGGAAATTTTCTTGCACTTTTTCATCAAGAAGCACATTGACTTATCACTTGCATACTATTTTACTGTGCATTTACAAAAAAATAGTAGTGCCAAAATGTACAAGGATTTCATAAACTATTCCTTGGAAGGACAAATTTGTATTTCTCTCTCTCTTTCTCTTTCTCTTTCTCTTTTTATATACTCCTTAATTTGTTAATTGTATCATCACTAAAAGATTTAAATTTGACTGAAATATTGGAACAAATTACTTTTGTCAAGTTAATGCATTTCTTAGTTTTTATCATATTTTCTATTGCCCTGTCATTGGATGTGGAATAACTAACTGCAAGACTTCTCCCAAAAAAACATCTTACTTATGATGCTAAACTACATCCGTGGGAAATTCCAGTTCTAGAGCTCTGGGAATATGGAGTCACCTTTATTTGTCATTACTCCTAATCTAGCTCTGACCAGGGGTGGTATTAACTGTTAGGATTTTTCATTTATAGATAAAAATAGATCTGTTTGGAAATTATTTGTATTAGAATAGTTAATTGAAGCTATAAATTGTTTACAAACAATTATTTAATTACCTGAACAATTGCTTGCAAAAAATGACTAACATTTTGAATAAAGGGTTTAAAATGCTGTTTAAAATAACCAACCATATTTTCTATGCCCCATTTTATTCTAGAGCCCTCTAGTAAAACTTTGGATGGAAAAGTATATCCAGGAACATAGTAACTTATTCAGTAACATTCTGAACTTCAGCAGCACTTTGCCAACAGCTATTCCCCAATCTGTGTTGCCAGTAAATAAATTTAATAAAAAGTACTAATTGACTTTTCCTGGACTATTTGCATTAACTGCCACATATAGTCAACCTTTTTTGTAATTTCTTCATAATATAATAGATAAATGACATAGATATTACTTTACTTGAGCCCCTGCTTTAAAATTTTTCTTAATTCCGTTTCTACTTTTGATAAATTATGGTTTTTTGTTTGATTTTTATAGTATTTTTTTTGAGAAAAATTACCAATGAAAATAGCTAAAATTATTATCAAAACATAAATTCAAAATTATGTTACATATAAAGAAATAGCAAATATCGATAAAAAAAAATGTTAAGTTAAAATCCAAGTCCAAAAAATTGAATTATATGTAAAAATAAAAAAAATTAAAAATCACTAGACAATAAAACAATGAAATGTTGCATTGCATAATTATTTTTTAGGTGAATTATTAATCAAGCTTCCTTCTTTAAGAAAGAACACCATTTCAGATTGTTTTTTGTTTTTAAGAGATCCAGATTGATTTATAGTATGCATGCAGTCGACCCATTCATCTACTAATTTCAGAATCTTGTCTAACCAAAAGGTCATGGCTATTTTCTTGCTTAAAGAATCCTTCATAAAATTTGTATAATGGAGGAGTGATATTTGGTCCATTAAACCAGGAATCCATCTGGTTGACAGTGCCCTAGTGGAATTTTACTTGTGTCCTTAGGAGGAAAATTTTTAAGCATTCTAGGTATTTCTTTTCTTTTTTTTCATTTTTTAATATCCTGTTTAAAGAGCTGATGATTAATGAGCTTTGGTAACACTTATTTCAAATGGCTAGCTAATGGAAAATACTTCAACAAGATTTAAAATAGGACTAAGTACAAACATTGGTAACTGTAACAAAGACAATTTACAAGTTTCCTGTTGAGGTTTTTTAACATTAAGGCTGCAGAAATCTGTTAACAAAAAGAAATGATTGGCATTCTCCCCAAGGTTACAAACATTAATGAGAAATGACTACCCACAAATGCCTTGCAATCATATTCAAAATGCCTGTGATTCATGACAGTCAAGCTGTTTTGTCTGTGATGATGCTACCAGATGCACTATCTTCCTTACCAATGTTTGTTAATGTGTGTAGGGGAATTCAAAGTGCATTTTTTCTTTCTTTTTTTTTAAATCAAGAACCAAAACCATCCTGGTACACTGTACACTTCACAAAATTGTAATTGTTTCTTCTGTTCATTAGATGACTTTTAAGACTTTTTGATGGATGTGATCTTTGTGCAACCCTAAAGATATCAACAACTATTGGAGGACAGAATTGCAAAAAATATCAATTTCTTCTGCATTAAAATCATCAGGAAAATGTTCTACTTTGGCTTTAGCCAATTTTTTTTATTCACTATATTTGATTTATTTCAGCCATCTTTGGCAATTTGTTGTTTATACATTATAACTCGTTTTGAAAAATGAATAAAATTATGGAAAAAAAAAATAACCATTGATAGTTAATATATTAAAGGATATTTTTGTTCTATTAATTTTTTTACAATGTGAAGATGATGCAATTATGAATCTGGGAGAGATCCCTGTTTATGGTA
The DNA here is from genome assembly GCA_023376005.1 of Doryteuthis pealeii. Taxonomy (NCBI): domain Eukaryota; kingdom Metazoa; phylum Mollusca; class Cephalopoda; order Myopsida; family Loliginidae; genus Doryteuthis; species Doryteuthis pealeii. The sequence goes on along the minus strand of CM042163.1, from coordinate 20,490,300 downwards.
AGCTTCACAAATGCCTATTTCAAAAAAAGTCTCAAAAATTAGCCATTTTAGTCAGTTGCTGCATAAAATAAGTTTTGTTTTTGTTTTTCTAAATTGTATCTTCACATGCAGCATTTACTATTTGTCATTTCATTAAAACAAGGTACAAGTTGTTTTAGAATCTTTACTTGTAAATTTTTGATAAATGAATGTTTTAATTTGTCGATTTTTTCGTGTCTCCCCCTTCAACAACTATCCTCCCTTTTCCACTTAAGCAATTGGTACACCCGATTTTCCTCTGCTTTGCTACATTTACAGTTTCTTAGAGAACATTTTACTAGCCAACATTTCTCAAATCTACAATCCATAAAAGTAAAGAATTAACTGATATAATGTAAATGTAATCAAGGAAATAACTAGGATTATTTTATATATATTTCTATCTATTAAAATGTTTAGCAACAAAACAAAATCGGACAGGCTTTTAAAATTTTGAAAGAATTAAAACAAAAATTTTTGGGGGGGAGTTGATTTTTTATTTTTATTTTTTTTTATTTAATTATTTGAAAATGACATTAAAATCCCAGATTCTATTAAGATTAATGATTTCTGTGATTCCAAAAAATTGGTCCCCCTACTTTACTAGTATATGTACTTATTTTATATTGGGTATTTCAAATGTTCACTCATCCAGCTCATGTCACCCATACTCTTCAAATTTTTCAGAAATTTGGTCTTAGGTGTGGACTGTTAAGTAGACAATCCCCAAAATTTGGGCTTCAATTCCAAAAAATTGACGTTTACATCAATTTTTAGCACTTGCAAATTGAGTGAGGGTTGAAAAAATTGCGACTTTTGGTAAATCTATTCCTTACTCCTACAATCTTGTGTTTACAGAAGCCTTTCATCTGAGAATTTCACAAATGAATCAAAAAAGTCTCAAAATTTACTTAATTTTTAATTATTAATGATTTCGGATTTTTTCATTGCAAAAAAAAAAAAAAAAAAAAAAAAAAAAAAAATATCAATAGGTGGGAAAATGCTGATTGCATTGCATCTTGACAAAATTTATTACTAGCAAAATAAAAAAAAACAACCCCAGGCGATGTAAATAGTAAATTTGGAAAAAATATTGCCTGAGGTGGGTGGGAGGTTAAAATCAATGCAATAACTAAATTTATTCAGTTCAATTTCTGTAGGAAAAGTAAATTCTTTAAAAATTCTTTTTCATAAATAAAATTTTATTAAAAAATATCGTAGTGGTTTTGCTCTTCATTTTCTTAAAAAGATTAAGAATTTTATAGTTTATTAAAATAAAAGCATTGATTATTGAAGTATCATAATTAATTGAGAATTTGATTTTTAAAGAACAAAAAAATTATATAAATTTAAATTAAAAAGCTATTTTAATAATCCTAATACCAAAATAAAATAAATTAAATAAAAACATGAACCAAAATACTATTAATTAACTTCACTAAAATTGATTTAAATAAATATATTGCAGATTGAAAAATAATATCAGTCATAAAAGATGCATTTTTTTTTTTTTTTTTTTTTTTGCATTAAAATGTTATCAATATAACACTTCATTTTTCTTAGCAGATTTAATAAATTTTCATATTATAAAAGTAAACATTTTATTTATCAAAGTAAGCATTAAATTAATTTAATATCTTTTATTAATTCTAAAGAACAAAATAAATTTATTATAAATTAGAATTTAAAAGCTATTTTAATAAATCTATTTACTAAATAAAATTAAACTGTAATTTTGTCCATTAAAAATAGATGTAAATGAAATCACTTTCCTGTTGAATCTTAAGGATGTACAGGTATTTAGAATTTAAGCTAAGACAAGTTTATATGGCAATTTTCTTGTTTGTAATAAATTTTCTCCTAAATAACGAGATAACTTTAAATATTATATTAATATAGAAACAAACATATATAAATCAATATACCGGGCATTTTTTAAAAAAAACACCTTGGACCATTCTTTTTCTGGCAACTACTTTCACGCATAATATAATAATACAGCTTTTCTTATTTTATGAAGTAATATTAATTAAATACTCTTTGATAAAGTAGCGTATGATCTAATTCTGTGACGTAGGCATAACATGGTCTCTTTACAGACAAAATCTTTTACCAAATTGAACATAATTTACCAAAAAGATAGTCAATAAAAGCTTACAATACTATTAAATATTTGGCTATTTTTTATGTTTTAAGTTTCGTTCAGCCCATTGAATAAAGACCTACATTGGAGCAAAATAACTTCCAGAGTGTGCAATAAAAAGGATCAGAATCATGTTGGTGGTGGATATATTGAAAAAGGAATATAGAAACAGTAATATCCCTCAATCATTATTGCCTGTAAATCACAATACTATAATACAAATTATGGGAATGAAAATGGAAGGTAACAAAAATGATAACAATAAACCAAAAAATTATGTTAACTCTACAAAAGTGTTAGTTGTATGAAGTAATATAACTAAGTGTATTGAAATATTTAATCTACATAGTCACTATATATTAAAAAACATTTTTAAATAGAGAATGATATAATAGCTGATTTTTTTATTCCAACTAACGATGGAGTCTGGTTCAATAATTAGAATGGGTGACCATTTAAGCAAAGAGGTATTAGTAACAACCTGTATCTCTAAAATATGATTAATTCAAAAATGACCTAAAAAGGGTGATATTCTGTAAAACAAACCAACATTATTTTCTTTTATTATATTAATTTAATCATTAAAACATTAAGTAAGAATACTTCTCCAATTTGAATTAATTCTTTCATTGTTGTAAACATGAAGAATATTATAATGATATTATGGAAGAAAAACTCCAGACAATTATATAAGTGACTTATCCAGACCAATCATAAACAGAACCCCGAAACTTGTGATAATTTATGTTCTTATTAAATTAGTGTGTAATTTTACCTCTCAGATAAGGCCTAACAGGATCTACGAACGAAAATAACAAACATCCTTGAAAATTATATGAATAAATTTTGAAATTATATAAAAAATTGTTGGCATTAGAAGAAGAAAATATAATATGGACCAAAGGAAAAGATAACAAAAAAAAAATCATGAGCACATGTCAATCATTATTGGAAAATATATATCAGCTATGCGATATACACATGTTAGCATTGTTTTATAAGTATATATATATATATATATATATATGCTTTGTATATATGTATTTGTATGTATATATATAATATGTAATATATATGGTGTGTGTGTATATATATATAATATATATATATTATATATATATATATATATATATATATATAGTGAAAAGGAATCTGAAAAAAATATGCTTGATAATCATTAGGCAATTAGCATACTAAAATTGTGACTGAATTTTATTAATAATTTTCAATATTTATCATATAATTTCAGGATGTTTGTTCACATCTTCAGAACATATAAACTGTAGATGATCAGCAATGAATAAATTGGAAATATTTGTAAAAAATAAAAAATCCAACACACTAAAATTTATTAATAAGACATAAATTTATCAACAAAGCAAATTTCTGAGAAGATAACTTAAAACTGTATTTCATGAAAATTGGCTCTTGGATAAGGTCTTATATATTTGTCTGGGTGGGTGTATTTCTTCCATATGGGTACATAATCTAATATTTCTTTCATGTTTTTACAACAATGAAAGAATTATTCATTGGAGAAGACGTATTCTTACTTAATGTTTTAATTGATTAAAATTAATATATAAAAGAAAAATAATGTTGGTTGTTTTACAGAATATCAACCCTTTTTAGGTCATTAATGCCAGATTAAATCATTTGATACCCAGGTTGTTTACTATAACCTGCTGTGCTAAATGGTCACCCATCTAATTTATGAACAGACTCATTGCCGTTAGTTGGATAAAAAATTCAGCGTATTATATATCATTCTCTAATTTAAAAATGTTTTTTTATTGTGGCTGATAGTACAGATTTAATATTTCAATACGTATTTTTAAACTTTCTCTAAAACACTTTTAGACGATTAACATAATTTTTTGTTTATTGTTATCATTTTTGTTACCTTCCAATTTTCAAATTCCATAAATGTGGTGCAATATTGAGCTTTGTATATGTCAGAATTTTACAGGCAATATTGATGATAACAAGGGATTATGTTACTGTTTCTATATCCTTTCAAAATTATATCAGCAACCAACATGATTCTGATTCCTTTTTATTGACTCTGATATTAGTTTTGCTCCATGTAGGTCTTATTCCAATGCTGAAGGAAACACTTAAAACATAAAAAGTCCAAAATTATAATGATGTTGTAGCTTTGGTCCTTGAGCAAAAAACCAAACTATTCTTTTTGGTTAAAATTATGTTCAATGTATGTAAATGATTTTATTTTGTCTGTAACCGAAACCATGTTACTGCTTACAGTCACAGGAATTTCAGGAAATTAAGTAACTTTATCAAAGGAGTATTTAATAATTATTACTTTCATAAAATTAATATGAAAAAGCTTGTATTATTATAAATTGCTTTGAAAGTAGTATGCCAGAAAATATGGTCAAAGGGTTTTTTTTTAAAAATGCCCGGGTATTATTGATTTATTAATATTGTTTGTTCTATTATTAATATATATTTAAAGTTATTCGTTATTTAGGAGGAAAATTATTTACAAACAAGAAAATTGCCATATTAAACTTGTCTTAGCTTAAATTTTCTAATACCGTGTACATCCTTAAGATTCAACAGGAAGTGATTTCATTACATCATATTTTTTAAATGGACAAAAAATTTACAGTTTAATTTTTATTTAGTATATAATTATTAAAATAGCTTTTTAATTTCTAATTTATATAAATTTTTTATTTTGTTTCTTTAAGAATTAAATAAAAGATATTAAATTAATTAATGCTTACTTGATAAATAAATGGTTTACTTTAATAAATATTGAAATTTATTAAATCTCTAGAAAATGAAGTGTTACATATTTAACATTTTTAATGCAAAAAAAAAAAAAAAAAAAAAAAATGGCTTCTTTATGCTGATATTATGTTCATCTGCAATATATTTATTTTAAATCAATTGTTAGTGAAGTATTAATAGTATTTGTTCATTGTTTTATTAAGTTTAATTTTTTTGGTTATTTAGGATTATAAAAATAGCTTTTTAATCTTAAATTATATAAATTTTTTTTGTTTTTAAAAAGCAAATTACTCAATTAATTTATGCCATACTTCAATAAAATTAAATGGCTTTACATTTTTAATAACTATAAAATTTCTTTAAATCTTTAAGAAATGATGAGCAAAACCACTACGAATATAATAAATTTAATATTCGAAAAAGGAATTTTTAAGAATTTACTTTTCTACAAGAATTGAACTGAATAAAATTTTAGTTATTGACATTGATTTTTAAACTCCCAACCCACCTCAGGCAATATTTTTCCAAATTTACTTTATACATCGCCTGGGGGTTGTTTTTTTTTTTTTGCTGTAATAAATTTTTGTCAGATGCAAATGCCACATCAGCATTTCCCACCTATTGATTTTGCAATGAAAAATCAGAAATCATTAATAACTTAAATTAAGTAATTTTGAGGGACTTTTTTGATATCATTGTGAATTCCTCAGATGAAAAGGTTCTGTAAACCAGAATGTAGGAGTAAGGAATAGTGGATTACAAGGTCGCAATTTTTTTTTTCACCTCACTCAATTTGCAGTGCTAAAAATTGATTGTAACTCGTCAATTTTTGGAATAGAAGCCCAAATTTTGGGGATTGTTCTAACTTTATACAGTCCACACCTAGACAAAAAATTTCTGAAAAATTGAAGAGTATGGGTGACAGGAGGCTGGATGATGTGCACATGGAATACCCAAATAATAAAATAGTACATATTACTAGTAAAGTAGGGGGACAATTTTTGGAATCACAGAATCATTTTAATTCTTAAATAGGACATCTTGGGATTTTAATGTCATTTTCAATTTAATTAAAAAAAAAAAAAATAAAAATAAAAAATTCAACTCCCCCCCCAAAAATTTTTGTTTTAATTCTTCAAAATTTAACTGTCCGATTTTGTTGTTGCTAAACATTTAATAGATAGAATATAATAAAATAACCTAGTTATTTCCTTGAAATTTACATTTTTTACATTATATTCAGTTATTTTTACTTTTATGGGATTGTAGATTTGAAGAAAAATGTTGGCTAGTAAAATGTTTCTCTAAGAAAAACTTAATGTAGCAAAGCAGAGGAAAATCCGGTGGTAGTACCATTGCTTAAGTGGAAGGGTATAGTGTTGGAAGGGGAGACACGAAAAATCGAACAAATTTATCATTTCATTTTTTCACAAAAATTTACAAGTAAAAAGATTCTAAAAACAACTTTCTGTAACCTTGGTTTTAGTGAATATGACAAGATAGTAAAATGCTGCCATGTGAAGATACAATTTAGAAAAAACAAAAAACAAACATTATTTTATGCAGCAACTGGACTAAAATTGGCTTAATTTTTGAGACTTTTTTGATAGCATTTGTTGAACTTACCATCAAACAGGGATTCTCCCAGATTCATAATTGCATCAATCTTACCATTGTCTAAAAAAAATTAAATAGAACAAAAATATCCTTTATAATATTTAACTATTCAATGGTTTAATTTTTTTTCCATATCTTTATTCATTTTTCCAAACGAGTTATATTTGTATAAACAACCAAATTGCCCAAGATGGCTGAAATAAATCATATAGCTGAATAAAAAAAAAAATTGTGCTAAAGCCAAAGTATTTAACAATTTCTGATTGATTCTTTATGCAGAAGAAAAATATGATATTTTGCAATTCGTCTCCATAGTGTTTGTGATATTTTTAGGGTGACACAAGATCACATCAAATTCAAGAAGTCTGTAAAAGTCATCTTCAATTGGAAACAGAAGACAATTACAATTTGTTGAAGTGTAAGTGTACAAGGATGGTGTTTTCTTGATTTAAAAAAAAAGAAAGAAAAAAGTGCACTTTGACATTCCCCTAACCACCAAGCATTAACAAACATTGTAAGGAGAGTTAGTGCATCTGGTAGCATCATCACAGACAAAAAGCTGCGACTTTTGGGGGGGTCCATGAATTTTCAACAGGCATTTTGGAATATGTTGCAAGGCATTGTTGCGGTATCATTTCTCATTATGTTGTAACCTTGGGAGAATGCAATCATTTCTTTTGTAACAGATTCTGCAGCTTAATGTAGAAAAACCTCACAGGAAATTGTCAAATGTCTTTGTTAACAGTTTACCATGTGTGTACTTAGCCCATATTAATCTTGTTGAAGTATTTTCAATTAGCTAGCATTGATATGTTACCAAGCTCATTAATCATCAGCTCTTTTTAAAAAGGTATTAAAAAAAGAAAAAAAAGAAAGAAATACCTAGAATTGCCTTTAAATTTTCCTGTAGAAACAAGTAAAATTACCCCTATGCTACTGTCAACCAGATGGAATTCCTGGTTTAATGTGACCAAATATCACTCCTCCTTTATACAATTATTATGCAAGGTATTCTTTAGCAAGGAAAATAGCCATGACCTTTTGGATAAGACAAGAGAAGATTCTGAAATTAGGTAGATGATGGTCGACTGCATGCTACTTATTAAATCATCTTGGATCTCCTTTAAAACCACAAAAAACAATCTGATGTGTTCTTTCTTCAAAGAAGGAAGCTCTGGATTTAATAATTCTACCTAAAAAATAATATGCATGCAACTTTCATTGTTTATTGTCTAGGATTTTAATTTTTTATTTTTTACCATATAATTCAATTTTTTTGGACTTGGATTTTAACATTAACATTTTTTTTTATAGATATTGCATTTCTATTATATGTAACATAATTTTTGAATTATGGTGTTTGATAATAATGTTAGCATTTATTTCATTGTAATTTTCTCATTAAATACTATACCCCAATCAACAAAAAAAATCATAATTTATCGAAAGTAGAAACGGAATTAGAAAGAAATTTAAACAAGGGGCTCAAGTAAAGTATATCTATGTCATTTATCTATTATATTTATGAGAAAATTTACAAAAAGGTTGACTATATGTGGCAGTAATGCAAATAGTCCAGGAAAAGTCAAATTAGTACTTTTTTATTAAATTTATTATAACTGGCAAAACAGATTGGGGAAATAGCTGTTTGCAAAGTGCTGCTGAAGTTTCAGAATGTTTACTGAATTAGTTACTATGTTCTGGATATACTTTTCCATCAAAGTTTTACTAGAGGGCTCTAGAATAAATGGGCATAGAAAATATGGTTGGTTTATTTACAGCATTTTTTAACCCTTTATTTCAAAATGTTAGTCTTTTGCAAGCATTTGTTCAGGTAATAATGATAATGTTTGTAAACAATTATTAGCTTCAATTAACTTTTCTTAATACAAATAATTTTCCAAACAGATCTATTTTTATCTATAAATGGAACAATCCTAACAGTTAATACCACCCCTGGTCAGAGCTAGATTAGGAGTAATGACAAATAAGAGGTGACTCATATTCCACAGAGCCAGAACTGAAATTTTCCACTGGATTGTAGTTTAACATCATAAGTAAGATGTTTTTTTGGGGAAGTCTTGCAGTTAGTATATTCCACATCCAAGAAGGGCATAGAAAATATGTGTATAAACTAAGATGCCATAACTTGACAAGTAATTTGTTCCATATTTCAGTCAAATTTAATCTTTATTTTGTGATTACATTAACAAATAAGGAGTATAATAAAAAGAGAAAGTAAGAGAAAAGAGAAAGAGAGAGAGAGAATACAAATTTGTCCTTCCAAGGATAGTATGAAATACCTTGTACATTTGGCACTACATTTTTTGTAATGCCACAGTAATAGTATTGCAAGTTGATTAAGTCAATGGCTTCTTGATGAAAAAGTGCCAAGAAATTTTCCATTCATATTATCATGCTTTTGTTTTTTCCATTATATAGTTCTTGCCGATAAACAAACTTATTTTGAGTCAAATAAACTCAATGAATAAAAGAAGTTACCTCTTAATAGTCTGCTGATAACAAATGTATCTAGATTTTCTCGCTCTCGCACCTAGTTGTGATATTTGTAAAGATTTGCTGAATATTAACTTTAGTTTGAACAATTGATAATGAACATTATAAATAAAAAGATATAAATGCAAAAGTTGCATGAAGAATAGAGCATAAAAAGATAATTACTTTTGTTATTTATTTTGCCCCCCCCCCCATTTAAAAAGCACCATTAAGATTCTAATCCTTTAAATAGAATAGCAACAACATTTTACTTACCACTATTTCCACAATCAGCACATGAGATCAATTCCTCAGGTACACTATTCGATTTTTGATCGATAGTTCCTAAACAAAAAGCTACACAAGGGAATAGGTTGGGCTCGTTTCTGTAAAGAAAGATCAGGGATATTGCATAAACTTAACACAAAAAAAGTTTCAATTCAAAGAGTAAAGAGTGAGAAAAAACAATCAGTAAATTTTACTGTGTTCTGTAATACAACTATTATAAAATAGAACCCCCCCCCCAAAAAAAACAAATAAAAAATACAAAATCACACACACACAGTCTTGAGTCATATTTTTGAATATGAGAAATGTTTTCCAGGTCTGATTGGTGCTTCAAGATGGATTTAAGATGTATTTATACTGCTATTGTAAATCTGGATATTCTACTATTGTACTTATCAGAATGTAAATTGCCAACTTTGTTTTATTTTTCATGAAAATATGTTGTCTATAGAAGAAGCAGAACTAGACTTTTGTAAGAGTATAAATTGGGACAAACGTAAAGTCTAAAGTAGTCGGTGGCCTAATGTCGGTATCAGCCATACAGCGAGGGAGTCTATCCCCTTCTCACAAGCGCTAGACAAGGAGATTTTTTTTTTGCATTCTGAGGTGGAGCGCCACATCTACCATCAGTTCTTTACTTTACACACAAGATCCTTGCTACTCATACGCTGAGTTGGCAAGGGCCGGTATTGAACTAGGAACCTTGTGGTTTCTAGCTGAATGCTCTACCGACTGAGCTAATGCAGTTTTATCACGGACAAAATTTAATTTAGCTTTTGGGGAAGAACTTGTTTAGGAGAATGATGATTTGAATTTTTCTCTAAGGACATGAATATTCAAAATGAACTTGAAAAGAGACTTGCAAACAATCAACTGTAGAAAATTATAGAAGATAACCAGAGAATAACAATTTAAGTTCTTTCAACAAAACAATGATCTTCTCATATGACTTACTTTTCAAAACTTTGATGTAAACAGTAATAAAAATAAAAATTGATCCTCTAAACATATTGTAAAAGCTATTTTCAAACAATTGAATAAATGTTTTATAAGTGGTTCAATATGAAAATGCTGAATTATTTAAACAAAATATTGTGAAAAAAACTTTTTAAGACCCCCCCCCTCCTATTTCTCTTTAATACATTTATTCTATGATAGCATAAAATTTAATTTCCTAAATACTTCTCATGAATTTATTAAAGCCTTATCTGATTAGAGAATAATTCCCAATTAAGCATCAAGAAATGGCCTATAAAATGAAATATGTATTAGAGAGGTCAAGAGTCACATAAAATGAACATCTTTAACCCATTTAACTTTAACAACATCATTTTTATAATATGAAAGTGGACATTATCATAAATCAAAAATGGCATCATTTTCTATTCACCATATTGGTTTGAATGCAGAATCTCATAAATATTGTTTAGTCACTTTGAAGGAAGTGCTATTAAAGATTTATTACTACTACAAGAAATTGAAGCTGAACAAAATAGCATTTTTCCTTGAGTTGATCAGACTAATGTTCTCACTTTCACTACTATTATTTTATTACTAGTTTTACTCCATTTTATTAGTGCAGCTTTTTTTCCATGACAATACACTCTTCCTTATTTCTATTGTTTTATTACTAATTTCCATCTCTATTAACATTACTGTTACCTTTTATTACAACATTTTAGGTGATATGCTTAAACTACTCTTGATCTGGTTGAGGTTTCAGCTTCTCACTACAGATCTTTTTAAAATAAAACTAAAGGGCTAAAAAAAATTACAGACTGGCTAGCTATTGTGTAACTCCTCTCTTTGCTTGGGATAATGAATAGTAGCCATGTAACGTGGCACAGAGCTGGTGCTGGAGAGTTACATTGATATATCTATCCAGACATGTTCCATGGCTGTTCATAGCAGGTGTGGTTTGAGACAAGTCTCACACATACTTAATGGGGTTTAAATTTATCAGTCAGCTGAATGTTTCCTGCAATCAGGTTCATGTCACTTGTACACAATGCAGGTTTGTGTTATTTTGCTGAACAACTATCATGAAGAAGAAACAAAGGAGAGCAAATGGTCTTCTGCAATAAGATATGTCAGACTGCAGTTCCACTAGTGTCCTTGCAAAATCCAAACACTTATTCTACAACATTACAGAGCCACTGAGTTGCTTACACAACACTGCTCACATGTTGGATCCATGGCTTTATGTGGTCTCCTCCACACACAAATTGAACTGTCTGCTTGAATGAAAAAATGACTTGTCTGACAAGGCGATACAGCGTCAGTGTTTTACTAATGGCAATATTTCTCAGAGAGCCCAGTAATCAATTCTATGTCATAATAATAGTACTATTGTTGATCAAGGATTACAAAGCCCTAGGAAATGCTGTGTATACAATAAAGTGTGTTGACAAATGAATTGCACACCACCAGGATAAAGCTCAAATATATCATTTGATGCAACCCCCCCCCTCCATTGAGTGATTAGCATCCTTGTCCATCTTCTGGCACACCACCTGTGAGTATCTGAAGTGTTTATAGGTTGCTCTGTCCAGAATTCACATATTCTTGGTATTACCCTTGTTACTGTTACTTAGGGAAAACTTGCCACCTTGGTGATAGGACTAGAAGATAGGAGCACTAACAATCATTCCATTGTCTGCATGGCATGCCCGCCAGTTACTACACTACATCTTTATGCATTCCATCACACAGGTAATTCAGCAGAGTTCATTTCTGTAAGTGTGTGATAGTGAAATCATCCAGTTTACTGTGATCGCTAAATGTTTGGCACTTTGAGTTTTATGTAATTGCTTAAGATTTAAATGAGCTATTTTAAGTTGGCCTTTAATTTTATGAGCATCAACTTGTTGACGACTTGAAAAGAATCAATAATATACTTAAACTAATTTTGTTCTATCGAACACTAACATTCCTGGAAAGAGATTAGAATTTTAAGTCCTAGCTTGATAATGTACAGAATGTCATTGGTATGCATGAAATGCCCTTAATATGAGTGAGTTACACAAAGTGATGATTTTAATTTTGCAGCAACTTTTGTAAAACACAAACCAATCTTAAAATCTACATAAACTTGTAGAGAATTTCATTTTGAGTAACTTTTCGTATTAAAATATGGTAATGAAAATTGCTGTGAAAAACCACTGAGAGACAAAGTATTTGCAAATTTATAGATCCACCACCCAAACTAATACACGAGTGCTAGTGCTACTAAAAGCTGCCCAGGTTTGTCAAGATATTAAAATATGAATTCCATTGCCACTGAAGAATGCTAAAATATATCTTATTTCAAGAGTCTAGATATTGCCAAACACTTTTGATGAAAAGGGAAAATTAGCCAAAACTTGTTTAAAGATTAATTTTATTCTCATTTTTAAAAAAAACATTACTAAGCGTATTAATATTAATTAAAAAAAACAAAAAAAAAAAAAACATTACTAATCTCTATTGAGAACATAAAACTCACGGGTTGTCCATGATTTGAAAAGTTGTTTGCACTATATGAAACAGTATGACAATTTACAATAGAAAATTTTAGATTTAAAAAAAAATCTATTAAAATCTAATATGACTTTAATAAAATGTTTGGTAATATTCATTTATGAAGAGTATTTTGTAAGAACAGTTAGTAGAAATAAAATTAAGTCAACCAAATCCCCATTATTTAATATTATAAAATCAGTAAAATTAACATCTTAATAAAATTAAAATTTCAAATGATATCTAAATTATTGCTATCATTTATAAAACTATATCAATTAATAAGATATTAAAGAAAAACGGAAACATAAAGCATATTTGCAGTGTGTTAATTTGTAAAAACTTTAAAAGCATGAAACAAAAATATTTCAACTTAAAATAGCCGAAAAAATACCAATGCTAATTTTGCCACCGTATTAATATTTCTCAATCTATCTTAAGCTAAAATATCTTAGTTTTATTCTAATCTTATAATATAAACACATTGTGCAGCTATATATTTTTCTTACTATACAAAATGATTAATAGTAAATTTATCTTTATGATAGGTAATGATGAAGACAAAAACAAATTCTATGAATTCGAGATAACCCATATGAAGCTGTTAAAGACACATTGTAACAGTAGTCCATGATATTGATGTTTCTATTTTGTAGAGAGTGAAGAATCCTAATTACTATTTGATTATCCATTATATAAAGAATTTGATTAAGAAAACAAAAAAAAACCAAAAAACTATCTCTGGATTTAGCTGCAAATAGAACTGGAATTTTAAAAACATAAGTGTAGTGATTTAATAAAAAAATATATTACTATGATATACTGCTTTATGACACACATGCACAAGAATTTTAGAAATATATAAGTAGTCAAGCATACAAGAAAAAAATCAGAAGCTAAATCTTATATTTACCTAAAAAAAAGAAAAGAAAAAAAAAGAAAGGGAAATCAAATTTTTCTAAATTAAAAAGGTTCCTTATTTGAACTAGCAAATATATGCACCACCATCCCTGGTACAAGTATTTAAGTTTTAATATAATAAAATATACTAAATTAGAAAGGATGATGAAACTAGATAAGAATGCAGATAAAAAGATTTGAAACAGAGGGGTATAATTTAAAAATAGAATAACTGAAACTTACTTTTCCATCACTCAGGTCTTTCATTGCTAAATTTTCCTAACTATTTAATTAAAATAGGAAGTAAAGTTTGGTTTATTTTACGACATAGCAACCTCAGTTGGTCATTTAATGCCGATAAAGTTTTCAAATAAATTCATTCCTAATTTTTTATGAACACATTTTTCTATTTAACCCATAAATGGGACCCTAACAGGTACTACCACTCTGGGTCAGTGTGAACCAGGGAGCAATAGTGATGAAGGTGTGCTCCACATTCCCTAAACCTCCATCAGATAGTTTAACATCATTCCCAGGACATGTAGACCCTCAGCCACCGCATTCTAGCACCCACATGATAAAAAGGGTTGGGCAATCATATAGGTTCTAGGGCTTGACGTGACCAGCCGATTGATTGGAGGGGCCTATCCGACTGCTCGTCTAGCCCAAGAAAGGGCTAAAATGGAGTATTGCAAGTCATGGACTGCTCAACCACCTGGGTTCTATCCTTAAGCCTCACGGGCCACCACCCACGGCCAACAGGTGGCCCCCATGGGAAGTCTTACCCTTCTGCAGAGGTGCATTCTAACACCCCAGCTGACAGGGTGAAGGAAGTAAAGAATAAAATTAGTTATTTCTTCTTGTTAATGGATTTCTTTTAAGATTTATACCCAAGATTTTTGCTCATATTCATCAAGATAAAAACCAAACAATTAGAAATCAATAATACTAAGCACATTTATCAAAATCAAATTTTTAATATCAATATGCAAATTAGCCCCCATCCACACTGTAAACCACTATTTTGTTGTATATATGAATACAATTGCATGTTATTAATATGTAGATATATCCAACATATCTAACTCCGGTTTCGACCGGGTGTCCGGTGGCTTTGGCCGCTGGATCTTACAAACTAACATCATTGATCCCGGGGGCCATCCCCCAGGCAAGTTAAAGGGGCAGAGCTGGGTTTATTGCCAAGTTCTTGAAAGGGAATACCGAGGTGAACAACACATTTCTGCCACTGCCACCCATGAGTCTTGGCTTGTGGGTGGTCCCACATTAATAAGGCCTTGTGCCAACATGTACATGTGGGGTACATGGTAAATATCCTAGTGTGTAGATATGGTCAACAGTATTAATAATGTAAAACAATTGATAATTGAGGTTCAAATAAAAATAAAATCATGGAGAATGGGATGTAAATAGCAAAGGGAATTGTGACTTGAGTAGTTATATAATTTTAATTACAGACAGACAAACACACAATCACCATTATAATAAGATACAAAATGTCAGTTTTAAATGTTATTGAAAAGACAAAAAATATTCAGTTTAAACAGAAATCAGCAGTTTTGTTTTTCAAAACCTAATAAATATTACTTGACTTTTTGTTTTAAATTGGTGTAAACAATTCAAAATTACATAAATTAGCATCAAATATGCGAAAGCCAAATAAAATCTGATATAATCAAATCAAGAAGTCACTAGAAAGAAACATTTAGATTTTATCTAAAAACATAGCAACTTTAAACATTTTGACCTCTTAAAATAGTATTATTACAGAAGAAAGCTTTAGAAACAGTGTTTAGTTTGGTAAATCAAATTAGAAAGCTTTTGTTTGACTTGAATGTTGTAATTGCTCAAATAACTGCTGAAAAATGGAATAATAAAATACTAAAGGGAGATAATTTCAAAATATATTTATGAGCTATTAATGTATGCAGACTTAGTTGGAAAGCAACATTCAATTATAGCATTGTGACAGATTTTATTTTTACATATTTTGAAGTAAAACTTATTTTAAAATGGATCAATTTTGGATGCACAATTTACTTCTAGTTTTTAATTTTCAATAAATTCAGCAGGACAAATACTTCAAGAAATATTTTTCAAGATATAACTGTCAGGACTAAAATATTACACTACAGTTTTAGCTTTTCAAAATGTTCATTTTACCAACTTGTGAAATTAGTTCTTATTTAAATTAAATTTTTATTGAATACTAACACTAATAATAATACATTTTTTAAACTTCAATTGGTTAAAACTGTCTCAGCAATTATATATGCTAAGAATTCAATTAATAATTTTCTAGAATAATGTTAAGAGCAATTTTCCCTTTTTATAATTCAATAAAAAAATGTTATAAGCATGAGCATAAAAAAAAGGAAAATATAGTAGACAATAAGTTATCTACAGTGAACATTTTTCTATTCTGTTAACTATATTAGTGGGGCTTACATTAAAAAAAAATAATCACAATCTTCAATGAATATATATCTAACCTGACAATGTCCTCTTATTTCTATTTAATTTTAATATATTCTCAGAAGATACTGAAATTAATGCAAATAGAAGAGATAGGATTATGTATGGAAATTAAATCAAAATAACTAAAGAGTAATCTTCTCATTCAAATATTAGAACTAAGATCAAATTTAAAATATAGGAATCATCAAATTTTACTAAAATAGATTTGAAATTAAATACAACTCCACCAGCAAAGTATTGAATTATTAATAAAAAAATATCAAGTTTAAAAGTAAAAATTATTTGTGCTCTTAAAGGGAAACTATCGGTTCTAAAGCAAATTTTATGTATCATTGTTTTTTTTTAGTATTATCTAAAAAA
Source organism: Doryteuthis pealeii (assembly GCA_023376005.1). Lineage (NCBI taxonomy): Eukaryota > Metazoa > Mollusca > Cephalopoda > Myopsida > Loliginidae > Doryteuthis > Doryteuthis pealeii. The sequence goes on along the minus strand of CM042163.1, from coordinate 20,473,727 downwards.
TGTTTTATGAGTATTATTTAAAAATACATAAATTAAATGTGAATACTAATTATTTAAATTGCAATAATTTCAGTTTTAACTAAGCTTTGAGAGTTAACAAGTATACATTCAATATATTTTAGTACTAGGAGGTTTTGTGCATGAACCTAGTAAACTTTTCTCAGATTAAAATGAATGTCATTGTTCAAATATTAGGGGCTGCTAGTTGGAAATTCTTTATTTTAAAAAAAGAAAAAAAAATCTTTTTAGTATAAAATTTTCTGAATTGATTATTGTAACGATACTTCAAATAGCATAATTGTATTCAGGTCTTATCTCATTAGCACAAGGTTCACTGAAGTGTTTTGCATTTTTTTAAAGATTAATTTCCCTTGCATTATGCTGAATTTTTTTCATTGTCAGTTTCAAAATAATCTTAATTTTTAAAAATCAATTCTAGAATAAAATATTAGTTTTATCTGGGGTGTAGGGAACATGAGAGAGTGTGAAACGTTTGCTAATTTTGCCACAATTCAGTGACAGAACTATGAACTAATTACAACATAAATTAGCAGCTGATATAATTTTTTATGTCAACATAAGCTAGGGAAAAAAAAGGTTTTGGATCATGGTCAAAATCTAATGTTGGATTATAATCATATGAATATTTTTTTCTATTGCAAGAATGACAGTGAAATAGGAATATTAAAAAGTCATATCTAAATCTAAATATTTTCGTTGGTTGGGTTATATGGCATGTTAACCCTTGTTGGGCTATTTTTATTCATTCTTTTTCTATTTAACCAATAAATGGGACCCTAACAGGTATTACCACTCAGAGTCATAAGGCAATAGGATTGGGACAATCATATAGGTGCTAGGGGTTGACATGACCTGCCAACTGATTGGAAGGTGTCTCTCCGACCAGCCCCTAGCCTAAGTAGATTGTTGCCCAGGGTTCTATACTTAAGCATCACAGGTTGCTACCCATGGCCAACAGGTGGACCCATTGGGGGGGTATCTTACCCCTTTGCAGAGCTACAGTCAGTTTATTTTAAAAGCCTCAGCCAACAGGGCTGCCATATTTTGGTAAGTGCTAGTTTGCTGTATGTGATTTGAAAGATGCAGATACAACAACATAGAACTGATGTTTTAGTTCAATCTGGACCATAACGCTGTGGAAGCAACCAAAAACATTTGCTATGCGAAAGGTGAAGGTGCAGTTGACCACAGTACAGTAACCAGACAGTTTGCTTGAGTTGCAAGAACCTCAATGTTCAGGCAAAGTCATGTAGGCCCCCAAACCATGGATTCTGAGGTGGTGCTCCAAGCCACTGAGGCAAATCTGGTGAGTAGCAGTTAGAAAGTATCACGTGAATTCAGCATCTCACAGCCCAGTGTGGTTAGTCACCTTCACAAATTTGGCAAAAGCATCTGAAGCTGGTACATCATGTTACCAAAATATTGCACAACTTTTAATTCACCCTAGTATTTTGATTCGAAGTAGTAGTTAACGGATTTCTATTTTACAGACATGTCTTTCAAGACTTATCCATTGGTAGTTAAAAATAAAGATGCATTACAGACAGTAAATATCATATTGGAGTAGCAAAATATCACTAAATGAGAAGACGTTAAAATGCATACCTATAAATACTGTAGCTAGTATGTCTTTAGACAAATTCATATAACCAAGAAAAAATACTAACAAATATTGAAGTTTTCTACTTAATTTAAAATGATACAGTTTAGATTTAAATGCATTTCACTAACTTCATTCCTTTGAGAAAAGTTTACAAGAGGAAGAAAATCTATAGAAACTTATTTTAGTATGAATATACATTATGGAAAGTTTCATTTATGAAACTGTCTCACATTTTAGAAGCTTTCCATGAGTAGCTGGGAAAAAAAAGTAAAGATTACATTCTGTTGGATACATGCAGTTTTAAATTTTAGCAGCTACAAGTGAAATTTGTAGGTTCAATAGCTGTAAATGTTAAATTAATGAGCCCATTATACACTGATGTACTCATCTTGATTGTTATAGCCATAGCATTTTGTTTGTGCTTTTTAAATAAAAAGCATTGGTTAAAGTTTGTTTAATTATTTCTTGGCAATTGTGAGTCCAGCCTCTGGGTTGGATAGTATATAAAAAGGCAGATGTGCTGTTTCTGTGAAAGACCGATTAGCAACATCTCAGGGATAAATTAACTATCAAGAATTAGCAGATATCCTCTAAGCAATAGACAGCAAAATGAGAACAATCTACTTCCATGGACCGAAAGGGTTCAGTTAGAAATTCCCAGAAAGGATTATAACAACCAAGATAGGGATACTAATCCGAGGATAATAATGATAATTCCTCATTACAGAAATTCAAACAAAAATTAATGAGCATTTAATTGAACTGAACCTTGCAAATTGTGCACCTTAATGATAGAAAGAGAAAGTTGTCAGTTTTGCAAAATATACTAAAAGAAATTATTAATAAAACAAAATAGCTTTTTAAAAACTTTCCATTCCACACTCCTTAATAACTAATAATATTCAACAACCTGTAAAGCAATGATTAAATTTATCTAGTTTAATCTTTTCCAAAAGTCATGATTATCAAACATCCACATAAATTATCTTTAAAAATATTAGATAAATCAAGGTAGAATGAGAGTCAGATGAAGGTAATAATTATGTTTAAACTGTCATACTGGCTGGAGGATACAATACAATGGCCAAAACATTGTGGCTATAATAGCAACCAAGATGAGTTCACGAACCTGAATACATTAGTGTAATGATAATTCCTAAACTCAGAAATTTAGATAATGACATAATACATCACTCAATAAGTCCCAGGCCTAATGTTAAGGCAAAATTTTACTTTATCAACATAAGTCTCCTTTTAAGGTGATACACGGATTCCAACGCTTCTCTAACAATTTGATGCCTTTTTTTGTAGAACGATTTCTTTGGCCTCAAAATACGCCTCAGTTTCCGATATCACTTCTTCGTTGGAGCCAAATCTTTCCCTGGAGCATTCTTTTGAGGTTTGCAAACAGCTAGTAGTCGCTGGGGGCCAGATCTGGAGAATAGGGTGGATGCGGAAGCAATTCAAAGGGCAATTAATGTAGTTTTGCCATCGTTGCGATCGACTTGTGACATGGTGCATTGACTTGGTGAAAGAGCAACTTTTTTCTTCTTCATTTGTAGCCGTTTTTTGGGCAATTTCTTCCTTCAAACGCACCAATAATACTATATAATATTCGCTATTGATGGTTCTTCCTTTCTGAAGGTAATTGACGAACAAATATCTTGTGCATCCCAAAATACTCGGTGGTCACGTCAAGCCCTAGAACGCTATATGCTTGCCCCAACCCTTTTTATCTGTGGGTTTCTAGAATGCGGTGGCTGAGGGTCTACACTGTCCTGGGAATTTTATGTTAAACTATCTGATGGAGGTTTTAGGGGAATCGTGAGCAACACCTTCATCACTATGCTCCTGGTTCACACTGACGAGTGTGCGTTAACCTGGTTAGGCGTCCCATTTATGGGTTAATAGAAATGTGTATCAATAAAAAAATTTTACGAGTCGATTTCTCTTCGACCAACTTTCATCGGCATTAAATGCCATGAAGGTTGCTTATGTCGTAAAATAAAACCAAACTTTACTTCCTATTTTAATTAAAATAAGTTAGGAGAAATTTAGCAATGAAACACCTGGTGATGGAAAAGTAAGTTTCAGTTATTCTAATTTTTAATTATCCCCTCTGTTTCAAATCTTTTTATCTGCATTCTTAATCTAGTTTCATCATCCTTCTAATTTAGTAATTTATTATATATACAAACTTAAATACTTGGTAGCGCGGGATGGTGGTGCAATATATTTGCCTAGTTCAATATACGGAACCTTTTTACATTTAGAAAATTTGATTTCCTTTCTTTTTTTTCTTTCCTTTTTTTTAGGTAAATATAAGATTTAGCTTCTGAATTTTTTTCCTTGTAATGCTTGAACTACTTAATATATTTCTTAAAATCTTGTTCATGTGTGTCAATAAGCAGTATATCATAAGTAATATTATTTTTTATTAAATCACTAACATTATGTTTTTAAAATCCAGTTCTTTTGCAGCTAAATCCCAGAGATAGTTTTTTGGGTTTTTTTTTGTTTTCTTAATCAAATTCTTTATATACATGGATAATCAAATAGTAATAGGAATTCTTCCACTACTCTACAAAAATAGAAACATCAATATCATGGACTAACTGTTACAATGTGGTCTTTAAACAGCTTCATATGGGTTATCTCGAATTCATAGAATTTGTTTTGTCTTCATCATTACCTATCATAAAAGATAAATTTACTATTAATCATTTGTATAGTTAAGAAAATATATAGTGGCAAATGTGTTTAATGTTATAAGATTAGAATAAAAGAAATATTTTAGCTTAAGAATAGATTGAGAAATATTTTAAAATAACGGTGGCAAAATTAAGCATGGTATTTTCTCGCTAATTTTTAAGTTGAAATATTTTTGTTTGCATTGCTTTAAAGTTTTTAACAAATTAACACACCTGCAAATATGCTATATGTTTTCCGTTTTTTTCTTTAATATGCTTATTAATTTGAATAAAGTTTTATAAATGATACGGCAATAATTTAGACTATCATATATGAAATTTTATCTTATGTAAGATTTAATTTTACTGATTTTCATAATATTTAAATAATGGGGATTTGGTTTGACTTAAAATTTTATTTCTAACTAACTGTTCTTACAAAATACTCCTCATAAATGAATATTACCAAACATTTTATTAAAGTCTATTAGTTTTAATAATTTTTTTTAAATCTAAAAATTTTCTATTGTAAATGTCATACTGGTTTTCATATAGTGCAAACAACTTTTCAATCAATGGACATACCCGGTCGAGTTTTTATGTTCCTCATAGAGATTAGTAATGTTTTTTTTTTTTTTTGTTTTTTTTTAATTAATATTATACCGTTAGTAATGTTTTTTAAAAATGAGTAATAAAATTAATGCTTAAAACAAGTTTTGGCTAATTTTCCTTTTGCATACAAAAAGTGTTTTGGCAATAATCCTAGACTCTTAAATAAGATATATTTAGCATGCTTCAGTGGCAATGGAATTCAATATTTTTAATATCTTGACAAACCCTGGGCAGCTTTTAGTAGCACTAAGCACTGCGTGTATTAGTTTGGGTGGTTATAAATTTGCAAATACTTTGTATCTCAGTGTTTTTTTCAAGCATTTTCATTACAATTTTAATACGAAAAGTTACTCAAAATGAAAAATTCCTCCTAACAAAAGTTTTTTAATGTGATTTTAAGATTGGTTTGGTTTTACAAAAGTTGCTGCAAATCTAAATCATGCACTTTGGTAACTCGACTGATATTAAGGGCAATTTCATGCATAATCCAATGACATTTCTGTACATTATCAAGCTAGGACTTAAATTCTAATCTCTTTCCAGGAATGTTAGTGTTCGATAGAACAAAATTAAGTTTATAGTATATTATTGATTCTTTTCAACAAGTCGTCAACAAGTTGAATGCCATAAATAAAGGCAACTTAAAATAGCTCATTTAATTCTTAAGCCCAATTACATAACTCAAAGTGCCAAAACATTTAGCGATCACAGTAAACTGGATGATTTCATATCACACACTTACAGAAATGAACTCTGCTGAATACCTGTGTGATGGAATGCATAAAGATGTAGTGTAAAGTAACTGGCGGGATGCCATGCAGACAATGGAATGATTGTTAAGTAGGCTCCTATCTTCTAGTCCTATCACCAAGGGTGGCAATTTTCCCTAAGTAACAGTAACTAAAGGGTATACCAAGATATGTGAGTATTCTGGAACAGAGCAACCTAAACACTTCAGATATCACAGGTGGTGGCCGAAGATGACAAGGTTATGCTAATGCACTCAAATGGAGGTGGGGGGTTGCATCAAATGATATATTTGAGCGTTATGACCTGGTGGTGTGCCATCATTTGTCCACGACACTTTATTTTATAACAGCAGCAATTGTCCTAGGGCTTTGTATCCTTGATCACACATAGTACTCATTAATTATGACATAGAAATTGATTTCTGGGGCTCTCTGAGAATATTGCCGCATTAGTAAAAAACACTGACGCTGTATCGCCTTGTTCAGACAAGTCATTTTTTTCATTCAAGCAGACAGTTCAATTTGTGTGTGGAGGAGACGCACATAAAGCCCCATGGTATCCAACATGTGAAGCGTGTTGTGTAAGCAACTCAGCTGGCTCTGTAATGTTTGTAGAATATATGTTTGGATTTTGCAAGGGACACTAGTGGACTGAGTCTGACATGTCTTATTGCAGACCTATTTGTCTCTCCTTTGTTTCGTCTTATGATAGTTGTGTTCAGCAAATAACACAAACGCTGCATTGTGTAGCAAGTGACATGAACGCCTGGATTGCAGGAAACATGATCAGCTGACTGGATAAATTTAAAACCCATTAAGTATGTGTGAAGAACTGTCCTCAAACACCACTGCTATGAACAAGCCATGAACATGTCTGGATAGATATATCCAATGTAACTCTCCAGCCCAGCTCTTGCCACGTTACTGGCTACTATTCATTATCCAAGCAAAGAGAGGAGTTACACATAGCTTCAGCAGTCTGTAATTTTTTTAGCCCTTTAGTTTTATTTAAAAAGAATTCTGTACACGTGAGAATGCTGAACGTCAAGGCCGATCAAGAGTAGTTTAACATATCAACCTAAAATGTGTAAAAAAAGGTAACAGTAAATGTTATATTAGTAGAATGGAAATTAGTAATTAAAAGCAATAGAAATAAGGAAGATGTGTATTGTCAATGGAAAAAAAGCTGCACTAATAAAGAATAAAACTAGTAATAAAATAATAGTAGTGAAAGATGAGAACATAGTCTGATCAACTCAAGAAAATGCTATTTTGTTGCAGCTTTCAATTTCTGTGTAGTAGTAATAAATTCTTTAATAGCACTTCCTTCAAAAGTACTAAAACAATATTTATTGAGATTCTGCATTAAAACCAATAGGATAGAAATGATGCCATTTTTGATTAATGATAATTTCCACCTTTCATATTAAGAAAATGATGTGTTGAAGTTAAATGGGTTAAAGATGTTCAATTTTATGTGATCTTGACCTCCTAATACCATATTTTTCATTTTATAGGTCCATTCTTGATGCTTAATTGGGAATATTCTCTAATCCAGATAAGTGCTTAATAAATTCATGAGAATATTTAGGAATATATAAAATTTTAATGCTATCATATGAATAATGTATTAGAGAAAATAGGAGGGGGGTCTCTACAAAGTTTTTTCACAATATTTTGTTATAAATAATTCAGCAGCTTTTCATATTGGAACCACTTATAAAACATTTATTCAATTGTTTTAAAATAGCTTTTACAAAATTGTTGTAGGAGGATATTTTTATTAATTGGACTTTATACATCAAAGTTTGTGAAAAAGTAAAGTCATATGAGAAGAATCATTGTTTTGTTGAAAGAACTTAAATTGTTATTTGCTTGGTTATCGTTCTATAATTTTCTAACAGTTGATTGTTTTCAAGGTCTCTTTTCAAAGTTCATTTTGAATATCCATGTCCTTGACGATAAAATTTCAAAATCATCAATTCCCTTGAAACAGAGTTCTTCCCAAAAGCGGTAAATTAAATTTTGTCCGTGATAAAACTGCATTAGCCAGTCGGTAGAATGCATTCAGTCTAGAACCAGACAAGGTTCCTATTCAATACGCCCTTGCCACCAGCGTATGAGTAAGCAACGGATCTTGTGGTTAAAGTAAGAACTGATGGTAGATGGTGCGCTCCACCTCAGAATGCAAAAAACAACTCTCCTTGTCTAGCGCTTGTGAGAGGGATAGACTCCATCGCTGTATGGCCTGATACGCATGAATTAGGCCACCCGACTACTTTAGACTTACGTTTCGTCCAATTTAATACTCTTACAAAGTCTAGTTCTGCTTCCTTCTAATAGACCAACATATTTTCCAATGAATAATAAAACAAAGTTTGGCAATTTACATTCTGATAAGTACAATAGTAGATATATCCAGATTTACAATAGCAGTATAAATACATCTCTAAATCATCTTGGAAGCACCTAAATCAGATCCCTGAAAACATTTCTTCACTATTCAAGAAATTGACTCAAGACTGTGTGGTGTGATTTTGTATTTGTTTATTTTGTTTTTTTTGGGGGGGGGTTCTTATTTATATAGTTTGTATTACAGACAAGTAACAATTTACTGAATTGTTTTTTCTCACTTCTTTATCTTGAATTGAAACTTTTTTTGTGTTAAGTTTATGCAATATCCCTGATGTTCTTTAACACGAAACGAGCCCGACCTATTCCCTTGTGTAGCTTTTGTTTAGGAACTATCGATCAAAATAATCGAATACGTGTACCTGGGAATTGATCTCATGTGCTTGATTGTGGAAATTAGTGGTAAGTAAAATGTTGTTGCTATTCTATTTTAAAAGTGAGTTAGAATCTTAAATGGTGCTTTTTAAATGGGGGGGGGGGGCAAAATAAATAACTAATAGTAATTATCTTTTTATGCTCTATTCTTCATCGCAACTTAGCTCAATTATATATCTTTGTATTATGGTTCATGGTATCAATTGTTCAAACTAAATTAATTTCAGCAATCTTTACAAATATCACACTACGTGCATAACGAGAAAGATCTAGATACGATTTGTTTCAGCATTAACTATAAGAGTAACTTTTGATTTCATTGAGTTTATTGACAAAATAAGTTTGTTTTCGGCAAGAACTTATATAATGAAAGAAACAAAATCATGATAATATGAATGGAATTTCTTGGCACTTTTTCATAAGAAAGCACATTGACGTATCAACTTGCAATACTATTACTGTGGCTTGACAAAAAATAGTAGTGCCAAAATGTACAAGGTATTTCATACTATCCTGGAAGGACAAATTTGTATTTCTCTCTCTCTCCTTTTCTCGTTCTTCTCTTTTTGTTATACTCCTTAATTTTGTTAATGATAATCACAAAATAGATTAAATTTGACTGAAATAATGGAACAAATTACTTGTCAAGTTAATGGCATTCTTAGTTTATAACATTTTCTATTGCCGCTGTCATTGGAATGTGGAATATACTAACTGCAAGACTTCTCCCAAAAAAAACATCTTACTTATGATGTTAAACTACAATCCGTGGAAAATTCAGTTCTAGAGCTCTGTGGAATATGGAGTCACCTCTTATTTGTCATTACTTCCCTAATCTAGCTCTGACCAGGGGTGGTATTAACTGTTAGGATTGTTCCATTTATAGAATAAAAATAGATCTGTTTGGAAAATTATTTGATTAAGAATAAGTTAATGTGAAGCTATATTGTTTACAAACATTATCATTATTACCTGAACAAATGCTTGCAAAAAGACTAACATTTTGAAATAAAGGGTTAAAATGCTGTAAAATAAACCAACCATATTTTCCTATGCCCCATTTTATTCTAGAGCCCTCTAGTAAAACTTTGGATGGAAAAGTATATCCAGAACATAGTAACGTTATTCAGTAAACATTCTGAACTTCAGCAGCACTTTGCCAAACAGCTATTTCCGCCAATCTGTTTGCCAGATAATAAATTTAATAAAAAAGTACTAATTTTGACTTTTCCTGGACTATTTGCATTACTGCCACATATAGTCAACCTTTTTGTAAATTTTCTCATAAAATATAATAGATAAATTGACATAGATATTTACTTTACTTGAGCCCCTGTGTTTAAATTTTTCTTAATTCCGTTTCTACTTTCGATAAATTAATGATTTTTTTGTGTTGATTGGGTTAATAGTATTTTATGAGAAAATTACAATGAAATAATGCTAACATTATATCAAAAGCCATAATTCAAAAATATGTTACATATAATAGAAATAGCAAAATATCTATAAAAAAAAATGTTAATGTTAAAATCCAAGTCCAAAAAATTGAATTATATGTAAAAATAAAAAATTTAAAAAAATCCTAGACAATAAACAATGAAATTTGCATGCATATTATTTTTAGGTAGAATTATTAAATCACAGAGCTTCCTTCTTTAAGAAAGAACACATCAGCATGTTTTTGTGTTTTAAAGAGATCCAGATTGATTTATAAGTAGCATGCAGTCGACCATCATCTACCTATTTCAGAATCTTCTTGTCTTATCAAAAGGTCATGGCTATTTTCTTGCTTAAAGATCCTTCATAAAATTGTATAAAGGAGGAGTGATATTTGGTCACATTAAACCAGGAATTCCATCTGGTTGACAAGTAGCATAGGGGTAATTTTACTTGTTCTCTACAGGAAAATTTAAGGCAATTCTAGGTATTTCTTTCTTTTTTTTCTTTTTTTAATACCTTTTTAAAGAGCTGATGAAATTAATGAGAGCTTGGTAACATTATCAAATGCTAGCTAATTGAAAATACTTCAACAAGATTAATATGGCCTAGTACACACATGGTAAACTGTTTAACAAAGACATTTGACAATTTCCTGTGAGGTTTTTTCATTAAGCTGCAGAATCTGTTACACAAAAGAAATGATTGCATTCTCCCAAGGTTACAAACATAATGAGAAATGATACCCAAAATGCCTTTGAAATCATATTCAAAATGCTGTGAATCATGACCCAAAGTCAGCTTGTTTTGTGTCTGTGATGAATGCTACCAGATGCACTAATCTCTCCTTACAATGCTTTGTTAATGCTTGGTGGTTAGGGGAATGTCAAAGTGCCTTTTTTCTTTCTTTTTTTTTAAATTAAGAAAAACACCATCCTTGTACACTTACACTTCAACAAATTGTAAATTGTCTTCCCCCTTGTTTTCCAATTTAAAAGATATGACTTTTACAGACTTCTTGATTTGATGTGATCTTTGTGTCACCCTAAATAATATCAAAACACTAAATGGAGACGAATTGCAAAATATCATATTTTCTTCTGCATAAAGAATCAATCAGAAATTGTTCATACTTTGGCTTTAGCACAAATTTTTTTTATTCACTATATTGATTTATTTCAGCCATCTTGGCAATTTGTTGTTTATACAAATATAACTCGTTTGAAAAATGAATAAAATATGGAAAAAAAATTAAACCATTGATATAGTTAAATATTATTAAAGGATATTTTTGTTCTATTTAATTTTTTTTAGCAATGGTGAAGATTGATGCAATTATGATCTGGGAGAATCCCTGTTTGATGGTAAGGTTCAACAAATGCTATCAAAAAAGTCTCAAATAGCGCAATTTTTAGTCCAGTTGCTGCATAAAATTAATGTTTTGTTTTTTGTTTTTTCTAAATTGTATCTTCACATGGCAGCAATTTTACTATCTTGTCATATTATAAAACAAGGTTACAGAAATTGTTTTTAGAATTCTTTTTACTTGTAAAATTTTGTGAAAAATGAAATGTAAATTTTGTTCGATTATTCGTGTCTCCCCTTCCAACACTATCCTCGCTTTCCACTTAAGCAATGGTACTACCACGGATTTTCCTCTGCTTTGCTACATTAAGTTTTTCTTAGAGACATAATTTACTAGCCAACATTTTTCTTCAAATTCTACAATCCATAAAAGTAAAAATAACTGAATATAATGTAAAAATGTAAATTTCAAGAAATAAACTAGGTTATTTTATTATATTCTTATCTATTTAAAATGTTTAGGGCACAACAAAATCGGACAGTTAAATTTTGAAGAATTAAAACAAAATATTTTTGGGGGGGGAGTTGAATTTTATTTTTATTTTTTTTTTTTTAATTAATTGAAAATGACATTAAAATCCCAAGATTCTATTTAAGATTAAATGATTCTGTGATTCCAAAAAATTGTCCCCCTACTTTACTAGTAATATGTACTATTTTATTATTGGGTATTTCCATGTGCACATCATCCAGCCTCATGTCACCCATACTCTTCAATTTTTTCAGAAATTTTTGTCTAGGTGTGGACTGTTAAAGTTAGACAATCGCCCAAAATTTGGGCTTCTAATTCAAAAATTGACAGTTACAATCAATTTTTAGACTGCAAATTGAGTGAGGTGAAAAAATTGCGACACTTGGTAATCATATTCCTTACTCCTACACTTCTGGTTTACAGAAGCCTTTTCATCTGAGAATTCACAAATATATCTAAAAAAGTCCTCAAATTACTTAATTTTAAAGTTATTAATGATTTCTGATTTTTCATTGCAAAATCAATAAGGTGGGAAAATGCGATGTGGCATTTGCATCTGACAAAAATTTATTACAGCAAAATAAAAAAAAAACAACCCCCAGGCGATGTAAAAGTAAATTTGGAAAAATCTTGCCTGAGGTGGGTTGGGAGTTTAAAAATCAATGTCAAGTAACTAAAATTTTATTCAGTTTCAAATTCTTGTATGAAAAGTAAATTCTTAAAATTCCTTTTTCGATAATTAAATTTATTAAAAATATTCGTAGTGGTTTTGCTCATCTCATTTTCTTAAAGATTTAAAGAAATTTTATAGTTTTAAAAAGTAAAGCCATTTAATTTTATTGAAGTATGCATAAATTAATTGAGTAATTTGTTTTAAAGAACAAAAAAAATTTATATAATTTAAGATTAAAAAGCTATTTTATATAATCCTAAATAACCAAATAAAAATTAAACTTAATAAAACAATGACAAAATACTATAATACTTCACTAAAATTGATTTAAATATAAAATATTGCAGAATGAACATAATATCAGCATAAAGAAGCCATTTTTTTTTTTTTTTTTTTTTTTTGCCATTAAAAATGTTAACAATATGTAAACACTTCATTTTCTATAGAGATTTAATAAATTTCAATATTATTAAGTAAACATTTATTTATCAAAGTAAGCATTAATTAATTTAATATCTTTTATTTAATTATTAAAGAACAAAATAAAATTTATATAATTAGAATTAAAAAGCTAATTTTAATAATCTATTACTAAATAAAATATAAAGCTGTAAATTTTGTCCATTTAAAAATAGTGATGTAAATGAAATCACTTCCTGTTGAATCTTAACGGATGTACAGGTATTAGAAATTTAAGCTAAGACAAGTTTATATGGCAATTTTCTTGTTGTAAATAATTTTCCTCCTAAATAACGAGATAACTTTAAATATATATTAATATAGAACAACAATATAATAAATCAATAATACGCACGGGCATTTTTAAAAAAAAACCCTTGGACCTAATATTTTCTGGCATACTACTTTCAAGCATATTTATAATAATACAGCCTTTTTCATTAATTTTATGAAAGTAATATTATTAAATACTCTTTTGATAAAGTTACTTAATTTCCTGAAATTCCTGTGACGTAAAGCAGTACATGGTTTCGGTTACAGACAAAATAAAATCAATTTTACATACATTGAACATATTTTACCAAGAAAGATAGTTTGGTTTTTTGCTCAAGGACCAAGCTAGCAACATCATTTATAATTTTGGACTTTTTATGTTTTAAGTGTTTCGCTTCAGCCCATTGAATAAGACCTACAAGTGGGAGCAAAACTAATAATCAGAGTGCATAAAAAGGATCAGATCATGTTGGTGGCTGATATAATTTTAAAGGATATAGAAACAGTACATATCCCTTGTAAATCAATCATATTGCCTGTAAAATTCTGACATGATACAAAGCTCAATATCTGCACCACATTTATGGAATTTGAAAATTGGAAGGTACAAAAATGATAACAATAAACAAAAAATTATGTTAATTTAATCTCTAAAAGTGTTTAGAGAAGTTTAAAAATACGTATTGAAATATTAAATCTGTACTATCAGCCACAATAAAAAACATTTTTAAATAATAGAGAATGATATATAATACGCTGAATTTTTTTATTCCAAACTAACGCAATTGCAGTCTGTTCATAATTAGGATGGGTGACCATTTAAGCAAAGCAAGGTTAGTAAAAACAACCTGGGTATCAAAAATGATTTAATCTGCGCTTAAATGACCTAAAAAGGTTGATATTCTGTAAAACAACGCAACCATTATTTTTCTTTTATTATATTAATTTTAATCAATTAAAACATTAAGTAAGAATACTTCTCCTAATTTGAATATTCTTTCATTGTTGTAAAACATGCAAAGAAATATTTAGATTATGTACAATATACACCACCATGACAATATTAAATTACAAGACATTCATGAAATACATTTAGTATCTTAGAATTGCTGTGATAATTTATTTTATATAATTAGTTTTCATTTTTTTTTTTCAAATACTTTAATTTTTCATGCAATGAATCACTACAGTTTAATATGTCGAACGATGATGAACAAACATCCTGAATTTATATGATAAATAGTGGTGTAATCTAAATTAATCAAATGTCTTATTGCACAATTTTAAAGTGATGCTATTACAATCCTGCATCTAATCTGTAAATTTTATCATAGCAGTGTTTGATTTTAGGATTTTCACATAAATACTATTAGTTATAAGATAAATATAGAACATTATATATTATCACTACGCACATGTGATATTAAAAATTGGATTAGTTTTTACACAAATGCTTATACAAAGCATATATATTTAATTATAACTATATAGGCTTGATTGAAACAGAGGTGCTAACATGTGGCTGTTACTGCGCATAGCATGATTAAATGGTCAATAAGATTACAATGTAGTCATGAGTTTTTGTATCATTATCTGCAATTATCTTTCGTCTTGTAATCCACTAATTCTTATAAATCATACAATCTATCATATACTGTTTAAAAAAACTAAATCAATTTTTATATCCCATGAGCCCGAGGGAAATATTTAACTGTTCTTCATTTGCTTTGTACCAAAAAAGTTTTATGTGAAATTTCACCGTCAAAATCAACAACTGCTACTGAAAAGATTTAACAAGATTTCAGATGAGGATTTTGTTAAAATAGCTGCAGCATTTATAATTTCGCAATCAAAGACAGCTTGATTAGATTTTTAGGATTTACACACACCACCTATTATTTCTATGTAAATTCCTGATGTGTTTTATTTCATCGTTGACAATATTTTTAAACTGAAGAGCTTTTCATTTGAGAAAAATAATTTTGAAAAGAAATTGAAGGAATAAATATTTGATCCTAACATCAATGTATTTCATTATTAAAGATTTTGTATTTTACATAATCTTAATATTTCTTTCATGTTTACAACAATGAAAGAATTATTCAAATTGGAGAAGTATTCTTACTTAATGTTTTAATGATTAAAAAATTAATATAATAAAAGAAAATAATGTTGGTTTGTTTTACAGAATAATCAACCCTTTTTAGGTCATTTAATGCCAAATTAAATCATTTTGATACCAGGTTGTTTACTATACCTGCTTTTGCTTAAATGGTCACCATCTAATTATTGAACAGACTCTGCGTTAGTTGGAATAAAAAAATCAGCTATTTATATCATTCTCTATTTAAAAATGTTTTTTATTGTGCTGATAGTACAGTATTAATATTTCAATACTGTTATTTAACTTCTTCTAAACCACTTTTAGTAGATTAACATATTTTTTGTTTTATTGTTATCATTTTTGTTACCTTCCATTTCAATTCCATAATGTGGTCATATTTAGCTTGTATTGTCAGATTTTACAGGCAATATGATTGATACAAGGGATATGTACTGTTTCTATATCCTTTTTATTCCGCCCCACCACATGATTCTGATCCTTTTTATTGCACTCTGGATAGTTATTTTGCTCCATGTAGGTCTTATTCAATGGCTGAACGAAACACTTAAAACAATAAAAAGTGCAAAATTATAACTGATGTTGTAGCTTTGTCCTAGCAAACCAAACTATCTTTTTGTTGTAAATTATGTTCAATGTATGTAAAATGATTTTATTGTCTGTAACCGAAACCATGTCTATGCTTACGTCACAGGAATTTCAGGATTAAGTAACTTTATCAAAGAGTATTTAATTAATATTAACTTCATAAAATAATGAAAAGCTGTATTATTTATATATGCTGTGAAAGTAGTATGCCCAGAAAAGATGGTCCAAGGTGTTTTTTTTTAAAAAATGCCCGGTATTATTGATTTATATATTGTTTGTTTCTATATTAATATATATTTAAGTTATCTCGTTATTTAGGAGAAAATTTTTACAAACAAGAAAATTGCCATATAAACTTGTCTTAGCTTAAATTCTAATACCTGTACATCGTAAGATTCAACAGGAAGTGATTTCATTTACATCTATTTTTAAATGGACAAAATTACAGTTTAATTTTATTTAGTAATAGATTATTAAAATAGCTTTTTTAATTCTATTTTATATAAATTTATTTTTTGTTCTTTAAGAATTAAATAAAGTATTAAATAATTTAATGCTTACTTTGATAAATAAAATGTTTACTTTAAATAATATGAATTTATTAATCTCTAAGAAAATGAAGTGTTACATATTGATAACATTTTTAATGCAAAAAAAAAAAAAAAAAAAAAAAATGCATTCTTTATGACTGATATTTATTTTTCATCTGCAATATATTTTATTTAAATCAATTTTAGTGAAGTTATTAATAGTATTTTGTTCATTGTTTTATTTAAGTTTAATTTTATTTTGGTATTAGGATTATTAAAATAGCTTTTTAATTTAAATTTATATAATTTTTTTTGTTCTTTAAAAATCAAATTACTCAATTAATTTAATGCATACTTCAATAAATAAATGCTTACTTTTTTAATAACTAAAAATTTCTTAATCTTTAAGAAAATGAATGAGCAAAACCACTACGAATATTTTTTAATAAATTTTATTTATCGAAAAAGAATTTTTCAAAGAATTTACTTTTCTACAGAATTGAACTGAATAAAATTTAGTTTATTGACATTGAATTTTTAATCCCACCCACCTCAGGCAATATTTTTCCAAATTTACTTTTACATCGCCTGGGGTTGTTTTTTTTATTTTGCTAGTAATAATTTTGTCAGAATGCAATGCACATCAGCATTTTCCCACCTATTGATTTTGCAATGAAAAAATCAGAAATCATTAATAACTTAAAATTAAGTAATTTGAGACTTTTTTGATATCATTTGTGAATTCTCAGATGAAAAGGCTTCTTGTAAACCAAGATGTAGGAGTAAGGAATAGATTTACCAAAGGTCGCAATTTTTCAACCCTCACTCAATTTGCAGTGCTAAAAATTGATGTAACTGTCAATTTGTGGAAATTAGAAGCCCAAATTTTGGGGATTGTCTAACTTTAACAGTCCACACCTAGACAAAATTTCTGAAAATTGAAGAGTATGGGTGACATGAGCTGGATGATGTGACCATTGGAAATACCCAATAATAAAATAGTACATATTACTAGTAAAGTAGGGGGACCAATTTTTGGAATCACAGAATCAATTATCTTAAATAGAATCTGGGATTTTAATGTCATTTTCAATAATTAAAAAAAAAAAAATAAAAATAAAAATCAACTCCCCCCCCAAAAATTTTTTGTTTTAATTCTTTCAAATTTAACCTGTCCGATTTTGTTGTTGCTAAACATTTTAATAGATAGAATATATAAATAACCTAGTTATTTCCTTGAAATTACATTTTACATTTATATCAGTTATTTTTACTTTTATGGATTGTAGATTTGAGAAAATGTTGGCTAGTAAAATGTTCTCTAAGAAACTGTAATGTAGCAAAGCAGAGGAAAATCGGTGGTAGTACCATTGCTTAAGTGGAAAAGGGAGGATAGTGTTGGAAGGGGGAGACACGAAAAATCGAACAAATTTTAACATTTCATTTCACAAAATTTTACAAGTAAAAGATTCTAAAAACAACTTGTACCTTGTTTTATGAATATGACAATAGTAAATGCTGCATGTGAAGATACAATTTAGAAAAAACAAAAACAAACATTATTTTATGCAGCAACTGACTAAATTGGCTAATTTTGAGACTTTTTTGATAGCATTTGTGAAGCTTACCATCAACAGGGATTCCCAGATTTCAAATGCATCATCTTCACCATTGTAAAAAAATTAAATAGAACAAAAATATCCTTTAATAATATTACTATCAATGGTTATTTTTTTTCCATAATTTTATTGCATTTTTCAAAACGAGTTATATGTATAAACAACAAATTGCCAAGATGGCTGAAATAAATCAATATAGTGATAATAAAAAAATTGTGCTAAAGCCAAAGTAGAACATTTCCTGATGATTCTTATGCAGAAAAGAAAATATGATATTTTTGCAAATTCTGTCTCCATAGTGTTTGATATTTTTAGGGTTGACACAAAGATCACATCAAATCAAAAAGTCTTAAAAGTCATCTAATGAAACAGAAGACAATTACAATTTTGTTGAAGTGTAAGTGTACAGGATGGTTTTGTTCTTAATTTAAAAAAAAAAAGAAAGAAAAAAGTGCACTTTGACATTCCCCTACACAACATTAACAAACATTGTAAGGAAGATAGTGCATCTGGTAGCATCATCACAGACAAAACAGCTGACTGTCATGATCACAGCATTTTGAATATGATTGCAAGGCATTTGTGGGTAGTCATTTCTCATTAATGTTGTAACCTTGGGAGAATGCAATCATTTCTTTTGTACAGATTTCTGCAGCTTAATGTAAAAAACCTCACAGGAAACTTGTCAAATGTCTTTGTTAACAGTTTTACCATGTGTTGTACTTAGCCCCATATTTTAAATCTTGTTGAAGTATTTTCACATTAGCTAGCAATTTGATAATGTTACCAAGCTCATTAATCTTCATCAGCTCTTTAAAAAAGGATACTAAAAAAAGAAAAAAAAAGAAAAGAAATACCTAGAATGCCTTAAATTTTCCTGCCTAAGGAACAAGTAAATTACCCACTATGCTACTGTCAACCAGATGGAATTCCTGGTTTAATGTGACCAAATATCACTCCTCCTTTATACAATTTTTATGAAGGATTCTTTAAGCAAGAAAAATAGCCATGACCTTTTGGTAGACAAGATTTCTGAAAATATAGTAGATGATGGTCGACTGCATGCATACTTATAAATCAATCTGGATCTCTTAAAAACAAAAACAATCTGAATGTGTTCTTCTTAAAGAAGGAAGCTCTGATTAAATAATTCTACCTAATAATATTTATGCAATGCAACATTTCATTGTTTTATTGTCTAGTGATTTTTAATTTTTTTTATTTTTACATATAATTCCAATTTTTTGGACTTGGATTTTAACTTAACATTTTTTTTTATAGATATTTGCTATTTCTTTATATGTAACATTTTTGAATTATGTTTTGATAATAATTTTAGCATATTTCATTTGTAATTTTCTCATAAAAATACTATAAAATCACAAAAAACATAATTTATCAAAAGTAGAAACGGAATTAAGAAAAATTTTAAACAGGGGTCAAGTAAAGTATATCTATGTCATTTATCTATTATATTATGAGAAAATTACAAAAAAGGTTGACTATATGTGGCAGTTAATGCAAATAGTCCAGGAAAAGTCAAATTAGTACTTTTATTAAATTTATATACTGGCAAACACAGATTGGGGAATAGCTGTTGGCAAAGTGCTGCTGAAGTTCAGAATGTTACTGAATAAGTTACTATGTTTCTGGATATACTTTTCCATCCAAAGTTTTACTAGAGGGCTCTAGAATAAAATGGGGCATAGAAAATATGGTTGGTTATTTTACAGCATTTTAAACCTTTATTAAAATGTTAGTCATTTTTTTGCAAGCAATTTGTTTCAGGTAATTAAGATAATTGTTTGTAAACAATTATAGCTTCAATTAACTATTCTTAATACAATAATTTTCCAAACAGATCTATTTTTATCTATAAATGAAATCCTAACAGTTAATACCACCCCTGGTCAGAGCTAGATTAGGAGTAATGACAAATAAAGGTGAACTCCATATTCACCAGAAGGCTCTAGAACTGGAATTTCCCACGGATGTAGTTTAGCATCATAAGTAAGATGTTTTTTTGGGAGAAGTCTTGCAGTTAGTATATTCCACATCCCAATGACAGGCAATAGAAAATATTTATAAACTAAGAAATCATTAACTTGACCAAGTAATTTGTTCCATATTTCAGTCAAATTTAATCTTTTAGTGATGATACATTAACAAATTAAGGAGTATAATAAAAAGAGAAAGAGAAAGAGAGAGAGAGAGAAATACAAATTTGTCCTTCCAAGGATAGTTATTGAAATCCTTGTACATTTTTGGCACTACTATTTTTGTAAATGCACAGTAAATAGTATGCAAGTGATAAGTCAATGTGCTTTCTTGATGAAAAAGTGCAAGAAAATTTCCATTCATGATTATCAGATTTTTTTTTTTCCATAAGTCTTGCCAAAACAAACTATTTTGTCAATAACTACAATGAAATAAGTTACTCTATTAATTTGAATAATGCTGAACAAGTTAGATTTTTGGTATATGACTGGTGATATTGTTAAATGATTTGCTGAAATTAATTTAGTTTTGACAGCAATTGATAATGAACATTAAAAATATTAAAATGTAAAGAAGTTTGCATGAAGAATAGAGCATAAAAAGATAATTACTTTTGTTTATTATTTTGCCCCCCCCCCATTAAAAGCACATTAAGATTCTAATCCTTTAAATTAGAAATAGCAACAACATTTACTTACCACTATTTCCACAATCAGCACATGAGATCAATTCCTCAGGTACACTATTCCGATTTTGATCGATAGTTCTAAACAAAAGCTACACAAGGGAATAGGTTGGGCTCGTTTCTGTAAAGAAAGATCAGGATATTGCAATAAACTTAACACAAAAAAGTTTCAATTCAAAGAGTAAAGAGTGAGAAAAAAACAATCAGTAAATTTTACTGTGTTCTGTAATACAACTATTAAAATAGAAACCCCCCCAAAAAAACAATAAAAAATACAAATACACACACACAAGTCTTGAGTCATATTTTTGAATATGAGAAATGTTTTCCAGGTCTGATTGGTGCTTCAAGATGGATTTTAAGATGTATTTTTATACTGCTATTGTAGAATCTGGATATTCTACTATTGTACTTATCAGAATGTAAAATTGCAACTTTGTTTTATTATTCATGAAAATATGTTGTCTATAGAAGCAAGCAGAACTAGACTTTGTAAGAGTATAAATTGGGACAAACGTAAGTCTAAAGTAGTCGGGGTGGCCTAATGTCGGTATCAGCCATACAGGCGAGGGAGTCTATCCCCTTCTCACAAGCGCTAGACAAGGAGATTGTTTTTTGCATCTGAGGTGGAGCGCCACATCTACCATCAGTTCTTTTACTTTACCACACAGATCCCTGTGCTACTCATACGCTGAGTTGGCAAGGCGCCGGTATTGAACTAGGAACCTTGTGGTTTCTAGCCTGAATGCTCTACCGACTGAGCTAATGCAGTTTTTATCACGGACAAAATTTAATTTAGGCTTTTGGGGAAGACTTGTTTAGGAGAATGATGATTTGAATTTTTCTCTAAGGGACATTGAATATTCAAAATGAACTTGAAAAAGAGACTTGCAGAACAATCAACTGTAGAAAATTATATGAAGATAAACCAGAGAATAACAATTTAAGTTCTTTCAACAAAACAATGATCTTCTCATATGACTTACTTTTCAAAACTTTGATGTAAACAGTAATAAATAAAAATTGATCCTCTAAACATATTGTAAAAGCTATTTTCAAACAATTGAATAAATGTTTTATAAGTGGTTCAATATGAAAATGCTGAATTATTTAAACAAAATATTGTGAAAACTTTTTAAGACCCCCCCTCCTATTTCTCTTTAATACATTTATTCTATGATAGCAATAAAATTTAATTCCTAAATACTTCTCATGAATTTATTAAAGCCTAATCTGATTAGAGAATAATTTCCCAATTAAGCCATCAAGAAATGGCCTATAAAATAAATATGTATTAGAGAGGTCAAGAGTCACATAAAATGAACATCTTTACACCCATTTAACTTTAACAACATCATTTTATAATATGAAAGTGGACATTATCATAATCAAAATGGCATCATTTTCTATTCACCATATTGGTTTGAATGCAGAATCTCATAAATATTGTTTAGTCACTTTGAAGGAAGTGCTATTAAAAGATTTATACTACTACAAGAAATTGAAGCTGAACAAAATAGCATTTTTCCTTGAGTTGATCAGACTAATGTTCTCATCTTTCACTACTATTATTTTATTACTAGTTTTTACTCCATTTTATTAGTGCAGTTTTTTTTCCATGACAATACACTCTTCCTTATTCTATTGTTTTATTACTAATTTCCATCTCTATTAACATTACTGTTACCTTTTATTACAACATTTTAGGTTGAATATGCTTAAACTACTCTTGATCTGGTTGAGGTTTTCAGCTTCTTCACTGTACAGATCTTTTTAAAATAAAACTAAAGGGCTAAAAAATTCAGACTGGGCTAGCTATTGTGTAACTCCTCTCTTTGCTTGGATAATGAATGAGTAGCCATGTAACGTGGCACAGAGCTGGTGCTGGGAGAGTTACATTGATATATCTATCCAGACATGTTCCATGGCTTGTTCATAGCAGGTGTGTTTGAGACAAGTCTCACACATACTTAATGGGGTTTAAATTTATCAGTCAGCTGAATGTTCCTGCAATCAGTTCATGTCACTTGTACACAATGCAGGTTTGTGTTATTTGCTGAACAAACTATCATGAAGAAACAAGGAGAGCAAAATGGTCTGCAAATAAGATATGTCAGATCTGCAGTTCCACTAGTGTCCTTGCAAAATCCAACACTTATTCTACAACATTACAGAGCCACTGAGTTGCTTAACACAACACTGCTCAACATGTTGGATCCATGGCTTTATGTGGTCTCCTCCACACACAAATTGAACTGTCTGCTTGAATGAAAAAATGACTTGTCTGACAAGGCGATACAGCGTCAGTGTTTTACTATGGCAATATTCTCAGAGAGCCCAGTAATCATTCTATGTCATAATAAATAGACTATTGTTGATCAAGGATTACAAAGCCCTAGGAAATGCTGTGTATACAATAAAGTGTGTTGAACAAATGGAATGCACACCACCAGGATAAAGCTTCAAATATATCATTTGATGCAACCCCCCCCCTCCATTGAGTGATTAGCATCCTTTGTCCATCTCTGGCACCACCTGTGAGTATCTGAAGTGTTTTATAGGTTGCTCTGTCAGAATTCACATATTCTTGGTATACCCTTGTTACTGTTACTTAGGGAAACTTGCCACCTTGGTGATAGGACTAGAAAGATAGGAGCACTAACAATCATTCCAATTGTCTGCATGGCAATGCCCAGCCAGTTACTACACTACATCTTTATGCATTCCATCACAACAGGTAATTCAGCAGAGTTCATTTCTGTAAGTGTGTGATAGTGAAATCATCCAGTTTTACTGTGATCGCTAAATGTTTGGCACTTTGAGTTTATGTAATTGCTTAAGATTTAAAATGAGCCTATTTTAAGTTGGCCTTTAATTTTATGAGCATCAACTTGTTGACGACTTTGAAAGAATCAATAATTACTTAAACTAATTTTGTTCTATCGAACACTAACATTCCTGGAAAGAGATTAGAATTTTAGGTCCTAGCTTGATAATGTACAGAACTGTCATTGGTATGCATGAAATGCCCTTATATGAGTAGTTACACAAAGTGATGATTTTTAATTTTGCAGCAACTTTTGTAAAACACAACCAATTCTTAAAATCTACATAAACTTGTAGAGAATTTCATTTGAGTAACTTTTCGTATTAAATATGGTAATGAAAATTTGCTGTGAAAAACCTGAGAGACAAAGTATTTGCAATTTTATAGATCCACCACAACTAATACACGAGTGCTAGTGCTACTAAAGCTGCCGCAGGTTTGTCAAGATATTAAAATATGAATTCCATTGCCACTGAAGAATGCTAAAATATATCTTATTTCAAGAGTCTAGATATTGCCAAACACTTTTGATGAAAAGGGAAAATTAGCCAAAACTTGTTTAAAGATTAATTTTATTCTCATTTTTAAAAAAACATTACTAAGCGTATTAATATAATTAAAAAAAAAACAAAAAAAAAAAAAAACATTACTAATCTCTATTGAGAACATAAAACTCACGGGTGTCCATGATTTGAAAAGTTGTTTTGCACTATATGAAAATATCAGAACGTATGACATTACAATAGAAATTTTAGATTTAAAAAAAATCTATTAAAATCTAATATGACTTTAATAAAATGTTTGGTAATATTCATTTATGAAGAGTAATTTTGTAAGAAACAGTTTAGTAGAAATAAAATTAAGTCAACCAAATCCCCATTATTTAATATTATAAAATCAGTAAAATTAACATCTTAATAAAATTAAAATTTTCAAAATGATATCTAAATTATTGCTATCATTTATAAAACTATATCAATTAATAAGATATTAAAGAAAAACGGAAACATAAAGCATATTTGCAGTGTGTTAATTTGTAAAAACTTTAAAGCATGAAAACAAAAATATTTAACTTAAAAATAGCCGAAAAAATACCAATGTAATTTTTGCCACCGTATTAATATTTCTCAATCTATCTAGCTAAAATATCTTAGTTTTTATTCTATCTTATAATAATAAACACCATTGTGCAGCTATATATTTTTCTATACTATACAAAATGATTAATAGTAAATTTATCTTTATGATAGGTAATGATGAAGACAAAAACAAATTCTATGAATTGAGATAACCCATATGAAGCTGTTAAAGACACATTGTAACAGTAGTCCATATATTGATGTTTCTATTTTGTAGAGAGTGAAGAATCCTAATTACTATTTGATTATCCATTATATAAAGAATTTGATTAAAGAAAACAAAAAAAAACCAAAAAAACTATCTCTGGATTTAGCTGCAAATAGAACTGGAATTTTAAAAAACATAAGTGTAGTGATTTAATAAAAAATATATTACTATGATATACTGCTTTATGACACACATGCACAAGAATTTTAGAATATATAAGTAAGTCAAGCATACAAGAAAAAAATCAGAAGCTAAATCTTATATTTACCTAAAAAAAAGAAAAAAAAAAAAAAGAAAGGGAAATCAAATTTTTCTAAAATTAAAAAGGTTCCTTATTTGAACTAGCAATATATGCAGCCACCATCCTGGTACAAGTATTTAAGTTTTAATATAATAAAATATACTAAATTAGAAAGGATGATGAAACTAGAATAAGAATGCAGATAAAAAGATTTGAAAAACAGAGGGGTATAATTTAAAAAATAGAATAACTGAAACTTACTTTTCATCAACTCAGGTCTTTCATTGCTAAATTTTCCTTAACTATTTAATTTAAAATAGGAAGTAAATTTGGTTTATTTTACGACATTAGCAACCTCAGTTGGTCATTTAATGCCGATAAAGTTTTCAAATAAATTCATTCCTAATTTTTTAATGAACACATTTTTTCTATTTAACCCATAAATGGGACCCTAACAGGTACTACCACTCTGGTCAGTGTGAACCAGGGAGCAATAGTGATGAAGGTGTGCTCCACATTCCCTAAACCTCCATCAGATAGTTTAAACATCATTCCCAGGACATGTAGACGCCTCAGCCACCGCATTCTAAGCACCACATGATAAAAAGGGTTGGGGCAATCATATAGGTTCTAGGCTTGACGTGACCAGCCGATTGATTGGAGGGGGCCTATCCGACTGCTCGTCTAGCCCAAGAAAGGGCTAAAATGGAGTATTGCAAGTCATGGACTGCTCAAACCACCTGGGTTCTATCCTTAAGCCTCACGGCCACCACCCACGGCCAACAGGTGGCCCCATTGGGGAAGTCTTACCCTTCTGCAGAAGGTGCATTCTAACACCCCAGCTGACAGGGTGAAGGAAGTAAAGAATAAATTAGTTATTTCTTCTTGTTAATGGATTTCTTTTAAGATTTATACACAAGATTTTTGCTCATATTCCATAAAGATAAAAACCAAACAATTAGAAATCAATAATACTAAGCACATTTATCAAAATCAAATTTTTTAATATCAATATGCAAATTAGCCTTCCATCCACACTGTAAAACCACTATTTTGTTGTATATATGAATACAATTGCATGTTATTAATATGTAAGATATATCCAACATATCTAACTCCGGTTTCGACCGGGGTGTCCGGTGGCTTTGGCCGCTGGGATTCAAACTACATCATTGATCCCCGGGGCCCATCCCCCCCACGGCAAGTTAAAGGGGAGAGCTGGGTTTATTGCCAAGTTCTTGAAAGGAATACGAGGTGAACAACACATTTCTGCACCTGCCAACCCATGAGCCTTTGGCTTGTGGGTGGCCCACATTAATAAGCCTTGTGCCTAACATGTACATGTGGGGTACATGGTAAATATCCTAAGTGTGTAGATATGGTCACGTATTAATAATGTAAAACAATTTATATTGATAATTGAGGTTCAAATAAAAATAAAATCATGGAGAATGGGATGTAAATAGCAAGGGAATTGTGACTTGAGTAGTTATATAATTTTAATTACAGACAGACAAACACACAATCACCATTATATATAAGATACAAAATGTCAGTTTTTAAAATGTTATTTTGAAAAGACAAAATATTCAGTTTTAAACAGAATCAGCAGTTTTGTTTTCAAAACCTAATAATTATACTTGACTTTTTTGTTTTAAATTGTGTGTAAACAATTCAAAATACATAATTTGTATTAGCATCAAATATGCGAAAGCCAATAAAATCTGATATAATCAAATCAAGAAGTCACTAGAAAGAAACATTTTAGATTTTATCTAAAAACATAGCAACTTTAAACATTTTGACCTCTTAAAATAGTATTATTACAGAAGAAAGCTTTAGAACAGTGTTTAGTTTGTAAATCAAAATTAGAAAGCTTTTTGTTTGACTTGAATGTTGTAATTTGCTCAAATAACTGCTGAAAATGGAATAATAAAATACTAAGGGAGATAATTTCAAAAATATTATTTATGAGCTTTTAATGTATGCAGACTTAGTTGGAAAGCAACATTCAATTATAGCATTGTGACAGATTTTATTTTTACATATTTTGAAGTAAACTTATTTTAAAATGGATCAATTTTTGGATGCACAATTTACTTCTAGTTTTTAATTTTCAATAAATTCAGCAGGACAAATACTTCAAGAAATTATTTTTCAAGATATAACTGTCAGGACTAAAATATTACACTACAGTTTTAGCTTTTTCAAAATTGTTCATTTTACCAACTTGTGAAATTAGTTCTTATTTAAATTAAATTTTATTGATACTAAATACACTATTAATAATACATTTTTTAAACTTCAATTGGTTAAAACTGTCTCAGCAATTAATAATAGCTAAGAATTCAATTAAATATTATTTTCTAGAAAATGTTAAGAGCAATTTTCCCTTCCTTTTTATAATTCAATAAAATTGTATTCAATGTTATAAGCATGAGCATAAAAAAAAGGAAAATATAGTAGACATAAGTTATCTACAGTGAACATTTTCTATTCTGTTAACTATTATTAGTGGGGCTTTACATTAAAAAAAAATAATCACAATCTTCAATGAATATATATCTAACCTGACAATGTCCTCTATTTCTATTTAATTTTAATATATTCTCAGAAGATACTGAAATTAATGCAAATAGAAGAGATAGGATTATGTATGGAAATTAAATCAAAATAACTAAAGAGTAATCTTCTCATTCAAATATTAGAACTAAGATCAATTTAAAATATAGGAATCATCAAATTTTACTAAAATAGATTTGAAATTAAATACAAACTCCACCAGCAAAGTATTGAATTATTAATAAAAAATATCAAGTTTAAAAGTAAAAATTATTTGTGCTCTTTAAAGGGAAACTATCGGTTCTAAAGCAAATTTTATGTATCATTGTTTTTTTTTAGTATTATCTAAAAAATGTTTTTTGAGTATTATTTAAAAATACATAAATTAAATGTGAATACTAATTATTTAAATTGCAATAATTTCAGTTTTAACTAAGCTTTGAGAGTTAACAAGTATAACATTCAATATATTTTAGTACTAGGAGGTTTTTGTGCATGAACCTAGTAAACTTTTCTCAGATTAAAATGAATGTTCATTGTTCAAATATTAGGGGCTGCTAGTTGGAAATTCTTTTTTTTAAAAAAAGAAAAAAAAATCTTTTTAGTATAAAATTTTTCTGAATTGATTATTGTAACGATACTTCAAATAGCATAATTGTATTCAGGTCTTATCTCATTAGCACAAGGTTCACTGAAGTGTTTTGGCATTTTTTTAAAGATTAAATTCCCTTGCATTATGCGAATTTTTTTTCATTGTCAGTTTCAAAAATAATCTTAATTTTTTAAAAATCAATTTCTAGAATAAAATATATTAGTTTTATCTGGGGTGTAGGGAACATGAGAGAGTGTGAAGACGTTTGCTAATTTTTGCCACAATTCAGTGACAGAACTATGACTAATTACAACATAAAATTAGCAGCTGATATAATTTTTTATGTCAACATAAGCTAGGGAAAAAAGGTTTTGGATCATGGTCAAATCTATGTTGGAATTATAATCATATGATAATTTTTTCTATTGCAAGAATGACAGTGAAATAGGAATAATAAAAAGTCATCTCTAAATCTAAATATTTTTCGGTTGGTTGGGGTTTATGGCATGTTACCTTGTTGGGCTATTTTATGGACATTTTTTATTCATTCTTTTCTATTTAACCAATAAATGGGACCCTAACAGGTTATTTTTTTTAAAAATAAAGAATTTCCAACTAGCAGCCCCTAATATTTGAACAATGACATTCATTTTAATCTGAGAAAGTTTACTAGGTTCATGCACAAAACCCTCCTAGTACTAAAATATATTGAAATGTATACTTGTTAACTCTCAAAGCTTAGTTAAAACTGAAATTATTGCAATTTAAATAATTAGTATTCACATTTAATTTATGTATTTTTAAATAATACTCATAAAACATTTTTTAGATAATACTAAAAAAAAACAATGATAGATAAAATTTGCTTTAGAACCGATAGTTTCCCTTTAAGAGCACAAATAATTTTTACTTTTTAACTTGATATTTTTTTATTAATAATTCAAATACTTTGCTGGTGGAGTTGTATTTAATTTCAAATCTATTTTAGTAAAATTTGATGATTCCTATATTTTAAATTTGATCTTAGTTCTAATATTTGAATGAGAAGATTACTCTTTAGTTATTTTGATTTAATTTCCATACATAATCCTATCTCTTCTATTTGCATTAATTTCAGTATCTTCTGAGAATATATTAAAATTAAATAGAAATAAGAGGACATTGTCAGGTTAGATATATATTCATTGAAGATTGTGATTATTTTTTTTTAATGTAAGCCCCACTAATATAGTTAACAGAATAGAAAATGTTCACTGTAGATAAACTTAGTCTTACTATATTTCCTTTTTTTTATGCTCATGCTTATAACATTGAATACAATTTTATTGAATTATAAAAAAAGGGAAAATTGCTCTTAACATTATTCTAGAAAATAATATTTAATTGAATTCTTAGCATATATAATTGCTGAGACAGTTTTAACCAATTGAAGTTTAAAAAATGTATTATTATTAGTGTATTTAGTATTCAATAAAATTTAATTTAAATAAGAACTAATTTCACAAGTTGGTAAAATGAACATTTTGAAAAGCTAAAACTGTAGTGTAATATTTTAGTCCTGACAGTTATATCTTGAAAAATATTTCTTGAAGTATTTGTCCTGCTGAATTTATTGAAAATTAAAACTAGAAGTAAATTGTGCATCCAAAATTGATCCATTTTAAAATAAGTTTTACTTCAAAATATGTAAAAATAAAATCTGTCACAATGCTATAATTGAATGTTGCTTTCCAACTAAGTCTGCATACATTAATAGCTCATAAATATATTTTGAAATTATCTCCCTTTAGTATTTATTATTCCATTTTTCAGCAGTTATTTGAGCAATTACAACATTCAAGTCAAACAAAAGCTTTCTAATTTGATTTACCAAACTAAACACTGTTTCTAAAGCTTTCTTCTGTAATAATACTATTTTAAGAGGTCAAAATGTTTAAAGTTGCTATGTTTTTAGATAAAATCTAAATGTTTCTTTCTAGTGACTTCTTGATTTGATTATATCAGATTTTATTTGGCTTTCGCATATTTGATGCTAATACAAATTATGTAATTTTGAATTGTTTACACCAATTTAAAACAAAAAGTCAAGTAATATTTATTAGGTTTTGAAAACAAAACTGCTGATTTCTGTTTAAACTGAATATTTTTTGTCTTTTCAATAACATTTAAAACTGACATTTTGTATCTTATTATAATGGTGATTGTGTGTTTGTCTGTCTGTAATTAAAATTATATAACTACTCAAGTCACAATTCCCTTTGCTATTTACATCCCATTCTCCATGATTTTATTTTTATTTGAACCTCAATTATCAATAAAATTGTTTTACATTATTAATACTGTTGACCATATCTACACACTAGGATATTTACCATGTACCCCACATGTACATGTTAGGCACAAGGCCTTATTAATGTGGGACCACCCACAAGCCAAGACTCATGGGTGGCAGGTGCAGAAATGTGTTGTTCACCTCGGTATTCCCTTTCAAGAACTTGGCAATAAACCCAGCTCTGCCCCTTTAACTTGCCTGGGGGGATGGGCCCCCTGGGATCAATGATGTTAGTTTGTAAGATCCAGCGGCCAAAGCCACCGGACACCCCGGTCGAAACCGGAGTTAGATATGTTGGATATATCTACATATTAATAACATGCAATTGTATTCATATATACAACAAAATAGTGGTTTACAGTGTGGATGGGAAGGCTAATTTGCATATTGATATTAAAAATTTGATTTTGATAAATGTGCTTAGTATTATTGATTTCTAATTGTTTGGTTTTTATCTTGATGAATATGAGCAAAAATCTTGGGTATAAATCTTAAAAGAAATCCATTAACAAGAAGAAATAACTAATTTTATTCTTTACTTCCTTCACCCTGTCAGCTGGGGTGTTAGAATGCACCTCTGCAGAAGGGTAAGACTTCCCCAATGGGGCCACCTGTTGGCCGTGGGTGGTGGCCCGTGAGGCTTAAGGATAGAACCCAGGTGGTTGAGCAGTCCATGACTTGCAATACTCCATTTTAGCCCTTTCTTGGGCTAGACGAGCAGTCGGATAGGCCCCCTCCAATCAATCGGCTGGTCACGTCAAGCCCTAGAACCTATATGATTGCCCCAACCCTTTTTATCATGTGGGTGCTAGAATGCGGTGGCTGAGGGTCTACATGTCCTGGGAATGATGTTAAACTATCTGATGGAGGTTTAGGGAATGTGGAGCACACCTTCATCACTATTGCTCCCTGGTTCACACTGACCCAGAGTGGTAGTACCTGTTAGGGTCCCATTTATGGGTTAAATAGAAAAATGTGTTCATAAAAAATTAGGAATGAATTTATTTGAAAACTTTATCGGCATTAAATGACCCAACTGAGGGTTGCTATGTCGTAAAATAAAACCAAACTTTACTTCCTATTTTAATTAAATAGTTAGGAAAATTTAGCAATGAAAGACCTGAGTGATGGAAAAGTAAGTTTCAGTTATTCTATTTTTTAAATTATACCCCTCTGTTTCAAATCTTTTTATCTGCATTCTTATCTAGTTTCATCATCCTTTCTAATTTAGTATTTTTATATATTAAAACTTAAATACTTGTACCAGGGATGGTGGTGCATATATTTGCTAGTTCAAATAAGGAACCTTTTTAATTTAGAAAAATTTGATTTCCCTTTCTTTTTTTTTTTTCTTTTTTTTAGGTAAATATAAGATTTAGCTTCTGATTTTTTTCTTGTATGCTTGACTACTTATATATTTCTAAAATTTCTTGTGCATGTGTGTCATAAAGCAGTATATCATAGTAATATATTTTTTATTAAATCACTACACTTATGTTTTTAAAATTCCAGTTCTATTTGCAGCTAAATCCAGAGATAGTTTTTTGGGTTTTTTTTTTGTTTTCTTAATCAAATTCTTTATATAATGGATAATCAAATAGTAATTAGGATTCTTCACTCTCTACAAAATAGAAACATCAATATCATGGACTACTGTTACAATGTGTCTTTAACAGCTTCATATGGGTTATCTCGAATTCATAGAATTTGTTTTTGTCTTCATCATTACCTATCATAAAGATAAATTTACTATTAATCATTTTGTATAGTAAGAAAAATATATAGCTGCACAATGTGTTTTATTATAAGATTAGAATAAAACTAAGATATTTTAGCTTAAGATAGATTGAGAAATATTAATACGGTGGCAAAATTAGCATTGGTATTTTTTCGGCTATTTTAAGTTGAAATATTTTTGTTTCATGCTTTTAAAGTTTTTACAAATTAACACACTGCAAATATGCTTTATGTTTCCGTTTTTCTTTAATATCTATTAATTGATATAGTTTTATAAATGATAGCAATAATTTAGATATCATTTGAAAATTTTAATTTTATTAAGATGTTAATTTTACTGATTTATAATATTAAATAATGGGGATTTGGTTGTTGACTTAATTTTATTTCTACTAACTGTTCTTACAAAATACTCTTCATAAATGAATATTACCAAACATTTTATTAAAGTCATATTAGATTTTAATAGATTTTTTTTTAAATCTAAAATTTTCTATTGTAAATTGTCATACTGTTTCATATAGTGCAAACAACTTTTCAAATCATGGACACCCGTGAGTTTTATGTTCTCAATAGAGATTAGTAATGTTTTTTTTTTTTTTTTTTTTTTTTAATTAATATTAATACGCTTAGTAATGTTTTTTTAAAAATGAGAATAAAATTAATCTTTAAACAAGTTTTGGCTAATTTTCCCTTTTCATCAAAAGTGTTTGGCAATATCTAGACTCTTGAAATAAGATATATTTTAGCATTCTTCAGTGGCAATGGAATTCATATTTTAATATCTTGACAAACCTGGGCAGCTTTTAGTAGCACTAGCACTCGTGTATTAGTTTGTGGTGGATCTATAAATTTGCAAATACTTTGTCTCTCAGTGTTTTTCACAGCAATTTTCATTACCATATTTAATACGAAAAGTTACTCAAAATGAAATTCTCTACAAGTTTATGTAGATTTTAAGATTGGTTGTGTTTTACAAAAGTTGCTGCAAAATTAAAATCATCACTTTGTGTAACTCACTCATATTAAGGGCATTTCATGCATACCAATGACATTCTGTACATTATCAAGCTAGGACTTAAAATTCTAATCTCTTTCCAGGAATGTTAGTGTTCGATAGAACAAAATTAGTTTAAGTATATTATTGATTCTTTCAAAGTCGTCAACAAGTTGATGCTCATAAAATTAAAGGCCAACTTAAAATAGCTCATTTAAATCTTAAGCAATTACATAAACTCAAAGTGCCAAACATTTAGCGATCACAGTAAACTGGATGATTTCACTATCACACACTTACAGAAATGAACTCTGCTGAATTACCTGTGTGATGGAATGCATAAAGATGTAGTGTAGTAACTGGCGGGCATGCCATGCAGACAATGGAATGATTGTTAGTGCTCCTATCTTTCTAGTCCTATCACCAAGGTGGCAAGTTTTCCCTAAGTAACAGTAACAAGGGTATACCAAGAATATGTGAATTCTGGACAGAGCAACCTATAAACACTTCAGATACTCACAGGTGGTGCCAGAAGATGGACAAGGATGCTAATCACTCAATGGAGGGGGGGGGTTGCATCAAATGATATATTTGAGCTTTATCCTGGTGGTGTGCAATTCATTTGTCAACACACTTTATTGTATACACAGCATTTCCTAGGGCTTTGTAATCCTTGATCAACAATAGTACTATTATTATGACATAGAATTGATTACTGGGCTCTCTGAGAATATTGCCATTAGTAAAACACTGACGCTGTATCGCCTTGTCAGACAAGTCATTTTTTCATTCAAGCAGACAGTTCAATTTGTGTGTGGAGGAGACCACATAAAGCCATGGATCCAACATGTGAGCAGTGTTGTGTAAGCAACTCAGTGGCTCTGTAATGTTGTAGAATAAGTGTTGGATTTTGCAAGGACACTAGTGGAACTGCAGTCTGACATATCTTATTGCAGACCATTTGCTCTCCTTTGTTTCTTCATGATAGTTTGTTCAGCAAAATAACACAAACCTGCATTGTGTACAAGTGACATGAACCTGATTGCAGGAACATTCAGCTGACTGATAAATTTAAACCCCATTAAGTATGTGTGAGACTTGTCTCAAACACACCTGCTATGAACAGCCATGGAACATGTCTGGATAGATATATCAATGTAACTCTCCCAGCACCAGCTCTGTGCCACGTTACATGGCTACTATTCATTATCCAAGCAAAGAGAGGAGTTACACAATAGCTAGCCAGTCTGTAATTTTTTTAGCCCTTTAGTTTTATTTAAAAAGATCTGTACAGTGAGAAGCTGAAACCTCAACCAGATCAAGAGTAGTTTAAGCATATCAACCTAAAATGTTGTAATAAAAGGTAACAGTAATGTTAATAGAGATGGAAATTAGTAATAAAACAATAGAAATAAGGAAGAGTGTATTGTCATGGAAAAAAAGCTGCACTAATAAAATGGAGTAAAACTAGTAATAAAATAATAGTAGTGAAAGATGAGAACATTAGTCTGATCAACTCAAGGAAAAATGCTATTTTGTTCAGCTTCAATTTCTTGTAGTAGTATAAATCTTTAATAGCACTTCCTTCAAAGTGACTAAACAATATTTATGAGATTCTGCATTCAAACCAATATGGTGAATAGAAAATGATGCCATTTTGATTTATGATAATGTCCACTTTCATATTATAAAAATGATGTTGTTAAAGTTAAATGGGTTAAAGATGTTCATTTTATGTGACTCTTGACCTCTCTAATACATATTTCATTTTATAGGCCATTTCTTGATGCTTAATTGGGAAATTATTCTCTAATCAGATAAGGCTTTAATAAATTCATGAGAAGTATTTAGGAAATTAAATTTTATTGCTATCATAGAATAAATGTATTAAAGAGAAATAGGAGGGGGGGGTCTTAAAAAGTTTTTCACAATATTTTGTTTAAATAATTCAGCATTTTCATATTGAACCACTTGATAAAACATTTATTCAATTGTTTGAAAATAGCTTTTACAATATGTTTAGAGGATCAATTTTTATTTATTACTGTTTACATCAAAGTTTTGAAAAGTAAGTCATATGAGAAGATCATTGTTTTGTTGAAAGAACTTAAATTGTTATTCTCTGGTTATCTTCTATAATTTTCTACAGTTGATTGTTTGCAAGTCTCTTTTCAAGTTCATTTTGAATATTCATGTCCTTAGAGAAAAATTCAAATCATCATTCTCCTAAACAAGTTCTTCCCCAAAAGCTAAATTAAATTTTGTCCGTGATAAAACTGCATTAGCTCAGTCGGTAGAGCATTCAGCTAGAAACCACAAGGTTCCTAGTTCAATACCGGCCCTTGCCAACTCAGCGTATGAGTAGCACAGGGATCTGTGTGGTAAAGTAAAGAACTGATGGTAGATGTGGCGCTCCACCTCAGATGCAAAAAACAATCTCCTTGTCTAGCGCTTGTGAGAAGGGGATAGACTCCCTCGCTGTATGGCTGATACCGACATTAGGCCACCCCGACTACTTTAGACTTACGTTTGTCCCAATTTATACTCTTACAAAAGTCTAGTTCTGCTTGCTTCTATAGACAACATATTTTCATGAATAATAAAACAAAGTTGGCAATTTACATTCTGATAAGTACAATAGTAGAATATCCAGATTTACAATAGCAGTATAAAATACATCTTAAATCCATCTTGAAGCACCAATCAGACCTGGAAAACATTTCTCATATTCAAAAATATGACTCAAGACTGTGTGTGTGTATTTGTATTTTTTTATTGTTTTTTTTTGGGGGGGGGGTTCTATTTTATAATAGTTGTATTACAGAACACAGTAAAATTTACTGATTGTTTTTTCTCACTCTTTACTCTTTGAATTGAAACTTTTTTTGTGTTAAGTTTATGCAATATCCTGATCTTTCTTTACAGAAACGAGCCCAACCTATTCCCTTGTGTAGCTTTTGTTTAGGAACTATCGATCAAAATCGGAATAGTGTACCTGAGGAATTGATCTCATGTGCTGATTGTGGAAATAGTGGTAAGTAAAATGTTGTTGCTATTCTATTTAAAGGATTAGAATCTTAATGTGCTTTTTAATGGGGGGGGGGGCAAAATAAATAACAAAAGTAATTATCTTTTTATGCTCTATTCTTCATGCAAACTTCTTTACATTTAATATCTTTTTAATGTTCATTATCAATTGTGTCAAACTAAATTAATTTCAGCAAATCATTTAACAATATCACCAGTCATATACCAAAAATCTAACTTGTTCAGCATTATTCAAATTAATAGAGTAACTTATTTTTCATTGTAGTTATTGACAAAATAGTTTGTTTTGGCAAGACTTATGAAAAAAAAAATCTGATAATCATGAATGGAAATTTTCTTGCACTTTTTCATCAAGAAGCACATTGACTTATCACTTGCATACTATTTACTGTGCATTTACAAAAAAATAGTAGTGCCAAAATGTACAAGGATTTCATAACTATCCTTGGAAGGACAAATTTGTATTTCTCTCTCTCTCTTTTCTCTTTCTCTTTTTATTATACTCCTTAATTTGTTAATTGTATCATCACTAAAAGATTAAATTTGACTGAAATATGGAACAAATTACTTGGTCAAGTTAATGCATTCTTAGTTTATAACATATTTTCTATTGCCCTGTCATTGGGATGTGGAATATACTAACTGCAAGACTTCTCCCAAAAAAACATCTTACTTATGATGCTAAACTACATCCAGTGGGAAATTCCAGTTCTAGAGCTCTGTGGAATATGGAGTCACCTCTTATTTGTCATTACTCCTAATCTAGCTCTGACCAGGGGTGGTATTAACTGTTAGGATTTCATTTATAGATAAAAATAGATCTGTTTGGAAATTATTTGTATTAAGAATAGTTAATTGAAGCTATAATTGTTTACAAACAATTATCATTAATTACCTGAAACAAATTGCTTGCAAAAAATGACTAACATTTTGAATAAAGGGTTTAAAATGCTGTAAAATAAACCAACCATATTTTCTATGCCCATTTTATTCTAGAGCCCTCTAGTAAAACTTTGGATGGAAAAGTATATCCAGAAACATAGTAACTTATTCAGTAACATTCTGAACTTCAGCAGCACTTTGCCAACAGCTATTCCCCAATCTGTGTTTGCCAGTATAATAAATTTAATAAAAAAGTACTAATTTGACTTTTCCTGGACTATTTGCATTAACTGCCACATATAGTCAACCTTTTTTGTAATTTTCTCATAAATATAATAGATAAATGACATAGATATTACTTTACTTGAGCCCCTGTTTAAAATTTTTCTTAATT
Organism: Doryteuthis pealeii; assembly: GCA_023376005.1. Classification (NCBI taxonomy): domain Eukaryota; kingdom Metazoa; phylum Mollusca; class Cephalopoda; order Myopsida; family Loliginidae; genus Doryteuthis; species Doryteuthis pealeii. Next base: position 20,436,085 of record CM042163.1, on the reverse strand, counting down.
CCGTTTCTACTTTTGATAAATTATGTTTTTTTTGTTGATTTTTATAGTATTTTATGAGAAAATTACAATGAAATATGCTAAAATTATTATCAAAACATAATTCAAAATTATGTTACATATAAAGAAATAGCAAATATCTATAAAAAAAAATGTTAATGTTAAAATCCAAGTCCAAAAATTGAATTATATGTAAAAATAAAAAATTAAAAATCACTAGACAATAAAACAATGAAATGTTGCATTGCATAATTATTTTTTAGGTAGAATTATTAATCAGAGCTTCCTTCTTTAAGAAAGAACACATTCAGATTGTTTTTGTTTTTAAGAGATCCAGATTGATTTATAAGTATGCATGCAGTCGACCATCATCTACTAATTTCAGAATCTTGTCTACCAAAAGGTCATGGCTATTTTCTTGCTTAAAGAATCCTTCATAAAATTGTATAAAGGAGGAGTGATATTTGGTCACATTAAACCAGGAATTCCATCTGGTTGACAGTAGCATAGTGGGTAATTTTACTTGTTCCTTAGGCAAGGAAAATTTAAGGCATTCTAGGTATTTCTTTCTTTTTTTTCTTTTTTTAAGTATCCTTTTTTAAAGAGCTGATGAAATTAATGAGCTTGGTAACATTATCAAATGCTAGCTAATGTGAAAATACTTCAACAAGATTTAAAATATGGGCTAAGTACAACACATGGTAACTGTTAACAAAGACATTTGACAAGTTTCCTGTGAGGTTTTTTACATTAAGCTGCAGAATCTGTTACAAAAGAAATGATTGCATTCTCCCAAGGTTACAACATTAATGAGAAATGACTACCCACAAATGCCTTGAAATCATATTCAAAATGCTGTGATCATGACAGTCAGCTGTTTTGTCTGTGATGATGCTACCAGATGCACTATCTTCCTTACAATGTTTGTTAATGTTGTGTAGGGGAATGTCAAAGTGCACTTTTTTCTTTCTTTTTTTTTTAAATTAAGAACAAAACCATCCTGTACACTTACACTTCAACAAAATTGTAATTGTCTTCTGTTTCAATTAAGATGACTTTTTAAAGACTTTTTGATTTGATGTGATCTTTGTGTCAACCCTAAAAATATCAACACTATGGAGACAGAATTTGCAAAATATCATATTTTCTTCTGCATAAGAATCATCAGGAAATTGTTCTACTTTGGCTTTAGCACAATTTTTTTTATTCACTATATTGATTTATTTCAGCCATCTTGGCAATTTGTTGTTTATACATATAACTCGTTTTGAAAAATGAATAAAATATGGAAAAAAAATAACCATTGATAGTTAATATTATTAAAGGATATTTTTGTTCTATTTAATTTTTTTTACAATGGTGAAGATGATGCAATTATGAATCTGGGAGAATCCCTGTTTGATGGTAAGCTTCACAAATGCTATCAAAAAAGTCTCAAAATTAGCCAATTTTAGTCAGTTGCTGCATAAAATAATGTTTTGTTTTTGTTTTTTCTAAATTGTATCTTCACATGGCAGCATTTACTATTTGTCATATTCATAAAACAAGGTTACAAGTTGTTTTAGAATCTTTTACTTGTAAATTTTGTGAAAATGAATGTTAAATTTGTTCGATTTTCGTGTCTCCCCCTTCCAACACTATCCTCCCTTTTCCACTTAAGCAATGGTACTACCACCGATTTTCCTCTGCTTTGCTACATTACAGTTTCTTAGAGAACATTTTACTAGCCAACATTTTCTCAAATCTACAATCCATAAAAGTAAAAATAACTGATATAATGTAAAATGTAATTTCAAGGAAATAACTAGGTTATTTTATTATATTCTATCTATTAAAATGTTTAGCAACAACAAAATCGGACAGTTAAATTTTGAAAGAATTAAAACAAAAAATTTTTTGGGGGGGGAGTTGATTTTTTATTTTTATTTTTTTTTTTTTTAATTATTGAAAATGACATTAAAATCCCAGATTCTATTTAAGATTAATGATTCTGTGATTCCAAAAAATTGGTCCCCCTACTTTACTAGTAATATGTACTATTTTATTATTGGGTATTTCCAATGTCACATCATCCAGCTCATGTCACCCATACTCTTCAATTTTTCAGAAATTTTGTCTAGGTGTGGACTGTTAAAGTTAGACAATCCCCAAAATTTGGGCTTCTAATTCCAAAAATTGACAGTTACATCAATTTTTAGCACTGCAAATTGAGTGAGGGTGAAAAATTGCGACCTTTGGTAATCTATTCCTTACTCCTACATCTTGGTTTACAGAAGCCTTTTCATCTGAGGAATTCACAAATGATATCAAAAAAGTCTCAAAATTACTTAATTTTAAGTTATTAATGATTTCTGATTTTTCATTGCAAAATCAATAGGTGGGAAAATGCTGATGTGGCATTGCATCTGACAAAAATTTATTACTAGCAAAATAAAAAAAACAACCCCCAGGCGATGTAAAAGTAAATTTGGAAAAATATTGCCTGAGGTGGGTGGGAGTTAAAAATTCAATGTCAATAACTAAATTTTATTCAGTTCAATTCTGTAGAAAAGTAAATTCTTGAAAAATTCTTTTCGATAAATAAAATTTATTAAAAAATATTCGTAGTGGTTTTGCTCATTCATTTTCTTAAAGATTTAAGAAATTTTATAGTTATTAAAAGTAAGCATTTATTTATTGAAGTATGCATTAAATTAATTGAGTAATTTGATTTTTAAAGAACAAAAAAAAATTTATATAAATTTAAATTAAAAAGCTATTTTAATAATCCTAATACCAAATAAAATTAAACTTAAATAAAACAATGAACAAAATACTATTAATAACTTCACTAAAATTGATTTAAATAAATATATTGCAGATGAAAAAATATATCAGTCATAAAGAATGCATTTTTTTTTTTTTTTTTTTTTTTTTTTTTTGCATTAAAAATGTTAACAATATGTAACACTTCATTTTCTTAGAGATTTAATAAATTTCATATTTATTAAAGTAAACATTTATTTATCAAAGTAAGCATTAAATTAATTTAATATCTTTTATTTAATTCTTAAAGAACAAAATAAAATTTATATAAATTAGAATTAAAAAGCTATTTTAATAATCTATTACTAAATAAAATTAAACTGTAATTTTGTCCATTTAAAAATAGATGTAAATGAAATCACTTCCTGTTGAATCTTACGGATGTACAGGTATTAGAATTTAAGCTAAGACAAGTTTATATGGCAATTTTCTTGTTTGTAAATAATTTTCTCCTAAATAACGAGATAACTTTAAATATATATTAATATAGAACAAACAATATATAAATCAATAATACCGGGCATTTTTTAAAAAAAAACACCTTGGACCATCTTTTCTGGCATACTACTTTCACAGCATATATAAATAATACAGCTTTTCATTATTTTATGAAGTAATATTAATTAAATACTCTTTGATAAAGTTACTTAATTCCTGAAATTCCTGTGACGTAAGCAGTGACATGGTTTCGGTTACAGACAAATAAAATCATTTTACATACATTGAACATAATTTTACCAAAAAGATAGTTTGGTTTTTGCTCAGGACCAAAGCTACAACATCAGTTATAATTTTGCACTTTTTATGTTTTAAGTGTTTCCGTTCAGCCATTGAATAAGACCTACATGGAGCAAAATAACTATCAGAGTGCAATAAAAAGGATCAGAATCATGTTGGTGGCTGGATATATTTAAAAGGATATAGAAACAGTACATATCCCTTGTATCAATCATATTGCCTGTAAAATTCTGACAATATACAAAGCTCAATATCTGCACCACATTATGGAATTGAAAATTGGAAGGTAACAAAAATGATAACAATAAACAAAAAATTATGTTAATCTACTAAAAGTGTTTAGAGAAGTTTAAAATACAGTATTGAAATATTAAATCTGTACTATCAGCACAATAAAAAAACATTTTTAAATAGAGAATGATATAAATAGCTGATTTTTTTATTCCAACTAACGCAATGAGTCTGTTCAATAATTAGATGGGTGACCATTTAAGCAAAAGCAGGTATAGTAAACAACCTGGTATCAAAATGATTTAATTTGGCATTAAATGACCTAAAAAGGGTTGATATTCTGTAAAACAACCAACATTATTTTCTTTTATTATATTAATTTTTAATCATTAAAACATTAAGTAAGAATACTTCTCCAATTTGAATAATTCTTTCATTGTTGTAAACATGAAAGAAATATTAAGATTATGTAAATATACAAATATCTTTAATAATGAAATAACATTGATGTTAGGATCAAATATTATTCCTTCATTTCTTTTTCAAAATTATTTTTCATCAAATGAAAAGCTCTTCAGTTTAAAAATTATTGTCAACATGAAATAAAACACATCAGGAATTTACATAGAAATAATAGGTGGTGTGTGTAGAATCCTAAAAATCTAATCAAGCTGTCTTTGATTGGAAATTTATAAATGCTGCAGCTATTTTAACAAAATCCTCATCTGAAATCTTGTTAAATCTTTCAGTAGCAGTTGTTGATTTTGGAGGTGAAATTTCACATAAAACTTTTAGTGGTACAAAGCAAATGAAGAACAGTTAAATATTTTCCTCGGGTCATGTGGATATAAAAATTGGATTTAGTTTTTTTTAACAGTCTGTGAAAAGTCATCTTTTAATTTGTCCATAACCTTGATTAGCTTGGCTTTTGCAGAGGTGCAACAACTGTGCTGTTTGACTCCATGCAGATTAATGGATGAAATTACAACTGTAGAGAGTGACATATGAATTTCTTCCTTGTAGTTCCACTGATCTCAAAAACATAATCATCATCTACTGATTTCTCACTCTTGATATCGAGAAAGACATTGACGGCAAAACTTGTGCCCAGGAATAATGCGCATATTTTTTTTTCACTGAGCTTACATACTATCTCAAGGGTAACTGGTCAATCTCCTTGTACTTTCATTTTTGTGATTTTAAAATACCACAACATTTACTCATTCTCCTCAAATGCTTGTCTATACTGAAACTCCTGATGGTTATACACAGTCCTGATATGTTTCTGATCTTGTAACCCTGCTCTCTACTACAATGCCTCTTATAAATCATCTATCAAATTATTGAAATGTTTCAATCCAAATTTTCTTATGAAGTGCATCTTAATTATATGGTTGGTTTAAGCACTTCTCAAAATTAGGAGTTATATCTATCTTAGGTATCAACCAATGGAACACAAAACTTGTACACAACATGAAAAAATAAGACCTTTTTAAAATTCAATGAAAACCTTTTTAGATTTAAATGTAGCACTATTCTTAAAAAAAGGTTAGTCTATTATTAGGTAAAGTGGTGGTCAGCAGTTTAAAAAAAGTATAACAAGAATTTGAGGAGATGATGCTGGAGGGGAAAAGGAGAGTAAAAAAAGTAATTTTTGGAAATTAATCTGGTTTATTGATGCCAAGGTGTTAAAGGTGAAAGAACTACGGCTGTATTGGCTACCATGCCTTTTACCTTCCTCTCCAGGCCTTGTAGCCAGCACAGTTGTAGCTCATTCACACCTTAACCCCCAGAGCTGTTAGGTAGACAGAAATGTCAAGAACCCCTCAAATTTTTTTTTTTTTTTTTTTTTTTTTTTTTTTTATCTATTTCTTTTGTACTCTGATAGTTATTTTGCTTCATATACACCTTATTCAATGGGTGACAATTTTTTTTCTTTTTCTGGATGATTTGGTATGGAATTGCCTATTCTATTGCCGATGTTGAACTTTGTATATTGTCAGCATATGGTTGATATAAGGGAAATGTATTGTTCCTATATTATTTTAGATATATCCAGCTACCAACATAATTCTACAATTTGTAGGAGTAGGGAAGCTCTAGAACTCATTTTACAGACATAGATTACAAAAGGTTGTTATTAATTCATTGAATTAATTGGCTTTATTTCAACTTCAACTATATGTAAAATATTAGGGCAGACTTGCCTTTTATAAGGCAACCAGTCTATAAAGTTTATAAAACTCATTAAACCTGAGGTGTGTTCTTCTGAAAAATTTCTGCACAGTTATCAGCTCATTCAAAAAGTGTGACTTGTGTTTCACCACTATAAACAAATCACCACTATAAACAAATGTGTAGCAGTTCAAATTTTAAACTGAACTGTTGGGTACTTATGACAAGAGGTCTGCTGCTACTACAACTATTGATCAAATTTTCCTCCAAGGTACTGCCATTGTTCTGCTATCCCATCATTGTATTAAAAGAAAAGCTTTGAATGCTTACTATATTTTATTTAAAATCTAATCTGATCTCTCTGGGCCTTAATTATCAGGCTTACAGTATATAACAAAATCTTAGGCTCACTCATTAATGGTGATAAAAAAGTGTATAAAGAATGTTTGGTGTTTTATGTGAACAAAAAGTGCTGGTTTGGGAAAATGTTTTGTATGGTTACAAAATACTTTTTATTGTTATGTATATCTAAATTTTATAATATTGTTGAACAGAATTTTTCAACAAAATTTGTTGAATATTAAACCAGAATTTAAATTTTGTTCTAAAAACAAAAACTAGTTTCTTGACATTCAGTTACTCTCTTTCTTTCAATAACAAATATGAAGCTTTTGTAGGTCACCTGTAATTATGCAGTAGTTAACACAGGTGTTTTGGATATTTCATACAGAGTATTTGCACCAAAAATTTTAACTTTGTATCTCATTTTTCTTTATTCAAATAATTTATAGTTAAGCTTCGACTATTTTGATTCTAGTGCATCAGGATGTATCTGTTGAAAATATTGATAGTACTAGGATGAATCCCTTTAGTAAATTTTGTAGAATTAGTTCACTGATTCAACTTCATTCTAATGTACTCTTCCCATGAATTTCTTTGCTTGTTATCTGGATAAAAGTAGTTAATCTTTATCAATATTCTTGAAATTGTACACTTAAATAGGAGACCGTTTTAACTACAAGCAGAAATTTGTTTTGTTTTTTCTTTTCCGACCTTTGGAAGTGAAACTACAATATACCAAAGTTAAAAGCGTTTTTTTGTTTTTTTTGTTTTTGTGTTTTTTTTCAAAAAATGTAAGATAAGCAAAACAAAGGGCACTATGTGTCGAATACTAGACAGCCTTAGGATTATTTCCATGTGAAATAAAAACGATTGAATACCGTCAGGGATTTACTTTGGATTTTAAGGGGGAAAAAACTCAAATTTAGTTGTCTCTTCCGTAACGTAAACAACTTTCAACTAGGCATCGTTTATCCAGACCGTAAAGTTTAAATAGTGATTCATCGCTTATTTCTCATCCAATTTTTTAAATATTTATATCGTTGGAAATAAAATAAAATCTTTCTAAATATGTAAATTTTATGTGTTTTTAACAATTGAATTATTTTTTACGTCAGTTTCAATTTTGGAAAAAGAAGAAAAAAAACTTAAAATTACGAGAAATATAAATAAAACCTAGCACACGCGGACCACAAACCGGGTTTATGTAAAAATATTTTTAAATAGGTAATCTATTTCTTTTATGTAATTCAACATAAGCATTTAGAAATGTATTTTTAAGTTCAAAGTGATGTTATATATTAAAATTAAATTTTAAATTCTCATGACTTTTGAACCACTAGGGATATTTGCATAATTCAAACAGTTCTGAACTCCATTTACAAAGCTCTATATAACTAAGGGCCGGTTTCAGCTCAGTCGTTAGAGCACTTGCCTAGGAATCGTAAGGTTCGTAGTTCAGTACCGGTCCTCGCCAACTCAGAGTATGAGTAGCATAGGGCACTGCGCAGTAAAGTAAGGAGCTGATGGTAGGTGTGGTGCTCCACCTCAGACGCCAAAAACAATCTCCTTGGTCTAGCGCTAGTGAAAAGGGGATAGACTCCCTCGCTGATTAGCTGATACCGACTTTAGGCCACCCCAATGACTTACACTTACATATAACTAACAGGATTAAATAACAATAACCTCAAATAAAAAAAAAATCAACTGGGAATGCTAGATTTATATAAATTAATACTATATATGTGTGTAGATATGCTGTATAAAAATGAAAATGTTGAATAATCTTGTGGTAAACTTTTTAAAAAGATGTTATATCCCTACTTATTATTCCCCAAATAATGGGTTCCAGCATGGAGATACATAAAATTTGAGTGCATAATCAGAAAGAACATACAATTTTACATAAGAATGCAAAGTTTTATCAAAATTACTCCAAAAATAAAGAAATAATGAAGAAATTACTGAATTTTTGTTTTGAATTGGTCCGTGATTTGACTTTTTTTAACAAAATCATGTCCACTTTAGTGCCCCCAATTTCAGGGCTTTAAATTCTCATAACTTTTGAACCACTGAGGATATTTGCATAATTCAAACAGTTCTGAACTCCATTTACAGAGCTCAGTATAATTAATGTGATTAAATAACAATAACCTCAAATAAAAATAAGAAATGAACTGGGAATGCTAATTACATGTGCATGTAGAGTAATTGAAAGTTTTAAAACAAACTTATTACAAAAGCACCAGGCACAGACAAGGTTCAAAGGATTAATCATTTGAACATTGACTGCATATAAGCTCAAAAAATATCATGCACAATCTTTGCTCCAGAGCATAGACATTTTTGTTTAAAACCATCCCATCATTCATTAAAAGAAAACCTGTGTGTGGTTAATTTTATTAGTATCCAATGAGATCTTTCTGAACCAAACATATTTAGCTTACTGTGTATAGTAAAATAGTATTCAGCCTGTAAAGTCAGGTTTTTATTTTATATATATATATATATATATTAGTTTTTATTTATCAACTCCTTTGTGAAAGACTTCTCAATGGACATAATATATCCATAGAGTTGACCATTTTTAATTCAGGAACAACTAGAAGTTAATAGGCGATAAATTCTGAAGGATATGGTTTGCTCTATCAGCTGTATGTTAAGATACTATTTTGAACTGTGTAGCAAATAGTGATGGGTGGTTCACATCTGTTTCAGATGTTACTGTCATTATTAATATCTAAAGGTAAACTTATTAGTTTAGTAAGACTTCTTGATACAAACTATAACAATAAATTTAATGTTTTCTGGATTCATTTTCGCATGAAAGCTATGACAGCAGAAGAATATGAATTACAGAGGCAACAGATACCTGTGAAATTTGTTAGCTTATGAATTACCCTTGTAGTCTTTCTTTCCATATAGAAAAAATTATTTTTGATATTTTTGATAAAAGGCTTTGTAACAGTTTTTGTTCTTTATTTTTTTTTAAATTTTTTGCAGGTCATCCTTCTTGCTTAAAATTCTCCAGTGATCTTACATCGAAAGTAAAGACATTGCGGTGGCAATGTATAGAATGTAAAATGTGTTCTTTTTGTGGAAAATCAGGAAAAGAGGTTTGTCTTTATTTTGTTTTTGTGATATTTACTGCTCTCATTTGTTTAGTTAAAGCATTTAAAATTTTAAATGAGCGGTTTTACAATTGATTTGAAAAGTTTTAGAAAATAGTTATAGAAGAAAATTGATTTTAATTTTGTTTGTTATATTGTTTATAATATTTTCGAATTTTGATTTTCAGGGAACATTATACATAAATTTTAAATTCTTTTTTTCAGGATATGTTGTTCTGTGATTCCTGTGACAGAGGCTTTCATATGGAATGCTGTGATCCACCTCTGTCCAGAGCCCCAAAAGGTACCCAATTTGAAAAATCCATACAATTTTTTTATCATTTGTAATATAAGCCTCAATCTTCCTTTGCCTCTTAATGGTATGGGGGGGGGGCTGAAAAACTGCTTACCCTCCTTTTCAAAGTTGTGGAGTGGTGTTGACATCTATCTGGTTAAGTGAGGGGGTGAGATAACAGAAAAAAAAAGTTGTATTTGCTCATGATAGTTCACCTCTCTTTAGTGTTCTTTTGGAAACCTCTGGTCAGCAGATATGTATGGAAGAATTGAAAAAGAAACGAACAAGATCAAACTGCTTAAATAAATTGGTTATTATAGCAACAGGAATAGGCAAGAAATCTGGCTGGTCAACATCTCGAGGATGAAGTTGAATTAACATCTTAGATTGTTAGTTGGGTTTTACAGCTTGTCAACGCTTGTTGGGTTCTCTGCCATATTGAGGGGATTTTACTAATCTGTGTATTCTACACCCCCAGCCAGCATCTTAATGATAGAGTTCTCTGACCATTAGCGAGCAATTATGAATTCAGCTGAGTCTAGTACTACATCGGTGTTCTTTTAGATAAAGAAACATAAATCTTGACATGTTAGTTGTCAGTTACTTCATATTTTGATATTTTGAAAGCCTTGGCAACAAGCACTTTTCCTTGTTAATTCCATATTTCTACCTCAGTCTCCTATTTCTAGGTAAATTTTCTCTTAACCTAATTCTTACATCTGAATCAGATGGTCATATTTGAATAATGGCCAAATTCGTAGATTTAGGATCAGACCTAATTTTGACCCTTATAGACAATCTATTTATGTTTATTTATTATCCTTAACTTTAAAAAAAAAAATTTAACTGGTTTAATTACAGCATAATTACTGCTTCTTGTTTGTAAACTCCTACCATAGAGAAGTTTTTAATCTTGACACTTGTAGGTCCTTCTGCATTTTTTACAATAATCGATTATTATTTGACTGAATTTTTCTTCAGGTTCTTGGATTTGTAAAATTTGTGATCCAAGAAGTAACAAAAGGGGCAGAAAATGTAATGATATGGCAGCTAAATTACCCAGGAACAACCCCAAATCTCTGAGGAATGGGACTGATAGAGTATCATTGAGAACCAGTACTAAAAATGGCTCAATCAAGTAAGTAGGCAGAGAATACTTTTAAAATTTAGCTCTTTATCTGCTTGATTTGATCATTTTTACTTTTGCTTTGTTTATATTAATTGAATACTTTCTATATAAAATGTTTTAAAATGTGCATTTTATATACATTTTTATATATTTTGTTAAAATGAGTTTTCACTAAACAACATATATGATTTTACAAATTTGCAACAATTTATAAACTATAAAGGGCTAATTTTGTGATATCCCAATGTTTTTAAATATCAACTTCCTTTTCTCACCTCTTGCTAAACTACCTTATGCTTGTCTAAAACACCTTATATTACAAAGATTAATTATCTGTTTTTAAAAAAAAAAACATACATTTTTAAGAAAAGAAAAAAAAAATTCAAGTTTTTAATTTAATACAATTTTATCAATTTTTAACTATTGACTTATCAATATGTTAAGTTTATAAAGTAACTATTGTGTATGTGTTTGTTTTGTTTTTTGTTTTTTCTTGTATAGTTGTAACACTTACATTTATACCAATTTCTGTAAAACATTTTGTTTAGTTTACTTTTGAAATATACTACATAAATATTTTATATATTTTATTAATCTTTTTATAATTACTCATATTCTTGAAAATGTTAATTTCTTTCAGCAACATGACTTTTTTTTTTTTTTTTTTTTTTTTTACAAATACATGTATTTCTTTTTGCAACCGTAGTAATATACAAACCATTTACTCATTTTAAAAAAATTGCTATTTATTTATTTATTTATATATACACGCACACACACATTATTGTTCTTTTTTTAAATTTCAATTTGTTGAATACATACAAATTCTTAAATTCGGTAAGTGCAAAAAGACTAAGAGATTTCTGTTGGTGATTTGCTTTGTCTTTTTCCTGAAGATTGGGATGTATTTAATACTGTTTTATTTTCTTAGGCAGTATGCTTGCCAAAGATTACCTACACAGCAGCAGCCACCATCTAGGGGGACTACTGGTGCTAGTAGCAGCCAGTCACGACATAAAGGACAGCGCAACAAAAGCACTTCTTCAACTTCTCCTCCTCCTCCTCCTCCACCCAGTAGTTGCAGTGCAGGTCCATGCCAAAGGGGCCAACTTCCTAATCAACATCTTCAACACCACCAAAATCATCCTGGTAAAGTACCACCTATTGAACAAAATGGCGAACAGTGTTCATCGTCTGAGAGCGAGCCAGAAACTGATCAAGGGGAGCTCCTGGGCCAACCTGTTTTGCCATTCGAGAACAAGCTCAACAAACCCAAAGGCCTTATTGATGGCTTATCTCGTTTCTTCACTCCCTCAAATAAGCGTAAATCACGGGTATCTTTGAACACCTGTAACACAAACTCCTCCTCCTCTTCTTCATTGTCCTCCTCTTCCTCTTCCTCTTCTTCCTCATGTATAAAATTACAGAACAAGTCTAAATTGTCATCCCAGTCCCAGAGTAACTCTCAGCAGGCGGCTAGTAAATTGTTAAAAAAGTCCAAACTGTTACAAGCAAACAAAGGCCGCAAGAAAGTGGAGGGACCACCTGGTAGTGGACAACTGAAAGGGCTGTTTGATGGTTTGTCACACCTCTTTACTGCGCAGGGAGAATCCAGGAAACGTAATATACCTGTGTACACTCCCCCTCGAAGAATACGTAGAATAAGACATATGGAGGAACTGCCTACAACCACTACAGATGAATCAGCGAACACCGGTCACTTACCAACTAGTACTGTAGTTACCTCCCCTGCACTTGTGGGGGGTCGGGGCACTGTTATTGTGGGACACACTGCCACTCAGGATAGTCCAGTATCAACACCGACACCGTCCAGGAGGGGTCGGGGTAGAGGGAGGGGTCGTAATTACTCAAAACCTGATCTTGCAGCACCTGGAGGTCTTGTTGCCACAGCTACTACTACTACTGCCACCACCACCACCGCCACCACAACCGCTACCACCACCACTACTACTACTACTACTACCACCACCACTACTACTACTACTACCAACACTACTCCCTCAGCCGACAAGCGACAACGCCAAGTCAGAGACATACCCACCTCAACTGACACACCAGCAACAGGGAGAGTGCGAGGGCGAGGACGGCCCCGGCCCTCCGGTAAGAGACTGAAGATAATAATAAGCGTCTTAATTAATTACGTACTTACTGATTATTTTTTTTTTTTTTTTTTTTTTTTTTTTTTTTGCAAGCTACGAGTAGTTTTTTTATTTTTTTTTTTTTATTTTTATTTTTTTTTAATTATTTTGGTCCATCCATGCCCTGTTTAGTTATCCCTTTCCTCCTTCTCCTCCTCACCATGTCATCACGTTGTTCAGACCTTACAAGTAGAGATCCCTCCCTGGCACATTGACAGGCATGCCCCTTGCCGCATGAGTTGCCATTCACTGTGCTTTGGTTTCTTCCATCATGTTCTGTTTTGCATGCTCTCTGTTGTTGTCAGTCCATGATTACACCACAATATCATCATTACCATTCATTTGTTTTGGCCTACCAGAGTGCATGTATTGGGTTGTTGGCACTTAATGCAATGCTTGCTTTTCTCTATTCTCTACTTTTCTCACTACCATCACTTTATCATTGCTGCTGCTATTACACATGGCTCAAATACTTAAAACACTTGTCTATTCTTTCTTACATCTATAGCCAAACGTTTTTTGTTTTTTTTTCCCTTCCTACCCATATACAAAAATTAGGTTTTCAACTTTCTATTTGATACTATTAATGATTAACCATTTTAATGAATTCTCATATTGCAGATTTTTTTTGAGGGAGAGAGAAGTACTGAACTGACATCATGAATGTCTTGATATATGAAAACACTGTATAGTCATTTTAATCAAATGGAAATGTTTTGTCTTTAAGAATGTGTTGGTGGTTCAGAAGACATTTAGATTTTTTAAAACTTTCTAAAAAAAATTCAGTTATCCAGAGTTTTCTGTATTTAATACATAAAATTACCTCTATTGAATTTCATATTAGTGAATAATGTTTTTATTTCAATACTTTTTTTTCTTAAGCTCTAACTTTTTCACATTGAAGCATTCATTCAATAATTATTTAAACAGAAGATAATTCTAATCCCCAACCCCATCCCCAGGTTTGTTTTTTTTTCTCCCTTCCTGTTCCTGGCCAGTTGTGAACCAATATTCTAGATTTAAATATATTTTTGTTTAAATCTAATGATTTAAGTTTTTATTTTTAGTATTGTGCATGTGTGTACATTTGAACTGAATTTACATTTGTATATGGGTTTGGTTTTTTTTTTATTGGGGGGGGGGTACTATTTTCCTTTGGTATTTATTTTTAAGTTTTCTGGAAAGTGATTACAATCTTAACATAATTATAGTTATTTTCATGGTTACATTTTCTTTTCACATATATCTTTCAGTTTTAATGTATTAACAGTATTTTGTTTTTATTTATTTTTCATAAGCATTTTTTTATGAGGATTTTTTATTATATTATAAACATATTGCTTTATATAAGAAGTTGGTTTTAAACATTTACTTGGGATTTTTCATATAAATATACCTTTTTATTTCAAACTATAATTTTGAACATATATTTTAGGTATATTTTTGTTTCTTTTATATAATTATTTTTCCCTATTGACAGTTTGAAAACAACAAAAAGAAAATATGTACATCTCTTTTTCTTTCTTCTAATTGTCTTCTATAATCTTTTGAAATGAATACAATCTTAAATTAGAAGTTTCATACATTTGTAGGTATTATCAAAGTGCTGGAGTCAAGATATCCCTTAAAAAATCTTATACTTAACTGCAGAAATTTCTGTGCCTGAAAATATATTCATTGCCATTACTGAACCAAAAGAACATAGTTATTTTAATTTGATTTCTTTTAAAATGTTTAATTATTTTTACTTTTTTTATTTACATGATATTACATTTTAAGATTCAAAATTTAGTCCACTCTATTCAAGAAAATTCACAAGGATTTCATTATAATTTTTTAATAATTATTCTACTTACCTTGGTTTTAATATTTTACTTGCTTTTTATCACAGTTTAACTTTAGCTGAGTCAATATGGATTGAACATTTGAAGCGACAGGTGACTTACTATGGGAAAAGTTCATGTATATGATGTAATTTTTTAGGGACAGAAATGTTTGTGGCTAACACCAGTGTAAGATTTCATAAGGTTTTTTTTTTTTTTTTTAGTATGACAAACTCCGGTGCCCTGATAGTACGCATGTGCATATAAATTTTGTGCAAAAAATGTAACTATTGTTATGGGACATAAATATTACTTTATAATTTTAAAAATCTTAAATATTTTACTCCAAAATTATAGATGATTAAAATTATTGTTCTTGCACAAAATATAAAATGCTTCATTGATAATATCTGCCCTATTTCATTAACCCAATTTTATTAGATTCTATAATTTATATATTAGATATATAGCTTAATAAGGAATGAAGTTAAAAATGCATACTTGTTAGTAAACAGACAAGAGTTGTGAATAGTTTTAATTATACTTTGATTTTTTTTTTTTTTTTTTTTTTTTTTTTTTTTTTTTAATTCAAATTCTCACCAGAACATTATGCTTGGGGTCTAAGCTGCTTGTTATTTACTAAGCTTTGCTTAATCTGATATGCAGGCTTTAGATTACTTACAGTACCTGATATTCCTAAATAGTCTAAATACAAAGTTCAACACAGCTTAATTTTTGGTGATGCTAGTGAAAGTCATATTTATATCAGATGTTCTGTGAATGATATGAATAAACCTTGCAATATTAACAAAACTATACATGCCTCTTGTTTGCTAATCTTGAAGTTGATGAATTCATAAATTCTTTTTTGTGCTTGAGAATATTTAGCATAGGTTTTGTCAACATTTTAAGTAGGTTTTTTTTTTTTTTTTTTTTTTTTTTTCACCAACAAAAATAAATGTTACAGTATTTTTATTTGTTTCCTAATCCAAAAAAATTGTTTTTGTGGTCTCTCTCTTTCTCTCACACAAACACTTTTCTTTTTTTTAACCTCTCCACTTCAATTTTATGTGTATTGGCTGACTTGTGGTTACTTTCTCCCAGTAAAAACCTGATGTAAACATAGATACATTAGTTAATTGACAGTTTGTAAATGTTAATTCATTTTTATTTCGGTTCAAAACTTTTATTGATTTTTATTCATTGTTTAATCGGTTTATTTTATCAGTTCCATTTCTTTTGTTTTAATCTAAACTCCTTTGACATTTGACGTCAAATGTTTTTGGAAGAGACTTGATATTGGAATGCAGTCTTCTGACTGGGTTTTTATTAGTTGTTAAAGAAAAATATTGGCTCTTGCTTTAGTTTCTCAGAAATTTTCATAGTATTTTATAGTGGCTTTCTGGTTTAAAAAATGAACAAAAAAGGCTAAAATTAATTAAATGATTTCATCTAGAAAATTAATCTTATTTTTAAAGACTACAAACAAAATTTCCAGCCCAGCATTAAGGTGTAGTTTTGCCTTAGTATTTCTTGTTCAAGTATCTTTTTTTTTTTTTTCCTTTATTTTGCAAGGGATGAGTCTGTTCCAGGTAAATAGCTGTTAAACTTCCTAACACTAATTTTCTGATGTTCCATTTTGTTTACAAGCTTTTTATTTTTTAAATCTTGTATATAATACGAGTTTCATTTTTTTAAATGAAGTAATATTGCATGTGTTAACTTTTCTCACTTAAACTAAAACTAAATTTGTTTTCTATTGATCTTTTATTGTTAAATTTTTAAGTCTTTATTTGCTTCTTGCTCTTAAAATTTTATCTTTTTATATTTTAAAATTTATATTTTAAGTTATTTTGGCAATTGCTGGCCATATTTTGCCTTTTTTTTTTTTTTTTTTTTTTTTTTTTTTTTTGTGTTGTGAGCTTCTTTGTATTTAGGGGCCTTTTATTTTTATCAAGGGGATAATTAAATTTTGTTATACAAGATTTCTCTAATTCACCATCATTCAGGAATCTTATTGGGCTCTTTTTAATAAATGTTAAAAAAATAAGTCTATCTCATCTTCCTTTTATTATAATACACTTACATTTAAATTTGAGACTTAAAAAAATGTTATTGACTATAACAGTTAACATTTTTTTACCAGAGCCTATTTGTATAACACCTTTTTTTTTATCCCAAATAAAATCAATTTTAAATTATAAATTAACTCTTGATAACTTAAAATGAATATTCTTTTCAATTTTGATAGATATATATTTTCCATTTTATATTCTTAATTTTCTTTTTAAATATTTTGCTTATAACTAAAACTAAATTTCTCAAATCAATTTTTTTTTAATTCAAATTTACTATTGCTTTCAAATACTTAGTTAATAAAATGTGGCTATAAATGTTTTTTGTTTTTTTATTTTTTTTCATTTTTTTTATCTCTCTCTCTCTCTCTCCTCTTTTTCCAAACTACTTTCTTCTTTCCCTTTTTTTTTTTTTTTTTTTTTTTTCTTCCTTAGGAAAAAAAAACATGACTATTATAGATTTTTTTTTTTATTTAAAAAATATCGCTTAGCCTATGTCCCAAACTGTAATTATACAAATTTGTGGCCAAAAAAATCATAAACTGCCTGACAAACTTTAAAGGTCTAACATTCCCACCATTCATTGTGTATTGTACCCTTCTCCATAGTTTGACATTTGTGGTGTCTCCAAAGCACTAAAGCACTTAAGGTAGCAAAAAGATTAGCTTGCTACTTTTTCCCACCCCCACCCCCTGTATGTATCAATGTCTTTTGTCCCCTTCAACCCTCCACTACTTGAACAAAAATATTTTTACTCTGGGCTGGACAAGCTTTCAATTGTCTTCTTGAATGTTTCAAGAATGCCACCTATTGTTTGTCTATTTCCCTCTGCTTCAGGTTTATTGGCTGGTCAGGAACTAACATAGTGTTCCTTTTCAATACTGACCAATGGACCAATTGGTTAAAACCAGGCTCTGGCTGCTGCTGCTCTTAGAGATGAACCCTGTTGCTAAAATTTGGTTTTGTACTTTTTGTCTCTGGCCTTCTGTGCTGTTTGTTTTTGTTTTGACTTTTTTCTTTTCTTTTTTCTTTTTTTTATCTTTTTTTTTTAAATTTATTATATATATTTTTAATTTTTTTTTTTATTTCATTTATTTATTTAATTTTTTTGTATTTCTTATAATTATGCATCATAGTAATTAATGCACCTGCTGTTCTTATAGTTTCAGTTGTCCCAGTCAGCCTCATTTCTGTTCTTCCTGTCCTTTCTAATTGTTCTGGATATTCCAATTTAAACCTTGCAATATCTATTTTTGTGACCATTTGTAATAGTTTTTGTTGTGGACACTTGATGGATTTCTGCCCCTTCAGAGTCCCTTTCCTGTGCACCATCAAACTTCCTTAATTCGGAAAAATCCCTTTTGTACATGTTTTTAAAACTGCACTTTCTGTTAATTGATTTGTAAGTACATTTAGTTGTAACTGAATAGTTTGATTTTTTTTTTTTTTTTTTTTTTTTTTTTTTTTTTATAAAAACCTAAAGTACAATTTTGATTATATATATATTTTTTAATAAGTCTGATTTTAATAACTTGAATAGATGACTTATGATATGTTAACATTATCAAACAAATCTTTATATTAGATTAACAAATTGTCAAAATTTCAGAAGTATTCACATGAAAAAAAAAAAAAAAAGCTTTAACAGATTTTACAATATTCTCTATATGCTTGATGTTTTAAATGTTATATTTGATTATATTTTCCCCAAGAAACAGACATCTAAATAAAGACTGACCTTGCATGATTACAATTTTAGGAATTGTGGTATTGTTTATGCTTGTAATATGAATTTCTGTATTATTATTTTAGAGTATATATTTTTAATGTTATTTATTTTTGCTAAATTGTACAGCTATCCTAAAATTACTGCTGGCATCTTTGTAAAAAAAAAAAAAATTCTTTACTAATAGCCTCATCAGTAAATACATAAATGTATTCTTAAATCAAAATGAATTTTTTTAGAAATTAAATTTTATTATTTACATACAAATGAAAATACTCCTTGTACAGAATCCATTTTTACTTTGGTGTTGGTTGCATAAGTATTACTAAATAATTTTACTCTGATGCTACGAGATAAAATGTGAATTTCTATTTGTATTGCTACAAGCCATTTCAGTTATTAATGACATTTTCTGAAAAACTTTTACTTTTTAGGTTTTTTTTAGATTACAAATAAATTAAATTTCAAGAACTGAGTTATATTTCAGAAACATACATGAATTTAGATTTTTTTTAATTTTTTTTTTTTATAATGATTATGATAATAATAATTGCATGTTTATCTTATTTTACCAATTTATATTTAATTCCTTTTATAGCCAACTATTTTCCCTAACAATCATTACTTTCTACTTTATCTGAAAACTCTACCCACTTGCTGCTTGCACTTATCATGTCACCTTCCACCTCATTTCCTTTTTTTTCTTTTCTCCTTTCTTACTCGCTCTATCACTTATCCAACTGGGAAAAAAAATCCATTGCATGTTCATCTCCCACTTGAATATCAGTTTATTGATCCTCTTTCCCAGTCCCATGCAATGGATTCTTCATTGGCACTTACTCATTTATTCCTGTTATATCTTTTTTTTTTTTTTTTTTTTTTTTTTTTTTTTTTTTTTTCAATGCTGCTATTGCTTAGCTGTTGCCTTTCATCTGACATCTTTTCCTTGACATTTCAATGAATTATTTACTTAATATTCCAGCATACATCAAACTTCCTCTCTGACAGATTATTTGATCTCTGTGCTATCATTTACATTGAATTTTCTTACTTTTAATTGTTAACTAATTATCAGATACAAATACTTGAAATTTCTATCTAATAATTTATTAGGGTGTTTGAAAAGTAATTATGTTTTACCAAAGAAGATATGAAAACAAATGTAAGTTAAATTTGTTTAAATATTATCATCAAAAATGTGATCCTGTTCATTTTCAACAACTACAGCCCAACAAACCCAAGAGGATGAGTTGTTCTTTTCCATATCCCCCATACTCAGCAGATTTAGCACCTAAAGATTTTCATTTGTTTTAGTAAGAAGCAGAACATTTAGAAACAAAGAAGTTGGACAAAATCCTTCAAGCTTTTTTTTGGGGGGAGGGTCTCAAATTTCTTTCAATTTGGAATCAAAAACTTACCTTCATATTAGGTTGCAGACGTTGAAAATAAAGGTATTATTTTTGATAATATTTAAATAGATTTAACTTAGATTTGTTTTTATATCCTCTCTAATAAAACCTAATTATTTTCCAAACACCCTGATATATTCAACTTTGGCAATATATTATTAACATAAAACTAAATTGATTGAAGACTTTTAAATCCTCCCCTCCACCTCCTTTGGTGACTTTTCATACTTTTACATTTAATAATTGAATTCTTCAAAGCACACTTACATGGCTGGTTAAAATGTACATTATGGGTTAATTAATTATTATTTTTAAATGCATTTTTTTAGTCTAGAAACGATGAATGGCATTATAAAAGATAGTAAACAAAATAAATTTAAATGTGATGTTAATGTCTGAAACAAACACAATAATTTCAGATATCTCCAAAATATTATTGATTAATAATAGGTACCAATAATTATGACATCAAACACCCCCCTGATTGAAAAAAAAATTACCAAAAATCAGTGAATTATCCAATTTTAATGAAATTTTCAGTGTTGATTTATCAATGAATGAATTTTATAATGTATTAGTACAGTATAAAGAAAGACAAAAGATCGAAGGTGTGAATAGAACAAAAAAAAAATTTTAAGGACCAATTTTGGTAGAAAATAAGTCTTTTTTTTTTTTTTTTTTTTTACTGTTGTTTATGAAATATAATTTAGTTTTAGATTATCACTGAAAAATCATACATCTATATTTCTGTTTAAAAGGGTGGGGACCTAACTTTTAAATTGAGATTTCTCCAATAATTATTATTGCATAACCATACTAAAGTAAGCTTGTTATTAAATAAATATTTGCTTTTAGAAAAATGTGAATTTTAAAACTTTTTGTAAAAATGTGTATTTTAAAACTTGAAATTATGCGATTTATACTTTAAATGAATATTATCTAATAATTAGGTATATAAATTGTTGCTCTAAAGGCTCGTATGGATGGAGCGAATGGTGATATTTATTTTAAAGAATTTTGATTTATTTCCATTGAATTAGTTTAATTGAAATGATTCAGAAATTTAAAAGAAAAAATTCATTGATTAATAAAGTCAACACTGAAAATTTTATTAAAATCAGATAATTCTTTGATTTTTGGTAATTTTTTTGTTTATCAATCTGACCCACCGTAGTTTTAACATATTTCCCCGTCAATTCTTTAGTAAACAAAAACCCAAAAGAATTTTTTACAGCATTTTAGTTTTTCTGTATGTTTGGAACAAAAAAAAAAAGATATTTCCTTTTTTAAATAAAATATCAACAAGTTAGTAATTTTTCTGTACATAGTGTATTTAATGTTTTTGTTATTGATTTCTAAGAAGAAACTGTTATAAGTTTGTTTTTTGTTTTTTTTAACTTCTAATAACGTTTTTTGTTAAATTCACTTACAACATCGGATTTCGTAAAATTTCAGGCTAATTTAATGTTTAAAATGTTTTAAAAATTAATTACATATGTATTTTTTTTTTCTACTGTTACTACTTTTCAACAAAAACTTGAACTTAAATAATTGATTTTAATTTTAATTTGTTTTTTTAAGTGAAAATTGGTGCTCATTTTGTTGGTGCCTAATTAATAACATGACTTCAGTCAGTAAAAGAAGAAAAAAAAGATGGGTTGCATAATGTACAATAATTATTGTAGGTTAATTTGTCAAGTTTTTGTACTATTGTTTATTAAAAATTCTATTAAATTGTACATTAACATCATTTAATGTTTTCTTTGTGATGGAACATCTAATCATTGCTGTATTTAATATTGACTTGCATAATTGTTATTCCTTTGTCACTTGTAAAACTTTTTATGATTACACAAATATCTATATAAATTGAAACTTTTTAACTTAAAGCAATCAGAATTGTTAGGTGATTGTTGTTTTATGATGGTGGGCGAGTACATTTTTATTAACTGGTGCTATTACATAATTATAAATTTGCGATAAGAAATAAAACTTTTACGCCTAAACCTAATATTATTTCCAGTAATAACCTCCTCTCTATTTATGCTAATGTTTTTGTTTTTTTTATACTGATTACAGGCTTATTTTCCCTTTTCATCTTTTTAAATGAGCTTTAAAAATTAACTTCAATTTTATTTTAGATTCTTCTGAAGCTAGTCGAGCCACAGCAGCTCTAGCACTGCCTCCTGGAGTCACAGAGAAAGATGTGGATTTATTTAAACGTGCTCAGGAAAAAGCTCAGCAAGCCTTGCTTGAGGTAAAGCAACAATGTCTTTGTATGAATTCATAACTCTTAGAATATTTGTCTCAGTAATCAGCTTTATACCTATTCTTAAATATTACTACCTTTGTCCCATAATATATGTTGCATTTAGTATATGAAATATATGCAAATGTAACCACTATTATGGGATAGAAATAGTATTATCTATATTGATAAATCAGTTTAAGTTATTGAATAACTTTCTTTTTTCTTTTTTTCTTTTTTTTTTTTTTTTTTTTTTTTTTTTTTAATATTTAAAAGGATTTTCCTTGATAGACTTAAGCATGCTTACCATATGGGATTTTTTTTTGGGGGGGGGGGGCGGAAGTCTTGTACTTTACTTGGTAATTTTATAAGGTAAAGATTATAAAGTTTAGTCATTAATTTCATAAATTAAGAGTTGACCTATACACAAGTGTGTGTGTGTGTGTGTGTATATTCACACACATAATGTACATGCCGACGTATAAGTCCAAAACTGGAGGTCACTGATTCGAAATTTTGCATGCACATTAATATCCTTCTAACTAAAAACGCCAAATTTGGTTATTTATTTTTACTGATTAATTAATTAAGCCCAAATCACCCAATTTGCGAAACTGTCCGCATCCCAACTTCTGCTGATGATAAAATATTGTCCCCTGCCTTACTTTTTGTTACAGCGATTACCAGTAGTGAAATTCAATTTTAGTGAATAAATTTCGCAGTCTTAAGCTGTTCAGCTCAGAATTTAACGCCTATTTATAGTCCAATTTAAAATATTTATATGGCTGGAAAGAAGAGAAAATAATCTTTCTCAATATATAATTTGTATGAGTCTTTATCCATTGAATTATTTTTTATAGCAAGTTAGGAAAAAATTATTTTGCTTCGGACAGCAAAAGTATGTTTTAACGAAAAATCAAATCTTATCCATCACAATCTTTTTATTCCTGTCTTAAAAATATTAATTTAATTAGAAATGAAATGAAATAATCTATCTTACAAATATTTATTTGATAAGAAAGATGTGGTTTTATCGATTGAATTATTTTTTACTGCAAAGTAAATAACAATAATAAGCAAAAACATTTGATAATAACTCAACTTTGTTTTTAATCAGTATTTAATTTTTTCATATATACAAAAGAGTTTTAGAAAAAAAACCTTTTACAAAAATAGGTAGTTAAATTATATAACTACTTATTTCGTAAATAAGTAAACATAGTTGTAATAACAATAACAAATTTTTTTAAATAAAAATACGATGTAGTTGAATAAATTATATGAAAAAGTTTAACTTAACATTTCGTATATAAACAGTGTTTGAAATGTTAAGTTAAGCTTTGTTTCTTTCGTGTTTATTAAACACTAAACAAACATAAAAATAAAAATGATTCTAATGTACATAACTTGAATAAGAAAATTTATTATAATTCTAATGATAAATAAATAGGCAGATTTTTTTTAAAATGAAGTCACCACTTTTTTTTTTTTTTTTCTTCTTTTTTTTTTCTCTCTCTCTTTTTACTAAAAACCGTAAAAATGGTCTTTCGAACTTATCTCGGCTGAACTTGAAAAACGGTCAGAAAATTAGGGTGACCCAGAAAAAATAGAACCCAGAAATTTTGTAATAAAACTGTTAATTTTAATTAGGGAGGGTTAGGAAAAGGGTTGGTGTTTAGGGTTAGTTTAATGGGAAAATAGATAATTTGGTTTTGTTTTTTTGTTTTTGGTCACCCTAATTTTCCAACCTTTTTCAAGTTCAGCCCTTATCTCGATATTTCTTTTAATCATTTATTAACTTTTTTTTTTAACTTTAGAAGTTACTTTAATTCATTCATATTAGTGTTGTCTCAAATATAACGTTTATTTCGACAGTTTATTTATTAGACAATTTTTTTAATTTGATAAATAATTATCTCTTATTAGTTCCCACCAATTTTCTTTGTTAAATTTAAACCCCCCCCCCCCCTATATTTAACACAATGAAACTTGCATAAAAATTAATATTATTTTGAAAAAAAAATTTTACATTCGAAAGAAGAAACATGAAACAACTCCTGATGATGATTTTTTTTTTTTTTTTTTTTTTTAAATTGTCAGCTTATGGAAATAATGAAAATTATGATTGAAAAACAATGTTTTCATTTTTTGCACCGTTAAATCAACTGAAATTTAATGTAGCCAAAAATAACTTATAAGAGGATTTTTAAAATATACTATGAAAAATAAATTAATGGTCCGATTTCCATAAATATATTAGAGGAAATTTTTTTTTTACGAGGCCATCCTCTATTTAATTTTATGAGATATTAAAAAATGAACTGAAATTGGGTATACCTATCTCTTATTTTCCCCCACTCACTCTTTGGTGTTCTTTTTTTTTTTTTTTTTTTCTTTTTTTTTTTTATGTCCGGTCATGGTCTTTAGCTTATATATATATATATATATATATATATATATATATATATATATATAAACTTATGAATCAAGCTAATAAACCAGTTTTATTAATTAGTTGCATTTTTAGATATAGGAATTCTTTACAATTTGATTTGAAACCAATAATTTTATAATCCTTAAATGAACATTGTTTTTATTTTAGGCATCTTGCAATGGGTCTGAGAAGAAAAATACAGCCAGCAGCAGCAGCAGCAGTGGCAGCAACACCAACAACAACAGCAGCAGCGGCAGTAGTAGTAGTAATAGTAGTAGTTCATCTGGTAGTGGCGCAAGTACTTCTGTCACTGCTTCCACTCACAGTACTGCTTCTGCTGCTTCTGCTTCTGCTGCTGCTGCTGCCGCCATCACCACTGCAACACCCACATGTCCAAGTTCACCTTCATCATCTCATACACCTCCAGATACTCAGGGACGCTTTCCACCATGCATAGAATTTGGCAAATATGAAATTCAAACCTGGTATTCCTCACCATATCCTCAAGAATATGCTAGGTATGTGCTGTATTTTAATTTTTAATTAGTGATTTAATCATTAGTTGTTTTTGTAGTTTAGTACTACCAATGACTACTTACTACTAACCCTGTGTATTGTGGGGAACTCATGACTCTGGATCCCTTCAATCAATTTACAATCTCAGTAGATTTACAGATATGCTTTCATAATGTGAGGTGTAGAATATCTCATTTCTTTATGATATAGTTATTACATGGTCTTTCTTAATGTCATTCAACCTTTGTAAAAAAAAGTATATATTAGATTTTATACATATAGATTTTGTACTCTAAATGTAATTATTATTATGGGACAGGTACTTTTTGCTTTGAAAATGAGTTTGTAATGTTCATATACTGATGGAAAATAAAAGAGCAACCACCTGAGTCAAGTCACAATAAAAGCACCAGTTCCAACAAAATATTCAGCATAAACTTAAGAATATTTTCTGAGACTTGTAATTTAACTGTGCTTATTATTGAAAGATACAAAATTCTGACTTTATCGTCAACCTGCACCAGAATTGATTTTGGTTTATAAAAGCCAAGTATAATTAGCTTTAAACAGATTTAAAAAATGCTTTTTTTTTTCTTTTTCAAAATGCTTCATTTAATGCTTTAACCTGTGTCAGGTCGCTCAGTGTGCTACTGGTACTATGTAACCCAGTACTACTTGTTTCATAGTCGGATCATGGGCAACTAAACCAGTAACCCCACAGATTTTGTCTGGTGAGGAGGGTGGCTAGACACACTGCAAAAGAGTGGAGGAAGCTCTTTGCTCAACGGCCATCTAGCACATTATTTCTAAAGTCTAACCACTCCTTATCATTTGTCAGAGCCATGCTGTCAGGAACTTAAGTTCCTGGTTGAGTCACCAAAGATAGGTCTGGCACCCAGTGGTATAGGGCCCTGGCAAAAATCCAAAGCTCGTCTCCATCATTGTTAGGAATCAACAACCTTTGGCATACTTGTCAATGCGTCTATGGAAAATCTGTGGCAAACAAGGGCATCTCCTTCCTCTAACCAGAATACGCATGTGGGTTTCAGTGACCGCTTGTGAATTTCCTATTCCCTTGTTACTCCTTCCATGAATTCACCACAGGTGAATTTGTTGGTTGGATCCAGATTAACTAACCCACGGTGAATACAGTAACAGTAGTAGTGCTCTACTTTGTTATATCTGTTTTTAATATGAGAATTTGACATCTTTTTTTAATGAGAATTGTACTTTTTCTGTATAGGACCAGTCACACGTCGAATTATTATATTCATGTGCAGTTTTATTTTGTTGGCAGATGTTATGTTTGCAGCATTGTTACAGTTCTTGTGTGGTACAATCCTTTTAGCTAGTTTCCAATTGCAATTTTCATATGTTTCAATATATTCTGTTTGATAGAAAGATTTGCTTTAGTTCAGGTCAGATGATGCACTCAGACTGGAAATTGTAATCTTTAATTGTACTCTGAACAGTTATACTTTACTTCTGTGAATTGTTCTATACTTAGACATAGTGTGTTAATGGTTGATCTTTATTGTGCTTCCCACCTTGTCAGTTAAAACTATAGAATACACTGACTGCACCTTTGTGGAGGAGTATGGGGCCACATGTTGTGTTGGCTACCTGTAATGCCTGAGGTCAAGATTGTGGTGGCTGAGTGCTCCGTGAACCGGATACTAAGTGATTCCGTGACTTGCAATGGCCCTTACTTGGGATATACAGGGACTGTATCCAATCAATCAGCTGATCATGTCAAGACCTAGTACCTATATGATTATCCTGACCATATTCAAATTGCTCTTATGGCAAACGCGTAACCTTTTTTATCGTATAGGTGTTACAAGGCAATGGCTGAAGGTCAACCACTAGTTTATTAATACACATGAAGTTAATGAAAATTCTAACACAAAAATTACCTCTACCAATTTATTGTCCTGAGTATGACACTAAAATTCCATCTAGTGGTGAAGTTCCAATATTGGAGCTGTGGGTAGTGTAGAATACCCCTTCATTGCCATTACTCCCAGCTTCACTCTGACCTGTTAGGGTCCCATCAATGGGTCAAATAGATTTGTTTGCAAACAAATGAAAATTATTTCTACCAGATTTTTGATACACATGAAATTAATGAATAACCGAATATAACCACCAGTGTATTACTACACATGAAGTAATTTTTTCTAATTTATTGATACGCATAAAGTTAATGAAAATTATTTCTATCACTTAATAAAACCAAACCAAACCAAACAAAAATATTTATCATCAGTTTATTAATACACATGAAGTTGAAACTTATTTCTACCAGCTTATAAAACCAAAATAAAATATTTATGTACAAACTATTCACTTACAAATCATATATTAAAAAATTTGGCATTGAATAGCCCACAATATGCCATTTAAAGTAATTCCATATCAAATCATCCAGGCCATGTCACCTATACCCTTTAATTTTTCTGAAATTTTGTCCAGGTGTGGACTGTTAAAGTTAGACAATTCCCAAAATATGAGCTTCTAACTCCAAAAATTGGCTGAGTTATATTGATTTTTAGCCCTCTAAATATTAGAAACAGTAATTGGATATTAAATATGAATTTCCTAAAGATTCTTATTTGACAGTTGGGTTAATACTACCACCATACTACACAGCTAAAAATGCATAAAAATATAAGATAGGAGTTGCAAGGATATGAGATTTTGTATTGAGATTATCAATAAAAATGCAAGATCCCTCTAAGGTTTATAGAAATGTCATCATATCAATTAAATCTGTTATGAGTGAAGCATGATTGTTGGTTAGTCTTTAACGGCATATCAACCATTATGGGTTACTTAACTCTTAACGTCCTATACAAACTCATTCCACCCGGCCGAAAGTTACATTCATTTTCTTAATCTACCCCAAATGATAGCCTTTGTTTAAATGTAATATTAAACATATTTAGAAGTCTTTAATTTAAGGGAAATAACAGGTAAACTTTTAATGAAAATGCCATTTTTAGTCATTTCTTTGATAAATGAAAATTCTCAACAGGATGTTAAGAGTTAATGCTAAATCTTGTTATATAAGTTTAACTTGATGTGTATTAATTGGTAGAAATAATTATATGGGTTGGTTATTTTGTTTAATGGGTAATTCCAGAAAAAGAAAAATTGTCACCCACACCCTTTAATTTTTCTAAAATTTGGTCCCTGTGTGGACTGTTACATCGATTTTTAGCTTCACAACCTTTTTGTAATATATTTTTGTCTGTAAAACAAGTTCTAGGACTTCCCCACTCCTAAAAATTGGTCTATAAAAGTCTTTTGGGCAAAGGAATATGAAAATGCTATCATATAAAGTCTAAAAATTAACTACTTTAAAGTTTTTGATTTTGTTTTTTGTTTTTTTTTTGTTTTTTTTTTTGTTTTTTTTCATAGCAAGATCAATAGGTTTGAAAATCCCAATATGGCATTGTATCTATGACCAAACAAAAATTATCATTTTATATATATTGAACATTATTTGTACCAAAAAGATAGTTCTGTTTTTGCTCAGAAACAAAGCTACAACATCAGTCGAAATTTTGCACTTTTATGCTTTAAGTGTTTCCATTCAGCCACTGAATAAGGTCTATATGGAGCAAAATAACTGAGAGAGTGCAATAGAAATGATCAGGATTATGTTGGTGGCTGGATATATTTGAAATAATATAGAATCGATACATTTCCTTTTATATCAATCCTATGCCTGCAAAATTCTACCAATATACAAAGCTCAATATTGGTACCACATTTCATTATGGAATTGAAAATTTTAAGGTGACATAAATGATAATGATATACAAATAAAACAAGTTTATCTATTAAAAGTATTTACAGAAGTCTAAAAGTTTAGAATACAGTATTGATCACATCTTATATTTCTACAAACACAATGAGAATTTTAGTAATGGGAAATTCTATGTCAAATCATCGAGAAAAAAGAAAAAAAATAGTCACTCATGTCAGCCATTGAATAAGGTCTATATGAAGTAAAAAAAAAAAAAAAACTGTCATTGTGCAATAGAAATAATTTTATTAAAAAAAATAAGGATTTGAGTTCTTAACATTTCTGTCTACCTAACAGCTGGGGGGGGGGGTGAAACAACCACATTTGTTTGCTACAAGGTCTGAAGAGGAAGACAATACAGTTTGTAGTTCCTTCACCCCTAACACCTTGGCATCAATAAACCAGATTAATACCATGATTAATATCCACAAATCATTAAGTAAGAACATTTCTTCAATTTGAATAATTCTTTTATTATTGTAAACATAAAAGGAACATTAAAATTATGTATATAAGTTATGGGAGATAAAATTTATGTAAATGTGCAAATAATGAAATAACATTGATGTTAGGACCAAATTTTCTTTCATTTCTTTTACCAATTTTTGGTAATTACTTTTTTTACTTTATTTTTTACCAATTTTTAATTATTTCCATGGATGTAAAAATTAGATTATTTTTTAAGGAGCATAAATTAATTTTGATTTAGATGTAATGTTATGAAATCATTTAAATAAATTCTAGTTTCTCCTATACCAGCATCCAATTATTATCATAATGTAATTGTATCCTACTGAAAATTATTTTAAAGATTTAAGATACAACAGATTAGCATTGTGTCTCTTCTAACTACTTTCTGGGGCTTATGAAATGTTAGGTGTGGATACATATGTATTATGTGTGTATGTTTTTATTTTCATACACACATAGCCCATCAACCAAAGTGTATTTAGTATCCAGTTATTTCAGAGACTGATGCCATCTTTTATTTTAGAAATTCAATATTGGAAAATATTTGAAAAAAGTGCAACAGCAAATTACATTTTTGTCATTTTAATTGATTTTTTTTTATTATTTTTTTATAGATTACCAAAATTGTACATATGTGAATTTTGTTTAAAATTTATGAAAAGTCGGAGTATATTACAAAGGCATATGGTAATATTTTTTCTTGGATTTTTTATTTTGATTTTTCTTACTGTTACATTTTTAATTGCCTCATTCTAAAATGTTCTCATTGAAAAAACTTAACATATTAAATGCATTTTTCTAATTATTGTTTACTTTTTAATAAATCACCAAATAAATATGTGCATAAATTTGTCTATCGAAATTTCAATCATTTTCTCCAAATTTCTGTTTTTGAGTGACTTTACACTTGATTTTACAAAATATTGATAACTGATTCTAAGTATCCTGTGTATTTTTTGTAGGCACCAACAATTTAGGAGCAGATTTTCACTTAAAAACGAATTGAAATTATTTTTTTATTCAAGGTCAAATTTTTGTTTTAGTTGAAAAATAGTAACATAATGAGCAAAAAAAGCAAAATGTGCATAATGTAATTAATTTTTAATATATTTTAAACAGGAAATTAGCCCCAAAATTTACAAAATCAGACACTGTAAAAATGTTTTTTAAAAACATTAAAATCAGATAATTCCCTGATTTTTGGTAAAAAAAATTTTTTTTTTTTTTTTTTTTTTTTCAATCATGGGTAGTGGTTTGATTTTGTAAAGTACATCTATGATGTAAAAATTGTTGGTGCCTATTCTTTTGTTTGAGGAATGTGTGTAAAATGTGTAAGTGTGTTTTAAATGTGGGAGTGTGTTTTATGATGAGCTGAATTTTTGACTTCTTTTCATCTGTTGACCTGACCTACTTTTGTACATGCTTCTTTAAGTTATTGGTAAAACTTTGAAAACAAATAGCTGAGTTATTTAGATATTAACTACAAATTTTGTACAAAGCACTGTTGCATAACAAACTCATTATTAATAGTTTAGTTAATACCCTATAGCAGATGCTCTAGGTGAAAGTGATTTCCCTACCTCCATTGCACCCAAATTCTCTCTACATTTCCATTAATATATCTTTGTATTCTGAAAATTATCACTTTGGGTATATAATATGAATTTCTTTTAGCTGTCCAATTTGCTCTACAAATTTAGTACTGCAATACTGAAGTATGATACACTTGAAGATTGCAGTATTAAATTTGTAGGCATAAATGGCTGGTTGAAATTCCACAATTTGATAGGTATCCCAAACTGATTTTTTCTTTTCAATATACCAAAAAAATTTATGTAGGTTAGCTCAGTCAGTAGAGTGTTCAGCTAGGAATCACAAGGTTCTTGGTTCAATACAGGCCCTCGCCAACTCAGCGTATGAGTAGCACAGGGATCTGTGCGGTAAAGTGAGGAGCTGATGGTAGGTGTTGCGCTCCACCTCAGATGCTAAAATAATCTCCATGGTCTAGCACTTGTGAAAAGGGGATAGACTCCCTTGCTGTCTTGCTGATACAGTCCTGACAACTTTTTACTTTTAGTTCAATCAAGTTAAAACCAAAATTCACCAGAAATCGTGTTATATGAGATACTGAACCAGAAGTCAACTTTAGCAGTGTTTCCCTTTTGCCTCTCATCTTATCACTATGTATACACGCCCCCCTCCCCCCCTTCATCTTCTGCCTACTCCAAAAATTACCTTTTCAGCATTTTTGTCTTTAGAATAAATTTGAAGAAGCTTTGCAAAAGGCCAAATATCATTTGAATTTAGTTGTGGTTTTTTATCTGCTTTTTTTTTTTTTTTTTTTTTTTTTTCTATTTTCAACCATATATATATATTACATTAAAAGAATGGCTTTGAATGGTCACTATATTAAGCCTTTTATTATTATTATTATTATTATTTGACTTAATCTCCCTGAAACCAAATTATCAGGCTTACAGCATATAGTAAAATAGCAGTCCATCTGAAATGTCAGACTTACCAAAAAAACAAAAAAAAAAAAGAGAGGGAGAGAACAAAAATATGCTGATTATGCTTAATAACAATTTTTTTCATTTGGTTTTGATTAAATCTTCTTAAACTTGTTGTAAAGTATATTTATATATTTACAGGATAAATGTGGTTTGGATCATCCACCGGCCAATGAAATCTATCGGAAAGATGACTTGTCAGTATTTGAAGTTGATGGCAATGTGAGCAAGATATACTGCCAAAATTTGTGCCTATTGGCAAAGCTGTTTCTTGACCACAAGACACTTTATTATGATGTTGAACCATTCCTATTTTATGTACTTACATCTAATGACAACACAGGTTGCCATATAATAGGCTATTTTTCTAAAGTGAGTATTTACTATTCTTTTATGATATTCTTTTGAATTATTTCAAAATATCATTACTTTTTGTGAAATTTAAACTGTAAATACATTTATAATAACAAAAAGTAAATATACAGTAAGTCGTTAACTTATTTTCAAAAATGTCAATCATGAATTTTTTTAAAAATACTTATTCTGTAAATTTCAGTGATAGATTATGTAGATTTGATTTGGTTCCATATATTTATTTTTTAATTTTTTTATTCTAGGAAAAACATTGTCAACAAAAATACAATGTATCCTGTATTATGACTATACCACCATATCAAAGAAAAGGCTATGGTCGGTTCTTGATAGATTTCAGTAAGTACTCATTTTTGTCTTTAAAAAAAAGTAAGAAAAAAAAACTTCTTGGTTTGAAATTAAATTTAATGCAAATTGATGCTTGAAACATGCTTTAATATTTCAGTAAAAGAGTGATTGAAAACTTTTAAAACAACTGCTTTTTATTTCAGGTTATTTGTTATCTCGGGTTGAGGGGCAGCCTGGATCCCCAGAAAAGCCATTGTCAGAATTAGGAAAAGTCAGCTATCAAGCCTATTGGAAAAGTGTCATGATTGAGTACCTGTATAGATCTAAGGATTCTAAAATCACAATC
>CM042163.1:20210575-20398075 GCA_023376005.1 Doryteuthis pealeii | reverse complement strand
ATTATGTTTGAAGGTGTCTGTTGTAGTGTAAGATTAAACAATATGTCAAAATCTTATTACAATTTGTTTGCATGAAAAACTGTCTATTTCACTGATCTCTTGGATATGTGAGTCATCCTGACCAGCCTGAGTGTGGGCATGGATGTTCTAATGCAAGCCTAGGAAAAATACAGGCTGGAAATAGCACGGAGATATCAATGAGAAAAAATGGCCTTAGGGAAAAATCATTCCAAAATTTTATCTTTTTTATCCAATGAAAATAATCCTTCTGTTTCCTGGCTTACCCATTTCCTTTTTTTTTTTTTTTTTTTTTCTTTTATCTTCCTACATTTTAGGTGGTTGTTATTACTACCACCATTAAATTAATTTCCAGGTTCTTATTACCACTAAGCATATACAAATCAAAATTTCTTGCTCGATTTTTTTTTTTTTTTTTTTTTTTTTTTTTTTGAGGTCTCTCAATCAAGTGACTTCATATCCAAATAAATTTCCTGGATATCAGCACTTGACCTATTATCAAAAAGTACTTTTATCTTTAACTTAAATCTTCCACCCTCACACTTTCTTTTTCTTTTTATCTGAGTAGCCATGGAAACAGTAGTTTTCATTAGTGGCCAGATTAGATACCTTTTACTTTGTGATCTTACAATCAATTTGAAATTGTAAAAAGAAATTAGCCATTTGGCTTTTTTTCTTTCTTTTTCTTTTTTCATGCACACACATATAACACACATGCACTAATTTAACTACAATAGGTTGGTGTCTTATCTGGCTGCACTGTTTTTAACTGGTATCATGTATGGCTTTGCTGTTCCTTACTCTATTTCTTTGTTCTTAAACCTAAACAGTATGTTACAATTTTCTTTCTTTTTTGTTATAAATGAGCTGAAAACTTATTCTATGGGTGAAATTTTAAGCTAGTTACAGCAAACTGTTTTTATAGGGGTTTATAAGTTGATGAACATTGTTGTGAGATTAATCTTTATGGCCACTCGGTAACTATTGCTCATACTACAAATGTTATCCCAACAATATTATGCTTTAAGTGTTTATTTTACAGTAATTAGCAAAAAGTAATGGAAAAATAGGCCTTTTTTTTCTTTTTTCTTTTTTTTAAAGCTAGGAAATAGATGTCTACTTTATATGGTTAAACAAAAAGATAAACTCAGTTTAACTAATCTGCTAGACAGAAAATAATGGTCTAACATTGTACATCAAGCCCCTTGTTAAAAAGTTTTGTAATTTTTAAAAACTAATATGCTAAAATATAGTCCAGGTTCTCAGTCAAAGAAAATACAGTGGCCAGGATTCTAGTTATCCATAATAGCAGACAAAAAGATATTTAGTGAATTATAGTTATAAATTGTGGACTGAAAATATGTAATATAATCTTACTACTATCTGTAAAATACAGGGGTTTTTTTTGTTTGTTTCTATCTCTATCTCTCTCTCTCTCTCTCTCTCTCTCTCTCTCTCTCTCTCTCTCTCTCTCTCTCTCTCTCTCTCTCTCTGCGTTCTAGAAACTAACATCAATCATTTTTTGGTCTATGATAGAATTTTGAAATAATTTGTTGGTGTTATAATACTATGGAAATATCTTATTTTAAACTTCATCTCTGATTTTAATAAAATTTCCTTTGAAAGATTCTTTCAAATATCTCTTCCTACTATTGAATCTGACACTTGCACCATTCAAGTAATAAAATGACTATTTGCAAATTGTCCTTTTTTTTTTTTTTTTTTTTTTCTCCCAATTTAAATGAGCTGTTTTGAATCCTCCTTGGATCAGTTTAAATTATAAATTTTATCTCCACATGCTTTGACATCATCCAAACGCTTATTTCTTAAACACCAATTATTGTGCCATTTGTTTATACATTCCATATGAAATGTTTTGTTAAAAAGCAATTTCATATCCGTGCTTTCTTTTGCTGTTTGCATTTCACATCAATCAAATAGATTTTTTTTATTTTGAAGTTAGTTGTAATAGAAATAATTGTGATTGTTTTTTGTTTGTTTGTTTTTTTGTTTTTAAATAACAATTGGGTATGGTTAGATGAGGATGAACAAAATTGAATATATTAGGATGCAAACAAAACATTAATTACTGAAAGCCATATATGTCATATAGAAAAAAATATTTGGAATGATTTTGAAAAAAATAAAAAATAATGCCTATTCTTATTGATCCCCGTGTATTTTCTTTCCTTTTTCTTTTGAAGTATGTGACCGTGGTAGCTGGCGAATACAGGAAGACTGGGGTAGGTGAAAATATCCAATGAAATAGACAGAATGCAAAAAACTTACTAAAATTCATAGTAACATGATCAGGGTTATTTGACATTCTGTTTTCTTTCGACTTTTTTTTTTTTTTTTTCTTCAAAAAGAAATAACAAAAAATTACTCTAAATAATAAAATCTGAAAGGCATGTGTTTAAAGAATTTTAATCATTGTTTCTTATTGTTGCTATGAATTTTGTCTGGCATTTTTGTACTCTTCTAAATTCTCTCAAGGGTGTCTGTGATCTGAACACTACAACACACTGTGCGCTGTATGTTGGTATGTCTGCTATGTAGATGTGTAGTAGTTTGTCTGGGATGTAAACTAATTTACAATGATGGAAATTGACATTCAACCACTTTATCTATTTCTCTTTGATTATTCTGTTCAAAAAGAACAAAAGTACAGATTTTGTTCAAAAGATTAAATTTTTTAATTAGATTTTTTTTTTCTCCAATTTATTAAAATGTTTTAAAATATTATTTTTCTTACTCTTCCATTTTTAAAGTTTTAAATTTTAACCAAATAGGTGCTATCATTCCATTTTATAGGAGATTTTTAAAAATTGCTATATTTATAGATTTTGACTGTCACAATTCTTACATATAATAAATATTATAACAAATTATGTATATATGATTTTTGGAAAGCTCCATTATTAAAGAAAAGTTAAAAATGTTCCCCTCTAAATAATTCTGGTGGGTATTGGGTTAATGGTTGGGTAATAGTTTTCATTTCCTGGCAGCCATTTTTTATGAATAATTATTTATACTAAAAAGTATGATCTTTAAAACTTTGGAACTATATTTGCTGAATAGACATTTTAATGGTTTTTAATATATCAACTAGTATTAAATATTCACTCTTAGAAAATGTCTACTTAAATTCACAACAGAAAAGACATAAATACAAGTATGTTTTATTCAATGGACTATTTTTATCTATAAAAACTTTTTTTTTCTCCAAAATACTAGCATTTATCTTGAAGTATTACTCATATATGGTGCACACAAATCTTGCCAAAATTTTAAGTTCTATGTTTTTGGTTGAATGTTCAATGTCTGTCTAATAAAGAAGTCAAGTACTTGAATATGATGGATGTACGTATGCACAGTGCCTGGTGTGTTTTGTGGCTGCGATTCTTAGCTGAATACTTCATTCTCTTCTGTCTTCGGTTGATTGCACAATGTGGTGACCCTCTATTTCCAGCGTTGTGGTTACCACCCTCTGCCGCCGGTTGCACATGGCAGCCCCCGGCACTTTCGGCTCACACGCGAGGTGAGTAAATATCTATCCTATCTCCAAACCTGCCTCTGTCTTTTGTGGCTGGTCTTGATAATGCTACTTGCTATCATCAGTGCGTCATCCTCCTCTTGAGTTTGTGTAACACTATAATTTGTTGCTGCTGCTGCTACTGTTGTTGTTGTTGTTGCAGGCCAACCTCACTCTGCTGCTAGTTGTCACTTCAACACTTGGTATGCTAAAGTTGCTCTAGATCAATTTGGGTTTTTTGCTTTGATTTATTCCCCCCCCCCCATCTTCCCTTTTCCAACTTTGTTCAAATGGCATTTTAATAATTTTGTTTCAAGTTTGGTTAGTTAATTTAGCATGCTTTCTCTGTCTTGTTTGTGTAGTGCATATTTGTATAGAGACAACAATATCAACAACACTATAATTTACTAGTATAGTACTTATGGAATGTTTGTGATTAATTTCTTGGGGTTTTTTTATGGGTTTTTTTTTTGTTTTTGTTTGTACTATTTTCAATAAGACTTCTCCGTTGAAAAAATATTCCATTTGTGTGCGTCTGTGTGTACAATACTTAAAGTATTTGAATAAACACAGTTTGCTTCTAATTGCTTGGTTTTGAGTTATAAAATCAGGAACATTACAAAAGAAGAATCAAATTGTAATCAATATAACAAGGTATCTACATTTATAGTTCTGAATTAAATTACTATGGATTTTTTTTTTTTTTTTTTTTTTTTTTTCCCCCCAGAGAATGAAATTTTTAAATGAAGAAAGCAAGATTTTCTAGCCTTCTAAAAATCCTGTTCAGATTTGGTCAAATTTAGGTTAGTTGATGGCTTCCTGCAATGTTTGTTTAAAAAAAAACAACCGCAGATTTTGTGTGTTCAAATATTTATGACCAGTAAAAAGTACTGCTCATAAGTAATTGAACAATCCCAAAAATTCACTTTTATTGTCTACGAATGAAAGAGCCATTAAATATTTTGGATCGTGGGGGGTGGGGGTCTAAATTAAGTTTACCAATTCTTCTAAATATCAATATTCATTTGCCTTTTCAATCTCATTGATCTATTCTGAACAAAAATTTAGATGAATAGAAAAAAAACATTAACATTCAGAACCACAAAAAATTATTAAATGTTTGGCTGCATTATGTTGATTACAATAAAATTTGGTTCCTGCCTTTTTTAACTCTTAAGACCAATCAATTAAAAACATTTTTATTTAAATACTTATGAAAAAATGCTGTATGTAAACTGAAATGCACAAAAATTAGACAACAGTGCACTTGATGGCCTCACCCGCCCTCACTTGAAGAACTGGATGGTCTATGTGTGATGTAATAGATAAAGAAACAGCCATTGGACACTGAAAGGATTTAACAGCATTTGAACTCTGAATGATTGTTGGGACCAGAGAGACCAGGCACTTTTAAGTTTTGTTTTTTGTTTTTTGTTTTTTGGTTTGTTTTTTTTTTTGTGGTGGGTAGAGTTCTTGAGCAACAGTAACAAGGGTCTATCAGGAATATGTGAATTCGAAACTGATATCAACAGCATTTGGAAACAGAAAGCATTTCACAATAAGACTGTCAGTGATTGAAAAAGATGTTCTTAATGAATGGAAGCCTTGCATCAAATCACACTCCAATTCAACACTCACTTAATCTGTCAATACACTTTATAACATACACAGCAGTTTATAGGGTTTTATAGTCATAATCCAACAATCATTGACACTACATCGTCAATTATCGTATTTCACCTGAGGCTAGAGAACATCAACATTGAACCATAGAAAACTGTCAGTTGGTTCTTTCAGGCAGACTATGGAGTTCAGCAGGATGTTGTGCAAGCTGTTCTGTTGAAATTTGCAATAAGTACTAATAAAACTGGGCTGTCTTGACAAACATGACATACAAATTATGATCATTTACATCCCCTTTTGCACATCATATTTCCTCAGAAGTGATTGTTTACCAAAATGATACAACCTCAAATATGTATTGCTGACTTTTCCTCTATTGGCTCAACTCCCATTAAACGTGTTGGACATATTTCAGACTTCACTAAATTCACTACAGCCACTTCCAACAAACACATTTAAATTCTGAAATATTCCTGGATAGATGTACCTAGTCAACTATTTCAACACCCCTTAGATTACATGATATTCAGGTGAAGGGTGGAGCTATGCATTTTTAAGTAGCTGTCTCTATTTTTTATGCTTTTGTATTTTTATTTTAAATACAGTGTTAGTATATTTTGTTTTTAATTCTTTAGTATCCATTTAGTTAAGCATTGGCACCTATCTTCTTAAACTTGCTTTCTGTACAAAATTGTTTAAATACTTTTTGTTTGCTAATCTAGGCATAACCAATTATTTGCACTCAATATTTTCTCTTCTATACGTAACATGCTTTTTATCTTTCACATTAATATTTTTTGTTTCATGTTCTAAAAAATTTTGAAATATGCTAAAGTTAATACTTAAGAGAAGAATGCTAAATCCTTCTTTTTTTTTTTTTTTTTTTTTTTTTTTTATGAACAGTTGTTTTTTTTTTTCCAGGGTTATCAGAAACAGGTCTCTGTAAATTACCAAATGTAATGAAAATAATTTTAAAATCCAAATATTGTCGATCTCTTATAATTTGTACTGTCAACCAATTTGCTGATTTTGAAATACAGGAAAAAATCTGAAATCACAATCTCTCTTTTTCTTGTTTTCATTAGGCAATGTATTAAACATCTCTTATACATCTTTTTTTTCTACATTTAATTCATGATTTAGACCCTTGTTTTGTTAAGAGATGTCAACCTAAAAGCTTATTTTTATTTTGCCTGATTGCTTATTATAGGAATCCATTTTCTTTTATTTGAAACTGCTTTCATATAATATCTGATGGTTCAAACGGTAAAATGACACTTCTTCTAAATCCTGTATGATTTTGTTTATTACCTCTTGACTTATTTTCCTTTTGGTTCTTGTATTTTAAATCTTGTATAATCCTAAAAGATTTAAATCTTAAACTCTGACAATGTAATAACTGGCCTTGCAGTTCAATTGCATGAGAGTATAATCATTTCCTATAGACTTACCTATCCAGGTAGGTTATTTACCAATTTTAAATTAGGATTTTCAACTTTGTATCATATCGGCTTACAGAATTTCATGTTTACATTGTTTAATACCCTACAACCCTTCTTTTTAACCTCTTACACCGCAATTAAGAATTTCTATTAAGTACACTTAGCATGAAAAGCTGAGATTTATTGTTATGCAAATTATACATGGAGTTTTAGAGAAGCTAAGAATGTTAAACTATTTTTCTAATTGAGATACCAGAGATGCTGATAGGTATGCATGCTGCGTCCCCTGACACAGTAAAATCATATCCATGTGTCCCAAGGTTTTTCTTTTCTTTCCTCGCCATTTCAAGCTAACTATAGATACATTTCAATAGTTTCTTAGAAATGAATTATATAGGATAGGTTACAAAGTAGGTGTTAGACAGCTTTAGTTGTTTCCCCAGAACATAAATAAAAACCCTACAATCTATTAAGAAATTTTAGTTGGGACCCATAAATTTTCATTCAAAGCAAATATGTGAGTCCAGGATGCACTAAATCAAAAAGCTATCAGCATCACTGAGATACAATTGTCTAATCCTTGAAATAATCAATTTTACATACTAAAATTCTATTTTAAGTATTAAAAAAAAGGCTTTGTATATGTTTTTTGTTTTTTTTTTTAAATTATTTTCTATTGGTAAAAAGAAAGCTAAATCTGTTCTATTTATTTTCATTTTGGCTTAAATATGCATGGGTTTATTTTAGTTTTTTTTTTTTTTTTTTTTTTTTTTTTTTTAAGAGAATTTTCTTGCTGCGAAGTCTTAATAGTATATAAGTTGCTTGAAATGCATGGTTTTGGTTTACGCACTTTTTGAAAGTGTGTTGTGACTTGTTAGCAAGAGTGAGGGTTCTGCACATAGATTTTAAACACTAGCATGTTCTCATTATCCATTTACTCGTTTGTACTTATTGTTCTCTCTATTTTATGTCCTGCTGGAAGAAAATTAAGTTTTTGTTTGTTTGATTTTGTTTTTTTGTTGTTTTTTTTTAGGGGACGTGTTTTAGGCAAGATTACTTTTAACTTGATAGAATCAATACCTTTCCAAAATTTTTCTTTTTTTTTTCTTAATTCTGATTTTATTCTGTAGTGGGTGGATTTTATTTATTTATTAATTACATTTTAGTAATCTTAGATTACATGTTTAATGGCCAAGCAGCCTTACCAATAACTCAAATTCACAAAACAACTCTTTTCAAAACACCCCCTTGGAAAATAATACCTCCCAAAACAGACTTGAGTCTTTGTAAATACAAAAAAAAAAAAGCACCCACCCAATAACATTTCAAAAAAAATTCAAAAAAATCGAAGAAAAATATCCAAATTATATACATGTCTACACAGATGGATCTAAACAAAATAATGCAACAACTAGTGCAGACATTATCAATAGAAAAACCATAATTAAAAAACATCTTCCTAAAGAAACCTCAATTTTTAGCACAGAGATTTATGCAATAGACCTTGCACTTGACTTAATTACCAAAAGCAAGAACTCAAAACACATAGTATTTTCTGACTCCCAATCTGCTATAGTAGCAATCATGAAAAAAAAAATAAATAACCCATTAATAGCTAAACTACTCACCAAATTCAATAATATCAACCAAAAAGAAATTATACTTTGCTGGATACCAAGTCACATCGGAATCCAAGGAAACGAAATAGCAGACTCAGCAGCAAAAACAGCTAAAAACAATCCACTTGATACACACTTTAAAATACCTTTTACAGACTTAAAAAGAACCATAAACATATACACAAAACAAAAATGGCAAAATTATTGGAATAACTTCCAAAACAACAAACTACATGAAATAATGCCACAAATAGGAAAACTTCAAATAAATCAAACCAAAATATCCAGAAAAGAAGAAGTAATATTATCCAGACTAAGAATAGGACACTCATACATTACCCATTCATACCTCCTCAAAAAAGAAGCAGCCCCATATTGCATACCATGCCAAAAACCCTACACAATCAAACACATTTTAACAGAATGTAGCAACCTAAAACAAATACGAAAAAAATACTACCAAACAACAAATCTAAAATGGATATTCTATCAAATAAACCCAGAAAAACTACTTGGATACATAAAAGAAGCACACATCTACAACAAAATCTAAAAATCTTCCCAAAAAAATGAAAACGCAAAAATATGTTAAAA
Source organism: Doryteuthis pealeii (assembly GCA_023376005.1). Taxonomy (NCBI): domain Eukaryota; kingdom Metazoa; phylum Mollusca; class Cephalopoda; order Myopsida; family Loliginidae; genus Doryteuthis; species Doryteuthis pealeii. The sequence goes on along the minus strand of CM042163.1, from coordinate 20,389,244 downwards.
AAAATCATCTAAAAGTTCCATTCACAAAAAATGTCAAAAACAAAAAATCATCAGAAAATTAAACATTATCACCAATTCATTTCAAAAACGTAGTCTGCATTAAATGACCCATTGAGGTTGATATGCCGTAAAACAAGAACAAAATTAAATCAAATCAATAATTTTTTAATGTTTATAACAAAATCAGAAATATAAATTTTAATTTAGATTTAATTCATATATACTACTTAAATATATGAGAAACATTCCTAACTTTTTAATGACATTTTTCTTAGATGGCTCTTTGGAGGAAACATTGGGATATCTGGTTCAAGTGAATGTTCAGAATTTTAATTGGTCTTTTAACAAGGCTTCTCCTGGTGGTTTTTAGAAGTTTGAAGGTTCTTTCTCACATGCACAACTAAATTAAATGGTTTGAATAATGTGTTCCAATTCAAATATTTAATTGTTATCTTTTAGCAAAAAATATCTGCAACAAATTTATGCTACATTATCTTGGCTTGCACTATTAACTTTTTAAAAAAATAATCATAATTTTAAAAAGTTTTCTCTTTTGTCTGGGGTAACCATTGCTTTTTGCTCAATCTGCATGGCAAACTTCTTCAGTAGATATTCTTCATTACTTGGAAATAGGTTTTTCAGTTTGAAAATAGAATTTCCTTTTGCTTAATGGCATAGTTTTAATAAATTATTTCATATAATTTAGAAATGAAATAAAAATTATTACTTTGACATCTTAAATGTTTGTAGAGGGAGTGGGTGTTCTTGGAATAGGTTTAGTTTTGGTTCATGATTTCTTTGTTTGGTTTTACTAATGTTGTTTTTGTTTTTGTTTTGTTTTTTGTTGTTTTGTTTTTTAATAAACATGCTTATAATGATAGATATTTCCTGATGATGGTTAAGGAAAAAAAAATGAAATCTCAAGTGGATAGACTTTGATTTTTATTGTGCTGGTTATGATTAACCAAGTTTCTTTCTCTTTGTTCTTAGTGTGTGTGTTGGTTTTTTGGGGGTTTTTTGGTTTTTTGGGGTTTTTCTTCAATTTCCAGTTGTGATTTGCACAAAACTAAAAACAATCTCCCTCCCATATCCTCTTTTAATAAATGCCTCAGCTCTTTCTTTCTCTCTCTTTCATCTGATCCTTGCACATAGCATGGCAAACATTTTCTCACTTTTGCCACTAAACTCTTGGAACCATCTCAGACACATTTATCTCTCCCCAGCTGGATTTTTTCTTTTTTTTCTATCACTTTTTTTTTTTATTTTTTATTTTTTTTATTATTCTCAATTTTCCTAATATTGTCATGACCTGTATGATAGATGATGCCTTACTTAGTAATAAATACTATTAGATATAGGACATTTATTTTTAAACCTATATTTATCAAATTGTTTTTAATGGATTAAAAAATAGCAAGAAATATAAAGTATTTGGACACTTATTTTTCCTAATGTTTCTTTATAAACGTGTTAGCTATGTTTTCTTTTTGTTGTTTTTTAAAGTTTTTTAAATGATTTAATACTAAAATATGACCAATTATGAAGACAGTAATTTTATCCAGATTTTTAATTCTTATACGAATTTGTTTTATATTTTTCATTTCTTAATATTTCATTGATTGACCTTATCCATTTCAGCTGAAAGAAATGTCACAACTTGTCAACAGCATTGATGAAGTAGAAGAGGAAGAAGAAGAGGAAGAAGAAAAGAAGTTAGCAGCTGAATCTGAAGAGTCTACAGCTGCTCCTGCTGCTAGTGATTCTACACTAACAGAATCTAAAAAATCCTGCAAGAAGAAAACTGAACTGGAACAACTTGTTGAAGTTCCTCAGCGAAAGAAGGTACTTAGCACACAATTTATTATTTCACAAATTTGCTCTGGAGATCATCACACTGGTGTAGGACTGTCAATTTAGAGATGTATATTTAGTTGATCTAAAGGAGAGTGTTGGGGGGTGGGGCTGAATAAATAATTAGTAGAAAGCCATTTTGCTGCAAGACAATCATATATCATTTAGATTTCCAAATTACAGAAGAAAAATAAATGAATTATCTTGATAAAATAATTATTTCCAATTAATTAAGCATTACTAAATTGGTTTAGAGGAGATCTAAAAAGAAATAAGTCTCTTTTAAGTTTCACTACAAAATACTTAAATGTTTCTTTACAAAATTCTGAAATTTCTCCCATTAACTTCTTAAAAGGATAAACAAATGTGATAAATAGATATTTTTTTGTTATGTGGATTTATTTTGTTTTAATAACAATTTGCAACCATTTAGTAATTTTTTTATACAAAGATTTTTAAAATCGTTTTTTTCTTTGTCTGACTGCAAACATTGATGTCTTTTGCCGTTTCCAAAACTTTTAGGGCTCCAGCTAAATTTCCCATAATACTGGAACACATTTACCATCTCAATCAAAGAATCATTTTACTGTCATTAGAACCCTAAGCAATTCAACACTACATACATGAGGATTTCAACTTGTATTCTTTCTTGTGGAAAATATACAACTATGATTTTATTCTTTGTCTTCCTTGCAGCTTGTTTCTCCTTAAAGATGTTATAATATCTAGAGTTGGGTGGTTTGGCAATTTATGTTTCAGTATCAATTTCAATTGTCTTTCCTTGATACAGGTATCCGATTTGGTTTTCCAGTTTTTAATTTAGTATTTTTGCTTTCCAAGTCAGCCATTCATTTTATGTAATGATAGTATTCCCAGTCAATTTCTGATTTCATACAAGATTTACAAATTTGTAACTTAATCTGTTCAACTGGCAATTTCTCCTGTATTTCTGGGCTAATTTTTTTAAATGTTTACATGGTTGTAAAGAAAAGAAAATGATCTTTCTAAATATGTAATTTGTATGTGCTTTTATCCATTGAATTATTTTTTACAGCAAGTTTTCTGCTTCAAACAGCTGAAAATTGATTTTGCAAAACAAGGGAACATGTAAAATTTAGTCAAAAATCACAAGTGACCAATCTTTATTAATATTTTTTAAATTGTACACTCAGAAGACACAACCAGGAAGATGTTTATTTCTTTTTCTGACACATGGAAGCAAAAACATAATTGAGCAAATGTGACATTCCTTCAAAAATGATAAAGTTAGCTAAAACAGAGCAACATCTCATTAATAGAAGATAGTATCAGAATTATTTTGATAATGTTTAAAGCATTATCAAAATTTCACACATTAGATATAAAAAAAATAATTACTTCCATGGATTTAACGGCATGTTAACCTTTGTTGGGTCATTTTATGCTGAAGATGTTTTGTTTTATTCATTATTGATGGTATTCAAATTTTTTTTTTTAAACACATTTTGTTCTATTTAACCCATAGATAGGACCCTGTTAGGTACTACCACTCTGGGTCAGAGTGGACATGGGAGTAATTCCCATGTCTACTCTGACCCAGAGTGGTAGTACCTAACAGGGTCCTATCTATGGGTTAAATAGAACAAAATGTGTTTAAAAAAAAAAAAATTGGAATACCATCAATAATGAATAAAACAAAACATCTTCAGCATGAAATGACCCAACAAAGGTTAACATGCCATTAAATCCAACCAACCAATTAATGAACAATCATTCATCAATTTATAAATAAGTTTGGTAGATTAAATTTTGGATACTTGAAGCTCTTTAGAATAATTTTATTCATGTGGATTTATTTATCACATAAAAAGAATTGAAATTTCCAAACCATTATTTCTATTTTGAAATCTGCTACACATGATCATTTTTAATAGGGTGCTCAATTTGAAGTATTTAATTGTTGAAAAACTGTCTAAAAAAAAAGTTTTTTTTTTTTTTTTTTTTTTTGATCTTTGATTAGAATTGAATAAGTTATTTACATTTAGCTAGATAAGGCTTGATAGTCCAGGTTCAAAATAAATTTGGATTTTAGTTATGCAGTCCAAGTACAAAATTTGAAGAATGGGAGTCGAATTTCTTTTCTTTTTTCTTTAATAAACAAAAACATTCTTGCTTTGAATTTTTAATTAACATATCTGATTCAATTTAAATAAGAAAGAAAAAATTGTATTTTTGTGAAATTCGTCTTTTAAATTTAGTTTTTATCTTAAGCTTTATGTCCTTGTTCTTTCTTTTTAATTTCTTTCTTTTTTTTCTTTTTAGCCTGGCAGAAAACCCAAGGGAGGACGAAAACGAAAAATCACCACCCGATCAGCCACAGAACAAGAACCAAAGAGATTAAAAACTGATGATGAAACAGTAGCCAAAAAAGAAAATGGTAATTTTCTTTTTTCTTTTTTTTTTCCTCCAAAATGTTTCATTTTTTCTTCTTTTTTTTTCCCCCAGTTTTCCCTACTCTTTCTAATTTATGATGTTGTTTTCTTTCCTTTTTTTAATTTATTTATACATATTAAAATATTTTCTTTGAAAGGTCCTACAGGCCTTACTGAAGGTAGAACGACCAGAAGGTCACATCAACTTGCCAAAAAAATGCTATCAAGTACATCTCCAGTAAAAGAGTCTGGTAAGTTTATTTGATATAAATCACTAAAAAAAAAAAAAAAAAAAAACAGTTTCAACATAATTAAATCCGTGTAAGTTAAAACTTTAAAAATTGAGGTTCAATTCTACTCGGTATTACAAAAATTCTTTTACTGTTTTCAAATAATAAAAAAATTGAATATTTGAATCCGGTATGAAATTAACCTTTTGTATTTAAGTTTATTTTTATAATAAATTCATTAGAGCATTCAACCAATTGCATTTTTGTGTTAAGTGTAAGCAACACATAAACCCATCAAAATTAATTGAAACTAATTTTCAAATAACTGTCCAAACATTTGTAATTATTCATTTATAAAATTCTACTTTTTTTTTTTTTTCTTTTTTTTTTTCTTTCTTTAGTTTCTAAGAAAGATTCTGAGAATTCACTTGGGCATGCTAGTCAAGCAACAGCAGCTTCCAATCAGTCCACATCATTGATTAATAAGAAAAGAGGAAGTTGTAAAGAATCTGCACCTCCTGCTGCTTCTGCTACTTCACAGCATGAAACCTTAAGCAAAAAAGAAGAGACCTCTCAACCTGAACGCAAGAAAACAAGAGGTTGGCCCAAGGGTGTAAAGAGGGGCACTCCTACCAGGCGCTATGGCAGGCGACATGGCAAGCGACGAGGAAGACCAACTAAGGTAAGACAAACCTACACATTTTTCATTAGATTTTATTTATTTTGTCTAATTCATATGTGCTGCAGCAGTTAATACATTAGAAAAGAATAATGAAAATCCTTATTTTTAATCTTATTGTCTTTATATATAAAATAAAATTCTGTCCATCTGTTAAAGTTGATGGAACTTAACTGATGTATTTCATCTTGGTTGTTATTGTCACAATGTTTTAGCCATTGTCTCTTCTGGTTTTCTTAAGGTATTTGTCATACCCAGAGTGAATGCCATCACAGAACTGGAAGCTACTATGGCTAAAACAATTTGACCATGATAACAACCAAGAGGAATATACTAGTCAAAGTACATCAGTGAATAATAATAATTCCTTATCCCAGAGATTCAGTTCCAATTTACCTGACTATTAGTTTGATATTTTCATCCTTTAACTTTTCTTTTTTTTTTTCTAGATGCTGCATCGAAAACTTGATGAGACAACTACCAGCACAAGTGAAGGCAGCATGGCCACCGAAGAGCAACAAGATCAGCAGGAACAGGAGCAAGAACAGCAGGAACAGGAGCAAGAACAAGAACAGGAACAGGAAGAACAAGAACAGCAGCAGCAAGAACAGCAGCAGCAGCAACAACTACCACCACAGGAAGAAGAAATGCAGCAGCAGCAACAACAACAACAACCTGTGGAAGAAGAGAGTCCTGAGCCAGAATCTGAGAACTCTAATGGCAGCAATCCAAACAATGAACCAGCAATAGAAGATAAAATAGATGACATGAACAAAGGCCAGATGTCTATTAAAACCTCTGAAGATGAAGAGGAGGAGGGTGAGGAAGAGGAGGAGGAGCAGCCTTGTGAAGAAACTGCTAAGAGCCATCAAGTTGTTGCATCTTGTTCCGACGAAGATGATGATGATGAAGAGGAGGAAGAGGAAGAAGAAGCACCTGTGGTAGAATCTGTAATGTCTCCACCAGCAGCATCAACAACTGAAACTCCCAATTGCCTTGATAGTTTGCCTGCCTCTCAACAAAATTTACAAGAATTACAGAATGCCACAATCAAGTCGCCTGTAAATCCACTAGAGTCTGAAGATGAGAAAGATGATGATGATGACTCTAGCAAAGTTGACAACGAGCATTTGGTCAACCAACCAAATTGTAACAATCAGTCTGAAGATGATGATGGTGATGAAGAGGATGATGAGGAGGAGGAGGAAGATGATGATTCCAGTTCAGCTGAAGAGGAAGAAGACAATAATCGCTCGGATGTAGAAGTTGAACATTACAACCAACAAGAGCCAATTGTTGGTAGTGACATTGATGATAATCCGGCTCCTTTGACACCTCCCATCAGAACTCCATCACCTGAAGAAGAATCTCCAATTTCATCACCTTCCTGTCCATCTCCAACTGAAGGCATCACTTCACTTCATCAGAAAAAGATTGATATGCAAACTCTTGGTGATGCTGATGAGAGTGATGATGAAAGTGATGATGATGACGACGATGACGATGATGATGACGATGAAGAGGAAGAAGAAAAGGAAATTGAAGAAATTGCAAAAGAAAAGCCTAAAAGTCCCATAACACCTGTGAAACGTCAGATTGATGATGAGGAAGAGGAGGAAGAAGAAGAGAAGAGGAAGAGGAAGAAGAGGAGGATCTTGACGAATCAGAGCCTGAGGTTGAAGATCCTATTCCTTTGTCAGTGACAGCACCACAGTCTTCTTCTCCAGTTGCTGCTGAAGATACACCAGGTATCAGAGATGACGAGTTATCACGTGATTCTATTGATGACGATAATAGTCCTGATGCTGATATCCAAAGTGACGATAATTTCCAAGACTTCAGCAGCGATAATAACACTGTACAGGGACCCTTGAATGGTCCACAGAATTTTGAAGACGTTCTTGCTAAAGAATTGCATAAAAACTTTGAACAAATGGAAAACAATACGACTGGAGACTTAGGTAGTGATCAACAACTTCCAGCACAAGAAAATTTGAATATGAATAGTTTAGAGGCTCCTCCTTCGGCTTCATCAGGAGCATCTCAAAACCAAAGCTGCAACAATGTGGGTGGTGTATTTACACCAACCCCTAGCAATACAATCAACAATGTCCCCAATACAAACATTTCAAACGGGGGATTTGGAGCAGTGGATATAGATGTTACTCAACTAGGATTAGAATCCCCCACATCAATAAGCAGTAATGAAATGCCTGTCAGTTCTGTGGAAACAACGCCCACTCCAAACTTTCCGGACTGTGCTCAAGTGCAGAGTTTTTGTAATAACTCTGGGCCAGGACGTTTCATGGACACAGTCAACTCTCCGCAACCAGTGAGTAGCACTGGTTCTTACATGCCTCCTAACACCACAGTCAATTACTGTCCTTCTGTAACTACATATACAGCTCCTTCAGTGCTCCTGCAACAGAATACACAACGGCTCAGCCACACGTCGCCACCTTGCAGTTTGCAGCATGCCAGACAAAGTCCGAACTATCAGACAAATGCAAGTTGTAGTCTGGCCAAACTGCAGCAGTTGACGAATGGCATAATGGAAATTGTACCTGAAAACACGATGACCCCACCCCCAAATTTAACACCACCCCCTGTGAATATGACTCCACCCCCAACTATGGTACGAAATATGGCAACACCTCCAATCCCTACCCTTCAACCCCAGATGAACCAACAATATAAGCAATTTCAACGCCGGCCATCTAATGTGCGCAAGAGTCCCAATGTGCCGAATGTGACAGTCAATCCAAACATGACATTCGCCCCTAATGTGACAATCCCCCAGTCGGGCATGATTGCACGCTATAATGTCATCAATGGCTATCGCATGCAGCAACCAATGATCAATCCGGGTTATATCTCCAATCCCAGTTTCATCAACCAATCACAATTGCCCGTACAAATGAGTGTCGTGAATATGCATACTAACCAATCATTTCAACAACAAATCCAACCTTCACAATCGAACAATCCTGTTTATACAACATATGGTTACTTAAATGCAGGCCTCTCAGCACCCACACTCAACATGAATATGAGGCGGTAGTAAATACTACTTGATTCTGTACAAAGTCATTAAGTCCATGTCACTCAAGTAGTGTTGCAAAATGCGGTCCGGTTGGCTTATCTTCCTTGCCCCTCGTGCTCTTGAGCAGTTTCTGCTGCTGCCAATACTGGCCGCGTGTTGTTGCATCATTCGTTGTAAATATCATCAAGGTGCACTCATAAACATTGTCATCAACAACATTTGCAATCTGACAGTTATATGTACAGAAGGCAGCCTCTCCTATGAACACAGTTTGTAAAATAAGGCTGAGTTATTGTCGTTTTTTTGATCGGACTTTATCCCTCTGCTCCTCGAAAATTACCTTTTGGGGAATAAAAAGTCAAAAGAATACTTGTAGTCTTTAAGTCAGATCTGATAGTTGGGAAGAATAAATAATAATAAAAAATAAAAATAAAAACAAAAAAACACAAGTGACCTATGTATAATTTTGTGCTCGGGAAGGGGGTGGGGATTGTGTCCAGTATGTTGTGCTTGGGCATAAAAATGTGTGTCCAGTATGCTAGCCAGGAGGGCACTGATGTGTTGTGCTAGGCGGTCAGTATGTTGTGCTTGGAAGTAGTGAACAGGATCTATTTGGAGACAGACTTCAGCTTTTTTTCTTTTTTTTTTTTTTTTATATATATATATATATATATATATACATATATATATGTATGTATGTATATATATTGCAATAAAGCTGGAGATTGGCCCCCCCCTTTGGTCGCCAATGGTGTGATGTATAACTTACTCACTTGATTATGTCTCCAGTATAGACTACCAAACTAACTGGACCTCTGGCCAACTTGCTGTTACTGCGTCTTTGTATTTCTCCTCTATTCCTTCCACTATGTACAGTTTCTATTTAATTTTTGTCCTCTGACTAGAGTCAGCAGTATATTTTTGATTATTCAAATCCTCCTACAAACATAACAGATTATGACACTTGGTTTGTTTAAGGAGGCTAATTCTTAAAATATATATTTCACTTGTATTTTTATTTTTATTTATTCTTTTAATCTGTTTTCTTTGTTCTTAAGTTTGCCATGATTTCTGAATCCTTCCAATCTATTGCTGCTTTGCTACCCTTGAATAGTGAACATAGGTTTGTTCATTAACTGATGAGAGACAGACAGGTGATGGACTTCTGTGTCCTTAGCCTCTTGCTAGTTCCATCCTGTTAATGGTTAGTTGCACCTGCATGTAGATTGTTTGCATCCTCTTTTAGACATTCGGTCTATGACAACTTTCTGGTCTTAGAGGTACAATCAAACTATGTATAAATTTATATACTGTTGAAAAGATTAGGCTATTCTCTAAGCATGCACATCATTGTATGCTTTCTATGCATTAGAGAAAATATGAACCATTTAAATCTTGTTGCCTTGTGTTACTGACTTAGCAAATGTTCCTAGAGAACATGTCTGACCATTTTTCCCCGCCCCCTTCCCATTTTTTTTTCCTCCTCTTCTAATTCCCTTAGGTTTTCATTACTGCCCCACTCCCTTGACTTTGGGGAATGCTGCATCGTCCAGCATCCTCTGATTTGTCTTCTATAACAGTTAGCTTCACTGAGTGCCTTTGATTCTAGAACCTCTATCCACATTTGATCCCAGACTGTTGTCATCTTCCATTCATGAAAATAGCAATTTGCCTGTCTCTTGGTGCATACATAAAGCAACTTTTTCCAGCACTCAACCTAGTTAGCTGGACTGGATTTGGGTCAGCCACCTCCCCTCTTTTTGTATGTAGTTGTATTGTCGGTAATTACTGTCATTCCTTCTACGTCTCTAGCTGTTGTCATATTGACAACATGGGAACTTTTAGTCCAAATAACCTTGCTCAGTTTTCATATGTAAAGTTTACTTGCTGGCACAATATAGATATTTGATTCTAAGTTTTGTGAATGAAAGCTCTGTGCAAGATGGTTTGCAACTGGAGTGTCCTCTTCTGCTCACTGTAGAAAGGTGCTATACCAGGCTCCCAACACTCTTCCCCTCCTGTTACCAAATAAATTTTATATTTTGTGTTTCAAACAACACATTTATTATTTACTTCTGAATTATCAATTATGTCTGCTTGTATTGATCACTACTCACAAGTTATCTTAAAGAAAAGAAAAAAAAATTCCTTTCTAATTAGCACAGATTTTTTTCAATGGGTCTGTTAAGCATAACTGCATTTAGTTTGTTTAAACATTTCCTTATTAAAAATGGTAGTAAGTCTTAAATTATATTTTCTTGCAAAGGTGACAAGATGTCACTAAATAAAGGTTTTTGTTTTGTTTTCCAACAGGAAATATTTATGAAGCAATTTAAACAATAATTGTTCATGTAGGGAGGGGGGGGGTACATTAAGTCTTTTAATAAGTATTTTCAATTACTTTACTTCCTCGTATTGAAAACTCTTTATAGTGCAGTTATTTATTAGCAGACCTTTGTTTAAATTACAGATTAGTACAAATATCGTGTATCAGAAGCTGTTGCATTTAAGTAAATTTGTAAATGGAAATTACTGTTTACAGATGGTATATATAAAACTCGCCTCCATACTTACATTTGATATTAAAGGATTACCTGGATAAACTTTTCTTTTTAATATAGTGCAATCAAATTTAAATTTGCAAATTAAAACCCACAGCTTCTGACACAGGATTATTTTCTTTCCTATTATCTTTGGGAAAAAAAAAGAACAACTCACTGCACAGGTTTTGATTCAGTTATATTTTTTTATTTCAGCAATTTTAAATTTAAATAATGGGTCAACTTTTTAAAATATTTTTCTCTTTATCTTGTTCATCTTCAAGTATTTCTTCACTTGTTTCATCCTCTTGCTCAATTGGTACATCATATCCTGGCACATAAAGCTCACCTGCTAATTGGAATTTCTCTGGAGAAGGTGGTGCAATAATGTGAATTTTGGTAATAAATGGACCTAAGGAAGAAAAAATAAAACTCAGGGAATATTATTATTATTATTATTATTATAATATGGACACAAAAGCAAAAAATAATCAAATGATCCTACCAAGTTTCTCATTTCGGCCTTTGCACAGTTTGTCAACCAATATCTGGAAATTTTCTAATAAGTGATTTTCATCCATATCCAACTGAAATAACAAATTTTTATATTTAAAAAAAAAACCAGTCAACATGTATTTAAGCAGATTAAAATTTGTTTTTCTTTTCCTCCTAAAATCTTTAAGTGTTACTAACCTGTCCAAATGGAACTTGTAAACTAGCAACACTTTCAGAAATCTTTTTCGATTCATAACTGACTGCAGACAGAAAATGATTTACCATTGCTGCCACATCATGACCCAAAGTTCCTGGAAAGAAACAATTCATTCTTTAGAGTTACCTCCCTTCTCAAATTAAGTAGATTGGTGCTGGAGTCCTATCGGGTTTGGATAAATAAAAGGTTTAAATAGGAAATAGGCAGTTTTAATTGTGTTTGACTGCTAAAAGATTAAATGCTTAATGGAAAATGAAGGAAAATAGTTTACCTCTTTTTTGATTAGGAAATTTCTCTTTGAATAGATGTCTGATATTCATCAAATCAGGAAAGATGTTTGGTGTACATATTGCATGGTCGTACATGCTTCTGGTAATAGATTCTTCTTTCAGCTGAAAAAGATTTTTGTTTTTAAAATTTATTTATACAAGTCCTAACTAAAAAAAATAATTAAAGAATGCAATTAACTTTTTTTTAACATGTATACATACCTGCATTATCAGTTCTGTTCCTCCTGCATAGACTGCTCCTTCTGCAAAGGCTTGATCAATATCTTCAATTTTCTTCAAGACAATAAAGCAAATATAATGTTTACATTTTTCTCTCAGTCTAGTTAAATTTTCTTAATAGGAATGAAAGCTGTAAAGTCATGATGTAGATGATATTGGTTTTATTTAGGAAGAATTTTAATTGGCATTTCATATCTCAGAATTTGGAAGGATAAAAAAATGTTCAGTTCACATACCCATAAATATTGTTACAAATTGGACTCCATGGAAATTACTTTATTCTGAGTATTTCTAGAAGGAAAAAAATACTTACATCAGACAGCACAAGACATCGAGGTGGAGGACCAGCAACAAATTTGTTAGGGTACAAAACTGTGCTATTTACGTTAGCAAGGAATTTAGTCTGAAAGTAAAAACAAGACAATGAGACCAGAAAGAAAACGGTAACAAAAGTTCCTTAAATTCATCAATTTCTAATTTGGTTGTATATTTTTATTCTGTGAGAGTTATTTGAAAGAAACTCAATTCCCTACTGACCTTTTTCTTTGTCTTCATATTCAATTGCATATCAGCATAAATTAAACCATTAATATTGTTTAACATCATTGGATCTGCATATTCTTTATGTTTGGTAACAGCTGCTTTCAATGTGTCCAGTTGTTGAGGGTAATACTTTCTAATCCAAATGTTGTCAGATGGTTTTCGAGCAAGAAATTCAGGACTGTCTTCTCTTTCTATCAGCTTCTTTAATGGACTAGTACAAAAAAACAAAATTGTAATTTTAATCAAAATTGGTTATAAGGAAATACATTTATTTTGAAGAATCTATAAATTTAAGTTGCAATTAAATATGAATATTTTAGTTATTAATATATTAAGCTTGATGCCTTGCAGAACTATTTTAGATCCCCTCTCCAATGCAAGAGCAAAACCTTTTTTAATGTTAGAATGTTCCTCTGGGTCCAGTAAGTAATTTTTTTAGGGAGTGGGTATAAAAGACAAATTTTTCCAATATTATCTTCAAATAAATACCTTTTATATATGAATTTTTATTTTAACAAATTCAAATAGCCAATGAAAGAATGACCACTACCATTTTGTGACAAAAACACAATGGAATGTTGGTAGATTTTCAAAAATCTCTTTAATATCCACAAAACTTAAAAATGTTAAGTTTGTAGGGATAAATTCCTGTTGGAAATAAATGATTGACTTATTAACATTTATTTCTAAATTTCTTTTTGAGGCTTAAAAAGAATTAAGAGATCAAACTGATTTTAAGATAAAAACACTAACATCCAGCTATATTAAATTTTTATTTTTAAAATCTGAAGTACAAACAATTGCAAACAAAATTCAGAAGGAAAAAAACCAAAAAATGTTGGTGTATAAAAAGGATTCTAAATGTAACATTTCAGAAAATGATGTAATTTTAGCCAGCTGACAGAAAAGTTATCAACCCTTGAGGCTAGGAATTTACTATGTTGTGAATTAATGTTTTAATGTATGAATAATAAAGTTATGTTTTTTAAAAAAAGGCCATTCAAATTAAAGGAATGTTTTGAGGACAATTTGTTGTCTAAATAAACTTTCTTTACCAAGAATTTAAGGGATTTGTCATAGTCACTTAATGGTTTGGGGGACTAATAAATACTCCCAAAATGATGGCTTTGTATATTAGACTAATCCTATCATCTTAACAAATGAAATATGCTTATCTCTTTATCCAAAAAAGAAGTAAATGTTTATAGTGAATCTTTCATCGACCCATAGAATATAAAATTGATAGCACAAACTTTTGGCAGTAGAGAAGTGTGTTAGATTCTCACAATTTCTCCAATATGTTGACCCTTTGCCAACCTAAGCTAATTTTGGTGAATTACAACATAACTTTTGACTTTAAATAAAAAAAAATTTGTAGTAAATAAAATAAAAACTTAATCACAGACAAATCTTCATAATAGCAAGTTGATAGTTGAAACAAAAATCTGCAAATCAATGGCATCCAATTTGTATGGAGGAATTTTTTTTAAAATGTAAAAAAAAACATTTACCTTTTTTTCCTTTGAAATACATAAGATTTTTCTTTGGCAACTTTTGGATCCTTAAATCTGATTTTTTGATGTTTGTTACAAACTTGTTGAATGGAAAGCAAATCAAATCTTTTGAGACCACTTGTAGTTGTTAGATCTAAGACCAGACTGTTACCACGCACTAGAAAATAAAGTCAAACATTTTTTTTTTTTTAAATGTTATACAGAAGATATAATCAAGGACAATTCAACATTCCCGAAAATTGAAATAAATAAATAAATAAAAAAAACAATTGCTTCATTTTACTGTAGAAATACATTGAGAATAGCATTCCCAGTTGATATTTTTAGATTATTTAATCACATTAGTTTTGAGCGCTGTAAATGGAGTTCAAAACTGTTTGAATCATGCAAATATCCCCAGTGGTTCAAAAGTCATGAGAAATTAAAGCCCTGAAATTGGGGTTACAAAAGTGGACCTGATTTTCCTATTTAAAAAAAAAAAAGTCAAATCACAGTCCAATTAAAAAAATAGAAATTCAGTAATTTCTTCACCATTTCTTTATTTTTGGAGCAATTGTGATTAAAAAAAACTTGGCTTATGTTAAATTGTATGTTTTTTCTGATCCTAGACTCAAATTGTATATCTATGCTGTAACCCATTATTTAGAGAATAAGAGTTACAGAGAGCAGAAGAAGCTATGGAATATGAAGATTAGAGTCAAAGCAAGCCTAATTAGAACCCTTGAAACAATGCAGATTGCATAACGAGAATCTTGGAGAAATGATGAGGCTTACTGACACTTGAATTTTGGCAAAGACCAACAGTTAAAATTGGTGTGAAAAACTCCCAAATAGGCAATTCAAACTACGAATATGTGAAAATAATAAAGATGATGCTGAGAAATAAAGTGAATGTTGAGTTTAGTATGATTTTTACCAACTATGCTATGAGAGCAATTAGTATTGAAGAAATCTAGTTTCTTCAATACTAATTGCTCTCTCAGCGCACACCAAAGACAAAAAGGGGACAGGAGTTTAAGTCTCAATTTGTTTGTTTGTTTTGTTTCCAGTATGCATTGTTCCTTGCCATCATAAAAATAATGATTCACATGAGTTAAGATAAAAAAAAAAAAAAAAAGTAAAATACATCAGCATATGAGATTTTATTTAATATGTTTACATGTTAGGTAATTTATTTATTTTTAATAAACTTGAACATTTGCAATACAGTTTTTAAACTCTAAATTTAACCAACTTTG
Source organism: Doryteuthis pealeii (assembly GCA_023376005.1). Taxonomy (NCBI): domain Eukaryota; kingdom Metazoa; phylum Mollusca; class Cephalopoda; order Myopsida; family Loliginidae; genus Doryteuthis; species Doryteuthis pealeii. The sequence goes on along the minus strand of CM042163.1, from coordinate 20,373,974 downwards.
AAAAAAATTTTCTTTTATCAATAATAAAAAGTGGATACAGAAAATTATATTTTTAGATCATAAAATAAGAGAAACGAAATTATAAAATCGAAATGCTATTAAATTTCATAATTCATTTGCATTATTTCACTATAAAAAGAGGTTAATGGGTTATCTCCCCTTTTATGAATCGAATTTCATTTATAATTAGCTGCTTTTTTTTAATGTAAGGGAGGTAATTATGACTCGCTTCATATATTAAATTCATTTACCTAAAATCCGTTTTTGACAATGAATTTTTGGAGATTTCTTTTTTATTCATTTTGATAATTATTTAATTGGCTATTGTCTTATATAAAAAAAATTATACATCAATATTTTTTTTCTGCTTAAAAAAGGGGAGGGGGCTAAATTTTCAATAGTTTTTCTTCAAAACTTATACTTTGACTAAAATAAGGTTTGCATTAAATAGATATTTATTTCCAGAATCTAAAAGTATAACATTTTAAACTTAACATCAGAATATTCATTTTTTAAATGAATTTTATATATTAATTTTTCATAGCAAAAATACTTAAAGTTTTGAAATAAGATAACTGATGCATTATAAAATTCATTGATAAATATATACTGAAAATTTCATTAAAATCAGATAATTCCCTGATTTTTGGTAAAAAAAAATTTTTTAATCGCTAATGTTACATTAATTTTGTAAACACACTATTAATTTAAAGAGCGTTTATGGCCGAACACGATTGAAATTGACCAAAAAAATCGTTTTAAATGTATTAAAAATGAATTGTATGTGTAATATTTTACTTCTTTATTTTTTTTATTGGTCATTATGTTACTACTTATCTATTTCGACGAAAGTTTAACCTTAAATAATAGATTTAATTAATTTTAATTCGTTTTTAAAAAACTGTAGCAGCCGATTTTTGGGTATCCCTAATATATACTAAATGACCTGTGAATCCATTGATAACATGCTGTTATTATTTAGGAAGGAGTGATGTGTTTGAATTAACATTTTTTAGTTATGTCTGTTATATCGAGAATTTCATTGATTAAAAAATGTCCTGCACAAAATTATCGTTCACTTGCAAATTGCTTTATTTTCTCTGAGCATCTTAGGATGCTAATAAAAATCTAGCTATAAAGTGCTGTGTTCACTATGTTATTGTTATGTATGTATTAGCACAGTACACATAAAAATGATGTGATTATTTATGTATCAGAATTTCTGCCTAGAATGAAAACTCTGAAAATGCCACTCACAATCAGCTAGCAATTTAGTACTCAGTGAAAATTGTTAAAACACACACACACACACACACACACACACAATGGTTTTTATGGATTTATAGTAATTTTCTAAGGTGAATGATCTTTGATAGGATATTGATTATCCACCTATATTTTCCACATTCTTCTCAGATATTCCCATTTTCCTAACTTCCATTTATAAAACAAACTGATATTTTTTCAAAAGAAACTTTTCATTGAATGCAATGAACTTTTTCAAATCATAATTCATAATTATTACATCTAATCAAGATGTTCATTGTGTCACTTTGAATTTAGCCCAACAAAGATTTCTAGTCAAGATAGAAAAACATTCAGATCAAAATAAAGTCAATAATTATATCAGGAACTCTTATTGATCCAAGATCAGATATCATTTATAAATTAATAAATGTGTTATATTCTCAATTCATTTAATCAATATTAAAAATTTTAAACTTTAATAAACTGATAAATTTTACAGAATAATTTCAAATACACTTTTAGTTTATCCATAAAAAGAAAAAAAATTTAAACAATAAATATTTATTTTTTAACATAATCTCCTTCCTTTGGGGAATCACAAAGATTGAACATTATGCAATAAAAATTTCAGTTCAAAATATGTCACTGTTGGTCTGGTAGATCATTATTTGTGACTTTGATCCTTACTGGGTGCATATATATATATATATATATATTTGTTCCAAAAGTAAACTTAGTAAATAACTTCTAACAACCATCATATTTTTGTATTTTTACTGCAATGAGAAGCCAGAATCAACAAAAACTTTTCAAAAGACTTAAGCCAGGCAGGTAATCTACAGGATAGGTTATTTGATAGCGATGAATGATATAAATGAATGGATAAATTTTTTTTTTGGGGGGGGGCATCCCTTATGACCTGATGTACCTTCAATTTCCCCTATAAGAAAAAAAAAATGTGTAGGAGGAAGACAAAGTGATGTGTAAATCCACCAATAATATTCTAAATGTCTCTCTTGTGACACTTGTGTATTTACAAGCTTTCTATTTTGAGATGACATCTTTGAAACTATGGAAGCCCAGAACACTATTTAATATACATTTTCTTGTGCCTAGGAAGCTCAAGCTTAATACAATTGCTGCTAGGGCAATTTTATACAGTATTAATCAACCATATCAACCTGGCACAAAAGTAAACATACACCACAGAGTTTGTTAGATTCATTTTAAACTTGTAAAAAGAAAATTCTGGCTCATACATTAATTACATTTTAGACTACACTCTAATTATAAAATTAGTGTCAGTAGAAAACTAAATATACTAACAGTACTTACTAAATATACTAGCAGTACTTACCCATATTACATATGGGTTATAAGATGATCGTTACCAAAAATAAAGGAGAGGTTCACTTTTATCAAAGTTTAGGATAATTATATTTATTTTTTATGTTTAATTTGGTTTTGTTTTGTTTTTTACTAAGGGTTACTGGCATCTTTATACTGAGCACGGTATGATGTAAGACGGCTTTGATGTCTCAAAAAAAAAAAAACTAAAAATTAATAAATATTCAAATAGATATTTAATTTTATTATTTTCCAGACTAGGGAGGGGACCTAGATTTAAAAAGGATGGATAGAACCAAATTTTTTGTTGTGACTAACTGGAACCAAGAGAATGTTTCTGAAAATTCCAAAAACTTTCAAGTTATTATCAGAGGTTTCCATTTACAATGTAAGTGTAGAGATGCTGATAGGTACATGTCCTGCATCCCTGACGCACAAAAATTTAAAGGGTAAAATCATATCCATGCGTCCCAGTGTTTTTCTTTTTTCTCCCCTCACCATTTCAAGCTAACTGTAAATACATTTCAATAGTTTCTTAGAAACGAATTACACAGGTTAGGTTACAAGGTAGGTGTTAGATGGCTTTAGTTGTTTCTCCAGATCATAAATACAATCTATTAAGAAAAGTTGGGACCCATAAATTTTCCTGGGGACTCATTCAAAGCAAATATGTGAGTCCAGGATGTACTAAATCAAAAAGCTATCAGCATCATTGTAAGTGTAATGTTAAATTGGACCCTTACTTTGTGTTAAGCAAAATCTTTATCTTTTTTTTTATTTAACCAAATCAAAAAGACATCAGGCTCAAAATTTCCTAGCCACAAACCAAAATTGACATTTGTTTTCTATCACTTTTTTCTGGTCACTGGGAAATTAAAATTCAAAAACATCTTATGTTTCTATTTGTAGTAGATGAGATGGACACCAGGGGAACAGAAACATTTATTAATTTATATTCAATAATTCAAATAAAAAATACAGTAAAATCTTGACTTGCCAAAAATTTAGATGAAATCCCTGTAGATTCAAATTAAACAGGATCCAAGAATTGATGTTGTTTATGATTTTCATATAAGATAGGATTGGTTATGAATAGTGCAAATGGGGGGCCATTTTAGGCATTTCTACTGGAATTAGTAGTATCATGCCTTTCCAAAGGGCCATTTCACAAGGGGTTCTGAATTCAAAAATGTTCTCCTCTTAGACTGGTTGCCAATCAAGTCCAAAAGTTTGTTAAAAAAATTGGTCTAGAAAATATAGTCTTCCAAAATTTAGTTATCAAGTATGTTGTCAATTATTTATATAATGGTCATTACTATGAATGAGTTTGGCTCTCACTGGGTTCCTCATACTTGTGACCTTGTGCCAAAACTAATTAATATAATCTTATTATAATGGAGATTGTGTGTTTTTCTGTCTGTAACCGAAACTATATTACTACTCAATTCACAGTTCCCTTAGTTATTTACATCACATTCTCCATGATTTTATTTTTATTTAAACCTCAATGAATAATAAAATTGTTTTACATTATTAAGACTTGACCATATCTACATACTAATAATACGCAATTGTATTTATATATACAACAAAATACTGGTTTACAATGTGAATGGGAAGGCTAATTTGCATATTGATCTTAAAAAATTGATTTTAATAAATATATGCTAAGTATTATTGATTTCTAATTGTTTGGTTTTATCTTATTGAATATGAGCAAAAATCTCGGGGATAAATCTTAAAAGAAATTCATTAAGAAGAAGAATTAACTGTAATATTATTCTTTACTTCCTATTTTAAGTAAAGAGTTAAATTAGGAAAATTTACCAATGAAAGACGGGAGTAATGGAAAATGATGGAAGAGTTAGTTTCAAAGCTGTTCTATTTTTCGATAATACCCCCTCTGTTCCAAATCTTTTTATTTGCATTCTTATTCAGTTTCATTAGCCTTTCTAATTTAATATGATATTTTATTATATTAAAACTTAAAAACTTGCACCCGGAGGGTGCATAAATTTGCTAGTCCTTTTAATTTTCATAATTTTCTGAAAGCAAATTTTCTATTTTCCCCAAAGCATGTGGGGATGGGAGGGGGGATTCATACCTTAGACTGGTACAGGAAGTATAATGGTTATTATCAAAGAAAATGGAATCAAAAGTTCAAATTCTGGATGAGGCTGATTGTGCTTCACTTCATGCTAATACCATTAGGAAAGATATAAATCTCTCTCTCTCTCCCCACCCTACAGCTATGGGTAGACTGGGTTCTTTGGCCTTGGTAGGGGACATTGCTCTACTGGAAATGTAAACATTATAATTTGTACATTTCAATTTTTCAGTGACTGGAAAAGATTCACAGTTCATAACTTTGGTTCATAGTTGGAAAAGTTCTAGTTAACTGTCTACTTTATATTTTAAACAAAAAGATAAAGTTTCAGTTTAGTTAATCTGATAGGCACTAAGTAAAGGTCCAGTTTAACAATATACTTACATTGTAAATCAAAACTCTTACAGTTTAGGATTTTTTTTAAACTGATATGCAGGTAAATTTAATACAAAATGTCATTTAATAATGATTTCTAAATGTTAGAATCATGAGTCAAGAATTCTTAAGAGAATGATCTGCAAAACCAAGATATTTATAGAAGGAGATATGTAGTAAGCTTAGTTTAGTCTGACACAAGGTTAAAACAACAGAGTACTCAGTAAAGAGAAAACTTACAATTAATGACTGGCAAGTCTACTTTCCTAACAAATAATCTATAACAAGAGACATATAAATGTTTACTAAGCTAAGTCTGGCACAAGAACATAATTGAGCACTCACTAAGGATTGAACTCCTTACACTAAGACTATTTTGCTATCTTATTTACATTAGTAAACTGTTTACAATGTCATTACTACATCAAAATGATCTCTGACTCACCAATATGTATGTATACCAGTTATTTCCCCCCATTATTTTATTTTAAAATGTCAACTTTGACAGAAGGTGAAACTTGAGTCCTCTTTCACTCCAATTATTATGGATTTTTCTCTTTCTCTTTGAGAATAATAAAACTAAAGCTAAGAGTTTTTGTGGGGAGAAGCGATAGAGAAAAAACCTAACATGATAGAAGAAAAACGACTATAGTTTTGAAATCAGCATGCCAATTTTAGTCTAAATTAAATGAAAAATCAAACTCAACAGAAATTATGTTCAAAATTGTTCCCCAGTTTTATTAAATATTGAACTAACATTTTTCAATAGTTAATGACTGACCATTTATGTATGGTTATTTGATTTATGTAGAGGAGATATCTTATTATAATGGAGATCCGGTGTCTAACTGAAACTACATCACTGCTTACATCACAATATCCACAGGAATTCCGTAAGTTTATCAATGAGTATTGAATTTATAGTCAAAATCATTAATATACAAAGAATATATCTCATTTATTAACAAAGTCTCTATGAAAATTTGAGTTGGATTTGCCTCAAAACAGCCCATGTTATTAGTGCATTTAAAATCCTGCAATGTGTCTTATATATCACTAGGAAATAAAGGTTTACATAATATATGGTGTGGTTAATTTGCACACAGGTTTTACAAAACTGGGTTTAATAAATAATTACTTGGTGTTATTGATCTCTAATATTATTGTTTTATTCTTCAATCCTATGAATGATTTTATATAGAAACCAATTAAAATATAATTAAAATAAGTATAATCTTTTTATATGAATTCTTATTCAATTTCATTAGTCTTTCTAATTTAATATATTTTATTACATTAAAACTTAAATACTGGAGGGCACATATTCTTGCTAGTCCAAATAAAAATCTCATGAATTTCTTGGTTACAGAGTTTTTCTTCTACCATGCTATTAATGTGATACAAATAAATAAATATTGTTTCATATCCATACTAATGTATTAAACAACCTGAATTTTATACAGATTGCTCCGATATGTATGCATGACACATATATATATATATATACCAACCCCTCCACACAAGCAGGATGTGACACAAAGTCAATTTCTTAAGCGGTGTTTAATAGGTTTGAATTCAGAGTTTTCCTTCTCCTAGACTGATCACCTAAGGTTAAAGAGCCCAGTCTGCCCTGCTATTTACCCATAGCTGGAGGAAGAATATACAGATTCATACCTTTTCCAGGGTATTAGCACTGTGTGAAATGCAAACAGCCAGTCCCAGATTTGAACTTGGGTCGACGAGTCTATTGCCTATGACTAACTATAAGACCACGCATCCCCTTGATGTATGACAAATAGAGAAACAAAATATTTGAATGCATATATTTGGAAATATGAAAATAATTACAACCCCATTAATAATTTGACATGAGGTGTGTATATAATGTTTTTTGTCTTACGTTCTCTTTTGGCTGAGAAGAGTCTGGTCAATTACCCCAGCATTCATCTGATCTACAAATTACCATTGGTTTGCAAGAATAAGAGAAAGGTTTATGATTAGAAGATGATATTCTACAGGCCAATGGCTCTTCTTTCTAGATCAAACAGCTGATGGATTTAATCAAGATTCTGTTAGAAGTTATAAAGTTTAGAGTCTCAAAAAGACATAATCTTTTTTCATTTGTTTATAACTTGGACTCTTCATTGCTGTCATAGAAATAATGACAAAAAAAACAACTGTAATAGACGAAAGAAAATAGAAAAATGAATAAGAACTTCCCAAGTTGTTAAAATTTCTCAATGAAACTATTGGCTTCCTGATGTAACTTGTAACAAAATAAACAGATCTTTTTTTTTTTTTTTTTTTTTTTAGATGAATCATTATTTTTCAACAGAAAAATGTTTTCCAATTTTGACATTTTTCAGTCCCACTGATTGGCAAACAAAGAGAAAGACACCCAACTCTCTATTCACACATTTTTTAAGAACCGCAAAATTACAAAAGGATGCTGAATAATTCTAGATTAGACTAAGAAGAGAATCACCAAAAGCCATGAAATATACATGCTATATCACATAGGATGTGTGTTTAAAAATACAAGGTGCTCCCAAAGAGGATTGGAGTCAGTAATGATCTGCAAGACAAGATTGCTTACCATTATTCTACATCAAGATATACAACCTATCTCATTTGGCACACTGGGGGGGGGGGTAAGTTCCTTTAACTCTTCAAAAAAATCATTTCCTTCTTGGTTAGGCTAAAAACCTTTCAGCACCATCATATAATTACAGGATCTGCCAACATCTGAGAGGTTATTATTAAAATAGCTCATTAGCCAATTGAAAACAATTTATTCTTCACAGCTATCTTTTCCATGATTTTCAAATCTTTAAAAATGATTCAATAAAACAAAAGAAATGAGGAAAATATGCCAAAGAGAAATTAGATTTTAAATGATGAAAATTTAATGACAGAAAAATAATTCTCAAATGATTATGCTTTTCGGATACTGACTGGGTAATACATTGCTTAACTTTTAGGATTTAACAAGCATCAGTGTGCTTGCAATGACAGTTCAGTAGTAATTCATACAACTGTAAAGCATAAAATATAAACTACAATTCCTGTAGGGATTAAACTGAAATCAAAACTGTTGTCAAACAAAAACAAACAACAAAGGTAGTGTTACATATATAAAATCATCACTATAAACATGTAACAAATATTTGTGGTTCCTTTTTTGGCAAAAAGAAATCATGGCATTCAACCTTAAAGAATCCTTGAAGAGTTCAACTTCTAAGAACTCTTTTTGGCATTTTTCCAAAAACAACCAAAAACAAGCTAGTACAATTCCACTCATTCAAATCACATACACCAAAATGTTTTTTGAGGAGATTTTCCTCAAATTACCACAATTCCATCAAACTAGAAATCTATTTTCATATTTTATTCAGGCAAGTTTACTTAATAAAATAGTTGGGTTTTTTTATTTACTTTCATTTTATTATTATTATCTTCCCATCAAAACGATTAAAGAATGTGTGGTTTATATAAAATGCAAGGCCACATATGTGGTGTGATGCACCCAAAGAGGATTGAAGACTAAAGTACTAATGGGCTGCAAGAGTGTATATGATTATTCTACAATAAGTTACACCTTTCTGATATTTAGTTTAGTCTGACATATGATCACATTTTAGGTGGTGTTAATGGCCTAACAGTTAATGGTATGGAGAATGGTAAAGCAGTGACAGTTTGTATTTACTTTGCACTAATACCAATGGGGAAAGGCATGAATCCATTTCTCCCTGAAGACATGGGTAAATAGCTAGGCAGTAAGAACTTTCCATCTTTGTAAAGAAAAATCTACCTTGGGCTTAGAATAATTTATCAAGTCAGGGATCATGCTGCTAGTACCATGTAACCCAATACAACCTGTCAAATGTTACTTGAAGAAATGAGCACCATCAAGTAACAACCATTGCCCTCAGAGAATATATAAACAGGAATTATTTGGCATGTTACCCCTGATGATTTCATAGATTATGGGAAACGTCCAATTTAGTCTGGCACAAGGCCACATATGTAAGTCAATCATTCCATTATTTTTTCTTGTCTAATTCAGTAGGTTGGAAAATCTGCAGTATTAAGACCACACATGTGCCCTTCTAAATGATAAAGTGCAGTTCTGTTGAAAATTGAACCTTCACCCTTTTCACCAATTCAAAAAGAATCATTAGTAAAAATGTTAGTAAAGTTTTTCATTTCTTTTAAGTAAAATAAAACTTTTGATTTTGTTGTAAACAGACTAAAACATTTATTGAGCATTTTCTTCAAAATACACAATAAATTTTAATGTGGCCATTATACATGAACAGGTTCCTCACACTGGCTTAAAACTATTTTAATGTCTAAAAAGAAATGTTAGGATGGCTACAAATTTCTGTTATGGTTAATGATGATCAAAGTTTCTGTGGCTGAATTGATTAAGACAACGTCCATGACAGAGATCCAAGATGTGGAATTAGAGTTGAAATCTCTTGAAAAGTCTAATTCAAATTCTGCACAATTTGTTTTGACAATTAAAAAGTCTATCAACCTAAAGTGATTCTCAATTTCCATTGTGTTATCAATTTAGACCTTCACAACAGGCTATGTTAGCCTTATTGCTGTAAGAGATACTTTTACAAAACACAATCTTCATTTTTTTCCATTTAAGTTTTTTGGTAAATTTATATTTCATTTATTTTTATTAGGTATGTGTTAATTCACAAAATTTTAAAATAAAAATCAATGATTTATTTCAAAAGGTTATTTATAGTTTAAAATTAATGCAATTATTATGCATGTATTCTGTGGAATTTCTATAGTTACAGCTGGTTATATAGAATGTTTATCAGCAGAGACAAGTGAGTGTGTGTGTGTGTGTGTGTGTATGTGTGTGTGTGTATAGATGCTTGTAAAAAGTGAGTGTGTGTGTATAGATGCTTGTAAAAAGTAATGTGAAAGTAGCAAAGAAATAGGAGTTCACCAATGCTGCTGCTGCTGCTCAGATCAGTGTTTTGGTTTCTTTCCAAAAATATTCTAAGATAGATTCACTTTCATCATTTAGCTGAACCTTCTTTTTTTTTTTCAGAGCACTGACATTATAAAGTGCATGTAACTCGTTCATTGGATGAAGAAAGAAAGATACTTCACAACATGATGCAATTGGGTAAAAGCCAAATTTAATAGGATATAAAAGATGAGAGATTTAAATATAAATAACTGCATTTAGTACAAGAAAGTCTCAGCTTTTTGTACTTTTTATCTTTTAGTAAAATAATATCAGAAATAAACAAAACGATTGCAGCATGCAAAACTGGAGGAGGAGGAGGGGGAAAAGTTTAGTTTATGGTATATTAGTGCTTCAAACAGGATAGCCCAGCAATGAATCTATTTTCATTTTGTTTTAATATACAAAAAGTTTTATAGAAATATAATACTTAGATTCATCATCCAGATAAGAGTAAATTTCAATCTTTTTTTTTTTTTTTTACTGAACAAGTTAAACAGTTAATTTCCAAAGATTACAAATCGGCCATAACTTGACAGCCTTGTGGTTAGAGGAGAAAAAAACTAAAAATATGCTTGATGGCTAAATTGAAGCTTGTTGAATATCTAATTTTGGGATTTCTATAAATTAGGGAAAATTAAATCTTATCTGGATTGCAAATATAAGTATTACATTCCTGTATTTTTTATCAAAATAAAATTAAATTCTTATGCATAGGTTATTCTGTACATTATATACCAAACAAATGTGTATGTTATTTTGTACCAAACATAAATGTATGAACTTTGTTGTATCAACAAAGGTGGATCATTAAGTCTTTAACATAAAATTTGATATATGTATTAGACAATCTGTGAATCCATTATGTTCCTATTGTAGCAACAGTCCATGATGAAATTGTTGCTTCTATTTAGGAAGGAGTGAAAGATTCTAATTAGATTTTTATAGCTATCTCCATTCTATCAAGAATTTGGATAATTAAAAATTACATTAATTGCTAAAACACAAATTGCACAAAATTATTATCAGTTGGAAATTGGACTGGAAATTACTTTATTCCTTAGACTAGAGCATTTTTGCTCTAATAAAAGTCTCTCTTTGCTGTTTATGGTTATATATATATATATATATATATATATATGAGAATTTTATCAATATATGTATGAGGTTACAGATTTATTAACACATGGACATACCATATTGTTCATTCTTCAGTGTATCAATTTTTGAAACATTATTTTAAAACCATTACATTCTTCTGTAATTATAAAGAAATATAATTCCTATTTGTCCTATTATTATTGTTGGTTTTATGGTATGCCAACTCATGTTGGGCTATTTCATACCAAATGTATCTTTACAATCATTTTAAATAGGTAAACACTTCATATTTAGTTGCAATATAAATGTTTTAAGAACCAATGTATTAATGTAGTTCAAAATCATATCAAACATGAAATAATAGGACTGGTTAAAACTGATTGTGTTATTTTATTGAAAAGGAAGGAGAATTGTTTTCAGATCTGGTGACGAGGTTGATTTCCAGTCAAAGAGCAAACATCTGCACATTTGTGAAACTTGTCTATTTTGCATATTTTAAATTAAAACTTGGTGATTACGAAATTAAGTGTTGGATCCCTCACAAGATGTGCAAGCAGTGTACAAGTGCAAGTTTATGGATGTGGATCAAGGGAACATGTGATAAATTGGCATTTGGTATACCTATGATTTGGCGAGAGCCAAAATATCATTGCATAGGACGTTACTTTTAATGAAAATCTCACCATATAACAACAAAAAAAAACAAATTTAAAAATGAGTATCCTAGTTTACCATCAGCTATACGTCCAGTGTCTTATTCAACTGAAATCCAAGTGCCAGTTTTCATTCAACCTCCCTCTCTTGAAGATCTCAATTATGATGAAGAACTCAATGACAGAAATCATTGAAATTTTGAAACTGAAAATGTCTCAGCTCATAGGGGATTCGATCAGTATCAGTTGAATGATTTGGTACAAGTTTTGGGACAATCAAAAAAGGTTTCAGAATTCCTAGAATCAACATTGGATAAAAAAAAACTTTTTTGAAAAAATATCAAAAGGTATTCTACTTTTCATTAAAAGAAAGTGAATTTCTGCAGTACTTACGAGGTGACAGTAGGTTTATGAATTGCCATGACATACAGGGTTATCTGGAGGAATTGAGAATTCCAATCTACAACTCAACTGAATAGCAACTGTTCATCAAAGTGGAGCTTAAAATGTTTCATTTTCCACAATGTTAATTTATATGGTGCAGTCCCAATTAGTCATTCAGTTTGTCTTCATGAAAAATATAAACACATAAAGAGAGTCATTGCAATATCACAAACATAGTTGGATCATCTGTGTTGATCTTAAAAGGGTATGCTTCTTTTTTGGTCAGCAATACAGATTGCTTTCTGAGCAAGTGGGGCAATAGAGCTTGAGAGAAGCATTGGGTGTAGAGGAATTGGGCTCTAAGATTTGACCTCAAATCTGTTGATCCCAACATTCTATATGAACCATTTGTTGACAAAGAAAATTATACTCCTACTTTGCACATGAAACTACATCTCTTGAAGCAATTCATTAAAGCATTGCCAACTGAAGGCAACTATTTCAAGTACCCCTTTTTAGAATTTCCTGGACTGTCACAATTGAAAAACTTCATTTGATGGCCTACAAAATCGGCAATTTATCAAAGAGGAACATTTCATGTAATGAACTCGAAAAGAATATTTGGTTATCATTTAAAGACGTCAAGAACATTCTTGGAAATGCACAAGCAAAACATTACACTGAAATTGTCTAGAAATTATTGGACAGCCACAAAACACTCGATTTCAATATGAGCATCAAGTTCCATTTTCTGCATAGCCATCTTGCTAACTTCTTGGAAAACTTTGGTGTGGTTAGCAATGAGCAAGTTGAATGATTCCCCCGAGATTTGAAATTCATAGAGGAATGGTATCAAGGTATTAGGGGGATGTAAATATGATAGCTGACTATTATCGGAGCCATAAAGTAAAATGCTCCACATATTGAACACTCTAGAAAAAAAATATACATGTAAATTTTTAACAACTTGCACGTAATTTGACTTACAGTAACAATATCCTTTGTATGAACAAAATGAATTTGGACCAACATTACAGACAATTACTTTTTTTATTATTTTCCATTGAAAATTTTAAAAACATTCTATAAAATTTGTTACAAACAGTATTTTAATGTCTTTTAAGACCAAGCAAAGGTATCCTGTTATTCAAAAAATTATGTAATAGAGAACAACTGGGGTAATTTTTGGATTCAGAGTCAAAACGTTAGTAAAAAATAAGTGTCAGAGCTAACTCAACAAAAATTATGTTGCCTAGTGTAATGCTTTCATTTTATCTTCTTTTTTTACCCTTTATACATGTAAACATTATAGGTAGGTACAATGGGGCTGTGGTATTGGAATCATACTGAAGTTCCGACCCATAATAGTATTATATTACTTTATTTTTCTTGTCAGTTACTGATGTGAAAATGTACATCCTTAGAAATTTACTTTCTTTTTGGATAAGCTTCTTTTTTTTTTCAGGAAAATAATTTTGTTAGTTTTTGGATTTACATCATCAACCTTGGATAATAAACAATATTTTTACAAAAAACAAAAAAAATAGAAATCCAGAACAAAAAACAAGAAGTTTTTAATAATATTAAAAAGGTGATATTTGTTTTAAATTTAAAAAAAAAATCTATATGTTTATAGGTGCTTTATGTTTGTTTACAATTCTCATAATTCTACAAAAAAATTACTTTTTAATTTATATTATAGAATTGCAAAATGTGTAGCAAAATATTATTAAAATCTCTGTTGTCATCACATCAATTCATTCAAATCATATGGCAACTTTGATGATGATGTAACATACATGGTTGTACATTTATTTTTGCAGATCCTACACATTTTTCACAGTGCTCATATGTGCATGTGACACAGAGTCCACATAATTTTTTGAATAGTTAACTGTATTTGCAAGATGAAACCATAAAGATATTTGTAAAAATAAAATGAATTAATTTCCCTTGTTTAGGAGAATTTTATAATGAGAACACCACCAAATACTAATGGCTAAAAAAAGAATAATTTTTACTTTGTGATTAAAAGAAAGACTTGCAGTTATGAAAATATGCATATTTTAAAACTGAGATTAATTTTAGGTATATTTGTTAGATAGAAATAGAATTTTAATTGTAGAAAACAAACAAACAATTTAACACTAGACTCGCATATCTCGGAATATACACATGTTAAAAGTGAAATTAAAAACTATTTTAATCATTCTTAATATCTAATTTAGACACATTCCCTAGATAAAAAAAAATCATGTATAAGAAAAAAATATTTATTTTTCTTGTTTATGACAAGTTTATTTTGTGATTGGCTGACTTACCAGAAAAGAATTACCCTTAAAAAAAATCTGATTTCATAAAATTTAACATTAAAGGTGAAACTGGCAATTATTTTTATTTTTACTCTAGCTATTTTGTTCATTAACATAATTCAAACACAAAAAGTTTGTTTTTGTTTTTTTTAAAACATTTCAGACATCATGTCACATTTCCCTTTTTTTTTTATTTGAAAACATTCAATGATAAAATATAAAATAAATTTCCAAAGTGTCCTGTCTAATTTCCTTTTGTTAAATACTCATATATACTCTTAAGATGATTTGGGTATATAATAGACAGATTAGAGATGGTAGATCTTACTTGGTATACTTCTTACTGCTTATTCTGCTTGTTGATTGCTTCTTTTTCTTTGTCTAACTTGTCTGGCTGCCATCTTGTCTGGGCTGACTTCTATTAAGGGCTGGTTTTCTTCTTAGTTCTTCTTCCAGGGCTGGACATTGTCTTTTGTGTTTAATTGATACAACAACAAGACTTGATTGTACTTGATCAAGTTTTTATTTTCTTAGCCCATATTGATTCTGCTGTTGGGATGGATCCTGAGAGAGCCGACAATTGTGTCTCTCTCCTTCGACTGCTAACTAAACTAACTATTCTCATGTGTCTGTACTGGAGGTCATCTAAAATGTCAATCATAATCTCCAACTATTATGGAAAATTACCCACCTCTGCTTTTAAATCTAACATATCTTAATTCAAATTCTACAGATACGTTCACAATTTATGACTTCTCATAAATTGTAACACTTTTTTTCATCCTCTTCATTTTTTCCTCCTCCACAAATAGATTTTACATTTATTTTATAAAAAATAGTCAATTATATGTTTTTATCATATTTTTGTTCCATCTTTTCTTCTTACAATAGTATAAATGTTGATGAAATTTAATTCTATTAAAATCTGAAAGTCTTTTTCAGCCATTTTTCTTTAGATATGGTCACTCATTAGTAATAGCACTAAACCAAATGGTTTCAGTTTCACTAAGAATTTTGATGCGGTTTTCTCGGTGTGCAGATGAAAAATTTTTTTTTTTTCGGTTAAACCGCCCATCTCTTATATACATATATATATATGGGTGGCAAAATATGGAAATAAATCTGATGGTATGTAGAAATAGGATAAAACAAAGTATTCCAAAAGATAAATTTATTTATAAAAAGGGGATATCAACATTAAAACGTTTCAATTTGTTATAAAACCTTCATCAGGACATTAGGAGGATTAAAGTGCTGTCTAAACTGAGAATTTTTCTAAATGAAAATGAAAGATGAGAAAGTATTAAATAAAAATTTTTTTTTTTTTTTTTTCTTTACAAGTAACATGATTGGTATTTGAAAGAAGATTTGAAATGTAACATATTTTCCCAAAATGATATAATATAAATAAATGTAAATTAAAAAGAAAAAGAAGTAGAAAAACTGATCATGGGGGTGATTCCATGTCAAATCATCATGGCAATGTCACCCTTCAATTTTTCTGAAATTTTGTCCATATGTTAAGTATGATAAAGTAAGACAATCCCCAAAAGTTGAGCTTCTAATTCCAAACATTGGCCAAGTTACATCAATTTCTAGCTCTCGAAATTTTGGGGCTAGTGCAAAAATCGCCACCTTTTGTCTGTAAAATGAGTTCTAGAGCTTCCTTACTTCTAAAAATTGGTTTAGAAAAACTTTTTATCCAAGGAATCCAAAAATGCTATCAAAAAGTCTCAATTAAAAGGAGCTAAGTATTAAACATGTATCTACAGCTGTGACTGTAGATTACTCTGACTGAACCTCTACTGAGGAGTAAGACCTCCTTCCAATTGGGCAACCTGTAGTGGTGACCCGTGATGCTTATGGATGGAATTCTAGTGGCTGAGCAGTCCATGACATGTAACACTCCACTTTGACCATTAATTGGGCTAGACGGTCGGTCAGAGATGTACATCCAGTCAATTGGCTGGTCATGTCAAGCCCTAGCACCTATATGATTGTCCCTACCGTATTGCTCTTATGGCAAACTTCCATCCCTTTTTATCATATATTTGCTAAAAGGCGATGGCTGAGTGTCAGTGTTCTGGGTATGATGTTAAACTGCATCTAGTGGTGAGGTTCCAATTCTGGAACTCTGGTGTGTAGTACCCCTTCATTGCCATTATTCCCAGGTCCATTTTGATCCTGAGGGGGTAATATCTATTAGAGTCCCATCTATCCATTAAATAGATTATAAAATGAGTTTTAAAAAACATGTTTAAAAATTGAGTTTAAAAAATTTGTATACCCAATAATAATGAATAAAACAAACATGATTTCAATATAAATTAACCAAAGGGTTGATACGTGTTGTAAAAACCAAACAAACAACCAATATGTCTTTATTTGTAGGATGAAAATTTTGCATATTTATTCAAATTAAAATTATTTGTTTATTAAATATCTAACAATAGACAAAGCTAAGAATTTGTGTATCATAATATTCATTTATTTTAGGAATAGTCTCTTTTTGTTGTTTACATTTATAATATTAAAGGCATCTCATTGTGGTGTAATGGCATGCAAGTTAGTCTCACATATCCATTACTGAATAGCAAGTTTGATCCTTGCTAGATGCCCTTTACTTACAACCTTTTGTCATATCCTGTGACAAATGGGTTAAGTTAAGAAAAGGACATGCAATCAGGGTGTAGTTAGCAAGCTAGTCTCGCTGTTCCATTAATACAGAATAGCAAGTTCAATCCTCACTGGATGCCCCATACTTACAACTGTGTCACATTCTACCCATGACGAATGGGGTGAGTAAAGAAAAGGACGTCCCATCATTGTATAAGGTAGTTTCATAGATCAATTACTACTGAATAGCAAGTTCAATCCTTGTTGGATGCCACATACTTGTAAACTCGTGATAAACAGTTTTGGGTAAATAAGGAAGTAATCATAGCATAGCGTAATGGTTAGCATGCTACTCTCAGATCCATTACTATTGAATAGTGAGTTCAGTCCTCACTGGGTGTCCCATACTTATGACCTTGTGTCACATCCTACCCATGATGGTAAATATCCACATTTAAAATATCATTTGAAAAAATGTAACCCTAAACAAGTGAGTGGTTTAAAACAATGTTACAATGGTAGAAAATGTACTTGTTTAATTCTTTCTGGGTTTTTCCCTATCAAAATTTATCAATAAAAAGAAGCTAAGAATTTAAAATTTATAATCATTCGTGTTACAATTTTGTCCTTTGTTTATATTTAAAATAGCATTTTTGGGGGTTTTTTTTTAAAGAAAAGGAATCACTTTGTTTGATCCATTACTAGTGAATAGTGAGTTCATTCCTTACTACATGCCCCACACTTGCATCTTTGATTCAAATCCTTTCCCCGTGGTGAATGGGAATTGAGTAAATAAGCATCACATTGTTGTGTAATGGTCAGCAAGCTCTTGTTGCCGGTCCATTACTACTGAATAGAGAATTCAATACTTGCCGTATGCCCCAAGACTTGCTACACTGTTTCACAGCTGTGGCAAACAGATTGGGTAAAGAAAAGGCTGTTCCATCATGGTTTATTTGTTAGCAAGGTAGTCCCACATATTCATTACTGCTGAATAGTAAGTTTGATCATCACTGGATGCCCCAGACTTGTGGTCTCGTGTAAATACTCCACAATTATTAAATTATCCCCAAAATTTATGAAATCTGACAATAAATTACGCACTTAAAAACATGTTATTAAAAGTTTTAAAAAAAGTTTCTTCTTAGAAATAAAAATTACACACATGTTTGTAACTTTTTAGCCAAGTAATGTCCAGTTTTTCATTGAAAACATTAAGAAATGTTTTTGACTGACAAAGCTTTCCTTTAGTCTAAAGAAAAATAAGTTGAGCGAGATATGTTAAAACTATGGAAGGCAATAATTGAAATAATCACTAACTCAAAGTGATAAATAAAAAATTACAAAAAATCAGGGAATTATTTGATTTTAATAAAATTTTCACAGTTGACTTATTAATCAATGAATTTTATAAAGCATCAGTTATTTTATTTAGAAAATTGCGGATTTCTTTCAGGTTACTTGTACCCCCCCCCCTCTTTTGGGATTGATAACACTCATGCTATTTAGCGCTATGTCTATATATTAAAATTAATTTCTTTTTAATTACAAATATCAATAAAGAAATGAATGTACCTTTCTTTTAAATTTCTGAATCGTTTCAATCAAACTGATTCAATGGAAATAAATTGAAATTCTTTAAAATAAATACAACTATTAGAGTAATCGATAGCAACATCTAGAACAACAATTTTTATACCTAATTAATAGATAAAATTCATTTAAAATATAATTTGCATAATTTTAAGTTTTAAAATTCATGTTTTTAGATTCTAAAAACATATTTATTTAATAACAAGCTTACTGAGTAGGGTGTTAACTCTTAACATCCTATTGAGAATTTTCTAAGTCTATAATGATTTATAAGAAAATGGCTAAAAATGGCCTTTTCATTTAAAGTTACCTGTTTTTACCCTTAAGTTTGATATTAAATTTAAACAAAGTCTATTGTTTCGGGGGAAGATTAGGAAAACAAATGTGACTTTCAGATGGGTGGAATGAGGTGGTATAGGACGTTAAGAGTTAATTGAAAAATCTCAATTTAAAAGTTAGCCTTCGCCTTTTAAACAGAACAAATATTGATGTATAATTTTTTCACTGATAGTCTAAAAGGAAATTGTATTTCATAAACAGAGTAAAAGAAATTCTCAAACAAATTTTTTGGTACTTATTTTCTACCAAAATTGCTCCTTTAAAAAAAAAAAGATTTTTATTCACACCTTTAGTCTTTTGTCTTTTTATTTATACAGTAATTAGTTTCAATTATATATAACCTCATTAATATTTCGCACCCCCCAAAATAGGGGGGGGGGTCAAGTTAAGTAACCTGAAAAAAATCAGAAAGTTTTAAATAAAATAACTGATGCATTATAAAATTCATTCATTGATAAATCAACACTGAAAAGTTCATTAAAATTAGATAATTCCCTGATTTTTGATAAATTTTTTCAACCGTTGGTGGGGGGTGGGGGGTGATTTGATTTTGTAAAATATGTCTGTGAATCAAAAATGTTGGAACCTAATATAGACACAAACAGATTGAGATACAGAGCGATAAACTCACCAACAGAAAGAGAGAGAGAGAGAGACTGACATAGATAGAGAGAGAGAGACGAACAGAGAAAGAGAAAGATAGACCCAAACTGAGAGAAAGAGAGAGACAGACCCGAATTGACTGAGAGAAATGAGAGATAGATATGAACAGATATGGGTGAAAGAGAGAGTACCTAGCTTATTGTTAAAGTGATGAAATGTATCAGTCTAAATCATTTCCTTTTTTACCAAATTTTTACTTATTTTATTTTTACTTACTGTGAAGACTTCTAGAAATTGGTTGATTTTGTTTAATTATTGAATTATATCACTTAATTGATAAAAATAAAAAATTTTGTGTTTCATAATTATAAATATTAATGTGTATGCAAGATTTCAAATCTGAATGCCATCTCTTCTCGGCGTTATAAAATGACACATACATACCATGACATTCCTTTATATATATATATATACTAGCTAAAGTACCCAGTCCATGACCGGACTAAAAAAATAGGAACACCAAAGAGTGAGTGGGGAGAAAATAAGAGATAGGTATACCCAATTTCGGTTCATTTTTTTAATATCTCATAAAATAAAATAGGGGATGGGGATTTGTAGACCTCGTAAAAAAAATATTTCCCCTAATATATTTTCATGAAAATCGGACCATTAATTGATTTTTCATAGTATATTTTAAAAATCCTCTTGTTGTAAGTTGTTTTTGGCTACATTAAATTTCACTTCAGTATCGATGCAAAAATGAAGACATTGTTTTTCAATCATAATTTTCATTATTTCCGTAAACTGAAAATTTTTTTTAAAAATCATCAGGTGTTTGTTTAATGTTTCCTCTTTTGAATGGAAAATTTTTTTTCAAGATAATATTAATTTTTATGCAAGTTTCATTGTGTTAAATATAGGGGGGGGGGTAAATGTCACAAGGAAAATTGGTGGTAACTAATAAGAGATAATTATTTATCAAATTTTTTTAAAAATCGCCAAGAATTGTCTAATGAATAAACAGTCGAAATAAATGTTATATTCGAAACAACACAAATATGAATGAATTAATGTAACTTCTAAAATTTAAAAAAAAAATGTTAATAAATGATTAAAAGAAATCTCGAGATAAGGGCTGAACTTAAAAAACGGTCGGAAAATTAGGGTGACCCAAAAAAACAGAACCCAAATTATTTATTTATTTTCCCATTAAACTAACCCTAAACTCCAACCCCAACCCTAATCCTCCCTAGTTAATGATAAATTAAATAACAAATTTTCTTATTCAAGTTACGTACATTAGAATCATTTTTATTTTATGTTTACGAAAGAAACAAAGCTTAACTTAACATTTCAAACACTGTTTCTTACAAAATGTTAAGTTAAACTTTTTCATATAATTTATTCAACTACATCGTATTTTTATTTAAAAAATTTTGTTATTGTTATTACAACTATATGTTTACTTATTTACGAAATAAGTAGTTATATAATTTAACTACCTATTTTTGTAAAAACCTTTTTTTTCTAAAACTTTTTTATATATATGAAAAAATTAAATGCTGAATAAAAACGAAGTTGAATTATTATTAAATGTTTTCGCTTATTATTGTTATTTACTTCGCTGTAAAAAATAATTCAATCGATAAAACTACATCTTTCTTACCAAATAAATATTTGTAAGATATTTCATTTCATTTCATTTCTAACTAAATTAATATTAGACAGGAATAAAAAGATTGCGATATGAATAAGATTTGATTTTTCATAAAACATACTTTTGCTGTCCGAAGCAAAATAATTTTTTTCTAACTCACTATAAAAAATAATTCAATGGATTGAATACAAATTATATACTGAGAAAGATTAATTTCTCTTCTTTCCAACCATATGGATATTTTTAAGATTGGACTATAAATAGGCAATAAATTCCAAGCTGAACAGCTTAAGACTGCAAAATTTGTTCACTAAAATGATAATGTTGGTAATCACTGTAACAAAAAGTAAGGCAGGGGACAATATTTTATCATCAGCAGGAGTTGGTATACGGACAGTTTTGCAAATTGGGTGATTTTGGGTTAATTAATTAATTATATCCCTTAATCAGTAAAAATCAATAACCAAATTTGGTGTGTTTCTTAGTTAGGATATTAATATGTATGCAAGATTTCGAATCAGAGTGACCTCCCGTTTTGAACTTATACGTCGACACGTACATACCAAAAATTTACTTTTGTATATTTAGATATATGGGAGAAATAGGAGGAGATTAATCCGACAGTATGTGGAGAAAAGTAGAAAAACATGGGATGTTGTAGAAAATGAATGTTTAATGTAGGTAGTGATGTCAACGATGCAACTTTCGGTCTGTTAGACCTTCTTCAGGACTTTAGGAATAGAGTTCTTGCTTCAGTGGTGAACATTTTCTTTCTAATGAACCAATCCTTATACCATCCACCATACATACATATAACCCAAACAACTAACACCTGTGGCACTATCAGAATCCACTATGATACACTCCCTATTAGAGAAAAGGAAAATCCACCTCCAACCTCCTCTGACACCATCAACAGACCACCCCTCCCCTTATTCACAACCTCCTAATTCATTAGAAAGAAAATGTTCACCACTGAAGCAAGAACTCTCTCTCTCTCTCTCTATATATATATATATATATATATATATATATATATATATATATATATATATATATATATATATATATATAGTTTTCTATAGTTTTGATGTTTCTGTGATGAGTTATTAAGATCCAAAAATCTGAAAATATTCAATATTTTTCAAATTTTCTTGCATCTTCAAGCTCTGCTCTCTATTAAGGATGAAAGACACTTCTAATCAAATGGGTTATGGACTACACCAATCCTATTAGAATGGAGTAGATGGAGTGCTTTATACATATGGTCTTAAATACAAATGATTATCCTAAACTTTGATAAAAGCATCTTTACATCCTTTATTTTTGATAAAGACTATCTTAGAGCTCCTATATAATATGGGTAAATACTATAAAGTCTATATATCAATACTCTTGTTTCTTAATCTTCTGACCATTATCATCTTGCTTTACTGGTTAAAAATGAGACTGTCCAAATCATCTCAGATGAAATGCAAAAATGTAAATCCTGATTATCTGGTGTCACTTATCTACCAAATTATCTTTTATGCCACTTCATCTAAATAATGAACCATTCTGTTTTATTATAAAGAAATAAAGGTAAGGAAATGGACATGCTATAAGAGAGTAAGGGAAAGATTGAGAGAGTGGGGTTGAGTATGTGGTCATGTGATAATGCTAATCAGTTTCAATCAAACATGAAGAAAAGAAAAAGAAAAAAATAGTTAAATCAAGATTATTATACATTTTACATATTCAACTATTTTGCAATAGGTCTTAAGTAAACATATCAAATGTTGTAAAAATTAAATTATCATACTGTGGTATATCCACAGGTCCTGCTAGTAGTGATAATTCATCTTAGAAATTCAGACAGAATAAGCCTTTGCCTTCAGTAAACTTCTACAGACTCATAACTCTGCTGATGGAGTACTAAATCATAATCAACAAAATCTAGTCATTTAGGTAGGACTTGGTAACATAATTTGAAAGATGATTACAGAGAAAGGGGACTTTCCTTCTTGTATACTAGTTAACTCCACAATACTAATTATCATTCCATCAGACAGAATTATCAGTGATACATTATCATTAATATAATTCATGAATATTACTATTATATTAAGTACTTTTATTAAATCCTTCCTATTAATTAATCATAATTGTTAGGATTAATCTTACCTAATCAAAATAAAAGCAAATGAAAGTTTTTTGTGAGTGTGTCATTAACAGACAATGATTGTTTGTAACAAGTTTATTAAAACAAAAGCCATGTGGGTGGTTTGTTCATCTACTAAATATACAAGTTCTTTAATCAAGTTTTTGTATAAACATGCCTGGCTTTTAATTTAGCTAACAAGTGTCTACTTGGATTTTGTAAGACCAGAAGAGAGAGGGAAAAGATAATGGTTATTTATATAATGATTAGCTTAAGTTCTTTTCTTTTTTTCAAAGCTTGAAGCTTATCACTGGAGAGAAACAATATTTCCATTTCTAAAATTAGAGTTTACTTAGTATCAATGAAATATCTTGTCAGCAATCCTCACTGCTTTCAGCACAATCTTTGAATTACAAGGGTGAGTCAAAAAGTAATACCATTTTGTTTAGGACCGGTATAATTACCAACAAAAGAACATGTATCATATATCAAAATGAAGCTGGTCCTCAGTGGATCACATCTCTACTTCTCCACATAATCACCGTTTCTCTTAATAGCAATGTTCCATCTTTGAATGTATCCCAGTCCAGTAAAATTCTGTTGAGCCACTTCTTCACTACAGGTTTCACTCCCTCATCACTGGAATAATGTTTGCCTCTCAAACCCTCTTTCATGGGACTGAAGAGATTATAGTCCCTTGTCCTGATGCTTGTGTGTGGTCGAGCATTGTTATACAGAAGGAGGACATTGTTGATTGGTAAGTTGGGTCTTACTCATCGGATTCTTCCTCTGAGCCTCGTTAGGGTCTCAATGTAAGACTTAGTTTTATAAAAAAAACTTCACATGAAATAAAGAAAATGGCATTACTTTTTGACTCGCCCTCGTATCTTCTATCATCGTACAATTCACTGCCAGAAAAAGAGGAACCAAAGCTTCCTAAGAAGTAGTATTTTTAATTATGTTACAGGTTGTTTTCTTTTTTTTTTTGGGGGGGGGGGTAAGTCATTTTATTTTTGGTTAGACTTAGTACAACTATTGTTTTGAAAAATTGTACTAGGTACAATTTTTCAACACCATGAAATGTACATGCTATTCCATATGTATTAATCCTCACACTTGACACATCACTTCTCAAAATTCTTTAACCCTTTCAAAAACAATAATTTTTTTTTTTTTTAATTTCTTTTTTAAAGTTATTTAATTTGGTTGGACAGAAAACTTTTCATCATTCTGATGGTAAAAGAGAAAATAAAACAATTTCAATCTCAGTTTATTTTTTTAGTAGTTTATTTTAGTTTAAATTTTTCTTATCAATGCCCACAGACTTTACCACCGCTCCTCTGCTTTAGTTATTTTCTACTATAGCAAATTAAATATTTCTGACAATAGTTGAAACATAGTTTGCTAGGTAAACACTGATTTTGTCATTTTTTTTACCAAAAATTTTAGCATTTTCTATATTGGACACAGGAAAATCAGGAAGGAATTGTCAATGGGCAGGAATTAATGCAAGCATTACTGACAGAACAGAGTTATTATATGTGCAAGGTTAATGCATTTCTTATAGACAAGTATTACAAATTAGAAGGAAAGCATTGTCAGTCATGTAAAGCATTACTGACATATAAAATATAGCTAATTATATGTATAATGTAAATACATTGCTTATGATTTACTGTAGAAATTTATTGAAAATTAGGAAAAATCAAATTATCAAATGCCATTAATACAACAGTTACTGACATAATAGGGTTGAATAGCACAGGAATCTGTGTTGTAAAGTAAGGAGATGATGGTAGGTGTGGCGCTCCACCTCAGACGCAAAAACAATCTCCTTGGTCTAGTGCTAGTGAAAACACCCTTGCTGATTGGCTGATATCGACTTTAGGTCACCCTGACGACTTTATATGTATAATGCATTGCTAATTATTTTATGATAAAAATGCATTGAAAATCAGGAAGAACTGGAGTGTCAGGTTTTGGGAATTAATGCAACTGTCAGAATAGGGCTATTATATAATAATGTATATAGATTGTTGTTTTTAAAAAAAGTTGTATTCTTGAACAGTACAATTAAATAAACACTACAGCAATATTTAATTACTGGCAGCTACAAATAATTTAAGATACAACAGAAAATTCTATTTCTATTAAAATACAGAGATGAGTGAAGTACCTTTCATAAGTTTTTTTGGGTTTTTTTAATATCAAAAGGCATGTTGATTCTATACTTTTACATCATCAAAAGAGTTCAATTTATAATGTTGGTTATTTTGTTTAATGGCATATCAACCCTTGGGGGCTATTTAATGCTAAATATTGTTTGTTCATTTGGGTTTTTTTTTGGTTTTTGTAATTATGATTTATAAGCAACTAGTTTGTTGGCAAATATTTTTGTTAGTAGATAATTTTGGTTGGTTGGTTAATTTGTTTAATGGCATATTAACTTTTGTGGGTTATTTAATGCCAAATATTTTTTGTATACATGATTTGTAAGCAAACAGTTTATAATAGTTTTGTTTGGTTTTATAAAAAGGTAGAAATAATTTTCATTAACTTCATGTGTAGTAATAAACTAGGTGTTAACTCTCAACCACTATCACCTTCAGTTGAGACTTAATCATATAGGTACTAGGGCTTAACATGAACAGTTGGTTGATTGGATCAGGCCCCTCTACTGACCTTCTAGTCCAAGTAAGAGCCGAAGTAGAGTGCTGCAGGTCACAGACGGCTCAGCCACCAGGATCCCGTCCTCAGGCATTACAGGTCACCACTCACAGCCAACAGGTGGCCCCATTAGGGGTGGGTTGGCTCACCCCCTCTACAGAAGCATAATCAGCATATTTTATAGCCCTTCACAACAGGGCAACCACTTAATAATGGACTCTTCTGATGATGTAAAAATGTATTACTCATACACACTACCACACATAAGTACAAGCATATTTTTATAAAAAGATTTGTTTTCTTCTAAACCAAAGATACCAAAATTCTATCATTTCTATTCAAAACTGATATTATTAGGTACTATTTATTACCAAAGTCTACAGCTTTGAAACTCTTTACCCAAAAAATATGAATGTGTATCGGTCATGGTGTTCTATACTAAAGGCCTTCTTATGGCATAGCTAAGGACAAGAATTGGAGACCTACTTCAAAATTTTTCAGAGTGACATAATTTCAGTTTGAGATTTTGCTAGTTTTCTTTTGTAGTCGGGTTAAGAAATTCAAAGAAAGTTTTGCTTCTATACTTGGAATAACTTTTACCGTTATTCAATTGAAGTAAGTATAAGATCTATTTATTTTATATCTTTTGAACTTTTTGGTCTGAAATTCACTACAAAAATAAAATGTCATTTAGGAATCTCCATGGTCTTAAACATTTATTTAAAATTAATTCAAAGTTAATTAACATTTTTCATTTAAACATAAATGAAAACAGTTAAATAAACTATAAGCAAAAAATATTAAATAAAATTAATTTGATATTTTTCACTTAAAGTTAATATAAATTTATCATTAATGATATTTATTTGCTTTTAGAAAACAAATAAACATACTTAATGACATTTATATTATTTATGTTTTGTGGCTGAAAGATTTGTATTATGATTTTTATAATTCTCAAGATTTGAGCACAAAATTGAACATTTCTTTATGTTATTTATTTTAAATTAGACTAGATACATTTTAGTATTATTTGTATTATTCAGACTATTGTCCTCATCTTCATTGTTATCTGTACAATGTTTCAGCCGATGTGCCGTCCGGCTTTCTTCAGGTATTTCTTGCCGGACTTGGGACCCTTGTCTGACTCAGAAACCTTCTTGTCATAATTAGGACCAATTATGGAACTTTGAACCTAACCCTTTATTCAGTCCACGGGGGTATCCTGTTCTCATTCCACTAACCATTGAACACATAGCGTAGTGGATAAAGGAGTTAGGTTAAGACAGTTCTAAGTGACAGTTATCTCTAGACTGCAAGTTCAATCCTGGTCAGGGGCATCAGTAAAATAGAATAATAATCAACACAGCTTAACACCTCTACCCCAGCTATGGTTAGCGGAATGAGAACAGGATACCCCTGTGGACTGAATAAAGGGTTAGGTTCAAAGTTCCATGATGGCTTCCGATTATGACAAGAAGGTTCCTGATTACAACAAGATTTCCAAGTTCAAAAGAAATACCTGAAGAAGGCTGAAAGGCACATCAACCGAAACATTGTACAGATAACAATGAAGATGAGCACAATAATCTGAATAATACAAATAATATTAATTATCAAGCCTCATCTCAAAAATTCAGAGAAATAGATACTTTTTGTAAAAAATTCAAATGAAATAATTCATTTATCTGTGGTGTAAAAGAATGTATATTGCAAACTCTCAAAAATAACAGTAACAACCCATTTCTTTTATTTAATTTGATAAATTTGGGTATTAGGTCCTCAGTAATCAAATTAAAAAATATATTTAGAGTTTTTTTGTTTTTTTTAATTATATACATTTTTAAATATTTTTCAATTGAATTATTTTGCAT
This sequence comes from Doryteuthis pealeii, assembly GCA_023376005.1. Classification (NCBI taxonomy): domain Eukaryota; kingdom Metazoa; phylum Mollusca; class Cephalopoda; order Myopsida; family Loliginidae; genus Doryteuthis; species Doryteuthis pealeii. The sequence continues at coordinate 20,345,962 of CM042163.1, read as the reverse complement.
CTCCACATAGTCTCGCATGTACATGAGCCCTTTAACAAGTTGTGATTCACCTAAGCACTGTTTGCAATAATTTCATTATTATGATTATTATTATTATGATTATTATCATCATTATTTTAAAAAGTAAAGATATTTTTCAGTTAAAGTATTGTTATGTTCCCCAAGATGGGTCCATAAGAAATTAAAAAGTACAAAATTTCAAAAATGTATTCAGCCTTTTTTTTCTCCTACAGCAATTAAATTATTTCCATTAACTGGCAATTAATTTCAATTGGTTTAATACATTTTGTGTTCACAAACATCACACTTGTCAGTAGTAACAATTTGGAGCTCAATCAGAAATTACAGCCAGGCCAAGACTGAGTGACACAGGCGCATGCACAACAAATACAACAGTGTTATCAATAGCTGCACGAACAGATTCCCTGCATCCCCAGCATTTTGGAGACCTTACTTTTGGAATAACTCCCATATGTGTGTGTATGTATATATATATATATATATATGAATGTAGAAAATACAAAAACAAAGTATTAAAAAGGAAGATGAATCTATTCTTGATGGTGAATTTGACGTTTAAACATTTCAGTTTATATTAAACCTTCATCAGGATAATACAATATGAAAAAAAAAATAGTTGTCTGAACCATGATGGATGTTTTTAGAATGACAAGAATTAGGAAATGTATTAAGAGAAAAGGCTCATAACCATGTTTTGGCAAAGATTTATTTTAAAAGTCAAAATGTGATAAGTATATGTGATTGGTACACATGAAAATAAAAAACATATCCAATGAAGGTTTAATATAAACTGAAATGTTTAAATGTCGACTTCACTATCAAGAATAATTTCATCTTTTCAGAATACTTTGTTTTTCTATTTTCTACATATTGTCAGATTTACCATATTTTAATAAGCACATATTGGTAGCCACAGCTTTTGTTGTCCTTTAATGATAGATGGTCAAAAAAGACATTTGGTGAATTATAGTAATTAATTACAAATAAATAAAGAGGAACTACTCTGTAATTAGCATTTAATAGTTATCTCCCTTGAGAAATTATAAAGATAAGGGTGAGTGTGAATGAAGACTCCATAATTATCAAGTTGCAAATTGGACTGTAAATCACTTTATTCTATAAGTCAAAGCATTTCAATATTATTGTTCGAACAATAATCACAGTAAAAGTAAAAAGTCATCGGGGTGGCTTAAAGTTAGTATCAGTCAGACAGCAAGGGAGTATATCCCCTTTTCACTAGTGCTATACTAGTCTGAGATGGAGCACCACACCTACCATCAGCTCTTCACTTTACCGCACAGATTTCTGTGCTACTTTTGCACCAAGTTGGTGTAGGTCGGTATCGAACCCAGAACTTTGCGGTTCCTAGACGGACACTCTCTGTTATAATATATACAAAAATGAAATCATTGTTTAAATTTACAAACAAATAAAACCTTCCCCAATTTGTTTCTATGTTATTTTTATCTTATTTATTTGCTATTTATCCCAATGGTTCTTCAGAAGGAAAACATTTCTATGAATGGATTTAGGTGTGCAGGCCCACCCACTTGACATTTACTCCTGATCAGAACAGAGTCAGTGGCAGTGAATAAATAGCCAAATCTTTTTGTGTGTGCTATATGGTTGTTGACTATACAGACCTCATTAATGCATTTGCATATTATTTAGTAAAATAAGAAAAAATCTTTTTAATTATTCAAACAATTTATTAGTCAAAGAAGCACATGTGGTGTAATGGTTATCTATGTAGGAAATGGACTCAACAAACCAATTTCAAATCCTGAACAAGACTGTCTTCATTTCACTTTATGCTAATACAGATTGAGATTCTCATCATTAGACTTGGTAAAGCAACCAGTCTAGGAGAAGGGAAAAAAACTAAATTCATAATCCTTTGTGTTGTTCAGATTCTTTTGTTATCAGCTCATCTAAAAAGTGTGGTTGGTTCTACTTGTGTAAACAATCTAGAGATTTACATCATTAGGCATTTATAGATCACACACAACAAAAGAATTGCTGCTACTACTATTGTAGTTACCGCCAATATACAGGGAATATATCCAAGCAGATATTTGAAGCTAAACTCTATATATACTAGGTTTTTTTTCTAATACATTCCCATGATAAAGTTTCATTTATACATTTAGCAGAATAAGAGATTAAAAACAATAAGATTATAACAATATATTGTAAAAAAAAAAAATAATAATAAAAAAATGTGACAAAGAAGATTTAGTCTTATTTGCTTAACTTTCACCTTTTCAGTTATAAAAAGCACTTAATGACTTTTCTTTGGCAAATCTGAATCATCAACATAACTATTCTCATGCATTATTAAGTAAAACTTATGAATTGTTTATTTCTGTGGTTTAACTGCAGGTAATTAGAACCACAGATAGCAAAATGCCAGGTGATAAGGAATCACTGTAATTTTAAATGAAAGAGAGGGTAAAATAGTAAATACAAAAGAATCTACATAAAAAAGAATATTAGTTTGTAAATACAATTATTTTGTAACAACTTAAATAGGTAATTTATAAGCATATACATATTATTTTCCTTAAAATCACTTGGGAAAATATGTGTGTTTGTGTGCGTGTGTTAGAAAATGAATATTTTTAATTCATTTTTTACAATATTTAATCATTTTTAAAAAGTTCTTTTCATTTTGGTATTTGCAAACATTATCAAAAATACATGAACTTAAGTAGATAAAAAAAGGCAATGACTAAAGAAGGTAAATGTCAAATAAATAAGTTATTCCTAAATCAATTTAAAAAAACAAATAATCACATAGAATCTTTTATGTTAACTTAAATTGACAATATAAAATTTCTAAAAAAGATAAAATGGAATTAATTCTAATTTTTTTAAAAATGGAAAATAATTGACTTTGCTTCATCTAAGTAATTTGAATCAGAGAGAGAGAGAGAGAGAGAGAGAGAGAGAGAGAGAGAGAGAGAGAGAGAGAGAGAGAATCGCCTTACAAAAAAAAAGTTAGGGGAGATAACTCGGGTAAGAAACTTTTTTTTCTCTTTTTATTAAGGTCACGAAAGCTACTTGCTTATTCAATATATTTTTCAAACTATTATCATAATTTTGCTGGTTTTATTAAATATACAACTGATATATACTCATTGTCTTAGGTGGAAAGCACATCAGACTATTTTTAGAAGTCATTTAAAAAAAAAGGGGGTGGGTACTAATTGTAATTGAGATGACTTCCCAAAGTGACTTCTACAAAAGACCATTGGATTTAAGAAAAAAAAAAATTCTCATTCATTTTTATCCTCCAGGGGAATGGACATGAAAAAAAATAATAGGAATAATACTTTTCATTTAATTAATGTTTACTAGTGAGGTAGAGAGCATCAAATATATATACACATATATGCATATGCACACAGGTATATCAATAAATTCATAGCCTGAAATGAAAGTATTTATACAACAAATATTTATTTTACAACATAATCTTCTTCCTTGCCAATGCACTTAATATTAATCACAAAGCTTTATAATCAAAATTTCAAATCAAAATTCTGCTAATAACTATATGACAGATTGCAGAATTATTGATTCACCCTCAGATATGCAATTATGTCACCAAAATAACTGTTTCTTCCCACCACAAATAAGTTCCTGCTATATAACTTGACAAAGGTAGCAATTTTTTTTAATGATGTTAGCTAATTTACATATTTTATTTTTTTTAATCACTTACAAAAAAAAAAAAGAAAAAAAAAGACTATAAAAAATACTAAATGAATGATTGCCTTTTATTTAGTTTCAATCTTAATTCTGAATAACCTGTTGTCTTCTTTTTTTGAGGGGGGGTGTAGTGATTTTTTTTTGTTGATAGAATTTTATAATCGTTTTTGATTACAATAGTGTCATTATTAACCTTGACCTTATCACAGATCGGTAATGTTAGCCTTATTATAAATCAAATCACTCACCTAAGTTAACTAAATTTTTCTAAAAAATAAGATAAATATATTTACTTAAAAAAGTAAGCTATTTACTTTACAAAATCAAATCTTCAACTTTTCCATTTTTTTTTTATTGTTAGATTTCATTTATTTTTGTTACATGTGTATTTTAATCAATTCATCAAATTTTGAAGTTGAAACTGGCAACAATATCTGAAAATTTTTATATATAACATAAATATGGTTGGTTAGTTGGTTGGTTTTACAGCATGTCAATCCTAGTTGGGTTATTTAATGCCAAAGTCAGTCTTTGTTCAAGCAATTACATGGTTTCAAGATGATGATGATGATGTTTGCACAGTTATATGGTTTCAAGATGATGATGATGTTTGCACAGTTATATGGTTTCAAGTATTCCTATCATAATTTACTCATAATTTCCGATAAGATCTATTTGACCCACACATGGGATCACATTACTCTGTTTTATTGTCACTCACTTTTTTGATAATAATAATAAGTAAAGTAAGTAAAGTCATCAGGGTGGCCTAAAGTCACTATCAGCCAAACAACGAGGGAGTCTATCCCCTTCTTACTAGCACTAGACCAAGGAGGTTGTTTTTTAGCGTCTGAGGCAGAGCGCCACACCTACCACCAGCTCCTCACTTTACCACACAGATCCCTGTGCTACTCATACGCTGAGTTGGCGAGGGCCGGTATCAAACCAGGAACCTTGAGGTTCCCAGCCAGACTACTCTACTGACCAAGCTAAACCGGCTCTCTCAAATGTCTGTCCATTCACACAACAACACCATTTTTGATTCAGTTTCAACCCACTTTCAAGAATTGTTAGGGATATTTTTAGTATAAGATTTTAAACTCTATTAAAAGATCTGGCTCAGACTGGCTTTTATGTGGGATCAGTATCTCACCTTGTATGTCTTACTGTCTCTCTTGTTCTAAAAGGGTGTGTGTATCCCAATGTTTACCCACTCACTTGGCAATTGTTACAAGAGGCAGATGGTTATCTCCCTTCCCCTATGTACTTAAACATTATGTCTAAAGTGTTGAGCAACTAAGAGGAAATTCTTTTAATCATTAAAGTCACCAGACCTTAGAAAAAAAAAAGAAGTTTAGCCACACAATTTTTTGCTTTTTTTAAGTTGAAGTTAATACTACCCCCACCATGTTTGGAAAATAATAAAATTAAATATTTATTTGAAATGGTTATTAATTTTTAGGGGTTTTCAAGAGTATTTAACATCTCTAAACAAACCCATCTTCCATACACAATGCTTACAATAAAATAGTAAACCATAGTAAATAAACATTAAAAAAAAATAAAATGCCCTTTAAATATAATTATCTAAAAATTTTAATAAAAGTGACTCTATATCCTTTATTTTTAATAATGGACACTTTACAACTTATGCATGATAGATAGATAGATAATTGATATTAATAAAGATAGTATACAACTGTAAAGTGTAAGTCAATAGGCTACACAGTGACAGTACTCAATATCAGTTGTACAATAAAAATAATATATAAATAAAAGATTTTTAAAAAAAGGATTGCTCCTGACAGTTTTACACTTAAAAGAGGAAGAAAATTAAACAATATCTGATCATACTTTCCAAAATTACTTGATTATTCATACACCTGAATAAGAACCTAAGCTTTTATTGTATACACAATCATTTTTGTTAGTATACTAGCTGATATAATAAATCACAATAAATAAAAATAATATCCTAAGTCATCACTTCCATCTGGGAGCCAGCTCTCATGACTCTCCAGTCATCAATGGCTTCAGCCTATAGACTTCTAATCATGAGAAAATCAACACATTCCCAGGGGGCCGTCCTGCCACCTCAATTTAAAGAGGGTGGGTTTATTGCCTGAGGCACTATAAAAGGGGAATGCCAACAGGAACCATACATTTTTTGCACTATCCATCATATGAACTTCAGTTTGTGTGTGGCTCCTCATATTAAAATGACTATGTGTTGATCCTGGCCTGGTTGGAGATTGGGACAATACCCCTCTCCATCTTGTACCACTCTCTAAATGTTTGCATGCGCGCATGCATGCGTGTGTGTGTGTGTGTGTGTGTTTGATTAAAAGCCATAAAGAATGAGGTTTTACATTTTTACTTATTCTTTCCTGTTTTTTGTTTTTTAAATACAAGTGTCAGACATCAGTCAGATTATTTTGTGTAAGAAATATTGTTGACTTTTTGATTCAGTATTTTTTGCTATTCAGTCAGCCATTATTAATGCCCAAAACCTTAATGGTTGTTGACATAAACTGTGATGATAAATGTTAGTTGTTTTTTAATGTCATTGATAATGGCTAAATGAATATCTGAATACATGTGACCAGAAGCTTTTGGACAACTATTATACACATAACACTGACCTACGTTCACTTGTACAGAAAGTAAAAAAGTTTAATTTTCTTTAAAAATGAATTTCTTGTTTGTGGCATTTGATCAAACATACTAATCAAGGTTGGCTCTCTAAGTACACATATAGATATTGTAGTGAATTTAATCTTCAGTGTGTGCCCCATTATTGTATTATTGTGCCTGAATAAGTTAAAAAATAAACTTATTCATACATTTCTAAAATTCTCATTATGTATGTACCCATAACCCAGCAAAAATTTGATTGACATATCATGGACTCCCTCCTTATATACCCCAGCCACCTTGCAGTTGTTTTGTTGCAACCAATTATTTAATTAATGAATTATACACAAACGTTTATGTAAAACTGTTAATTGTAAAATAACGATCAAATAAACAGTAAAGTAAGCATAACATGTAAAAAAGAGCTGCAAATATTTAATACTAATTTAATAACTTAACAAGGAAGCAAATTTCCTAATGTGATGGGTGAAGCTGATGACTTTTGAGAAGTTCATGAATATTGGATAAACTTTTGAAAATATATCAACATGAGCATGTTCTCCAGGATTCTTGTAGAATTAATTTCTTCTAATTACTAAGGCGGCTTAGTAGTTTCCATAGACCCCCGAATACTTACAACCACCCTGAATTGTAGTATAGACCCCAGGGGTTTATGTAGACCACTCTGATAAACCCTGATCTAGTAGTTATTTATTAAACTTAGCTGAGTTTGGCAGAAGGCCACATGTATATGAAACCTGATAAGGATTGAACTCAAAAGTTGTAATGATCATTAAGACCGGATTGTTAATTATCACCCCACAACAAATCACTCCTCCTCAACAACTCGTACTAAAAGGATTAAATATCTCTTCCTCTGATTCATCAACTTCATGGTTGAATTTTCTAAACCTTGGTATGAATAGTTTTGGTAAATGAGACCATTGTAGAGTGTTTGTAATTAAGAATAGTTAAGACTAAGACGAGGAATGAACTGTCCCCCCTCCTAAATAATGGTCTAGTGCCAAAATGTATTATTTTAACAGCAATGAACATCCAAATTCTTTACACCGCCAACTGTATGTAAAGAACGAAGAAATTGACGTCTGTAGCAGAGTGATTCGTGTTCAGAATCTCGTAAACCATTGTCGAGTGAGTTCGATCTAAGTACTCAGATATATTTCTGACTCTGAACTTTTTCTTACTTGACAAACAAGACACCTTATAATAAAATCTCTTCTACAGATAAATTCTTTTTTTTTAATTTTTTTTTTATAAATATATCTACAGAAGGGATTTTATCCATTTATTAGGAATCCTGACCTTTAAAGGAAAGTTCGAAAAATTAAGTGGCATAATTTTTCTGTTGATCGATCCAGTTTGTTACCACAAATTTGACTTAAAGGAAAGTAAAAATTTTAATCAATTTGATAGTAGATGCTTATTTTCATTCTTATTATTTTATTCATATTCAATTTCGTACTTGTAAAATCTGTAATACATTGATATTGCAATCACGTGCATGGTTGTTACACACATTCACTTTTTTAAAGACATTGGGGAAAAAATCCAAATTCTTCACAGTAAATATGGAATTAAAACCAACAACTTAGACTAATCAGGGAGTAAAAAGTGTAAGTTTTTCACTAAAAAATAACCATGCCTTTTTTTATATTCAAGTGCGACAGGTCCTTCGTAGACCTGCCATCAATCATTCTCATAACATTTTAATTCAGTCACACTGTAAGGAAACCTAAAGACTGATAAATCCATATCAATAATTGTCATTGATTATTACACCTTTTAATATAACTGAAAAAGTGTTCCAAGTTCATTAATGAAATCTTAAATTATTTCCTCAACGAGAGCCGAAGTAGAGCTATCCATGCTATAAAAATAACTTTAAGGGAGGGGGGGGTCGTCATGTTATACTTACCACTAGTTTCATTCAGTATTTTTAAAGCAAGGACATCGAAGTGACCGTGTTTATTTCAGCTAACCTATAGTCATCACAAAATAGTTAAAGCGGGTTTTACTATAAACTATTTTTATTTTTTTATTTTTCTGTAATCCAGAAGACAGATTTAAAAAAGATATATTATAGAATAACCCCCAATTAATTGTTTGTACATATTCTCGTATAAAGCACATGGATGAAGAAATATGGGAAGGACATTCATTCATTCAGTCTTTAGACATAAAATAAAATTTTCTTTAATCGCATACAAAACATCCTTAGCTGTCACTCAAGCATAGAAAATAAATACAATCTACCGCTACATTAAAATAGACACTTACGATATCTTGAGACTTGTTTGAAAACATTGCTGCGACCATGAACTACAGTAAGAGCTGCCATCTTTAAGAGTGCGGATAGTTGGCTGAGAATAAATCTATCATCAAAAGGAGTTAAAAGAAAAAAGTTTATTTTTTAATAATAATTAAAAATAAAAAAAACCCTCCTAACTATCAATTATCAACTGCTTGTTTCTGAAATTTAATTGCATAGAAAAGAGCAAAAAAATTACAACGTAATTTATTTGTACTTTATTCCGAAAAATCATGTACTAAAGAGGGTGAATATTGGCCAATCAGAATTTGTGTTACATTTTAAATATAAGAAATCTTGAAACATTTGTCAGACATATTTGTTTCAATAAAGCTTTCTCCCGGAGCATCTGCTTAGGCTGTAAGTTGGTTACCAGAAGTTTTGGGGAGATTTATAGATGAAGGTAAGTCTCTGCTATTGTTTTAGTGCCATGGGAATAGTTTCTGCTTTATTTAACTCCATCATGGGTGTGTGAATCGTAGGAAATCATCTCTAATTTGATTACCATCTGTGGTCGGTAGTCTTTTTTTCCTGTGGTGGCACATTGTTGCCACTGTGTTATTGCTTTTTTCTCTTCTCGCACAAGGCATTTGAAACGCATTTTTATTTTCATTAAAACCGTTATTTTTTTCAACGTTAGAATTAAACTTATTCTTACTAGTCCTATTCTTGAGGTAAATTGGTTTCTAGTAATTTCAAGAATATTTTAAAAGCCTTTTAAACTGGGTTAATTTAATTTTTTTCTAAATAGTCATAAGATTCGCTTTATTTGCCCTTTTTTTGCCTAAGCTGTTTGTATAATATAACTTTTGAAAACAACTATTCCCAGATTCCATTTTTACATATATAAATTTTTATAATTTTCTTCATTCATTCATTCTTACATGAAAGAAAGAAAAGCAACAGTTAAAATAGTGTCTTTAATTGTGAATTACCTTTTTTTTTAAAACAGTAAAATTAATGTATATTCACCTTTTTTATTTTAATGTCATTAGAATATTTATAACAGGTGTATATTTATATTTTCTTTCGTTTCCTTCCACTTAACAGTATCTAATTCTCTACCTAATTCTTTTTTTTTATGTTCCTACGTTTAACTTCTCATTTTGTTTTTATTTTATTTTTTTAATGTAAATTGTACGTTATTTTTAATTACCTGGAAAATATATTCATAACACCTTTTCTTTTCTTTTTTCCACTCCCTACGGTAACTTTTTTTGTTTGTTTCATTTTCCATAAGCAGCTGTCAAACAGTAACACTGATAAAATTCTGAGGTTTATCAATTATTTTTAAAGGTAAGTGCCTTGTACATTAGCTGGGATAAAAAAGAAAAATGAAAAGGGTATTCAATTCATTACAAGAACATCTGATATTTAGAAAAGTTTATTTTTTTTTTGGGGGGGTGCCCTAAAAACACACGCATAATCCACTCTATAACTACTTTTTTATACGAAAAAACCGCTGCTATATTAGACGAGTTTACATTTTTTTACCCCCCCCCCATATCATATTGCAAATAAGTCTCTAGCTTTAAAACCTGACAAAATAGGATACTTTTCTAATTTACAATAAACAAATATCGTTAAAATATCAAATCTTACAAAATCTAATTTGTAAAAAAGAAGTGGGAGCAAGAAAGTAAAGTAGTTTTCATATAGGTTTCTATTCGTAATATGAGGATTGGTAAAGATTTTTGTTGTTGTTAAATTAAGATCTCATCTGTCTAATCTTTTTTCTTTTCCTTCGGTAAACGAATGTACTTTAACACTCCCTTCATCTATATATATAGTCTAAAAAATCCGTATTTGAAAAATCTTTCTGTTACCTTGCTGAGCCTTTGTTTTCTTCTTCCGTAAATAATACACACTAACACTTTATGTTAGTGTCAGTTTGTAAAGTGTGAAGGGTAGTTGCTTAAGGGTAAAAAAAAAAAGGCCGTTCTTTTATTGTCTTGTCTTTGTGTTAAAAATAATAATGACCATGAAATCTGTTTCTCTTTCTTTTTTCCCCATTTACAATTGAATGGAGATCTGATGAACAGTTGACCTGAAAACAGCCTAATTTATGCCCAGTTTCATTTTAAACCTTTTCCCTACTACTTCCTTTTTTTTTTCTTTCGGTTTACTTATTTTATTGAAAAACTATTTTAACTTAATAGATTTCAAGAGTTTGATACAAGTTTTGCTTAATGGTGTTTTAGGTTTGTTTTTGTTTTTTTTTTTTTTTTTGTTTGTTTTGTTCTTTTTGTATATTCTTATTCTTTCTTGTAAAAATAAACACTAAACAGGTTTTACTTACTGAATACAATTTTTATCCTTTTTTTTTTTTTTTTTTTTTTTTTTTTTTGTACTTGATTTTTTTTTTTTTTTTTCTCAGTTTCTTTAGGTCACATGAATTGTTTTAACTACAAGTTAAAACAATTACTTTTTGTCCCCAAGCTTGAACAAAATATTGTTTTTTAAAGAGTGAAGTTGTCAAGCACTTCATTCACTTTTTTATTTTTTTATTACAATATTAAAAATTAACAAAACGCATAAATATTTAATATCTTCCATCATTGCTAATATTGATGTAATATATCCAAAGAGTCATGTTGCATGAAACTTTGCTATAGTTAACTTCACTGAAATAAAAATGAGTAAAGGTAAACATCATGGAAGAATGAGTTACCAATATTCACGCATCAATTGATAATTATTTATTAAAATATGGTTTATTACTTGCATTAATTCAAATTTTTTTTTTCAAATTGTCAAAACTTTTGTATTTTAAAAACACTAAGTCAACCAATAGTTATTCAAAGTATTCCCCACCCGCAATAAATATAAACATGAGCCATTATTGTTGACAAAGTTAATGTAAATAGTACTATTGTTTTTTTGTTGTTTTTAAGTAATCTCTACTTTTAGTTTTGCTTTTTTTATATTTAAAATAACATTTATACTATGCTTATGTTTCTAGATAAATAACTTTCTAATGTGTTTATGGCAAATTTCTGTCACTTCAAATTGTTAGATTTCGTAATAAGCAAAGTAAATGCTGATCTTATGCAATTTAAGAACCTCTTTTCTTATGCGTGAAGGGCTCTTGATATTTTCTTACAGGGTTTTATCATTTAACCTTGTCTTTTCTCTCTTGACTACATTCTATATTGACTTTTATTAAGCTACATTTTCTTTCGTACAATTTTTTTATTTTTTTAAAGTAGACTCGTTCTTCATTGGAAACTGGTGTTTGCTTATCTTTTGTAAATTTGTAATTCAGTAATCAAAACCATGTTGATGTGTTCTTTTAATTTTTTTTTTATAGTTTCCTTAGGTTTTAATAGAAAATCATTTCTTTTATACTATAACTTTATAAACAGTTTATTTAAATTTTATAAGATAAACTTAATAATTACTGCTGGTGGCTATTAAAATTAGTTTTGTTCATTTTCCTGATTTTTTTTTAGTATTTAACTAATGGTTAAATACTAGAAATTTATCATAGTTAATAACTTGTTGATATTCTAACAGTCATCTAATCTTTTTTTTTTTTTTTTTAAACACTGAATCCTGAGTCCAATTTATAATCTTTTAACCTTTCTTTCATTATCTACAAAGCTAGGTCATTAGATGAGGAAATAAGAAAAATGATGCAAATATGAAAGTCTAGGTCCTCTTCGCGAACAAAATGCTTGGATTATTTTGGCTTCTATCTTAATCCATATCTGTTTTCCTGGCCACTATGGATATAGTTCATATCAATTTTTTCTGTACTTAAAAGGAATTGCAGGTTGTAAAAAAAAAAAAAACTCTTAGAAAATACTGTCATAAGTTTTGTTTCTAGTGTGTCCAGTCTCTTTAAAACTAATTCTTGAAGTGTCAGCTTGCGATATTAGTTTTAACTAATGCAGGCTTAACAAGATGATGCAGCAAAATAATGACCTAGCCTTCATACAGGGTTGAGTTTTGTATTTTGTTTCTGTAATGCCCTCAACATCTGGTGGGAATAAGAATAAAATTACTGTTTATGTAGACAACTATTTAAATACATTTTGCATTCGTGTTGAATAAAATAAGTTGTATTGTGCAAGAATTTTATATTTTATCATGACCGTTTCCTCAATATTTTTCGCTACCCTCAACATTTTCTTGTATATCCCACTGCTGTTAAAAACAAACAAACAAAACTTGTGTTTTTAAAGTGATCATAGCTCCAATAATCTTCACCAGGTGTCTCGATGTCAGTTAATGAATAGTATTATGTACAACTAAGCTTGTAAGAGATAGCTTATGAACAGTTTAACAGATCTAAACAGAATTTAACAGATGGTTTGTTGACTTGAATCTTTTTTTTTTTTTTTTTTAAATACTTCTTTATATTTATATACTTAATTTCTCATACTATATACTCCTTTTTAAATAATCTTAGTTTCTTTTTCACTTAATTGAAAATGAATTAAGTAATAATTGAATTATTTATTTAAATAATTAATTAATCAAATTCTTATATACTTTTTATATTATGAGCTAATGGCTATGAAAGAGGCCCTGTCTGAAAGTGATCACCTTATAAGAGGATGTCTCTGTACTTAAATTTCAGTACTCTTTGAGGCCAAGTCACAAATGTCTGTGTTAATGTGTACAGCCCAACATCATATTCAATTTCAATCTATAAGTTTCAATATTATTCACCATTAACATTAAGTGCATTAACAAGATTATACTGAAAAATGTTAAGAAATTAATTGAATAATCTTTTCCTAGCCTATAAGTGATATATAAAGATTCTAGGATTAAAAGAGTAAAGAAAAATAGCCCTTAATTTACATCAGCATTGCTTTGAAAAAATCGTATTGTTTTCTTAATTGAAAAAAAGATATATCCTAATCCTTAGATTTGAATGAAAAGATCATTTTCACCATTTCTTTCATTGCTTTTTATATTTTTTATAATAATAATGATAAACTTATTAAGAAGCTATTTGTATCCAGTGCATATAGGGGAGAAGTTTTAAACATTGTTTACAGAACCAGGGATTTTGAATTGATTTGACTATTTGAAATGATTGGAATAACAAAAATTTAGAATGTGATGTTACTTATGTACTAGTCTTTGTTGTTGCTGTGTCCATGATTAAGATGAGGACACTAGTCAGATTACATCTTAATGTATTAAATGATTTCTCTTCTCAGAAATTCCAATTGGAATTTCTTTATCTGATTTGTAATATTTACTCTTTAATACATTTTCATATTGTACTAATCAGATTTTGAAAATGTTTATTTTTTAATGAAATGTGTTAAAATTCACAATATATATTATTTCCTTTTAGTTTGTGTGTTAAAAAAGATGTATATCAGAGTGGCATAAAATATTTTAATTTTGGCTTAAACAAAGAAAACTAGGTATATAATCTTGTCTGAATTTGAGATGAGGAAGTATCCCCATTATGCATTACTAGTAGGACCTGTGGATATACAACAGTATGATGATGATATTAATAATTACGACGTTTGATATATTTACTATTGCAAATAGTTCAATATGTAAAACTCCTTTTTCTTTCTTTCCTTACATTATGTTCCATTGAAACTGTTATCCCTTCTGCGTTCTCACCCTCTTTCTATCTTTCCCCTACTCTCTTATATTTTTCTGTGAAGTATCTCTTTTTCTTCTATTTCTTTATAATAAAAATGAAATGTCCATTATTTAGCTGAGGTGATGACACATAAATAATAATTCAGCATATAAGCAAATTGAATTTCAAAATATTTTGAAAATCGGGTTTGGTTTGGTTTGTTTTGTTTTACGGCATATCAACCTCAGTTAATGCCGATAAAGTTTTGAAATAAATCAATTCTTAATGGATAATACAATTTTGTTTATAAACTCATGTTTTTCTATTTAACCCATAGATGGGACCCTAACAGGTACTACCACTCCGGGTCAGAGTGGACCAGGGAGCAATGGTGATGAAGGGGTGCTCCACATTCCCCAAACCTCCAAAACTGGAACCTCACCATCAGATAGAGTTTAACGTCATTCCCAGGACATGTAGACCCGCAGCCACCGCCTTCTAGCACCCATATGATAAAAAGGGGTTGGGGCTTGCCATAAGGGCAATAGGGTTGGGAAAATCATATAGGTGCTAGGGCTTGACGTGACCAGCCGATTGATCAGAGGGGGCCTTTCCGACCGCCCGTCTAGCCCAAGATAGGGCCAAAGTGGAGTATTGCATGTCATGAGCTGCTCATCCATCTGGGTTCTATCCTTAAGCATCACGGGTCGCCACTTACGGCCAACAGGTGGCCCCATTGGGGGAGTCTTACCCCTCTGCAGAGGTGCAGTTGGTGCATTCTAACGTCCCAGCCGACAGGGCGGTTGAAAATCGGGATTCACATTTTTGTATTTCATCTTGGGCGATTTGGAAGATCTCATTTTTAACCAAAGGGTGTTGCAAAAGGATAAGTCAGAAGATTAAGGAACAAGAGTATTAATATATAGTTACTGACTAGTGTCATCTTAGTTGTTATAGACACACACACTAGGGCTGTAGCATCAGAATACATAACCTTTGACTCCGACACAGCAGTTTTTGGCACCTATAACTCCTTTATGTAATTAAGTGATTATAGCCTACAAATAAATATTTGTAGAATTCTGTTAAATTTGAATATCACTCAAAGATTTTAAGGAATTTACTCATGATCTGTTTTGGTTATGCAAACTATTCTTAATGTTGAATAGTTTCAGAATTATTTGGCATTTGTGATCTGAAACCGTTAACTTTTAATGTTTGATTAAAAAAAAAATATCTTGTATATATACAAGAGTACAGGTCTGTGTTAACATTCAAGGAAGTTATACAGTGTATTAATATGAGGTATTTAACTATTGTTTATATACCTCTTATATTGGAATCTGTATATGGGATTGATTTACTATTATCCAGATGTATTACATCTACATTTAATCTTGAGTAAATTAAAGCATATTTTCTATCAGTATAATTTGTTTATCATAAACTAAAATGTTTGTTTAAAATGATGTAAATGTGATTCAAGCAATGTTTCTAGTGAATTCCTTTTTGTCTCTGTGATGTCATCATATGGCCACTTGTATACAAAATGGATTCAAAAATTATCTACACTGCAGCTGTATTTACCAAGACAGAAATGAACTTTTTTTTCAGATTGTTCCCTTGGCATTCAACACATTTATTCCAGTGAGTTTTTCATTGATCAAAGCACCTTTTGATATTCTTTTTTTTTAAATATGTGAAGCTGTGCCATCATATTTTTTAATATCCTTCACATTCTCAAATCTTACCTTTTTAAGATGAATTTTTCATTTAGGAAACATATGAGCTACGTTTGGTGACTACAGAAGCTGCTGCATTCACACAGTTTCTAAACTAGCTGCTTTCAAAACTTAATTTGTTGCCATTTATCAATTTATGGCTACATGTATTTTTCAGATATAGATACATTTGAAAGTTTAATTTTCTTTCATCCCTAAATTCTGACTTAGAAACCTGAATATAGTTCATAGTTTAATTCAAACATAAGTCTCTTACAAAAAAACTTAGAAATTTTTTTTTCATATTGAATTGTTTAAAAAAGAAATAAACCCTGACTTATTGACCTTTTTGTCAATCTTATGTATATGACATGTCAATGGCAGTTTGTGTAACAGATTTGCCAATTGTAACTTTGTTCATATCACAAATGTTTGACAATAACCTGCCAAGGAATGATTCAATTTTCTCTTTCATCCCATAACAACTGCCATAGAGCTTATCCTAATGTTGCTCAATTGATTTTTATTTTTTTAGCTAAATTAACTACTGTACAGTTGATACTTTAGAAATATCAACAAATAACATCTGGGCTCAACATAATGAAATGATCAATCATAAAACATTGTATTAAATCTGAAGCAATATTTTTTATCAAACACTTTAAATAAAATTTTGAGATTACCTTTGAATAGTTTTGCTTTGAATAGTTTTGCTTTTTATTCTGTGGCTATTGTTCACGGGATAAAGATTACTCAAAACTTCTTTGAAGTCCACTGTAACTTATGGTTATAAGGTGTGGAGATCTAGCTTCATCATTTAGAGAAAATAAAATATTATGTTAATACTTGATTTAAAAAGTGACAATGATTCTGAGGGTATTTTCATCATGAAAATATTAATTCATATTAAAATTTTATTTGTAAAAGTTGCATTAATTAATGGTGTTTATTATATAACATAAACAAATAACTAATTGTATGTGACTGAGTATAAAGTTTAAGATTACATTTGAATTTTGATTTAACAATTTTAAGTATTAAAATTAACCAGCATTTAAACTGATCAAACTGTAATACATTCAATGTAAAGTCATTAGGGTGGCCTAAAGTTGGTATTAGCCAGATAGTGAGGGAGTCTATCCCCTTTTCACTAGCACTAGGCCAAGGAGATTGTTTTGGCATCTGAAACGGAGCGCCACACCTACCATCAGCTCCTCACTTTACCGTACAGATCCCTGTGCAAGTCATACATGAGGACTGGTTTCTTGTTTTGGTTTTCTTTTTGCCTCAATTGTCCATTTTAAAATATAATTTCTTGGAAAAAAGAACACTTGGTTTTTGTTTTGCAATGTACTTATCAACAAGACTTATTAGGATAAGTATGAGTATATATTTCTGCTCAGATATTTGGAAAAGTCAATAAAAGTGTTTAATTTTTGTATTTTAATCTCTAAATTGAAATATTTTTTCTTTATCTAAGATATAACATCTTAAAAAAATGTTTGTTCTCTCTGTTAGAATAATCTAACAACCAAAATTTCAATAAGTTTATAAAACTTAAATCTTGCTATATATAAAGTTTTAATTTCATTGCAATATTTTAAATGTTAAATCACAAATAGCAGATTTGAATAAAATCTTAAAATAACTTAGAGGTTGGTTTCTTTTTGCATAAAAAAAATAATTGAACTTTAAATATCTTATTATAATGGAGATTCAGTGTTCGTCTGTCTGTAACTGAAACTACATCACTATTTACATTACAATACCCCAGGAGATGCATAAGTTTATCAATGAGTATTTAATTTAGTCAAAATCATTAATATATAGAATAAATCTTATTTATTAACGAGGTCACTATGAAAATCTAAGTTAGATTTGCCTCAAAATCACTCATGTTATTAGTGTGCTTAAAATCCTGCAATGTGTCTTATATATCACTAAGAAATAAAGGTTTACAAAATATTTGGTGTGATTGATTTGCATACTGGTTTTAACAAAACTGGGTTTAATAAATAATTATTTCATGTTATTGATCTCTATTGTTTTATTTTCTAACATTAAAATCAATCCTATGAATGATTTTATTTAGAAACCAATTAAAATAAGTAATCTATTTATGTGTTCTTATTCAATATATTTCATTATATTAAAACTTAGATATTTATGCCCGGAGGGTGCATATTCTTGCTAGTATACACAAAAATTGAAGATTGAAATATTTTTTTTTATATTACCTATTTTGATGTCTTTAATTTCTCAATTCTGATGTAACTTGACACTTTGACTGTATGATTAGAGGACTTTCTTTTTTTTTCTTTCACAGATTTAAGTTTTAACTCTTGAAGATTAACTGTTGGACAAAACCTGTTCAGTTTCAGTAAAACAACAACAAAAAAGATAAATTTCTGTCAAATGTGCCTTGATTGAATTTTTTTTATATTAAGACAAATCTGTAAAGATCAGAATAAATATTGATTTGAATAGAATGTCTGGGTGAAAAATTACTGGTTAATCTGTGATGTGTCATCTTGCATTATCCTGATGAAATATACTTTAATTGTTAAATACTTTCAGACTCTGTTATTTTCTACCTTCATGGTATCACATTCTTTGAATGAAGCCTTTTGCTCTCCCATGTCATATAAAATTTATTTGCTCAAACCTGGAGTGTCATTCAACACAAAACTTTGCTAACTACTCTTAACACTATACCATTCAGAGTACCTCATTCATGCACACATTTTTATTAATAAAAGTTATATAAAAAATGCAAGAGCTGTGAATGATAAAGTAACAAAATTTAATATCAGCCAAAATTGTTTTTCTTTATTGGAATCAATAAACAAATCAAATACACCAATTCTGACTGACAATTATAAATAAATATAAATGCATGTTCATATGACAGCTGTCACAATAAAATTTAAAAACTCAATGTTTTTGAATGAATTTAGTTAAAAGGAAATAAAACCCTGAGGAATTTAACAAAAGGAGTTTTTTGTCCAAAGCCATTTACTTCACACACACACACACATATATATATATATATATATATATATATATATATATATATATATATATAGGTCTACCAGTTTCAATCTATATGATCTCATTAGGACCCTACCTTGTAATTGATTAGTTAAACTGAGATAAGCATCTTTTCCAATAATAATAATAAATATTGAATGGAATATCTTATGAAAATCAAACGTGTAAAGAGCTCTAAATGATCCATGCTTCCTATGTCTACACGAAAAATTAGCTATAATTAGATTTGCAGATAAGTCTTTTGAATAATAGAATTGAATCAATAGGTAATTTTAGACATAGGTTGATCTGGTCACTAAAATATTAGAATTACACTATTAAATTTTAACTAAATACATTAGTTTTTTTTTTAATAGTTATCGATTTTAAATAGGAGAGATGCTGAAATAAAAGAGTGAAATACTATAAATTAGTAATATTAAATTCCTAAAATATGATTAGAATTGAATTTTAACTGTTTTCACTATCTGTTATTTATAGTTATAATTAAATTAAAAACAATACAGACATGAGAACTAAGAAGTAAACGAATAGAATAAGCTGTATGCGTCAATAAAGAAAAAAATATGAACTAACATAGTGTTCAACTGTTATTATGGGTAAAGACATTTATCTTGGTTTAACTTATTCAAGTATAAGGTAGGATCTTGATGAGATCATATAGATCAAAACTGTGGTAGACCCATAACTCTTTTCCACTATTACTATTATTATAGCTCTATGCTTATGATATATTGAGGACTCTTGGATAAATTAGTAATGCTATTGCAATGTAAAAATTAAAGCACCATATATATATATATATATATATATATATATATATATATATATATATATATATACTAGCAAATATATGCACCCTCCGGGTGCAAGTATTTAAGTTTTAATCCAATAGAATATTGTATTAAATTAGAAAGGCTAATGAAACTAAATAAGAATGCAGATAAAAAGGTTTGAAACAGAGGGAGTATAATCGAAAAATAGAACAACTGAAACTTACTCTTCCATCAATCTCGTCTTTCATTGTTATTTTTTCTAAATTAAGTATTCAGTTAAAAGTGAAGAATAAAATGAGTTATTTTTTCTTGTTAATGGATTTTATTTAAGATTCATTGAAGAGATTTTTGCTTATATTCATTAAAATAAAACCAAACAGTTAGAAATCAAGAATACCAAGCACATATTTATTAAAATCACATTTTTAATATCAATATGCAAATTAGCCTTCCCATTCACATTGTAAACTGCTATTTTGTTGTATATATAAATATAATTGCATGTTGTTAGTATGTAGATAAGGTTAACAGTATTAATAATGTAAAACAATTTTATTAATAATTGACGTTTGAATAAAAAATAAAATCATTGAGAATGTGACGTTAATAACTAACGGAATTGTGACTTAAGTAATAATATAGTTTCGGTTACAGACAGAAAAACACACAATCTCCATTATAATAAGATATATATATACATATTTAATCACATCACTTTAAGAGCTAACCTTGATGAACAAAAAAAGGCTGAATACATTTTGAAAATTCTATACTGTACATTTTAATTTCTTACAGACCTGTCTGGGGGAATATAACAATGGTTCAATTGAAAAATATCTTTGTAAACAATGTAGATGTAAAATGATTAAATTGAAAAATATCTTAAAATGTATGAAATTTTATTAAAAAAATGTAAATATATTTTTTGATTACGAAACTGTAAAATAAACTGGTTGTTACCATTATTTTTAAAGTTTGCAATCTATTTTCTTTTACATCACAGATAAATTCATTGAGCAGAAATCATCTGGGGCATGATCATCCCTAGTGGGGTCTAGCTGGTGAGGGGGTGTATTATGTTGAAAGACCTAAAATCCCCCAAGGAACCAGCCAAAACATAACTGACTCATTTCATCTTCACTAGTCTTCGTAGCTTTCTTATCCTTGATACTTGATTTTCTTTCACTGGCAATACTGCAAGCAGGGGGATTAAGTGCGTTAACATTTTTCAGCACTACTTCTTCAATCCCCTCTAGTAAACTTTCGTTACAATATGGCCAGCATGTCTGTTTCTTTCCTGGTGTATTTCTCAGGCTTATGTGTACAATGAGGTGATGTGGTTTCTCCTTCGTGTCCCAAGAATTGACTTTTTCGCCAGAAAACCCAATGCCTCAATTTCAAATCCTCCCGCCTGATTTTTAACCATTTCGCCTCAGAGCAGCCATTAGAGAAAGAATGGGAGAGGTACTGTGACAGTGGCGGCTACTACTTCACCCATCGTCTCTCTTAGTACACCGTAATTATCTGCCCTATCTTTTAACCTTACAGTGTACGTGGCTGAATTCCCTTTCCGCGTGGATGCACGTAACATGAGGAAAGATTAAATTTCATTTACTTACTAATTTTAAAAATATAATCTCGGAGAGAGCTATGATGTTGCAAGTTAAAATTTTAGAAAATTTCACCTGTTTTAACATTTTTAACAGGTCAGTTTGGGATACCTAATTATAGCAAAAAATAACAGCTCCTATCTATCTATCTATACATATATAAAGGGTAGTTGTGTGTGTGTGTGTGTATGTATGTATGTATGTCTGAAGGCCAATACGAAAATAAAACGATTAACGACAAAGTAAATATATATATATATGTAATATATATATATATATATTATACACACACACACACACACACACACACACACACACACACACACACACACACACACATTCACTATCACCAGATCTTCATAATTGTGTTGAAAATTATGAAGATTTAATCTATATTTTTGAAGTCACTTAAAATTAAATTTACACTGAAATAACATTAGAATTTTTGTTAGGCATTTATAGCTAAAATTGAAGTACATAAGCTTTTTTTGTTTGTTTCTTCATGTTAGCTAAGGTTTATAAAATAATTGTATTAGTTTTGTTTTGTTTTTTTGGGGGGGTTTTTTTTTTTCAAATGTTAGATATACAATTAGATCATTAACTCTTAATGTCCTATAACGCCTCATTTCCCCCTGTCCAAAAGTCTCATTCATTTTCCTAATCCACCCCAAATGATAGCTTTTGTTTAAATGTAATATTGAACATATTTATAAGTCTTTGATTTAAGGGAAATAACAGGTAACTTTAGATGCAAAGGTCATTTTAAGCCCTTTTTTTTTTTTTTTTTTTTTTTTTTTTTCCATATATCTTTATAGAAAATTCTCAACAGGATGTTAAGAGTTAAAGAATTATATTGGTTTGTTAATGTTTCATATTTTGATTTAAAAATAACACAAGAAACAAATTAAATAAAATTTAATAATTAAGTTTTAATTTGCATTTTTACTGATTCAAAGTTGTCGTAAATATTTCATTGAAAAATCGTTTATTTAATCTGAATTTTTTCTTTTTTTTTATCTATTTTTTTAATTTTTTATTGTTATACAGTTTTTTTATGGACCCTTTAAGAATTGATCACTTAGTTTCACTTTTAAGCACCCATACATGAAATAAGTAGTAATTTTTTATTTAAACAAATCCAAAATTCTCTTTAAGAAAATATATATATTAAATAATGCATTTTTTTTTATTTTTTTTTTTTTTTTTTTTTATAAAAGATCAATATCCCAATATGGGATCTATGACAAAAAATATTTCTTATTTTACATATATTGAACATTATTTGTCCCAAAAAGATAGTTGGGTTTTTGCTCGGTACCAAAGCTATAACATCAGTTAAAATATTGCACTTTTATGTTTTAAGTGTTTCCATTAAGCCATTGAATAAGGTCTATATGGAGCAAAATAACAGTGCAATAGAAATGATCAGGATTTTGTTGGTAGTTGGATTTTTTTTCATAAGCTTACAATGTTAAAAAAAAAAAAAACTAAGCTTACTAAAGAACCATGTACTTCAAGTCATAATGATTGTTTAAATCTAATTTTTACATCTACATGACTCGAGGAAAATATTTAACTGTTTTTCATTTGCTTTGTACCACTAAAAGTTTTATGTGAAATTTCCCTCCAAAATCAACAACTGCTACTGAAAGATTTAACAAGATTTCAGATGAGGATTTTATTAAAATAGCTGCAGCATTTATAAGTTTCCAATCAAAGACGGCTTGATTAGATTTTTAGGATTCTACACACACCACCTATTATTTCTATGTAAATTCCTGATGTGTTTTATTTCATGTTGACAATAATTTTTAAACTGAAGATCTTATGGAAATAATTAAAGATTGGTAAAAGAAATGAAAGAAAATTTGGTCCTAACATCAATGTTATTTCATTATTTGCACATTTACATAAATTTTATCTCCCATAACTTATATACATAATTTTAACGTTCCTTTTATGTTTACAATAAAAGAATTATTCAAATTGAAGAAATGTTCTTACTTAATGATTTAGTGATTGAAAATTGATAAAATAACAAAGAAAATTTATTTCATAATATTGAAAGAGTTGGAAGAAATCAGTTATTTACATATTTTAAAAAGTTTCTTTTATTGTACTGATGGCACTGATTTTATATTTCAAAAGGGGTGGACAGCAGTTTAAAAAAATATGACCTGAGAATTTGGGGAGATGCTGCTGAAGGGGATATTAATCATGGTATTAATCTGGTTTATTGATGCCAAGGTGTTAGGGGTGAAGGAACTACAAACTGTATTGTCTATGAGGCCTTTTTGCTTTCCTCTTCAGGCCTTGTAGCTAACAAATAAGTCAAGAATCCCTAGAATTATTTTTTTTCTTTTTTTAATCTATTTCTTTTCTACTCTGACATTTATTTTACTTCATATAGACCTTATTCAATGGCTGACATGAGTGACTATTTTTCTTTCTTTTTTTTGATGATTTGACATAAAATTTCCCATTACTAAAATTCTCATTGTGTTTCTAGAAATATAAGATGTAATCAATACTGTATTTTAAACTTTTAAACATCATTAAATACTTTTAATAGATAAACATGTTTTATTTGTCATTTTTTGTTACTTTCCAATTCCATAATAAAATGTGTTACTGATATTGAGCTTTGTATATTGTCAGAATTTTGCAGGCAATATGATTGACATAAGGGAAATGTATTGTTTCTATATTATTTCAAATATATCCAACCACCAACATAATCTTTATCATTTCTATTGCACTCTTTCTGTTATTTTGCTCCATATAGACCTTATTCAATGGCTTAACAGAAACACTTAAAACATAAAAGTACAATATTTTAACCGATGTTGTAACTTTGGTTTTTGCTTAGAACCAAACTATCTTTTGGTGACAAATGATGTTCAATATATGTAAAATGATAACAAATTTTGTCATAGATGCATATTAAATCAGGATATTTATCTTGCTATGGAAAAATCAGAAATCATTAATAATTCAAAATTAGTTAATTTTGAGACTTTCTTTATTGCATTTTTGGTTTCCTGGGGCTTTTTAGGAGTGAGGAGGCTCTAGAACCCATTTTACAGACAAAAATATATTACAAAAAAAAAAACATTTAGAGAGCTAATAATCAACGTAACTCAGCCAATTTTTGGAATTAGAAGCTCAAATTTTGAGGATTGTCTAACTTTAACAAAGTTCACACCTAGACAAAATTTCAGAAAAATTGAAGGGTCTGGATGATTTGATATGGCATTACTCTAGAAGTAAGCCCTTTGTTTTTATTTATGCCCAAAGTGTAGAAAGGAAAGAGTACAATTTGGAATTGTTAGATATGATCTAAGTTGTATAAAGCTGTATTAGAAATGTTAATAATTATCAGGGATATATAACATTGATAAATACAGCTTTGTTGAAGGGTATCATTTAGGGCCACTTACTAACTTGATAGTCTAATTGTAGACTATTGTGTTGTAACCTAACACTAGTCATGATTACTACTTGTGCTTTCATGTGTGCTCACTCATCATTTGCTTGTACCAGACATGTCAAATTCAATTATCTTATTTTGAAATTATTTTTTGTATTTGTGACTGCTATCTTTCAATAATTTTTTTTCTAATATTAAAACAAAAAAATGAATTCCTCAAAGCTGAACAGTTAATGTATTAAACTAAATTTTTCTACTTGGTCTTTTCTGTCTGGAGGGGTTAAAGGTTTAATATTTTTAAATGGCAACTATACTTCTTTTTTTTTTTCTTTTTTTTTTTTTTTTTTTTAATTTTATATAATAACTTTTTATTTGTATTCTTTGATATAAGCCTCACTCCAGCTGTGTATTATCTTTTTGTGTGTGATTTATTTACTTTTGCTTAAATCTTAATTGCTTGTCTATATATTACTAAAGTTCTCGTTGTGTGTAACTGTAATCCAGTAAAAAAATAGCAGACCCTAGCAAGATTTTTATTAGAGCAAATTACTTAAAATGCTCTCACACACACACACACACACTAATATCCAGTACAATTTGCTACTGGATGATAATTTGTAGGGTCTGCATTCATGCAGTAATAAGTATAAAATTAGTATCTTTCACTGCTTCTTAGATAGAAGCATCACTATCATCATGGACTTCTGATACGGCAGGAACTTAACTGGTTCCCAGTAAAAGTATATGAATTACTCATAAATGCATTTCCTCTTCTAGTTGTATAACATATTTATTAAGGTTAAATTTAGGATGAATCATACACTTTTTGTTTACTATAAACCTTTTCATAAAAACTATACTGACAGCTAATTATACATATAGTCCTCTTCTTTTTGTCAATAAAGCTTGACTTAATTCATGATCACTGATAATCCATTAAAGGCAATAAACCTTGCCTGTGCATGTTCAAATGCAGTTTGTACTTGGATACAACCATCATTTTTTTTTCTCTTAACCACCAGGATTTGCACTAAGTCAGAATTAGTAAATAAATTTCAATGTATTTAATAAATTTGTTCATGGTATACAGTTAGTATAAAATATTGATCATGGTTGGAAAGCTTTTCCATTATCAAAATGCTTATTCTCTTTTCATTTGGTTCTGATAGTCTCAATATTTTTTAAAACCTGTCAATAAATATTGCTTAGTTATGCTAATTTTTAATATATTCAACTACCCACTAATTGAAATTTATAAGTAGTTATCTGCACAAAGGCAAATACTTTATAAATAAGTTTACACTTTTTTTATTCTTAACTAATTGCCCATTTTTTAAAACTCTATTCTCTATGTAGTAGTAGTCATAGTATTACATATTAGTTTTTATATTGGTGGCTACTGCTTGTGCTATGGTGTGCAAAGATATTGAAAATCTTTGACAGTTATATACTTGAAATACCTTATGGGGGTGCATAGTGTAATGGTTAGTTGTAGGAAATGGACTCATCGGGGCGAGTTCATTTCCTGGACAAAGCTGTTTTCTTTGCACGTGGCACTAATACCCTTGGAAAGGTATGAATCAAATTCTCCCTCAGCCATGGGCAAATAGCAGGGCAGAATGAGCTTGTTAACCATGGCTAGGTAACCAGTTAATTAGAAAGAAAACTTTGAATTCAAACTCTACTTCCGCCCTGTCGGCTGGGGTGTTAGAATGCACCTCTGCAGAGGGGTAAGACTCCCCCAATGGGGCCACCTGTTGGCCGTGGGTGGCGACCTGTGATGCTTAAGGATAGAGCCCAGATGGATGAGCAGTTCATGACATGCAATACTCCACTTTGGCCCTATCTTGGGCTAGACGGGCGGTCGGAGAGGCCCCCTCCGATCAATCGGCTGGTCACGTCAAGCTCTAAGCACCTATATGATTTTCTCAACCCTATTGCCCTTATGGCAAGCCCCAACACCTTTTTTATCATATGGGTGCTACATGTCCTGGGAATGACGTTAAACTCTATCTGATGGTGAGGTTCCAGTTTTGGAGGTTTGGGGAATGTGGAGCACCCCTTCATCACCATTGCTCCCTGGTCCACTCTGACCCGGAGTGGTAGTACTTGTTAGGGTCCAATCTATGGGTTAAATAGAAAAATGTATTTATAAAAAAAATTGTATTATCGATTAAGAATTGATTTATTTCAAAACTTTATTGGCATTAAATTACCCACTGAGGTTGATATGCCACAAAACAAAACAAACTCCACTTAAGAAATTGACCTTGTGTTGCATCCTGCTCATGCAGAGGGTTTGGTAAATATATATACTTGACATACCACTATCTTTATTAATAAAGCTGTAATTTCATTTTGTTAGTTCTAACAGGCAAAATGAAATCAAGTTTTTAAGAATACTCATAAATCAGAGTATAGAAATAAGTAATTTTGTAAATGGTAGAAAAACGTAAAAATGTTACGGACTTGCAAATTTTTCTATTTCTTGATATTATTAATATGTAACGATGTAATTAGATGAAAACATGTCTATGGGGTGGGATTTCAACCTAGTAACACAAAACTAAACTTTTGTAAGTTAAACCTCATTGAGAGGTTAGTATTTTACCCAGGTAACCTGTTGCAAAAAGGATGTAACACTTCCAAAAAGAATTGCCAATCTTTGAATCCACCTCATTTTGTGCAACAACACCTGCTCTCTACTGACAAATGATCTGTGTTTTTATAGCATTTCTCACTAGAAATGCATGGCTAACATATGACTCTTACTATTTCTATGCAAATCACTACAATGACTATCATGCAGATTTTCTCAGCTCCACCTATGATGGCAGTTTCCAAACATTCATTTGGTCAAGAGGACATAATCCTTGCACGGGATTGGCACTAATTGTGAGAATGCATATTGCACTAAACACACCCAACTCTGGGTCTACCTGCTTCTCTGCTACACTCCCCTCTGATCTCCTGATCACATTGTGGCAACCTGGGGTTGGTTTCTTGCACAACGTGCTCCTACATAGTGGTATGATTGCTAGCTCATCCACAGTTGGGGCTTAACTATTTGATTAAATCAAACCCTCATTGAAGCCTTCTCATCAGACTTCACAGGGGTTACACCCACCAACAATCCATACTCTTAAATCAAACTTGTGAGCATGCTGAGCTGTCGTCTGATGAGTATTTTGCTTGTCACCTTGGTGCATATCTTGAATTTCCTCTGAGGGTGTCTGTGATCTCTTTGTATGCACAAGCAGTTTGTAAAGATGTGCAACACTGTTGTTTCCCACATTGATGACATATTGACACCTTTTAATATAGCATTTAGCTCTGCCAAATTTATGTTCTGTACATCTCTCTTATTTCACAACCAATTCTCATCCTCCATGGTGGCTCCATTATACTCCAAAAAGACTCCAGTAGCCAGAGAGCTTGGGTTTATCAACGCACCACTTGCCTTTCACAGAGTTTTCTTGGTGCATTCTCGCAATGACCTCTCATCATTGTGGTTAGAGAAGCATTGTCCGCCTTGTTGTTCCAACTAATCATAACTGCCACGGGCCTCCTCTTAATCATCCATCCATTGGTAGGTGGCCAACTAGCTTTCCGCGCAGTGAGAACAACGCTACATCAGGTGAAAATGCAAGGCATGCTGGGGAACACGTTCCCAATTTCCATCAAGACTTGCAAGTCAAGTACTTGTATGCCATCTTGTAGTCATACTGACTCCTTGCTCACCAGTCCAAAAGTGATTAGTAGATGATGCCTCACTCTGGCTGCAAACACTATATTCTCATTGAATATATCAATATATGCTAATGTTGCATGGTGGTCTGGCAAGTGGACATTTGTGTTTTAGAGACAATTTAAGGCTAAAAGTAGATAAGTATCCTAAAAACCTCCAAGAGAAATTTTTTTGTGCTTCTCTGGATCAATTCTAGAGTTCTGGGAATATTTGTGTTGGCCAATTGACAAAAATCTGTTCTTGAGAAAGTATTTAAAATTTATCACAAAATTGTGAGATAAAAATGTTTTTCTTGTAACTTTTGATATTTTTATCTCAAAGTCAAAGTTTATATAGCAATTTCTCTGTTTTTGGTGGTACTCAATCCATTAATGGCACTCAATGGAACAAAAATTTATCTAAATCATAAAATTCATCTTCTACAAATTTCCAAAATTTATAACTTAACATTCCAACCCTATTACAATGTGTGTTATCATCTCTGATCCAGCATATGATTTCCCACTAGATCACCAAAGTTAAGCAGCAATGAGCCAATTGTTAATTTGGTGACCACATAAGCAACCAGTTCCTTTGTTAATAAAAAAAAATGACTAGATTCTGAATTAAATGACCCAAAAGAGAGTTGATATGCTGTAAAACAACCAACCAGCATATGACTGTCATTAATGCTGTTCCTCAATCCCCTTTACATACATCTCTTTTCTTCACATCATGATAGCTGCCTGACAAAAGGTGTTCCAATATTCCAAAGATATTGATTAGAAATAACTGAGAACAATGCATTGTGGATTCTATAATTTCTCCTTGTATTCCATTCAGTTTAATTTTGTTTAATTTTAAAAATGAGTTCCTAAAAATTGGTTTATAAAAGCATTTTTATCCAAAAATACTATCAAAAATGTCTTAAAGTCAACCAATTCTAAGTTATTGATGATTTCTGATTTTTTTCATAGCAAGATCAATATCCCGATGTGGCACTAAATCTAAGACATTTTTTTTTTCTATTATTATTTCACATATATTGAACATTATTTGTACCAAAAAGATAGTTATTGATTAGAAATAAAGTTAAAATTTTGCAAATCGGAAATCATTAATAATTTAAAACTGGTTAACTTTCAGACTTATTTGATAGCATTTTTCGATTCCTCAGGCAAAAATGCTTTTACAAACCAATTTTTAGGAGTAGGGAAGCTTTAGAACCCATTTTACAGACAAAAATAGATTACAAAAACTCGCCATTTTTTTGTGACCTCCACCCCCTCCTCAAATTTGGAGAGCTAACAATTGCCATAACTCCGCCAATTCTTGGAATTGAAAGCTCAAAATTTGGGGAATGTCTAACTTTAACACAGTCCACACTTTTCACAATTTCAGAAAAGTTGAAGGGGGTGGGTGACATGACCTGGATGATTTGACATGGAATTACCCATATATAAAAATAAAAAATGTAACATGAGTAGACAATGAAACAATAGAATGTTGCAGTACATAATTATCTTTAAGGTAGACTTTTGATCAGAACTTCCTTCTTTAAGAAAGAATACATTCAAATTGTTTTCTGTTTTAAGTAAAGGGATTGATTTATTATGATTATTGATTCACAATATTAGAATCAACAGAAAAATCACATTTAAAGAATCAAAAGCAAATAACTTGAATTTCTATTGTGTGTGTGTATATGTATATGTATATGTGTATATATATATATATATATATATATATATATATATATATATATATATATATATATATATATATATATCAGTCATCCACATACACGTGTTTCGAAGTTTACTTCTCCTCAGTGTAGCTTTACTTTTAACAGCTACCTTTAGCCGGGATCGAAACCCGACAGAATTTTCGTCTGCCAAGCCCCTTTAACAGCCGACTAGCATATATATATATATATATATATATGCTACTTGGCTGTTTACAGCCTTGAGTTCTCTGGTGATTGTAAAAAAACGTTCCGCGTAGGGATGTATCAATTAATTGTTCACTCCTGACTAACAGCTGCTGATGGCCGCATGGGTAAGGGGCTTGGCAGTCAAAAATTCTGTTGGGTTTCGATTCCGGCTAAAGGTATATGTGGAGTAGTTCCAACTTTTGAGGAGTGATTCACTATATTGATTCGGCCATCTTGACAAGTTGCTGCTTATTCATACATATCTTGAAAAATGAATAAAATAATCATTAATACTTAATGTTATTAAAGAATTTATTTTCTTTTTGTTCATTTAAATTTGTTTTACAATGGTAATGGTGCAATTATGAATCTGGGAGAATCCCTGTGACAGTAAACTTTGGAGTAAATGACCCATTTGTTTCATGAAATGATGTTTGGAAAGTTTGTTTTTTTTTCTAAATTGTCATGTGATAGCATTTACTTTTCTTTTGTCATATTCTTAAAACAAGGTTACAAGTTATTTAGAATCTTTTACTTGTAAATTTTTTTTTTTTTTTTTTTTCTGTTCTCAGTCTGTTTGCGTGTTTTCTCCAAATTAGAGAATGTTTTTAAACTTTGAATTTGGGTAGTTTTGATCTTAAGCAAGGAATCTCATAATACACTCCCAACAAGCTCTAGACCTCTATTAGAACAAAAGTTTTAAGAAAAGTCAAAACCTGGATTCTCCACCTAAAATAAAGGAAAGGGAAAACTTGGTTTTGGGCTTCAGACCACTAATTATTTTAAAATTTTGCAACGTGTATTTTATTAAATTCTCATTTATAAATACAATTTGAATGAGCTGTCAATTGATACAATATGTTTTAAAGGAAAACTAGCATTCTTCAGCTAAAATTTGGGAAATGGATAAACAGGTTTTGGCCCTAGACCCCTAATTATTGGAACATTTTGCAAAATGTCTTTCATTAAATTTTCTTTAACAATATGCTTCCAATGAGACCTTAACCACTATCATAGCATTATTTTTAGCGGAGATATGGCTTAATGTCTGCTTGACACTTTGTCACAACCCATCGTTTGCTGTATAGTTGTATCCTTTGACAATGCAGCATCCACAATGGCTCATATAATAGATGGTGCTACATTGAGTCCAAATCTCATGCACACACAGTACCTTCTTCAGTTTAAAATGGTCACAAGGATATATTCACCTGTAAGTAGGCCCTCTGGAGATCAAGTACCAAAACATTGGAGCCCTTTTTTCACTACCCCCCTCTGTTTTTGTGTACAGATATCAGTATGGGCTGTGTAAATGTCAACATATCCATTGCATTCACAGAAGTCCAATACAAGGTGCACCTTAGCCTTATTTTACTGAAAGACCACCATCAATTGAATCGGATCCTTTGGATGACAAAGTTTCTTCTACAGATAGGGAAGCAGTTGTCCATTATCCAACCACATCTGCAGCTTGTGTTATTCTTGCTTGATGTGAGCAAACACTGGTTATTCAGGTATCCTGTTTGTCAATTTATTAGTTGGTTGGTTATCTGACCACATCTATAAAGCTGTCCACACCTTGGCCCTTTCATCAAACTGCACACAGGAATGGTTTTCTGTCAAAGAACACCACTGTACCCAACAGAAGAAATTCGACTACCTTCCGTTCTTTGATCTGTTAAAACTCTGTGGCTTTTTTTCAAGCCACAAGAGTGTCAATTTTGATAGGACTTTCACTTTGCAGTCAAAGATTGACTGGTCTGTCCATCAATAATTGTCATATTTACAGATCCTTTCTCACCAGACTGGTATATATCTCTGCTGACTATAAACTGGGAACAACCAGTATCGACCAGTGGTGATGGATCTACCATCAACCTGGACCACAACCACAGATAGTGCTGGGTTCTTGCTTATTCCAGAGAAAGTACAGGCACTGACAAATCTTATATTTCCAAGACAGTTTCAGGACATATGGCTTATGTTATGGCAATGCAAAAAATACATGGGTCTCTCTCTCTCATCTCTGCTGTCTTCTCAACTCAGGCAATCTTTCAGCATGTGGTTATGGCCATTGCATCTGAAGTACTTTATACCATCAACAGAGAGGGGTTTCAGCTTCCCCATTTTGCATTGACCACCATGATAGCCTCAATTGCTATGAATAAATTTGTAGTAAAGGCAGTAAATAAGGAAATCTTTATCTGGTCCATATATGAATTTGTTTTGTCAACCAAGCTGCTGGTAGACAGCAAATGCTCCGCTTGTCAGTCTCAAGGGTTCATATGTTTTAGATGCTTCACTCCACACAGTCTGCAAATGACTTCAAACTTCTCCACCCAGTCGACCATTGGGCCCTCAAACTCCAGAATCAATTTTTGGTTGAATTTACTGTCAAATCCTGAAATAGCTTGGTGTTTTTATGGCTCTAGCCAAAAACACATGATGACCATTAGCCAACATCTGACCAATTCTACTCCTATGTAAATCAGTACAACAACTGCCATGCAAATTTTGTCAGCTCCGCTTATGGTGGCAGTCATCAAACATTCATTTTATCCAGCACATAACTCTCGCACAGGATATCTATTGGTTACCATAGAAAGCTTGGAGGCCATAGCTCTAGTCATCCTTGAAACACAGATAAGATATTTATAGAAAGCTGCTAAATTTTTTAAAGTCATTTTCACCATAATATATTTTACAAATTTTTTACTGATTTTAGAATTTCCTACACCCCTCCACCAAAAACAAATTATGCATTATGTTTCAATACATAAATTTAATTTTTATCAGCTGTATTATAGTCATTTATATTAAGTCTATAGATTATTTGATAACCCAAAATAACTGATTATGTAATGGTCCACATTAGTCCAAGATCTAATTGGAGTTTTTATAAAGAACTCTGAAACATTCCTTTTTAGTTATCTTCTTCAGAATACATACCCATGATTATAATATGCTTTTTTTTCTTCATTATCGTGTAATTGCATAGAGAATAATCAAGTAGAATATAGTAAAAATTTTATTTGATTGTAAATGTATCTTTTTGCTGTCACTTGTATTTAATTGTATATAAATTTGATTTGCAAAATGTGTGAATGTTTTGTTTTTTGTTTGTTTTTTCAGCTCCTTCAAAGATGCCCAAGGAAAAGTATGAATCTCCTAATCCTCGGCGAAATTATAGTATCATGTCCCAAGAAGATATAGCATCTGGTAAAAAGTCAGAATGGTATGAATTGGAGATTTCAGGTAAGTTTATTTTTCTTTATCACTATCCTACTAATCTACACTTCTATGTAGCTGTTAAGTGGTACAGAGGGGACATTATATAGCAATAGTTAAATATAAACTTGTAGTTTTCTAATAATTACAATTTCTGAATGTAAAATTAGTATTGTTTAGTCATGCCATATAGGAATGTAGTAGTATTTATTTATTTTTTACTCACATCAAAATCTCTTGCCAATTGTTTGCATATTAATATACTAACTTGTTCATCTTTCTCTTATTTCTGTGTGTGATTATCTGCATTGTGCTTATTAGGGTCAAGGTTGGTAAACATGTCCATAATGAACACAATCTTGGGAACTACTGACATTCTTGTGATTTATTTAGGTAATAAAAACCCATCTTAGATCCAGTGCAGTTTGCTAACAAAGAGGTATTTTCTTTGTGTGTGAAGGGGTGGGGGTTGCATTACATTAGATAACTAAAAAGAAAAATAGTAAGCAAAAATGTTTTGATTCTTTTAGTTAATGATATCAAAACTTCTTTTAGATAATAAATTTCCTTTTTCAATATCTCATCTCTTTATGTTAATGATAAATTATTTCCACTTCAATACTAGACAATCTGTGAACCTGTTAGGTTCTTGTTGTAACAGTAGTGCATCATGATGATAATGATTCTGTTTAGAAAAGAGTGAAACTTACTAATTAGCATTTTGATGATTATCTTCATTATATCATAAATTTTCACTGTGAATACAAACCTTATAGAATTATGATTTAGTTGCAAATTGAACCAGAATTTTTTTTTTTTTTTTTTTTTTTTTTTTGTTGCTCTAAAAGAAATCTTACTGATATTGTGTTTTTTGTGCAAATTTATATGTATTAGAAATTATATATAATTAGAAATTTCCATACTCATAGTAATGTAGGACTTTTTTTTTTTTTTAAGTTATTCATTTAGTCTAAAAGTTATGTACTACTTTTAGCTAAAAGTTAATTGTTCATTAAATGTTTTATAAAGGCTTAATTAATTGGTACATTAGATTGACCATTTAGTGACTCTTCATATAACTCTGTAGTATTGAAAATGTAAACATCAAATTTCTATGTTATATCACTAGTTACAGATTTTACAATCAAGATAATTGGCAAGAAGTTATTTTTATTACACTAACATAAAATCCAGTTTTACCAATCTAATAAGTTCTGCATTTGTTTAAATATAAAGTAACATTGAATATCCCTATTAAATGCTTTTTACTGTAAAGTTTTTATTATTATTCATTAGTTTAGCAAGTTAATGGAGATGACTTATAATTGCTGCTACTACAACTAATGGATGGAAATTCTATTTACATTTAGATAATTAAAATAATCTAACCTCATCTAATTCCTTGTTCTTTCAACCCCTATTAGTGTTAAATAATTTACTCTTTAAAAAAGATTGGTTTTAATTTCATATTTGATCAACATTCATGTCTGATGAGAATCTCACTATAGAAGAGTTTTTTTAGTTCATCTCTCTCTTGGTCATTTTTTTGTACCAATGACTTTGTCATTCATTGATATGCATCTATATATGTAAATCCTGGATGTGGTAATTGCATTTCACTTAGCGCTAATACCCTTGGGAAAGGTATGAATCCTAATCTCCCTCCAGCTATGGATAAATAGTAGGGCAGACCGGGCTCTTTAACTTTGGTTAGGCAACTGGTCTAGGAGAAGGAAAACTCTGAATTCAAACCTGTTGAACTCCACTTAAGAAATTGACTTTGTGTCACATCCTGCTCGTGCAGAGGAGTTGGTAAATATATATGTAAATCTTTTTTTGAGTCCATTTCCTTGGTTGGTTGAATTTTACTGCATGTCAACTTGGGATTATTTTATGCCAAAAATGTTTTATTTTATTTTTTTAAATACATTTTTTTATGTTTCACTCGTAGATAGGACCCTAACAGGTACTACCATTCTAGGTCAGAATGGACTTGGGAGTGATGGCGATGAAAGGGTACTCCAACCGTTTGCTTGATTGGTTACCTAAAATGATTGTTGTGAAACAGGGTAATTGTAAATACAATTACCCTGTATGTGTGTGTGTGTATGAAGTCTATGCTAAAAAATGCTTCCTATAGTTTTTAGGAATTCGATATTAAGACTTTTTTTAAATATATACATACACACACACACTAAACAAAATTGTTTTAAATTTTTTCTTTTTTTTTCATTACACTATAAAATGTTAGTCAGTATATGTTTGTTTAGAAATTAATATTGTATAGCCATAATGTATTTCAAATAGAGCAGTGTTTTATATTAACTTAGAAATTGTACTTGTACAATGCCCTCCCTCCTTCACACACACACACAATAATTTTTTATTTTTTTAATTTAAATTTAAATTTATAAATTTCTTTTCAATCAATATGCATCTGTTTTACGATATTTAACAAGTGAAAAGAATTTACTGTTTTTTAAGATCTAAAATATTTATATCTGCTTCCCAAAACCCTGCTTGAACGCACTGGTATAAATCTTAAAATGATACAAAATGAGAATTTTATGAAACATTCTATTAGTTACATCAATTTTAATAATTATTTAATCATTGCAGCTATCTATGAACTTTGTATCTTGTAACCATATACATGTTTTCTGTCATGCTTTATAGATCTATTCTGACTAATAAGACCAACTATGGATTTCAATGTTGTTATTGATATCACTAGTTGGGAAGATATTTTATCTTGTCTTCTTTAGTATTCATGCCTATTTGATCCAGGGGAAGCTTTTAACATTGAGGGGGGGGGGCTAATAGCTCAATTTACAAAGATTCTTATCTGTAAATCTATTATGTCAATAATTTAAGAAATTAATTTTTTTTTTTAATATTTCTATTATAACAGCATCTTAAAACATACATTTGCATTTTTAGTTCCATCTGAAAAATGGTGATAAAGTATAAATCCCTAAAATTCTGTTAAACTCTATATCAAATAAACGGAAATTGATTTATCAAGGTTTTTTATTTTTATGACATTGATGAGAGAGGAGAGAAAAAATGAATTCCCTTTTTATTTTTATTTTTATTTTTTATTTTTTTTTTTTGTGTGTAATTCTCTTTAACAAGAATAATGAAGAATAGTCAAGACTTAATCATATAGGTCCTTGGGCTTCACATAACCAGCTGATTGATTGGATTGGGCTTCCCAACCACCTGTCTAGCCAAAGTAAGAACTGAAGTGGAATGATGCATGTCACATGACCAGTGCATGTCAGCCATCACAATCCAGTCTTTATGCATTACAGGTCACCACAGGTGGGCACAATTGGGGTAGTCTTACCCCTCTGCAAAAGTGCAGTTGGCATATTCTACAGTCCCAGCTGATAGGGTGTTTTTTGTGTTTTTTTTTTTAACTGATAAGGTAAATAATAAAAAATAGCCTTTTAGAAATAGTAAATACCTTTCTAGCCATGACCTAATATAGTTAAATTCATGATTAACACAGCTTAATAATGCCAACACTTCATCACCAGAAGGCAGATCAGTTTTTAGAAACTTATCATTCTGCACTTTAACAACCTTCTCTTTTTTTCTTTTCTTTTTTTCTTTCCTCCTATAATCTTTAAGCTGTATATGGGTCTAATGTAATTAGGTCAAAAAGATTAGTATGTGGTAAATGTTTGAATCTTACCACACTGCAGCTTTATTTTTTCCTCCACTATCAATATTATAAGATTGGGTTAATGTTAAAATAAAACTTTTGTCTGTGAAAATCTTAATACAAACTTCAAGGTTAATTATATAGTGAATTTTTTTTTTATTCCCAAAAAATAAGAACAAAAATGCTTTTCTCTAAGAACACTCCAAGTGCATAAAGAGCAAGTAACTCTACTAGCCACACTTCAAGAACAAAACTTACTCTGGAATGAAAAAGTTTACATGAGGAAAAAATCAAATTTCAATTTGTATCAAGTTCAGAATGACAATATGTCTACTGATGCTTTGAATTTTGTTTTATAAAAAAATATTTTATTGGGTGCATATATATGCATATTATGGGTGTGTAGGTGGTCAAAAAATTTCACATTGGCTAGTTGAATTGGTATCCAGTCTATTTCTTTAGGCAGGTTTCTTTAATCTGTTTCCTCCTCCCATTCCCTAGTATAGTTACAAACATTACAATTTTAGTAATCCAATAGAATTTATATTTAACTAGTATATCAAATAGTCAATCCAAAATCATTGATGCTCTCATTTTCTAAGTGTACTTATTTTAGCAATATAAATTAAACCCTTTTGTATTTTTTTTTTTTTTATAATAACTTTCCTTGTTATTCAGATTCCAGTAGAATTGAAGATGGAATTAGTGGACAAATATTTACAAGTCCTTACTCTCTTGAATGTATAAAAAAATTTGTATATGTTTAGAATAATGAAATAATTATAAAATTGATATCCTCCTTTTTCTTTTTTCCCCTAATATTTTTCTAACATTTTCCTGGTTCAAAACCCTAATTTTATGATTTCTAGTGCTGTCTTTTTTGTTTTTCCCCACCAAAAAAATAATTTTGTGTATGCAAATTTAATATTGTTGAAAAGTGCTTGAATCTCTAACATTTTGCTCTGTGTTGAACATATTCTAATTGATTTATTTGTACTTGAGAAATATATCCTTTTTATTCCTCTATACAAAAGTCAAATTCATAAACCTTTCTTTATACTTCTTTTTTTTTTACAATCAGTTGTCATTGAATCACTTGAATTTTATTCAAATGAAATAATTATAATTAAACTATCTATTGTTGTTAAAGAAAAATCCCTTTCTCCTAAAATTTAACCATCTGATATCTTAAAAGGCTTAATTTCAACTATGTCATCATCTTTTTACATTACCTGAACTCCTGAATAATTATCTTGACACTCATTTCTGTCAAATTCAAAGTAAATAGTTCTCAAGAAAATGTTGTTACATAATTTTTTTTTTCCTTCATCTTCATCTAAAATGGCAACCAGCCAGTCATCAGTTCTGAGCCTGAATAACTTTTGTCATTAAGTGATATTATTATTACATGGCTCCACTCCCAAACCAACTCCAAGGTTACCCATTGCTCTTGACCTTGATACACTTGGTATGAATAATCTTGTACTTGGTCCAGAACAACTTTATATATAGTTATTTATAGTCTATTATGCTGAATGGGCTTCTTTTTAAGAACTACTTGTGATTCTCTAACATATTCTTTTCTTTTAAAATAAACAAGTATTCACTATCTCAGACTTGGTGTAATAATTTTCATATCTTTTATTTACTAAAGAATATATATTGAAAATCTTATTCTAATTTTTTTTTTCTAAATTCTTGTAGAATCTGCTTCTCTTTTATAATAAAGTTTGTGAAACTAGTAATATAAACCTCTTTTCTTGGAACTTTATTTTTTTGATACAGTATCACCCAGTCTCATCCTTTAAAAAAAGATAATAGTCATAATATAAATAACCACTTAATATCTACAACCTAAACTCTACTATTTTGTAAGAAAAAATGAGTGGTAACTAAGAAAGTAATATTACAATTTAATGCTAATTTATTTATATTTTAACAATTTTTCAGTGTAAAATGATTTCAATCTTATGCATTGATCAATATTGTGGATTGTTCTTTCAGTGTGAAGTTTATATATAAAGTTTGGTATGTACGTGTCAACTTATAACTCTGAAAAGAGATGTCACTCAGATTTCATATACCTTGATATCCCTATAACTAAGAAACACACCAAATTTGGTTATTGATTTCTACTAATTAAGGGATATAATTAATTAATCAAAAATCAAATGATTTGCAATAATCATAGCCTGGCTGCTGCTGCTGCTAATATTTTTTTTTAAATTGCTGACTGCTGCTTGTATCAGCAGTGATTCAAAATGGCCACACGGCGCCGCCTGCTGATAATTTGAAATAGACAAATTCGTGCCCTAATCATTTCAGCTCGGAATTTCATACATATTCTTAGAAATATTTATTTGGTTAGAAAGAAAAGAAAATAATCTTTTACTAACTCAACTAGAATAAAATATATCTATTTTTAATCAGTATAACTCAAACCTTTTTTGAAAATATCTATTCATGAAATAAACATTATTAAATTAATACGCTACAAATAGGGTAATGTTTAGTTATTAGCTTCTTTTCGTAGTATGTACAAAAGACTTTAAGAAAAAAAAAATAACAAAACAAAACACTCAAAGAAAAAAGAAATTGTAATATGGACAATGGTAAGTATTTAATTCTTAGC
Organism: Doryteuthis pealeii; assembly: GCA_023376005.1. Lineage (NCBI taxonomy): Eukaryota > Metazoa > Mollusca > Cephalopoda > Myopsida > Loliginidae > Doryteuthis > Doryteuthis pealeii. The sequence goes on along the minus strand of CM042163.1, from coordinate 20,305,923 downwards.
ATTTTATTGTTACATTTTAATACGGTAAAAAAAGGAATTAAACTAATACATTTCTACCATGGAAATCACAGGCAAGGAAGCTCACTTTAAAAAATAAAATTGTTCCAAAAAAGTAAACAAAAGACTATTCTTAAACTAAACGAATACTATAATACACTAATTCTTAGCATTGTTTATCGTCAAATCTTTAATAAAGTTTAGGAATGCATTTTAAAAAATATCTTAAAGACATTTATACAAATTCTCAGCATTTTTTTTTTTTTTTTTTTTTTAATTTGATAAATCATTTTTCTCTTTTCTCTCTTATTCCTGTTTTTCTTCTTCTCATTCACTCTCTGGTGGTCCTAAATTTTTTTAGTCCAGTTATGGATAAATATATATATATATATATATATATATTTGGAGGATATGTGCTTAATTGAAGTCATACCTAAGTTTGAAAATTAATTAGTTAATAATTAATGAAATTAGGCGGGCATATATGTTCAAATGTAAGGCTAAACGAATCGAGAAAATGTCAATCCCTGAATGTACATTTTGACCTATTAGGTCTCATCAGCAAGGTTATAGACATGGGAGACTGCTCCGTGTGTGACTCGAAACTTATTTATATTCCACTTTTTATTGACTTGCTACACGACAGTATGAGGTTAAGTAAACAAACAAATGTGTTTATTTTTTTATATGGCTTTAAGCCGACAATTTTTGGAGGATATGTGCTTGTAACAGTCGAGGTTTAGTCACACACAGAGCAGTCTCCCATGTCTATAACCTTGCTGATGAGACCTAATAGGTCAAAATGTACATTCAGGTATTGACATTTTCTCAATTCGTTTAGCCTTACATTTGAACACATATGCCTGCCTAATTTCATTAATTATTAACTAATTAATTTTCAAAATTAGGTATGACTTCAATTAAGCACATATCCTCCAAAAAATGTCTGCTTAAAGCCATATAAAAAATAAACACATTTGTTTGTTTACTTAACCACACACACACACACACACATACACACATATATATATAAACACCTGATTTTAAGAAACCCCCAACCATTCCAAGATTTACTTGGGTGATTGAACTCTATTACTAATTTTGTTATCTTTCAGCCAACCAGTTCTTCAGCCTTCCTTCTACAATTGTATAATCTATAAGGATATTTTTGTGTTTAAGACAAATTATTTGCTAATATACCAGCCAGTTCAATTCATTTCCAGTAATGAGACCATATCATTCATAACTACTTATATAATACAGGTGCTTTTAATCAATATGTGGAGGTGTTCTTTAATTTCTTCCCTTGTTGAATAAAGAAAACTACAATATGCTAAAATCCATATTGACCTGGTTTGTGCAACAAGCTAATATATACTTTTATCTTTTCTTCCCCCCCCTCCTTACTCTCCAATTATCTTCTTTAGCAGTTATCTGGACTTCATTACAAATGATTTGCTATATCAGATTTTTCTACTTCCTTTTTTTTATATATAGCTTTATTCCTCCAGTCTCCCTTTAAAATGGACACCTCATTTCTCCCTTATATTCTTTTCCCCATTTGCACACAATGTCAGAAATGTAAATTTTGTCAAACTTTTCTCATGAACTCTAGTTATTATGTTGGGAAGAGTATTTATACTATAGAAAATCTGCCTGTAAAATCTCTGCACCTGCTCAGCCACATCTCTTACATGATGATATGCTTGATTGATTGGCAGGGAACATCACTGGAGAGTAAGGAAATTAAAAGAAACAACATACATTGCTTTGTCAGCTGTTGTAAGTCAAGCCAGTATAGATTTTTTTCCTGAACAGGAAAAGAACTACTCCTTTCCTCTTCCAGCTTAAGTTGGAATCACCTGTGTTATATTGGTAGCTGTAGGTGGTATTATCTGTGGGACTCGTTACTAGAATGAACCATGTATTGGGGTTAGGTTAGCTACCATATACATTGCTATTTTGTTCTGTAAAACAGAAATATCTTATAAAAATACACTTGAAGAAAGTTGTAAAAGGGATTTGCCAAAACAAAATCAGCAACACTAAGAATGGGTTGAATCATTTTAATTTAACTTCAAATTTTAGTAATTGATATTTTTGTATTGTTCAACCATGTGATTATGAGAATGTTTGGGGTTTTTTTTTGTTTTTTTTGGGTTTTTTTTTTACTTTAAATTAGAATCTTCCTGTTAGATATTTATTCTAACAGTGATTATTTTCTGAATAATGGCATATTTTAGGGGTTTATGACTTTCTCTTTTATATTGGTTTGTATACAATAGTTTTATGGGTTTGATCCTTGGTAAAAATCATAGCAAATTTTGAATACTTCATATGGAAAAAGTTACATTATAATTTCTAATATGCTCATATTATTTACATGGCTCTTTATTTTAATAGTTCATATATTATTTACAATGGATGTCTATATTAATACTGTAAATTGTTTGCTTTGTATTCATTCTGTTTGCAACAAATTCATAGATGCCTTATGTGATGCAATAGTTGTAGCCATATCCAAAGATTACTTCACAAATGTAGAGTTCAATCTGCACTTGTGTAATACAGTGCCATATTAAACTTAGTAAATTACTTGGCTACTTCCATATGTTTGTTTATACAAGATCTCTCTCTCTCTCTCTCTCTATCTATCTATCTATCTATCTATCTATCTATCTATATCTATATATATATATATATATATATATATATATATATATAAAAGAGAGGGTCAAGTAAAAATTGCCTTGGTGGACCCCTTAAAAATGAGGACACTGCAATTTAGTTATATAAAAATATATTTTTAAAATTGATAAAATAAGACAAAACTGTTGAAATCAAATATTCTTTACAAATAACATGATGACTAGAATTATACATTGCAGTGTAACATTTTCAAAAAAGAAAAACATTACAATATTATTAGATGTTGTTTGGTTGGAAATGAAATAAGCATGCACAGAATTAATATATTTTCAGGTTTCAACAATAGCACATGGTTTTGAATTCCAAAAAGAGTATTTGTAAAGATAATTCAACAAGAAGAACTACATACAAACACTAGGAACTGCTATGGGAACGAAGATGGCGCCAACCTATGCCACCCTAACCCTAGTATATTTAGAAGAACACTTATATGATAACATAGAACAAAAATACGGTAACAATATCAAAATGAACTTTATTAAATCCTGGAAAAGATATTTGGATGACTGTTTTATATTCTGGAAATGCTCATGGGGTGACATTAACGAAATACACACACTACTACAAAACCTACACCCAAAAATAAAATTCACCATAGAACACAACTTAAAGGAACTACCATTCCTAGATATGATTAAAAATGTAAATGGCCAAATTATCAGACATTTACCATAAACCCACAGACACACAACAATATCTACATTTAAAAAGCCACCACCCCAAAAACTGCATAAAATCCATCCCTTACGGACTTGCACGTAGGATATACACCATAGTCACAGATAAAAACCTCCAACAAATCCGTCTAAAAGAATTACATAAAACACTCCTCCAAAGAAGCTACCCAATAACACTAATTAACAAGGGATTCGAATTAGCAGAAAAAATGCCATTAGAACAATTAAGAACCCCTAAAAAACATAACGAACAACACCTAGCATATGTCTCAACATATAACAAAAACAACCCGGAAATTTTCACAATATACTACTACCAACTCGAAAACAATGAAAAAATTAGAAACATATTAAACACAACAAAATTAAGAGCAAAAGACAGTCAAAAAATCTAAAACAAATATTAACTTCATCCAAATTTGAGATACAAACTACACAGGGTGTCTCAAAATGCGGATACAGAAGATGTGGGGGTATGTAACATAATCACAGAAGGAACAACCTATACATTCAAAACCCTCACACAATATTAAAAATAAATAGAAATGTTGACTGCGCCTCAAAAAATGTAATTTACATATAGAATACACCAACTGCAAGAAAATATACACTAGATGCACATCATCACTAAACAAAAGAATCTCACTACACAAAAGCAACATTAGATTAGCTAACAATAGAAACCTATACGTATCGAAACATATCCACGAATGTAATCAAGGAAAATTTAAAGTGATGCCGATATACCAAACTGATGACTATACTCTACCCCTAATTAAAGAAAAACATTTCATAGATAAATACAAACCCAAATTAAATCTGATGTAACCACACACAATAACTTTACTACATAGACAAACATGATCAACAAACTATATATATATATATATATATATATATATATATATATATATATATATATATATATAGTGTGTGAAAACAAACTATGTAATGTAAAAGATACACACCAACTTTATTTTAAATATACACTCCAGATACAACCATATACATAAACAAGCATAGGAACACACACACACTTAAAAAGTAAAAGCCCAAAAATCCTTTAGTACAAAAAATAAATTACAAGCACACACACATGACATATCAAATGAACCACTCATTAACCACATACAACCATAAAACTACTGAGAATTTATAAGTTTATTACCCAGTCACCCAAGATCAAATCCACCTGCTAAAAACATAGATGTTAAAAATGAAATTACTCTATACCCCACTCCCACCGAACAGGAAGGGAGGAGTTGGATACTTGTGTGTGTGTGTGTGTATATATATATATATATATATATATATATATATATATATATATATATATCATATGATTAATCAATGCCTGAAGAAAATATCAGAAGATCTTAAACACGTGTCGTAAATGTAAGATAAAAAAAACATTTTTCTGAAAATATAATCCATTTTGCGGGCCTTCTTTTTTATAAAATATATGTGTGTGTGTGTGTGTGTGTTGTGTGAAATTTTGGTGTGTAGGTGTCGAATTATAGCTCAGAAAAAAGATGTTATCCTGATTTGAAGTTTTGCATACACTTTGAAATCCTTATAACTAAGAAACACACCAAGTTTGGTTGATTTTTTTTTTTTTTTTTTTTTTTTTTTTTTTTTTTTTTTTTTTTTTACTGATTAAGGGGTATAATTAATTAATTAAACAAAAATCAAACGATTTGCGATAATCATTGCTGCTGCTGCTAATATAAAAAAAATTCACTGGCTGCTGGCTATATCAGCAGTGATTTAAAATGGCCTAACTGCTGAGAATTTGAAGTAGACAAGTTCGTGCCCTAATCGTTTCAGCTCGGAATTTCTTGCTTATTTCAGGTCCAATCTTAGAAATATTTATTTGGTTAGAAAGAAAATAATCTTTCTAAATATTTAATTTGTATGTGGTTTTTACAATTGAATTATTTTTACAGCGAATTAGATAAAAAAATAATAAAAACATTTAGCGATTAATAATAACACAACTTTTTTTTATTTATTATTATTTTCATTTTAGAATAAAATTATCTATTTTTAATCAGTATAACTCAAACTGTTTTTTGAAAGAAATTATTCATGAAATAAACATTATTAAATTAATACGTAAAATATTACACCTACAAATAGCGTAATGTTTAGTTATTAGCTTCTTTGTTACTTTTAGGCGATGAAAAAGGAAATAAATTAAGCTGATAAACTTCTCCAAGAAGAAATTAAGAACTGAATTTAAATTTGTCGTATGTACAAAAGAGTTTTAGAAAAAAAAGAAAGAAAAAAAAGACACTATTATAAACAAAAAAAAAAATAGTAATACGGATAATTGTAAGTATTTAATTCTTAGTATTTTATTGTTACATATTAATACAGTAAAAAAAAAAATAAATAAATAAAAGTTCAACGAATACATTTCTACCATTGGAAATCATCAGGCAAGGAAGCTCACTTAAAATGAAATTGTTTAAAAAATGTAAACAACAAAAAGAGACTATTCTTAAAATAAGCGAATATTATAAAACACTAATTCTTAGCTTTGTTTATCGTCAAATCTTTAAAATTTAGGAACGCAATTTTAAATATATATATAATTTTCCTCTTATTTTATCTCTTACTCCTGTTTTCTCCTCACTCTCTGGTGTTCCTAATTTTATCTTAGTCCAGTCATGGACCAGGTACTTTTGCTAGTATATATAATGTAATTAAATTTTTGGAAAAGTGGATAAAACACAAACAATATCAATCCATTAATATCTCACCTCTGTGTGTGTATAAGAGGCTTCATCAAAGATTTTTTACTTTGAAACAAAGGTGGGCGGAAGGATGGAAGAAAGGGATATATATAATGGGAAAATATTTTTTTTAGTTTTAATGCAACGTATGAGGTAAATGTGTAAAATAAATGAGACCGTGTTGGATATTATATACCAAGTTCTATTCCTTCTGATATTTCAAAAGGTTCCATCTTTCTTTTACAAGGATTTTTGTTAAACTGGCTGGCTCCCATAGTCTCTGGTGTTTTATGGGTCAGGAGTGTCCATGTCTTGACCTGTCTTTGATATTCAGCTTTATCCACTGCCCTCTTGTAATTCATTGACTGGAGTGGGAGGGGGATGTAGGTCATTGGTACGGGTGAAATATTTATAAGCATTTAAGTTATCTAGATCTTGTTTTGTGTGTGTGCAGGAGCAGACAATTCATGTAGTTTCTATTTGTTTGCATTCTTGTAAGGATAACAAGTTGTGATCTATTTCAAGTTGTCTAGTGTGTGTTGTGGCTTGTTAAAATGTTTTGCTATAGGTGCATATTGGGAATCTTGTCTAATGATTAATTTATGGTTGTTAAATCTAAGTCTAAAGGTTGTTTAGGTCTCTCCTATATATCCGCTGTCTTTGCATTTGGTGTAGATGTATATGGCATTTGTGCTGTCACAGATAAGTTGAAAGGATTGGATGTTAATATTGGTGTGTGGTATAGTGAATGGCGGAGTCTGTTATTAGGTGTTTGCATACTTGGCACCTTGGTTTGTTGCATTTGTAACACTCTCCATTCACAATACCTCGCACAAATATCAAGATTATATATAATATATATAAACCCCAGTGATATTTTGCTTCTCAAAAATAAAGGAGGGGTCAAAATTAAGTGACCTGAAAAAAATCAAAGTTTTAAAATAAATTAACTGAAGAAATTCATTGATAAATCAACACTGAAAATTTCATTAAAATTGAATAATTCCCTGATTTTTGGTAAATATTTTTCAATCCGATAGTGATTTGATTTTGTCAAATGTCTATGACAATTGTTGGTACTTATGACACTGGCCTCGCAGCAAAGTTGGGTGGGGAGGTCCTAGCATACAACTTTACCAAAAAGACTTGTTTAAACAATTTTTGATAGGCGAATGACATTAAAGTAATGTTCAAGAAATGCACTCCTGAATTTTTCAGCTTTTCTTTTTTTTCTTTTTTTTTTTTTTTTTTTTAATTATTATTATAAAGTGTTAAACACTTTCAATCTTCTTAGTAGTATTTTTTCTACTTTAATTTTAGTTGGTTTTTCACACCTACTAATATAATTAGTCTTTTATTTCTAACCCATACTGTTTACTAATAACTGAGTAGTTACATGAAAAACAACTAACCTTAAAATGAAAGGAATACTAGTCAGAAATTAATGGTTGATAATGTTTCATCTTTTTAAAAAATTCAAGGTATTGCAAGTCAGCATTTGTGTTAAATCTTTAACATAATGACTTTTTGTATTAAATTAAAATGAAATCTGATTTTATGCTACTTTCATTCAGTTTATAGCTTGTTAATTTGTTAATAAAATGTCCAATGTGAATTGATCAGTTTTTTTGTTTTTTTTTTTTTCTTTTCCAGGGCCTGTGCGGAATTTATGTCCTAAATTATGGACATTGAAGCATTTAACATCACTTTACCTCAACGACAATAATTTGTTTCGTATCCCGCCTGACATTGCCAAACTTACAAATCTTACATATCTGGATTTGTCATCCAATAAACTTCGTAGTCTACCATCGGAACTGGGCGAACTCTCTCTCATGCGTGAGCTTTTGCTCAACAATAATTTCCTTCGCAATTTGCCCTTTGAGTTGGGTAAGCTGTTTCAACTGCAGACCCTTGGTAAGTATCTATTTGATTTTCTCTTGGAGGGGCATTTACTAATGTCAAATATACTTTTTTAGTTATATATGATTATTATTAAAATTATTGTATGATGATTTCTTTATAAAGTTTTTATAAAGAAATTGATTATATTCTACATAATTTTCTACTTCAATCTAAATTGAATCTTTATTAATAAACTCCTATAGATGGCCAGATTGATGTAAAACTACTAAATTTGGTATGCATCATTGGATGAAGGTTTTAAAAAACTGTTCTTTAGCGGGTGGGGGTTCTAATCAAGAGGGTGTCTAACAATAACAATGAGAAGTCATGTTACTGCAAACATAAATAATTATACAGAATTAAATTCTATAACTTCAAAAGAAAAACAAATTACTTACTAAAATAATTATTCATATTTAGATATTACTGGTTTATAGATCGTACAGTGATGATATGAAATAATTACCTAATATTATTACTTAGTTCAGAAATAACAATGCAGCCTAAAACAAAAATGTTTTTTGTCAATGTTGTGTGTGTGTATATATATCAATCATCCACACACGTGTTTCGACATTTACGTTTCATCAGTGCGGCTCGACTTTTTTAACAGCTACCTCTAGCCGGGATCGAAACCCAACAGAATTTTTGTCTGCCAATTTCCTAACCCTTACAGCCGTCAGTGACTGTCAATCCGGGGTAAACAATTGATACATACTTATAGGATATGTTTTTAGAATCACCAGAGAACTCAAGTCTGCAAACAACAGGCGAGTAAATGCTTACGCTAAACGGTAAAACTTCAATTAATGTCTCCCCTACAGTGCTCTACCCTAAAAATTGAAAACATTTTTACAAAATAATATTAATTTTATTAATTAGTATAGAAAATATAATTGGTAAATCTGTTATAGATTTCTTTTTGTTGTAATAATTAACATTTCTAGCCTTTTTTTTTTTTTTTTTTTTTTTTTTTTTTTTTTTTTTTTTTTACAAACATTATAAAATACACTGTTTGGAAAAACAATAAGAATTCTTGATATTTGTCAGGGTTCCCACGTGTACTGGAAAACCTGGAAAAATGAGTGACAAATCCCGGAAAATTTTCGTAATTTGTCCTGGAAAATTTGAATTGTCTGAGACAAAATTAATGTTATTACAATAAACAAATATAACTAGTAAAATAACAAGGACAGCGTTTTTTTGTTTTTATTTTTAACGCTCACCAAATCTAAGCAAGATTTCCCAAATTATTCATGAATATTCATTAAACAGTAAAAATGCTTCTGATTGGGTGGGTACTTGTTGATTTCATTCAATGAAGTTTCTCTATCATGTAGCAATGTTTTGATTTATTTTTACGTGACACTAAACAAACATGAAACACGACAAGAATTAGTCAGACTACTTTAAAGATTGTTAAAGGTTTAAAAAAAATAGATTCCATTTTACAATACGTGAAATTTCGTAAAATTCAGAACATGTAACTAACATTTTCTTGATAATCATGTTCAGCAGTGTTTAATTGAATAAAATGATTTAATTTTTAGAAAAAAGTAAATATTTTAACAAGACTTACAGACAAAATTGTAAGTCGGTCAAATAATTTTCACAGAAATTTTGACTGAAAATCAAAGAATGTTTTGTACTTGTATAGAATAGCGCGCACGCAAAATTTTTACTGAAATATTTTTTTTTTTAATCAATACGCAGTAACGTAATACTAATATAAGAATTACATAAAATTAATGTTCATTTAAAAAAAGTTTTTATTAAACATTTTTGAAAGCGCTGAAAAGTGAAAGTTTTTTAAAAACAAACGTTGGTCCCCACCCCCAGACCCCTGAGTAAGGCTTCAAGCATATAGCGCTTGAACAAAATTCTTTTATCATCAAATGTCAATTTCATCTCGGTTAAAAAGTATCTGTCCTTTTTACGAACTCCCCTACTCTCTCCTGGAAAATATTAACCTAATTTACTCTGTTTTTACTTGCATAATTCCGACTGTTTTTACAGTCCAAACATATTTTCTGAGTCGTGCAATTCATCGGTAAATTAATGTAGATATTTTACAATATCTCCCCCATCCCCAGCTTTTTATCAGCAAGTCAATTTAGATATTTTATCCCCCACTCCACCTAGTTTAAAATATTTTTCGATGAATTTTTACAAAACACAAATTCAAATTTAAAATATTAAGTACTGCTAATTTTGGCCTCCTAGATTACAAAATAGATTTAATCCCTTTAAAACCCAAAAAATCAAGGAATTATCATATTCTTATGAAAATTTCAGTGTTGATTCAATGAATGAATTATTTAAAAACTTTCTGATTTTTTTCAGGTCACTTAATTTTGACACCCCCCCCCCTATTTTTTGAGCTCAAAATATCTTTTCAGACTAATTATAGTATGAATAAAGGTGTGAATAGAAGAAAATAATTATTTTAAAGGAACACCTCTTGTAGGAAATAAGTATTGAAAATCTGAAAATTAAATGTAAAAAAACTTTTTTTTTAAATTTTGTTTACTCTTTTGTGTGTGTGTGTGTATATATATATATATATATATATATATATATATATATATATATATATATATATATATATATATATATAATTGTCTTTTAAATTATCAGTGAAAAAATTATACATCAATATTTGTTTTGTTAAAAAGGGCGGGGGCCTAACTTTTCAATTGATTTTTTTTTTTCCAAAAATTCTAAATAGCAATTCTAAAGTGGGCTTGTTATTAAATAAACATTTGTTTTTAGAATCTAAAATTATGAAATTTAAAACTTAAATTTAGGCATTTCATATTTTAAATGAATTTTATCTATTAATTAGGTATATGGATTGTTGTTTTCAAGGTGCATATAGGTGGCATTTATTTTAAAGAATTTCAATTTATTTCCATTGAATCGGTTTGATTGAAATGATTCAGTAATTTAAAAGAAGTCATTGATTAATAAGTCAACACTGAAAATTTTATTAAAATCAGATAATTCTGATTTTTGGCAATTTTTTTTTCTGCATTTAACATATTTCTTGGTGACTTTTTGTAAACAAAAATGCCAGATTTTTGGGGGACTCTTTAGTTTTTCTGTGTGTTTTGAACAAAAAGATATTTCATTTAAATCAATATCAAAAAGTTAATCATTTTTCTATTATTAATTTCTAAGAAGAAACTAAGTTTTAAAATCTTAAATAATGTGGGGATTTTTAGTCTGTAACTCTTTCACATAAAGGGCCCATTTTGATAAATTTTTTGAACTGGATTTAATTGTTTAAAATGTATTAAAAAAAATTTTCTGATGCTTATCATACTTTTCAAATTAAACAAAAACTTGACCTTAAATAATCAATTTAATTAATTTTAATTTGTTTTTAAAATGAAAATGTGCACAAATTGGTGGTACCTATCAAATATGAACTGTGATGTTTTTTTGTTTTTTATCGACAAATATATGTAGATATTATTGCTCTACCTACCCCCCTACCCCGCTTTTTATTGTCACATCAATTTAGATATTTTACAAAAAAAAACTTTTAAAATGGGGTGCATTTTAAGTTTTTTTTTTGGTTTTTTTTTTGCTTTTTATGAATTTGTACAAATATCAACTGAATTTCTACAAAACACAATGTCCAACACCCCCCTACCCTCGAGGCATAAAATCCTTCAGTCTTTTTCAATATTTTTGTTTTTAAAATAATCTACTTTAAAAAAAAAACAATTTGATTTAGTCTTTTTAATGATTGGTTCCCATATTGTATTCATCTCTGTATTTGGTTTACTCAGTAGGTCACTAAAGCCTAACATATAAACTGCTTCTTTAAAACGTCTTGTTTTCCATGTCCTTCCCTATCTATTATTTCAACTTGAAAATATAATTTTAATATATGGGTATGTTCGAGGGCTGCCAAGGGAGATAATTTTTTTATTTTCTTAATTTTAAAACAATTACCGAAAATCTGGGAATTGTCCAATTTTAATGAAATTTTCACCAAATTATTTTCCAATGACTTAATTTTATAATGATTAGCTTATTTTAATGAAGAAACTTGAGAGAAAAAAATTCAGAATGGGGAACCTTTGACCATTTGATATCCAGAAGAACATATAGAAAAAAAATTTAAAAATAAAAATTCAATACCTTAAAAAGTGATTTTAAAATTTTAAAGTTATTTTAAAACTCGAAAAATAAATGTAACAAGTTTTTTTTTTTCTTTAAATTGATGCAAAAAAATAATATTTTATCCAAGTTAAATTGAGTTTTTTTACTACCTTAAAAATTTCAAGGTCAATTTTACATGTCTGTCAATATCCATGACTAACTTGAAAATTTAACAAAAGGTAATCTTTGAAAAAATTTAAGTTAAAAAATATGTGATATGCTGCATATTTTCTGAGATTTAAAAAACATTTAATCGTCAATTTAAACTATGAATGACAAAACAGGCTGAATTCTCTCCCAGTCTAGATGAATATCTCAATCTCAGAGAAACGTTTTTTTCGCTACACTTCCAAGAAAAATTATTTTTAAAGATATTGGAAAGGAAATCCAATATTCATCTTTTACTTCGAAATACCCGGATGTGAAAACATACAAGATAGTAAAAAAAATTTCAATGTCTGTCCACCAACTGTCATTCCAAACTCGAGACAACAACAAGAGATGAACTATAAACTGAATAAGATCCTTATTTCTTATTGATTTGATAATTGTGAAATTTTCAAAATCTGGAATGATCCTTGTGTAGCTGTTTCTCAACCCACAACACTCCAGAGACTCCATCAGCTCAGATGTGACAGTTGGATATGGATTTTAAAGGCACTATTAACATTTAAACAGAAATGAAAGTATTCAATATTGGCTGGAGATCAAAATTGGTTTGTTGTTCAATGGAACCAGGTCATCTTTAATGATGAATCAAGATTCAGTATTTCCTTCAGAGATTGTGGCCCCTGCATTTGGAGAAAGTCATATGAGAGATGTGATGTCAAATGAATGAAAAAAGTATAAAATTCCCTCAATCTGCAATGGTTTAGGGTTGTATGTCTACCATTGGTGTCAGAAAGATCTGCTTGTTGAAAAGATCAATAAATTCTGCTGTCATTTAGAAAGAAGAGGATACCTGTTTTTGATTGGTCTGCATATAGCCCAGATAAAAATCCAATAAAAAAAAAATCATGGGGAATCCTCAAGAGGAAATTAAGAAAATACTATCCATCAAATCTTGAAGAATTGAAGTGAGTCATTACTAAAGTGTAGACATTGGTGTCACAGGAGATTTGCTTTGATTTAATCAAATCATTACAAGAATGAATTAAAGAAATACTAAATGCAAAAGGTACTACAATAAAGTAATAAGTGTACTAATTCACTTCTTCAAAAGTCTGTTCAATATGAAATACTTTTTCTTGATAAAAAACCCCAGCTTTTTTGTCTTTTTGTTACTAGATATAACGATCTTCAAATTTCAAAGAAAACCTTGTTTGTCAATGAACTGTACTACCCGATTATTTACATATCAAATTTCTATACTGTTAAGAGTAAATTGTCAAGAATTTAGACACTTTAAAATAAGAAATATGAAAGTTATTTGCAAAAAACTGAATGTTCCATTTCACCGAATTGATATGGTTCTTTCCTTTTTACTGGAGAAAAATAATGAGAATTCAATTTCTCATTATTTTAAAGGAAATTCTCTTGGAATAATATACTGCCTTAACAAAAATACCTTTTTTTTTTTTTTTTTTTTTTTTTTTTTTTTTTTTTTATATCTTAATTCTGATTTGTTTTTAACTATTATACAAATTTTTAAAAATTTTACTCGGTGGCCTGTCAAATTAAAACATTTTTTTTTTTTTTTTTTTTCTTTCTTTCTTACTGTATTCAATAAATGATAACTGTGAAAGATTACAAAAAAGGCTCTGGGTCAGAGTGGACCAGGGAGCAATGGTGATCAAGGGACGCTTCACACTCCCTAGACCTCACAATCAGTTTAACATCATTCCCAGGGCATGAAGGCCCTCGGCCACTGCCTTCTAGCCCCCATATAATAAAAAGGGTTGGGGCTTGCCATAAGAGCAATAGGGTTGGGATAATCATATAGGTGCTAGGGCTTGACATGACCAGCCGATTGATTGAGGGGGCCTCTCCGACCACCTGTCTAGCCTAAGTAAGGTCCAAAGTGGAGTGTTTTCTGTCATGGACTGCTCAGCCACCTGGGTTTGTTCCTTAAGCATCATGGGTCACCACCCAGGTGGCCCCATTGGGGGAGTCTTACCCCTCTGCAGAGGTGCAGTTGGTGTATTCTAATGCCCCAGCTGACAGGTCGGATGGAGTACTAAACGAAAAACCAACTTTAGCAGTGTCTGATTAAAGATACAGGCTTTAAATAAATGAAATATCTTTATAGATGTAATATCATAGTAAAGTAAAAAAAGGAATTAATAAATCCTAGCTCAGACCAACTTTAATTACGGGTGAAAATCTCATTCTGTTACAAAATCGGGTGGAAATGATACAGAAGACTTTGATTGTTTATGAAAGTTTTATTTTACCAACTAATTCATTGAATCTTCCTATTATGATTCTTGACATCTTAGAGCTTTTTTAATAAAACACCAATTAAATCTTATTTGCAACATGTAAAATCAGCCAGAAGCCTAATTTTGCAGTTGGGCAAAAAAGTAGGTCAAAGGTACACCTTATTGAACTTGCTGTAAAAAGATATCAATTAAAGATACAAACTTGAAATTGTGAGGCTTGATAATTTGGATTATTCAGACTATTGTCCTCATCTTAGGAGAGAACATCGGCCAAAACATTATGCAGTTAATAAGTTAATTTTCAGGTATTTCTTGTCGGACTCTGAACCTTCTCGAACTCGGAACCCGAACTTTGGACACTTCTATTCGAACTCTGGAACCTTTTTGTCAAACTCCTGAGCCTTCATGTCATAATTGGGAGCCTTCACAGAACTTTGAATCTTCACTTAGAACTGTATTAACTCAACACCTATATCCAATTGGACATGTGCCATTGTGGATATAGGTCTTGAGTTAATACAGTTCTAAGTCAAGGTTCCCGAGTTCGAAGAGAAGGTTCCCGAGTCCAACAAGAATTACTTGAAGAAGGTTGGAGGGCACACTGACCAAAAAATTGTGCAGATAACAGATGTGCAGATGAGGACAATAGTACAAATAATACAAAAAGAAAGCCTCATGCAGGATTTGAACTTGGGTTGACAAGTCCATTTCCCATAACCCATTAAACTACCTATTGTTTATATATATATATATATATATATATATATATATATGCACACTAGTGTAGGTCGATTTTCAACTTTTTTGGGAATATCAAAATGTAACAAATAGAGAATGTTGGGTATTGGTATGATAAGTACTGACACCAAAAAGTAGGTTTCTAGCTTGCACCAATTTTTGAGCATTTAGTTTTAAAGATCGTCTAATATGAAGCCCTCTGAAATCCTTGTTTTTGATACATTTACATAAGACATTGCTTTAGAATCTTAGAATTTCAATCCCAAAAAATTGTAAATTTATCTCCTTCAAATAAAATGAATAGAATATATCGAAAATAACATTTAAAGTGAAATTATAACCCCCTCACCCTCCCTAATATCTCAAATAAGCAGCATTTTACCTCACTAATTGAAATATGTCATTAATAACATTACAATATATTGTAGCGTTATTTTTTTTCTGTTATCAATGGAACAAAAGCAAATAAGTATGAACTCTGCTAGAAACAAATGAAGGGATGGTGATATTAACATAAGCTACCATTGTAATTTGAACATTCCTTTAAATATCTCTGGTTACTAATTGTGAGTCTTTTAAGTTTCTCTTTTATATAATCATTGTAATGCAAAAAGTTATAAAAGACATGATAAAGATACATGAATGTTTTGGGGATAATAGTAACTTTTATCATGCCATCATATTAAACTGCTCTATATAAGAGTTCTTTGAAGCAAAGGAAGGCCTCATTTCATGGCATAAAACTTTTGTAATGATATGCCTTGCTTCAATTCTATAAACCGATTGGGAAGCTGAAGTTGTTAATTTTACTGCCCTTTCAACACTTTGTGAGTGTGACGGCAAATCAGGCAACTCTAATTTTATCCCACTCTTTTATGACTCCAGTTCATTATCTAAAAATTCTTCTGTGAATCCAGGTTCACAAATTCCATTTTGAAACAGGTCTGTGACCAATGTGTAGCATCAAAATTTATTTTTGGTATTTTTAGCCTCTTTTTGGTTAGCTTCCTTCCCTCTCCTAAAAAAAAAATGAAAAACCAATATATTGAATTAAATTAAAAGTTCAACCTTGTCTTAATTTTTAATTTTCATCATGAAATTAGGATATTACTTTAAATTGAATCTATAAATCGATTAAATCATTTTAATCTTATCTAAATTACCTACCGAATGGCTAAAATTCTTTTATAGCTTTGTCCCTCACTTCCAGTTCATCTGATTTAAACAACAATTGAATACAACATATTTTCTGGTAGGAAGCCAAAAGCATTATGCAGAATATTTTTGAATGCAATCTACTGAATTTCAGGTGGTAACTCTTTAATTCTTTGCAGAATATTGAAAATATACAGTGGCTGGTTATGAAATTTATTGTCTCTTTTAATTTCAAACTAGCTAACTGCATAAACTTCAATAATAAACTGGATTAGGCTGTGTAGTTTGATATGTTTTCAGGGTAAATTCCACAAGTCCACAAATACATCTAACCAACTGAAATCTCAAAATATTATATCACATAGAAAGAAAATGGTACAAGTTATTTTTCTAGCTTATTTACATAAAATATAATTATAGAAATTCAATTGAATTAAAATGTTTATGATATTGGGATGATATTTGAATTCATTAAAGAAGAAAGAAAGAATAGAAAAATAACTTTACCTTATCTTTGAGAGGACAAATACAGATTATATGCCTAGTCTGACAATTTTCTTTTTTGCATTTCATATTTTTGTCTTCACAACTTAAAATTGGCAATTGACAGGAACAAGAAAAAATGTATCCATTTTTTTAACCATAATTTTCTTTTGTGCTGAAGAAAAAGATTTTCTATTTGTCTGATGTGCTTTTTTGAAACATGTCCTTTTCAGTTTAATTATGATAGACCTTTCACTTAACACAGGCAAATGGGGATTAACCGCATACCAAATATCAATTATATTTTTTGCCATTAATTTTGAAATATTAAATTTGAACGAGTATTTTTTTAGAAAATAACTATATTGGATTACTTGTCTAAAATAAGGCAGCTCTGTCTTATTTAATGGAGAAGGTGGACCTCCAAAATTTGTAGGAGAAACACTACGAGTTTGTTTTCCAACCATTTTTTTAGAAAACTATCTGAAAAAAATGTATTTGTTGTTATAAGAAATTGAACAAATTGAATTATAAATTCAAGAGTGAAATTTAAAGAAATGGAAAGATATAGGAAAATATAAAATATGTATTTACTTATCATATAAATAAAGGCAAATCGTTTGGTAGCACGCAAAAAAAAAATACACCAGCTACGATTGAAGTCCGTGTCGCTCGCACCCCCCTTAAAAAAAAAACAGCTTAGGGCGTTTTTCCCTAAAACCTAACCCTAAACCCCCCTAGTTAAAATTAAGTTTTATCACAAAATTTGTGGTTTCTGTTTCTGAAAAAACAGAGCCAAAATTATTTATTTTCCCATTAAACTAACCCTAAACCCTAACACTAGTTTTTTTTTTTTTTTTTTTTTTTTTCAAGTGACACCGCTTCGGCTATGGACTTCAATCGTAGCTGGTGTTTTTTTTTTTTTTTTTTTTTTTTTCAGCAGTCACCAGCTAGCAGTTTTTGAGGCAGGAGGCCAGGACGGTTCTCCACGAAGAGTACCCAGGGAATATAAAGCTACTTATTTCTTTTTTCTAATAATTAAGTTTGTTAAAATAAAAAGGGAAAAGATTTAATTATTTTTCTGTTTTAAATCAGCTCAAATGAAATTCAAATGTAAACAACAAAGTTGGAAATAGCCAGGCCTTTGTTTTATTTTCTTCAATTTTGCAATGATCATTGATTCACACAAATGGCAGAGATTTCTGCAGTGTGCAGAATTGATAAGTGATGCTTGGGGAAGTTGAAGGTGTGATTGAATTCTAGTTTGAGAAGAGAGCATTTTGAATGTAACTTGTTTTGATTGATCTCCAGTGTTCAGAAATTTGTTTCATTATGTCTCCAATGTATCTTTTATCCCAAACATTACATAGGATGGAGTACATAAATCCCCACTTTAGAAGTGTTTGGAGAAGTTAGTGAGATTTTTATGTGGTCTGAATGATTTGTATTTCTAATTTATTTAACTTGTCATAGAGCGGTTTGTTGTGTATTTTGGTGGCCAGGCCGATGGGTCTGTGAGTGAAGGAAGTGCTGGGAGTTATTCTTTAGTTTGAGTATATTTTGACAACTTTTTTCTAACATTTAATGTTATCTAGGGGATCTTAAAGTTATGAGAATCTTCAATGTATTTGGATTCTTCATCTAAATATTGTGGACTGCTTATTTGCAGTGCACATAAATAAAAAAAACAGTTATGAGGCCCATTTTAATTTTGTTGGTGGGAGTAAAAGTGTATGTAGCTGTTTTTGTTGGTTGGTTTGCCATATATTTTGTTGGCTAACTTGTTTTGCGTTCTAATTAGTTTGTTGAATAAAATAAAAAATTCTGTGTTGAGGGGGGTCCACCACAAACTGGTTAAGTTCGTCACTGTTCTTTTGTCATTTCTCACTAGTTTCAACTAAAGTCTTACGTCATTTAGTCTCTGCCGGTGCACATGCCACTCTGTTTCTTTCATTCTCCTTAGATTCTAGCTACTTATGGGGCACCTGAATCAAACCTCGCGTCCGCTCAACGCCCAAATCTCATTTTCTTGCATTCGGAAGGACGTGGGTTCGACTCCAGCAGGCAAGACAATGTATTGCTCTTTTTCTCTTTGACCACGGCAGTTGCCGTGCATTGACATTTTGTTCTCCATCACAATTAGTATGTTGTCCGGGAAAGGCAAGGTGCAGTTAGATGCTTCCTCTAAAAAAAAAGTGGCATACTTCAAAGAAGTCTGCAATAAAAACTAATCCTCACACAAAAAAAATATCATTATAAAGAGGAAAGATTAAATTTTATTTACATACTAATTTTGTAAATATAATTTCAGAAAGAGCCGAGATATCATAAGTTAAAATTTTAGGAAATTTCACTGTTTTAAGCTGTTTTCGCATTTTTAACAGATTAGTTAGGGATACCTAAATTCTACAGAAGGCAACTGATAATGACAAATTCTACCAACCACATTCATATAGTTTCCATAGTGGACCAGTGAAAGTAGTAGACCTTCTTATAGGGGGGTTCATTTTGATGAAGTGAACAGCCAATGGTGTACAATTAGGGTTTGTACTGATATTGTCTACAAGAATTACCTTAACAGTATTTCCACTGTTGAATTATTCTAAAACAGCAGCAACATCAACTGCTCGAACACTAGTTACACCAATGTTAAGAATAACTTTGTTGGTGTGATTATCTTCTTTCAGTGTCCATCTCTCTAGTGAAAGGTGAAGTGGCACTCTGGTCTAATAGAAGGACATCAGCGAGGCTGGAAAATATATCACACCTAATAGATTACATAGAATATCTGATGACTTTTAAAAGACTTTAAAGTTGTTTCTTCACTGGAAGACGTGGAAAAATAGCAACATGTAAAGAATCTCATTGATGTCTTTCAATTTGCCTGTCAGCTGCATCTTTTTTTTTTTTTTTTTTTTTTTTTTTTTTTTTTTTTTTCAAATATTTTTTAACATCTTTGTCAATAGGTCCAAATTGGAAAGTGCCTTTTTGTCCTGTTTTCTCTGATCTATTTCTTCACTTCAATAGGAATCTGAAATCTCAAAGTTTGCATTCATTTAATTACAGATCAAACATACTTGACAAATATTAAGAAAAATATCACTATTATTTACTAGATCAGTTTTTCAACCGGTGTGCCACGGAGCTTCTGTGGGTGTGCTGTAAGTGTTGAGGACGGTTGATCATCCTCTTATATTTTTTATTCTATTACTTTAATATTTTTTGTTTTAATTATACTACACTTGTAGCATATTTTCACTATTCCTTTTCTTTTAAAATTTAAATAAAATAATTGTTTATATACTGATGGTGTACCTCCTATCAATTTATTGCCCAGATTACGGCACGTGAGATGAAAAAGATTGAAAAACTCTGGTCTAGATTAAGGAAGATTATCAAAAGTAAATTTATATTTTTCAATTAAATTAAATTTTGAAAATCAGAACATAAACAAGTTCTAATTAAACAAACAAAAAATTTACTATAGAATTAACATTACTTTCTTGTTAAGGTCACAAGTGCAGACTATGTATCTTGTTTGGCAATTTTCTTTATTGCATTTTATCATTGCATCTTAAGATAGGTAGTTTAGAGCAACATAAAGAAATATCAAATAACTAGCAGAGCTACCCAGCATTGCTCGGGATTTAAAAAGTTAAGAATAAATCCCTTGTCAATATTTATATATAAATTGATAAAAATGCTTTTTCTGTATATTTGTTTTATTATCTCTTATTCTTTATATATTCTTGTTTTTAAATTGTTTGGTTTTATTCTTCTTGTTTTGTTTTTTTTTTATCCTTTATTAATTTGTTTTATCTTTTTAATCAATTTTTTAATATCATTGATTTTATACCCTTATGTTTTAATTTAGCTTTTCTTATGGAAAAAATGGGGTAAAAAAATTTTTAACCCAGTCTCTGACAGAAATCGGGTGTGGATTTTATTGAACTTTAGTCTTTGCTGATCACCACCAATTTTCCTTTATGAAAGGACGTGTGCCTGGTTGTTGTACAAATATACAGATACAGATATAAAGAATCTTATATATGGCTGGCTGGCAATTATGCCAACAAGGTATTTTTAGGGATATTGTCTGCCATACATTAACCCTAACCAGGGTTAATTAGGTTGAATTGACATATCATAGAGTTTAAGTTAGAATTAGGCTGTATATAAAATTTTGGCTTGAAAAGACAATTACTCAACCTTACTTGCTCCACCTAACCCTATTCACAATACTGTTGGGTTAGGGTAAAAAAAAAATTAACACACCCATTATCTGCCATTTAGATTACCTAAATTCAACACCTACTGATAAAATGAGTCTGTGGCATTTAACAATGGGAGGGTACCATATATAGATAAACTTTAGAGCAGAAAAAAATGGTTTGTTTTCTTTGTTTAATGACATATCAACCTTCCTGAGTTATATAATACCAAAACCATCTTTCTAGAAGAATTGTAGCCATACTGATGCGGGGGGGGGGGGGTTATATTTCCCAAGGGTATTAGTAGCAAAGTAAATGTAGCAGTCCAGACCCCCCCCCCCCATTGAAGAAAGACACTATTTTAAATTTAAACTTTAAATTTGTTCATAACACTCCAAAAACTATAGGAATTTTTTTATTTTATTTTATTTTATTTTAATTTTATGTTGACTAGTGAAACCCCCAGGCACCAGTTTTTAAGTTTTAATATAATAAAATATATTAAATTAGAAAGACTAACCAAGCTAAATAAGAATGAATATAAAAAGATTACTCATTTTATTTTTATTGATTTCTATATGAGATTATACATCGGATTGCTTTTTAATACATTTGAGAATAAAACAATAATATTAGAAATCCATAGCACCAAGTTATTATTTATTAAACCCAGTTTTATTAAAATCAGTATGCAAATTTTTCACAAGTATTAGCATTCCCAGTTGATTTTTTATTTGGGGTTATTGTTGTTTAATCACATTAGTTATATAGAGCTGTGTTAATGGAGTTCAAAACCGTTTGAATTATGCAAATATCCCCAGTGGTTCAAAAAGTTATGAGAATTTAAAACCCCAAAATTGGGGGTACAAATGTGGACATGATTTTGTTTCAAAAATATGTTAAATCACGGACCATTTAAAAAAATAAAAAAAAAAAAAGAAATTCAGTGATTTCTTCACCGTTTCTTTATTTTTGGAGCAATTTTGATCAAATTTGGTATTCTTATGTAAAATTGTATGTTCTTTCTGATTATGCACTCAAATTGTATGTATATGTATGCTTTAACCCATTATTTAGAGAATAAGAGATGCAGATAGCAGCGATTTTGGGTTTTTTAAAGTTTAACACCCAATTATTCAACATTTTCATTATAATACTGCATGTATATACATGTACAGTATTAATTCAAATAAATAACACCACTTTGAAGAAAAATAAAACATTTATTGGAAAAACACGGACATAAAATGAGGGTTCAGTTTATTTTATGGTAGGAATTTACAAAGAAAAAGTTAAGGATTAATGACTTTAAAACATACCTAAAAAAAAAAAAAGTTCAGGAAAAAAAAAAAGTAAATTCGTTGTTGCAGAAATTTCCATAAAATACCATAATTATCAAATTTTTTTACATGTGAATCTGAAAATTCTCATGCCAAAAATTAATGTTAAATAAGTATTGGGTAAAACTTGCAAATCATTGGATTTTGAATCCAATGACATTACAGGGTAACCCAGAAAAAACAGAACCCAAATTATTTATTTTCCCATTAAACTAACCCTAAACTCCCCTAGTTAAAATTAATAGTTTTATTACAAAATTTGTAGGTTCTGTTTTTCCTGGGTCATAGTTTGTTTTGAAATATATGATGTACATTTCAAAGAAATCGTAAACGTCGTTTACGATTTCTTTGAAAAGTACATTGTACGTTTACGAATTTTGCACTGGTTGATTTTTCAAAGGTAAATTTATGTATACACATATATAATATTAATTTAAATATATGACATCACTTTGAATTTAAAAATACATTTCTAAATGCTTATGTTGAATTACATAAAAGAAATAGATTACCTATTTACATATGTTTTCACACAAACCTGGTTAGTGTGTGCTTTTGTTTACATTTCTCGTAATCTCAAATAAAGTTATTATATTTTTTTTTCCAAAATTGAAACGGACATAAAAAATAATCTAATTGTTAAAAACACATAAAAGTTACATATTTAGAAAGATCATGTTATTTTATTTTTAATGATATAAATATTTAAAAAATTGGACGTGAAATAAGCGATGAATTTTAACTTTATTGTGTGCATAAACGATGACTTGCAGAGAGTTTAGCGTAGTTATGCTGTATGCCTGTCGGACAAATAGATTTGAGTTTTTTTGTTTTTTTTGGTGGGGGGGTTCAAAATACATATTTTCAAATCAAATCCCAAAGGGTATAGCAATCTTTACATTTTATACATCATATACCAAAATAATTCTGAAACTTTCTAATTTTACAGACATAGTGCTTCTTTTTTGCTTCTCATACTCATTTTGAACAAAGTGTTGGAGTTTGCACTATTGTAATTTTACTTCCACGGGTCCTAGAAACAAAAAAAGGCCCCGTTCGTATTTCCAGGTGTCTTCTAATTGAATGCTAAATTTTAAGAATATTGATAAAGGTTAGCCACTTAGATTTTCCAAAGAAATGTAGAGTGTAAAATATATTCTCGAAAAAAAATTCCTATCACGCATTTTCGGTTGTTTGAAGCAAAATACGTTTTTAACTCGCTGTAAAAAATTATTCAGTTAATAAAAACACATACAAATTACATATTTAGAGAGATTATTTTCTTTTCTTTCCAGCCATATAAATATTTTTTAAGATTGAACCATAAATATTCAAGAAATTGTAATTTTAAATCAATAAGGTCCGATTTGTGACATCAGTTGACAGTGTGTTTTTACATCCGAAAGTCTAGTAAATTAGAGTTTTTTTCTTCAAAATCCAAAGTTTCGGAGCAAATCCCGAATGGTAAAGCAATCTTTAAATTTTATAGGAAAATAATTTTGAAACTCTCTAATTTTACGGACATAGTGCTTTTTTTTTTTTTTTTTTTTTTGCTTCTCTTATATTTTTTAAACAAATAGCCCCGTCTGTACTTCCAGGTGTCTTCTATTTGAGTGCAAAATTTCAAGAATATTGATAAAGATTAGCCACTTTGATTTTGAAACACAAAACGGCGTGTAAAATTTATCCTAAAAAAAACTGGTCATATTTTTGTTTTCAGCTGTTCAACCGAAAATATGGTTTTAACTCACTGAAAAAAATGATTCAATTGATGAAAACCGATAAAAATTACATATTTAGAAAGATTACTCTATTCTCTTTCCAACCATATTAAAAAAATTTAAGATTGGTTAAGAAATACTCGAGAAATTGCAAATTTAACTGATTAAGAAATTTAACTGATTAATTTGAAAATGTCAGCGTTTTTCAGCTGAATGCTTGTAATGCTACAAGTATACTATGTAGACCTTTATTTCTTAGTGATATATAACAAACATAGCAGGATTTTAAATGCAAAATAACATGGGCTGTTTGAGGCAAAACTTGGCTAGACTTTAATAGATATTGTTAATGAATAAGATGCTAAATAAGATTAGATAATGTTTATTTAATAATCGAGGGTATAACATAAATAACTAAGGGAATTGTGATGTCAGTGTTACACATACACACAATCTCCATTCTAATAAGATTAAACAAGTTTTTTTTGTTTTGTTTTTTCCAAATAATTAAGACTGTTGCATAAAAATACAAAAGAACTAATTAATTTTACAATTACCAATGAACAGTGATTGAAATTTCAATAGGATATAATGGAATGACCCATCTCCCCCGTACCTTAACAGTGGCGATGGTTCTAGTCACTATTTAAGAACACGCAGATTACTCTGTGCACAACTCACTTGAAGTACTTAGATGACGGACTCTCCTCCTAATACTCACGTGACCTTATGAACGAACCCGAGAAAAAAAAAAAAATCATGTAGCAAGGCGCAACACTGATTTGAACTTGGAACGCAAGAAAACGGATTTACAAAAAAGAAAGAAAATCGTATAGCAGCTCGCAACATATTTGAACCTAGACCGCAAGAAAACGGTAATTCTTTTTTATTGACAGAACTTTCTGCAAAATCTGGATTTTCGTTTCCTCTCGCGTTTTGTATTTGACAGATATTACGTTGTCAAGACTTTCTTTTTGGGTTTTACTACTAGGAACAGGATAAGGCTGTTCTCACAGTTGAGTACTGTATTTTTGTAAACTTTGATACCATTGAAACAAAATGGATCAGTTAGTACAAATTACGAAGTCGTTATGTGAGTCGATGCAACAACAACAAAAGTTGCACAATGAACGCAATCAACTGGTTCATACACAGTTGGAACAAATACAAAGCCAACTATTAAAACAACAGGAGAACTTCAACAAACTACTAACAAATCAAGTAGTCCAAGAAAGAGGATCAAGGATCTTCTCGGTGGAAGGAATTGCAAACTCTCTCTCAGAATTTCACTATGACCCTGACAATGGTATGACGTTTCCAGCATACTATAGGAGATATGAGTCTATCTTTTCAAAAAGGTGTCAACTGTGGTTCGATGAAGAAAAAGAGACATTGTTACTTCAGAAATTGAGTTCTCAAGAAAATACGAAATATACAAATTTGATACTACCTAATAAACCAGAGGAAATTTCGTTTGATGAAACAATTAAAACATTGTCGAAAATCTTCGAACGTGATAGCCTTTTTCATACACTATATAAGTGTTTAAATATCGTCAAACTGGAAAATGAGGATTTTGTTTCTTACGCCGGTACAGTCAACTCTCAATGTGAACTGTTTAAAATAAACAAAATTTCAAAGGACATGTTCAAATGTTTAATCTTCGTGCAAGGGTTAACTGCACCAAAAGACAAAGATATACGTTCCAGAATATTAACAATTATGGAATGGGACCCAGAAATCACTTTACAAAAAGTAACTAAGGAGTGTCAAAGATTAATCAATGTCAAATGCAATAACTCGCGTATCGAAGAAAAAAATATTTTGCAGGTTAAAAGGATAAAACAAAGAGTCCCCACAAGTAAAGAAAAGAATTTTCAATGCAATGTGGGGGGAAAAAATCATACAAAAAGTGATTATTTTAAAAATAAACCTTGTATTAATTGTGGATTTATAAGTCACATTTTCTGTATGTAAAAAAAGGAAAGAACAAAAGCCCAACAATAAGGTAAATATTGTTTTATCCAAAAAAGACAACGGAAAAAGAAAATACGTTTTAATTAAAATTAATGGGCAAAACGGTACAATGTTTGTTAGACACGAGTAGTGACATTTCACTTATTGATGAATCAACTTGGAAAAAAATTGGTCGTCCAAGACTACTGAAAACTAGTAAAGTCACTAGAGGTGTATCAGGAAATAGATTAGAATTTATCGGCGAATTTCAATCTAACGTATCTTTTGGTGGAAAACGCATAATGCAAAAGTATACGTTGTACCCGTAAGAATTCGTGTCTGTTCGGTATTGACTGGATAATTTTATTTGATTTATGGGAGCTGCCTATAAACTCTTTTTGTAATAAATTAGACGCTACAGAAAAGAATAAATCCAGACAGAGGAATTTTTAACAAAACTAAAAAATGAATTTCCTCAAGTATTTTCTGAAGGTTTAGGTTGTTGCACGAAAACCGAAGTAAGATTCGAAATTAAAGAAAATGCAAAACCTGTTTTCAAACCTAAAAGAAATGTACCCTTTTCATCTTTGGAGGTAATAAACAAAAAACTTGAAAGACTAGAGAAAGTCGGAGTGATCGAAAAGGTGGATTATTCAGATTGGCGTCACCGACAGTATACGTAAAAAAGAAAAACAAAAAAATAAGAGTCTGCGCTGATTTTTCGACAGGCCTAAATGACTGTATAAGAGATTATAGCTATCCTTTGCCGACTGCAGAAAATATTTTTTCAAAGCTTAAGGGAGGAAAGTTATTTTCTAAAATCGACTTGTCAGACGCTTACCTACAAGTTAAAGTCGATGATGAATGTTCCAAATACTTAACCATCCATACGCACCAGGGTTTGTATACCCTAAAACGTCTGCCATTTGGACGAAAAGTGGCACCGAGCCTTTTCCAACAGATCATGGATGCTATGCTAGCTGGTCTAGAATACGCTATGACTTATTTGGACGACATACTATTAAAAAGCGAAAATATGGAACAACATAGGAAACATGTTCAGGAAGTATTTAAAAGAATTAATGAATACGGGTTTAAGCTAGAACCTGAAAAGTGTGAATTTTTTATGGATAGATTGAAATATCTGGGACAGATAATTGATCAAAAGGGTTGAAAACCTCACACAGAACGGGCTAAATCCATAAAAAATATGCCCTCGCCGGACAATGTAACGAAGCTACAGGCATTTCTAGGTCTAGCAAGTTATTATAGTGTATATATATATACCGAGAATGTATGAGCTAAGAGCCCCATTAAATGAATTACTAAAAAAGGGTAAAAAATGGTGTTGGTCTAAAGAGTGTGAAAAGGCATTTCAAGGAATAAAAGAATGTCTACTATCAGACTTCGACCCAAATAAAGAACTGATCGTAGCAGCGACGCAAGCCAGTATGGACTTGGAGCAGTTCTACTCCATAGACTTGAAGACGGGTCGACAAAACCAATAGCTCATGCATCCAGAACATTACTACCAGCAGAAAAAAAATTACAGTCAAATTGAAAAGGAAAGCCTTTCAATTATTTATGCTATCAAAAAATTTCATAGATTCATACATGGTAGAGTATTCACACTACAAACGGACCACAAACCTCTACTAACGATTTTTGGCTCAAGAAAAGGTATGCCGACACATACAGTGAACCGGTTACAACGATGGGGTATTATACTTCTAAACTACAATTTCAAAATGGAGTATATCTCATCGAAAAAAATGGGTCATGCAGATGGTCTCTCGAGACTAATTCCAAAGAACACCGAACCTTTGGAAGAAACAGTGATAGCATCATTGAAGGAGGAAAAATAACTTTCAGGGTTACTGATTAATACTATTCGAGAATTAACGGTCACCCTGGAAGACATTAAAAAAGCAGCTGAAACGGACGATTTTATTCAGCAAAGAAAAAAGCAAGTCAGATTGAATGAAAGAAATGGAAAGGGAACAAAAGTATCTCCATTTTCAATCTGCGATCAAACGCTTATGTACGCTGATAGGGTGGTAATGCCACACGCTTTACAAAAAAAGATTTTAAGAGTTTCACAAAGGCCATCGGGGTATGTCTTGTATGAAATCCTTGATGAGGAGTTATACGTATTGGCCGCGCATGGACCAGGATATTGAGAAAACGATTAAAGAATGCAGGGGTTGCCAACTAGCAGCTAAGGCCGCTCCGATTAAAACTCAATCCTGGCCAAAGACCGATATACCATGGGAGCGGGTGCATATAGATTATGCAGGACCACTGAACGGATACTATTACTTGATCATCATTGATAGTTTTTCTAAATGGCCGGAAATTTACAAGTTCAGACACCCTACAGCTACAAACACCATCAAAGCATTGGACGAAGTGTTCAGTCACTTTGGAACTTCAAGAATATTGGTCAGCGACAATGCTACCATGTTCACAGGTAAGGAATTTAAAGAATACTACTCTTCATTGGCCATAGAACACATTACGACACCTGCCTACAATCCAAGGTCCAACGGGCAGGCAGAAAGGTTCGTGGATACATTCAAAAGAGCCTTAAGAAAGAACCAAGGACTAGATACAGACGAATGTAGTATACAAAAATGTCTTGCTGTATACAGGATCACACCAAATCCAAACACTAGTGCAAAGCTATCACCAGCAGAACTAATGTTTGCACGAAAAATAAGATCCATATTCGACAGGTTACTACCAAGGCCGAAAAAGAACATTGCTAAAAGAAAAATAAATTTTAATACAAAAATTTATAAACCGGGTGATAAAGTTTTTTTTTTGTTTCTATCGAATTGGAAAGAGTTACTGGGAGGAAGGTATTGTTACCAAAAGAATTGGAACAGTAATCTACATAATCAGGGGAAAGCAATTTGATCACAAAAGATATGTAAATCAAATCAGGCCACGATATATTGAAAATATCGTGCATAATGACATAGAGCTTCCCATGGAAGTGTTATACGACACATTTGAGATCACACCTCCCATTAACCAAAAAGTACCTGTGAATGTGCCGCCTGCACCATCAACTTCTTATTCTCCACAAATTCCACGAGCATCCATTCCAAATCCAAAAAAGAAGAAATATTAAAAGTTAAATTCCAACGGAAGAATTTAGCTCAGGGAGGGATGATATAATAGAATGACCCATCTCCGTACCTTAACAGTGGCGATGGTTCTAGTCACTATTTAAGAACACACAGATTACTCTGTGCAGAACTCACTTGAAGTACTTAGACGACGGACTCTCCTCCTAATACTCACGTGACCTTACTATATAACACAATATAAAATAATAAAAATAACAAGCATTTATAACAGTGAAAATTTAAATAATAAATTTGCAAAAAGAAAAAAGATTGTTAAGCTTTAAAAGGAAGAGAAAGGTTACAGGAAAATCTCAGACAACCTAAATATTCCATTTGCTACTATTAGTTCCTTAATTGCAAGGTATAAAAAAAATGCAAAACTGTTGAAAACCAAAGAACATGGAAAATTTCTTCAAGATCTTCGAGGAAATTAATGCGTCAAATTAAACAAAAACCATGGTTACTCATCAAGAGTTGCAGGATGATTTGCTTACATCAAGAATCTGTCACTAAACGGACAATAAGTAATGAAATTTATTGGAACAATCTAAAGTCACTCTCCCGTTGGAAAACTTCACTGCTATTGAAAAGAATAAAGAGATGCCAAGTTGAAATTTGTTAGTGAACATAAGGATAAGGAAAAATAATATAAGGAAAGAGTATTATGGATGGACGAAAACCAAAATTGAGTTGTTTAGAAATAATTCTAGAAATCATATATGGAGGAAAGCTGGTGATGTCTTCAAACCAAAGAACACAGTTCCAACAGTGAAATTTAGAATTGGCAGCATTGTTTTGGGGAAGTTTTTCTGCAAAAGGTACAAGCAACATATCAGTAATAGATGGTAAAATGAATGCAGCAGCATATCAAAATATTTTGGGAGCAAATTTAATGATTTCAGTTGAAAATCTTGAACTTCCTCCTGATAGGATCATTATCTAGTTGGAAGATTTAACGCACACTGCAAAATCTATAAAGAAATGGCTTGCTGAAAATAATTTAAATATCCTGAAATGGCCAAGTCAATCCCCAGATTTAAACCCAATCGACAATCTGTGGCATTGTCTAAACATTCAAATTCATTTGAGAGATCCAAAAAACATCAGATCTGAAGATCATAATGCAAAGAAGAAGGGAACAAAATACCAACAAAAAATTTGCAACTCATTGAGAACTACAAAAAGAGGTTGATGTAGAAGTGAATAATGGCTGATCTACAAACTATTAAATGAAGATTATGTATTCTTTTTTGTATTGTACCAATACTTTTTCACTTAATAAAATGGATAAATGGAATTTCTATTAAATCATTATTTTTTTTTCTGTTTTGTATACATATTTAGTTATTATGCATCTGTGTATAGTTAATTATATGAAAAAGTATGTTTATTCATTAGTTGGAAATACAATAAATTAAAAATTTGTATTTGTACAATTATTTGTTCCCCCCCCCCCAACTGCGTATATATATATATATATATATATATATAGCTAGCTATATGTAACACACACAAAAGGAAAATGCATCAATTTCAATTAACATCTCAACATTGCACTTGAAAATAACCAATGATGGTTGAAAGTGCTCAGGAAGTTTTTGACAATTTCTAGACATATTTGAGACAAAAGAAAATCTTTTTCTGTACTTTTTTTTTAATAAAGTGTTTACAAGAAAAAATGACTGCCAAAATAAATCCCCCCCTCCCCCAGATATCCATTTGATTGGTTTCTTGTTTCTGTGAAATAATGAAATCATTATGAAATGAATTGAAACCCCCAAGGATAGATTCAAATGGAATCCAAAAGTAGACCATAATGAAGTACATGATTTTCTTTTCCTCTTCTCTACCCCTTCCACTTTGAACATATGGGGTTCATCTAAAAATAGACAAAATAAGTTTATTTGAAGTTGGTCTGGTTCAGTGCTAATCAGTTAGGCTTGTCTTGTATAGGGGATCCTACCTTTCAATTGACTTCATTGTTAAATCCTAGGTCAAACTATTCAGAAACCTATTAAAGATTTATGATCAGATGGCTCCTGTTCCGTGAATGGTGTAATGGTTAACTAGCAGATAATTTTTGAGGAGTTTGATTCTCATTGTGTGTCCCATACTTATGGCCTTGTTCCACAACTAAGCTTTAGTAAGATAACCTGTTAAATAGCTGCTATCACTAAATTTGTCTATTCATCCAAATGTACCACACTACAACCAACTAAATTATGTAAAATTAATGACTTTAAATCTAGTGTGAATTGAAACCAAACTGATGTGACCATAACCTGTATGCTATAACACTTACAAATAAATTTGAATTTATACAGCTTTTCAAAACTTCAGTTAAATATAGGTTCATAATTATTTGAACGAGTGATTTGTTTGTTTTCATTTAAATTCCTTTCCTAATCCAAAATTTAATAATAGGAAAGTTATAGGATGTAAGGTTTTAGTAGAAAAAAATAAAAAATAAAAATTTTAAGATTCATATTAGGTACCACCTATATGGGTGCCGATTTTCACTTTAAAAACAAATTAAAATTAATTAAATTGATTATTTAAGGTCAAATTTATGTTTTAGCTGAAAAGTAAACATAA
Organism: Doryteuthis pealeii; assembly: GCA_023376005.1. Classification (NCBI taxonomy): domain Eukaryota; kingdom Metazoa; phylum Mollusca; class Cephalopoda; order Myopsida; family Loliginidae; genus Doryteuthis; species Doryteuthis pealeii. The sequence goes on along the minus strand of CM042163.1, from coordinate 20,274,010 downwards.
TGAGCAATCTTTAAAATATTTATATGGTTGGAAAGAAAAGAAAATAACCTTGTATAATAATAATGTAATTTTTGTGTGATTTTTATCCATTGAATTATTTTTTACAGAGAGTTAAAATTATATTTTGCATATATTTTGTAATCTTTATCAATATTTTTGAAATTTTACACTCAATTAGAAGACACTTGGAAGTACAAACAGGACCCTTTTTTTTTTTTTTTTTTCTAGGTCCCGTGGAAGTGAAAATACAATAGAGTAAATTTGAAGGAAACTTCTTAAAAAAAATATTAGAGAAGCAACAAAAAAAGCACTATACCAGTAATAAAAGACACTCAGAATTATTTTCATATATAATGCAGGAAATAAAAACGATTGTATACTGTCAGGGATTTTTCTTAAATAGGGGACACTTTTAACAACAAGCAGAAACTTGTTTTTTTTTTTTTTGTTTTTTTTTTTCTTGTTTTTTTCTGACCTTTGGACGTAAAATCACAATAGACCAAAGTTGAAAGCAATTTTTTTAAAAAATATAAGATAAGCAAAAAAAAGCACTATATGCCTAATAGTAGACAGCCTTAGGATTATTTTCATATATAATATGTGAAATAAAAACGATTGTGTACCATCAGGGATTTGCTTTGAAATTTTGAGGGGGGAAAAAACTCAAATTTACTTGTCTTTCGAACGTAAACAGTTCTCAGCTAGGTGTCGTTTATCCAGACCATACTATTTTTAATTAGTAATTCATCACTCACTTCTGGTCCAATTCTTTAAATATTTATATGGTTGGAAAGAAAATAAAGTAATCTTTCTAAATATGTAACTTTTATGTGTTTTTAACCATTGAATTATTTTTTACGGCGAGTTAAACGGTATTATTACACATATAAACAAAGCTGCCCATGCAGGACAGGTTTGGTTAAATAAAATTATATAGTTATTCTATTTCTTGTATGTAATACAACATAGCAGTTATTTAAAAAGGTATTTTTAAGTCTAAAGTAATGTTATTTATATAAATTAATACTATATATGTGTATATATGCCGTATTAAAATAAAAATGTTGAATAATCTTATGGTAAACTTTTTTTTTAATCTCTATATCCCTAATTTTATTCCCCAAATAATGGTTTCTAGCATGGAGATAAATAAAGAACATACAATTTTACATAAGAATGCAAAGTTTTATCAAAATTGTTCAAAAAATAAAGAAATAGTGAAGAAATTACTAAATTTCTTGTTTTGAATTAGTTAAATTGAATTTGCCTTTTTTTTCTTTTTCTCTTTTTTTTTTTTTTTTTTCTTTTTTTTTTTTTTTTAACGAAATAATTTCCAATTTTGGGGCTTTAAATTCTCATGACTTTTGAACCACTGGGGATATTTGCTTAATTCGTTTGAACTCCATTTACACAGCTCTATATAACTAATGTGATTAAACAACAATAACCTCAAATAGAAAAAAATCAACTGGGAATGCTATTATGATGCACTCAAAACAAACCCACTTATCAACAACATTTTTAAAAGTTTCTTCATAGAAATCAATAACAAAAATTATTAAATACACTATGTACTGGAAAATTACTAACTTGTTGATATTTATTTGAATGTAATAATTTTTTTCATTCCAAACACGCAGTCCGTAAAACTGAGTTTGAAGAGGAAACAAGTTTAGTGATATCACACTAAACTTGATATGCCCACATCTATGGAAACCTATAAGTAGCAAATCACTAACCCAAATTCATAAACAAAAAATTAAAAATCAGGCAATTATCTGCCTTTTTATAAAAGAAAATTTTTAGTGTTGACTTATTAATCAATGAATTCTTTCTTTTAAATTACTGAATCATTTCAATCAAACTGATTCAATGGAAATAAATAGAAATTCTTTAAAATAAATATTACCATTGTACCATCCATATACACCTTGAGAGCAACAATTTCTCTAACTAATTGATAGATAAAATTTTATTTAATATATTTTAAGTTTTAAATTTCATATTTTTAGATTCTAAATATATTTATTTAATAACAAGCCTACTTGAGTATTGTTATCTAGTGATTTTTAGAGAAAACTCAATTGAAAAGTTAGGCACCCCCCCCCCGACCAAATATAGATGTATCATTTTTTCACTTATAATCTAAAAGAAAATTTTATTTCATATACATCAGAGTAAAGCCCCCCCCCCTTTTTTTTTTTTTTTTTTTTTTTTTTTTTACTATTACTTTTTATGTTCATCACTTACTTCCTACTAAAAGTACTTTAATAATTTTTTTTTTTTTTTTTTTTTTCAATTTGTACCTTCGGTCTTTTGTATTTTTTTTTATACTGTAATTAATTTCACTTTTATTTAGTGCCCCAAAAATAAGGGGTGTGGTCAAAGTTAAGTGACCTAAAAAAAAATCAAAAAGTTTTTTAAAAAAATAACTTGAGAAAAAATCAACATTGAAAATTCATTAAAATCTGATAATTCCCTGATTTTGGTAATTCTTTATCAATCGGGGGGGGGGGGTAAATTTGTAAAATACATCTCTGACATCACTAATTCACATCAATATTTTTTCTTTGACATTGCAGTTTAAGTTTTACATGCAGACACACACAAATAAATTGCATTTTTATGTAAACATTCAAATTGTTAAAAAAATATTTATTTCAGTGCTAAAATGTCTATTCTTGAGTCAAATTTAACTGTATTTTTTTATATTGTGACACAATGGTTAGAAAAAAAAGGGGGTGGAATAGAATGTGTCCAGGCATATGTATATGGATGGGTGTTTGTCCTTTGAGACAAAGGATCAGTCAGTAAAGTTTAAAAGAATTATATGGCCACCATGAAGTTAAGCCAGTTAGAGATAATATCATTAGGTCGCTGATTTTAAGAGAAAATGGGTCTTGAAAAGGTTAATGTTCTGAAAGGTGGGGACACTGAGACTGATTAAAAAAAAAAATAAAAAAATTAAAAAAAAAAGTAATGGCTATAATTTTAGAAAGTCCAGTTATGAAGTCTGAGAAGAAAAGTAAGTACTCGTTTTGGGTGGTTGAATCCATGGTGGTGTGTAGGGGTGGAATTTGCATATATTCAACCGGTTCAAGATCCTTAGCAGTGAGTTTCAGACCAGCCGTTGGAGTGAGAGGTCATCCCCATAACAATAGCTAGGGACCCACATCAGTGAAGCCAGTAATCAACATAGACTTAAATATCCTCTGCTCCACCACTAACTGCACAAAGTGTCACAACTTCCTCTTCCATTAGTGTCCTATTATTAAACTTTGTGTTGTGTTTTTCATCCTTGTGAACCTGTCTCTAACTTTGAATCGGCTAGCACAGAACATTACAACGTAGGGTCATCAACATTGTGCAACAAAGGTGCACGAGTGTAGGCAGGGTATTATTACAAAATACTGTTACTCATTTGATGAAAATAATTTCAAATAAGTTTATTTTCACTTTTCTTTTTATTAATTTCAGTTTGTCATTTCTTTTGACTTGTTTGTCATTTTAAGAAAACCTTCACAACTACAAAATGCTGTTCACCAAAAACTTTAGGGAATTTTAACAGATAAACTGTTGTTTTGCTTCTACCCTTTATGAGCAATAACCTAATATCTAGTTTCCACTGTGTTCTTTCAACTATTTTAAAGAAGGTAGAAACTAGGTGTTAATGTAAATAATTATCATTGCTAGGATTTTTCCACTTAAATTTGCCAAAGTTTTGCCTGCTATTTCATAGTTACAATTTTTTTTTTTTTTTTTTTTTTTTTTTTTTTACATAATAAAGTAGTTTCTCAGAATATTTAAAGTCCTTTAGAGAACAAGGTATAAAAAAATGTATTTAGTAAATGAGTTTTGCCCTGAAATTAGTCTAATGTAAAATTGACTTCTCAAAATTGCCTATTACTTATAGATTTTTATAATTATTTACTTGTATTGGTAGTTTTCATATGAAAGTATATTTTCTCAACTTTAAAATATTTCATTCTAATCATTTTTTTTATGTTACTTATATATTATTAATATGAATAAATTACTCCTTGGTTTAAAATTCTCATCTTCAATTTCTTTTCTTTCTTTTTCTTTCCAGCCCCCCTCCCCCCATTTTCTTAAAGATTGTTCTTATTGTACCTTCCTCTCCCAAATAAAATGCTTTCCAAGGCTGCTGGGTAATGGTATCCCTTAATTGGAATAAGGCTACTTATCACTTTGTACACACAACCCTTAATCCCTTCTCATACCAGGGGTCAATTAGAGGACAAGTTCCATTAGTGCCCCCCCACCCATCTTTTCTTTACTAACCTATGTATCCTTGATACCAAAACTATGCCAAATGATCCTGTTTGATATCTAAAAAAGTTATCTTGGGAATGAATAAGATAATTTTATCTTAAATATGCAGAAGTAATTTGAATTTTTTTTTTCCACCTTTATGAAATTTTGATTTCTTTTGGTACATTTTCTTATTTTATTAAATAAACTTAAATTATGAATGCAATTTCATTTTCAGGATTGCAAGGAAATCCACTGTCACCTGATATCTTAAATCTTTACAATGAACCAAATGGGACCCAAAAACTTCTCAGTTACATGCTGGATCATCTTGCTCGTGAGTATATGTAATATTATATATATATATATATATATATATATATATATATATAAAATAAAAAAATTTTTTTTCTTTTTTTAAATCATCTATTACATGTGCATGGTGTGAGTTGTTTCCCCCCTCTGTCTCTCTTTCTCTTTCCATTGTATTCTGAATCTTAATTGATTTTCTACCTTTTTAAGACTAAAAATTGCTTTGAATAAGACTTTAATTTAAAAAGGAAAGTTTATCATACTTTATTTATTTTTTTTGTATTCACAATTTTAAAATCATTTCATGAGATCTGTTTAATAATACTAATTTAATTAATGGCTTATGTACAAAACTTATCTATATTAATTTTGTGAAGTATTTTGGTATTTAATTTTTGCTTTTATGCTTGAGTACCAGTTTGGCATTAAAAACTTGATGAGATGAATACTCCATAGATAAAAAAATGTCTATTTCTTCAGAGAGTGCATGGAATTAAGAGAGGGAAATTTATGCAGCAAAGCTTATATCAATGGTTCATAGAAAAGTGATGTTTCAGAAAGAAATCAATATGAAGATGAGACAAAAGAAATATGGGGGAGGGGGTCTCAAAGGTGTAATTGAACTATCAGATTCAAGACTTATTTGATGTTCCTCTTCATGTTTAGATTGTAGCTGACATGGGATTTTTTTCTAGCCTAGGAACAACAGAACCATGTGAATCTTGTTTCTATCTATTTTTTTACATGTTTCTCTAAATAATACCCAATACATTATATAATAACATGGTCAGAAACTTGTCAAATTTTGAGGAAGTGGGTGTTTTTCTTCTGTAGCATATTAAAAATTACTTTAAATAAATAAGATTTTGGATGTTTATTTTTTAGAAGCATTGTTGAATAAAGTATATATTATTTATATTTTTGCTTGAAGGCAATTACAATGCGTACCTCATGGTAGAGGCGTATCAGTATCATTGACAGGTTAGTTTCGCAAGGATTGTCCGGTGCGTATCGTGGCCGAAGCAGTATAGTCTCTGACTATGCCTGCTGAAGTCCCAGTTTCGATTTCTGTCGGAGGGAAATCATTAGTATACATCGCTGATGAGACTTAATAAAGTTGAAACAGTCTGTACGATGTTCTACACACCGAACAATTCTTTGTCGAGATTCACTTGTCATGATTATTTTCTATAATTATCGAATTTTATGCAATATACGCATTGTAATTGCCTTCAAGCAAAAATATAAATAATAATATATACTTTAAATAAGTTTTTTGTTAGAACTTTTATAAACTTTATTAAAGTATAAACTCTACTTCAAAGTTAGCAGCATCCTCAAAAGGTCCTTTCTTGAATATTAACATGTTTTTTGTATATAATCTTAGAACAAATATCCAGACAGTTCATTATTTCAATTAATCTATTCCACCACCCCCACCCCTGAATCAAACCAATAAGATCAGTTACTGTAAAGACCAGTGCAAACATCATATGGCATTTTAATAATTTTCAGATAGTTCTTTTTCAGTTCTATTTACTATGTATAATTTTTCAAGAAAATATGAATGAAACTATTATAAAAAATTAGTTTAATTTAATTATATAACTAGATCTGTGGAATCTGGAACACACTTTTATTATAAATACAAATTGTAGAAGCTCACTATCCTTATGTAGAGTAATAATGAAGATTTTACTTTATAATTTGACAAAAAAGTGTATCTTATAAACAGATTTTAAGAATAAACTGAATTTTAGAAACTCATTTCAAATAAAAGCTTTTGTAGAAAATGATAAAATCAAAATGTTGAATTCACTAAATAATGAATCACAGAAACAAACCAATGTTTTTTAAACTATTTCAGTGTTGGTTAATCATCCAGTTATAAATTTTCAATTAGATATTGTTTTCAATCAATTTTTATCTTTCTCTTTTGTGTATAATTCTGTACATATTTCATTTTGTCTTATAAGCAAAAAGCATAAACTTCCTTATTTCATTTGAGTTTTTAAAAGAAAGAACTTATAAAAGTTTTTTTTTTTTTTTTTTTTTTTTTTCAAAAAATCTGAATGGATTAAGTTCCTCACCTTTGTGAAGTACTGGTGTAAACTATATGCAAGGAATTGTTTTTCTTGGTCCGATTAGAATAAAGTTAATTAGATGTTTTAAGTAATAGTTTAAAAGAATAATTCATCATAAAAATACACACACACACACACACACACTCACCTTTCTTTTTTTTTTCTTTTTTTTAATATCAGTGAGGGATATGAGCATTCATTTTACTGTGACTGGAGCTGGTAGTTGAGTCATTTCTTGAGGAATTGTGAATAATGCAGTCTATTTGATTCAGAGTTAAAATTGAGAAAGCATTTCATGATTAAGAAATTAATGTGGGGGAGGAGGAGGAGGTGTGTCAGACATTAATCTCAAAAGTTAGATTGTGTAATTTCACTTTTTGGTTAGTTAATGTTTGAAATTAAAACTTCCAAACTCTGCAAACATTCATTTTTTTTTTTTTTCTTGTGAATTTAAGATATGACTAGATTTGAGAATTGGATTTCTACTGTTGAATACATTTTAAGCCTCATAGTTTATTAGGTTTTACTTGATTTTGTAGTAAAGAATTTAAAGACTATTTTATTCTGACTGATCTTCGGGTCTGTTTTCATTTACCAATGGGATATTTCTCCTGCTGTTATTTTCTTGGTATTTATTAAAATAGCCTTAAATATATTGATCTAAGCAGCACTAAGCTATGTAACAACTAGTGATGATTAAACTTGTTCTATCATTAAATTCTTGTATGAACTATTGCTCTCTAGCAAATGTAAATGTTTTATCCATGTATTTTGCTAATTTGTTGAACAAATTTATGATTCTATTGGTTCTCTATCTTAGTAATGTTGCTATTAATACTTGCAGTGCCTTACTAATTCATGCTCTATTTAAAAGTGAATGTGTTTTATTCATTATCCTCAGTTTTATTAAAATATATCAACTATCAATTCAATTTGAAATTAATTGAAACTCTGAGAATATTTAGTTTGTCAAAACCGTTTTTAAAACTTTTTTGCTCATTAAAAAAAAATTAGTAGGATTAAACTGTAGTCAATTAGTTGCTTAGAAAGTGATCCCCCACCACTGTATATTCAAATAACAAAACATACAAGAGATGTTAAGCAAACCAAACAATCCTTGAATTAAAATCTTTTTTCTCTCTGTCTGTATGTGTGTCTCTCTATATATCTCTCTATCCCTCCCTATTTATTTTTTATTTTTATTTTTATTTTTATTTTTATTTTTATTTACTCTTTTTATACCAACCATATATCATAACTAAATAAATTGATTTTAATTTTGCCAAAATAAAGTAATTTTTGTTGAGATGGGGAATAAAATATTAATTTAAAAATTTAAAATCTTGATCCAAATTTTTAGTGATGTCTTATTAAATTTAATAAATATTTGTTAATGTCAGTGTTTTCAGTTTCACAAATTTACAGTTTTGCTTAATACTTTATATTGGTGTGAGATATTTCTTTGCATATTTGAAAAATAAAACTTTTCAGATAATTTCTACTATTTTAAATTTGTTTGTTTTTTTGTTTTTTTTTGTTCTTTTCTTCTCTTTTGTTTTTTGTTTGTTTTTTTTTTTTTGTTTGATTTTGTTTTTTAAATTTCTAGTGTAATTACTATAAAAAAATGAGTTTTAGAAACTGAGAATATAGTTATTTATAAGTAAAAGTACTTCAAAAGATATTAAGTTTTCATAACGGTAATTAAAGTAAAATAATAAAATTAATTTTTTTCTAACCCCCAAACATTTAAGTATTAGTTACCATCAGGATTTACCAGAAGAATTATGTATTGTAGAATTTTTAACTAGATTCAATTTCAAACTCTTTTGCTATTTGAATCTGGACATAATTATCATCATGATTCTTGAACAAGTTACTGGAATTGTCCCTTCAAGAATCTTTTACTCTTGTCTCTTCCACTGTCTGTTCTTCCACTGTATGTTGGCTAGGTTATTATTTTTTACCCCCATTAGAATTGAAGACAAAGGACCAATGCCAGTATCAGTTTGATGCCCAAGCAGGTAAAATATTGGAGGAGTTCAGCATTATTACTAATACAAACAAAGCATGTAAGTTTTTCCTCTTCAGTCTTTCTGCACGATGCTCTATACTGATTGCTTTCCAACTGATCTTCCATTTTCTAAATTCTAATAATTTGAATATTGTTTTAAGGTTTCTCCACTCCTCTGCTTGCTTAGACAATTCAAGAAAATGACTCAACTCAATGCTTCTAAAATAGTCTTGTTTGCAAAGACTGAGTTTTTCTATTCAGTTAACCTTTCATTAAACTGCTGTGTGCTATTTAATACAAAGTTAGTTTGCTTTTCAATATTTTAAACTAATAATCAATATCATAAAATGGTTTCATTTCAAAAAAACTTCCTTAATTTTTCCAACGAATGGATCCTATAAATGGAATCCATTTATAAGATCCATTCGTTGGAAAAATCATAAAATAAATGTAAGTTTACAATCTAAAATCTTTTAAATTGCTTATTTATATTTAGTTTTCATGTTTTTTCATTATAGGTAAAATAAAAACAATTTTTTTAATTATCTAATTTTGACATATATATATATTAGCATAGTTCTCATTAAAAGAGTGGAATGAATTATGTATAGAGTAACACTCCTGTATATTTACAGCTGGTATATAAATGTAGTATCTATTCCTTCTACACAAGACATACAAAAATATGTTTAAACTAATTTCATAAAATTATAGTTACATTTCAATTTTTATGCAGCTTTAAATTGACAGAATTTGGATCAAATATTAATAATGCAACACCTTTTATCCTTTTTCTGTCCAAATTCCGTCAATTATTGAAATTGAAAACAGCTTTTTGCAACCTCATTACTAAGTAATGAATTCTTTTTTCTAGAATAGCATAAGTCATGTTTATTCTAGTAGCGTCTTTGTTACCATAATGGAATGTCTTGTTACTCTATAGTGAGTCCAGATTTTTATAAGTAGACAGTTTTGGGGTTGGGTTTTTTTTTTCTTGTTGAAAAATGAAAGTGATTCTGTTTTAGATTTTAAAATGATGCATATATGTGCATATTATAGCACATGCATATGCCGTAATGGATGTCATTGAAGGAAATGGACACAGTAACACTTGTTCAAATCCTGGCTGAGGCTGCTTGCATTTCATATAGCACTTGGTAGAGGTATGAATCCAATTATTCACCCTCTGGTATGGCAAGTGATCTAGGAGAAAGAAAACTCTGAATCCAAACCTGGTAAACTCCACTTAAAAATTGACCATGTGTCATGTCCTGTTCGTGCAGAGGAGCTTGTAAATACATAAATATATACCTCAGAATACTTTTAAATTCATACCTTTAGCAATTATGGAAACTATTGGATGCAATTCATTGTGGTTTAGCTTTGGACAAATATCCTCATTTGGCTAGTTGTTTTTTTTAACTTGTCTTGGCTTCTTTATATTCATTGGGATTAAATTAAGTTCAATCTGAGATGAGCAAAATTGGAAAGATTAATTTAACAATCAAATGTTTTGATTGTTAAATTAATCTTTCCAATTTTGCTCATCTGAATATTTTTAATTACTGTCTTTTTTTATCATATAAGTCACAACTTTAAAAAAAAAGTCCTCCCTGCATCTCCATGGTTGGTTTTGAGTATGCCTTAAGATAGATATTACTAAAACTAAATTCACATCTAAATACCTGTTTGACACACCAGTTGATGATTACCAAATAAGTGTGTGTGTTTGGTTGCACAGACAAGGATGTATGGACTTTTTTAAGTTTCTCTTGTTTACAAACAAGGGAATGTAAATCCAGATTGAATGAATAGAAATTATCCAAAATATTCAGGGGTTTTCAATGGTACAATTTGTTTTTATAGGATTAAAAACTAGATTAATTTTCATTGTCTCAAGCCATTTAAAGAACTGAACTGACCTTCTTACATATTTGTTTTTAAACAATGTTGTTATTGAAGCCTTAGTTGACATAGTGCAACTGTCATTATTTAAACACATCACACAAATTATAAGAGTGGAATTCTCTATCCTTGTCAAGTTGGGTTTTTTGATTTTATAGTTAAGGCCTAGATTTTTTTTTTTAATTGGTCTAGCATGATATTCTGATTTCTTCAAGAAGAATTTGGCATATTGGGTTTCAAACAAAGTGTACCATTCTTGAAAATGTCTGAAGACACAACTGAAAGTGCTTAAGATCCAGAATCTTTTAAATGATTTTACATTCATTCAGTCTTGTTCACAAATATGAAAAGCATCTTTCTTTTATTTTATTTAAAATTCATATTGTCTGTTTCTTAACCCAAATATGCATTAACAAAAAAATGTTACCCAAAAATGTTGTTTAAATGGCATACATACGTGTGTATATATATATATATATATATATATATATATATATATATATACTTACTAGCAGTGGCTATGCGTCGAAGCCCAGGTAGAGGAGATAAAGACATGGTTTAATAATCATTTGCAGATCTATTACTACAGAATAGTGAGTTCATCCTCGTAAAATGACCCATAAAAATCACCACGTAAAAAAATCTTAATTCAATCCGGCCTGGTGGGAGGTCAGGGAATTTTCTTTTTGTCAGATTTGAGGGAATGACATCACATAATGATATAGTAAGAAATTTTAATTCAATGATTTAACTATATTTTTAAATAAAATATAAATGACGCAATTTGCTAAACTTCAAATTAATATTTGGAAAAAAGAATAAAGTAATCAAATTTATGTAAAACGATAAATAATCTTTTAAAAAAATAACATTATTAATTCAAAGCGTAGCCGATTGAATGTCAAATTATTATAGTATACTATACTATAAATTTGAGTTTTCAGGTATTTCCGTGAAATGTATTAGGTAATCTAATGGTATTATCTCTTGCGCACTATTCTGCATTAATTTCATGATTTTATTTGTATTTCTAAATAAATAAATTAATGTGATGATGAAAAATAAAAAAAGGCTTTGTTTACAATTGACGAACGACAGGAATAAATTTTTTTTTTAAGTTGAGTTATCGTTAAATGTTTTCGTTTGATTTGTTATTTAATTCACTGTAAAAAATAATTCAATGTATGAAAAGACATACTAATTACATATTTAGAAAGATTATTTTGTTTTCTTCCTAACCAAATAAATATTTTTAAGATAGGAACAGAAATATGCGATAAATAAGATTTGATTTTGTTAAAATTTAGTATGAAAAAATTACACTACGAATTCTAGACTGACTGAAACAAAATATTGTTTTTTTAACTCACTGTAAAAAATAATTCAATGGATCAATCAAATTACATATTTAGAAAGATTATTTTATTTTCTTTCTAATCATATAAATATTTTAAAGAAGATTGCACCGTGAATAGGCGTGAAAAAAGAATTTGATTTTTCATTAAAATTTAGTCTGAAAAAAAAATCATACTTATCAGTTCTCCGAAGCTTTTTTTTTTTTTTTTTAATTTTTTTTAACTCGCTGTAAAAAATAATTCAATAGATAAAGACGCATACAAATTACATATTTAGAAAGATTTTTTTCCAACCATATAAATATTTTTAAGATTGGACCAAAACTCGGCGATAAATTCCGTGTGGAACGGCTTAGACTGCGAAATTTATTCACTAAAATCAAACTTCAGTTCTGGTATCGCTGTAAATCGCTGGAACAAAAAGCAGGCAGTGAACAATATTTCATTATCAACAGGTGCTGGTATACAGACAGTTTCACAAATTGGGTGATTTTGGCTTAATTAATTGTATCCCTTGATTAGTAAAAATCAATAACCAAATTTGGCGTGTTTCTTAGTTAGAATATTAATCTATATGCAAGATTTCAAATCTGAGTGACTCCTCTTTTCTGAGTTATAGGTCGACACGTACATACAAAAAAATTTCTTTTATTTATTTATTTATTTATATATATATATATATGTATATATATATATATATATGTGTGTGTGTGTGTGTTATGTCAATGTTAAAATTTAAAAGGAAAAAATTATATAAATATGGATGAATCCATTGAACATCAAACCAAAAACCTACATAAAATTTGTAAAATTATTGCAGTAAGTGCAAATACAAAACCACTATTGTTGCTGCTTAGAGCACTATAACCCTTCAGCCAATAGTGAAATGTTTTGAATATAAAAGTTGAAAAGGTTTCTTTATAAACTGTTGTCAATTATGCAAAATAAAATTAAGAGTAGAATTGGCAATTGCCTTTATTTAGAAGTTGCCGTATTATTTATGCTTTGTATCCCAGTTGTAAATATCTAACCAGTTTACTGTATTTTCTATGATAACCAATGTTGGTAAATAAGGGATAGAACATTAGAATTCAGTGGATGTTACTAATGTTTTTGCATTGCTAGATATTATTGTTGAACTTTGATACATTTAGAATACTATAAATGAGGCTGCATCAATAACTTTAAATGATGGATCATAACATCAAATAAACATAACAGTTTATAGTATTATTAAAAAAGTTATAAAGTATTATTAAAAAAGCATATTCAGGTTATAAGGTTCCATGAGCTGTGGATGCATTGGCCTGTACCACTTTAACAATGTTGTAGTGAGCAATACTATAACTCCCAATCAAGTTAGGAGTGAAGATGCACTGGTATTTATGAGGTTAATTGTATGTTTTAAGTATTAGTAGAATATACAGTAGCCAAAAGTCTTTGTCTCAAAAACTTATTGGTGGAAGACTCAAACTTTATGAAAATCATGGTTCTTTTTTAGTATATTTTTTAATAAATATACCTTGCTAAATTATAGGTATATGTTATATAACAGGTGGATATAGTACAATGTTCCCTACCCTCCTCCCCCACCCCAAATTTTTCTTTTAGAAAATTCATTCAATGACTCTTCTGGTTAGTATGCTCATCATTGTTCATTACATTTTGGATGGTGTACTCTTTCCCCAAAGGTATGTTGCTTTTCTATAAGTAAGTTTTTGTCATTGTCTAGTGAGGGATTGAAGTTTTTGTTCTTCTATCTGCCAGTCACTCTTTAGCTATACTCATATTTCTAAAACGCAAAATGTTTTCTTGTGAGTGGTTGTATTCTAGTGATCAAAGAAAATTTATATTAGAAACAATATTTTATCCACTTAGCTAGAGGAAGGATGAATTGTACAAAAGACAAAACATTACAGTCAAAACAAATCTAGTTTGAATTTTTTTGTTTTTGTTTTTATTTTTACCTGTAAAAGTTTTTAGACATGTTTTTTTTTTTTTTTTTTTTTTTTTTTTCTATTTTCTAAGATGATTTAACTTGCAAATATTAAAATTCTTACAAGCATTTTTCCCCCTTAAATCTGCATATGTAGTTTTTACTAGCTTTTGCAATAACTTACTGAAAATTAACCCTTTGCTTTCTAAACAATCAAACCTACATCTACCCTAAATTAACAACTTGTCTATAAACTTTCTTTGTTAAATATTAATTCCTATAGATTTTATACACCTTTTACCAAATGTTGAATATTCATAACTATCTTCAAACCTTTCTTTTCATTTTATGTTACTTTTAGTCCATATTAAGAATAGGAAGAAAAAAAATGTTTTTCATGTAGAGAAAATTCTACTAATCCCTTATTGTTGGGCAGATATTGAGTTCATTGCTCTATTAACTGAATTGTTCTATGAATTTTTCATGTAAAACTAGCTAATATGATTTTCTTTCTTTCTTTTTTTTTTTTTTTTTTCTAATTTAAATTTAAGATTACAGTTATGACCCCCCCCTTCCCTTCCTTAACTATTCTCTTGAAAATTGTCATATCCCTGTACAATCTATTTTGGTCTTTAACAATGCTAAAAACTTATTAAAAACTTTTAACAAAAATAAATTGTTTAATAATGCTATTATGTTAATTAACTTCTTTCCTACCACTATTTCTTTATAATCAACAAAATTTTCCAAAGCTGTAAATTATTTCATTTATAGCTTTATGTCTAATTACATTAAGTATTTACTAATTAAAGTTTTATTCATTTCCAGAACAAAGCTTAATATCTGTTAATATTGAGAATTTAAAACTTGAAGTTTAAATTGCTTAAAAATTTTTTTTTTTTTAAATTAGGAAAAAATGAACCTGAAATTTATGTGGAAAATTCTAAAAACAAAAAACTTACAAATGTAATGAGTGGTCAAAATCATGTGTTTGGAAGAAATATTAAATTATTTATACAGGTTGTCTACAATTTTAAAATTTTAAATTCTTTAAAGTGCATACTGACTTTATGGACACCATGTACATATATAAAGGGCAGTTATCAGTTTATATGTATGCATGTCCAGATAAAACTACAAAAATAAAACAAAGTAAATAGATATATACACATTAAATATCACTGCAAAAATGAAGATTTGATTTATATTCAAAGATATTTAAAAATTAAAATATAGTAATAGCATTGAAAATCTACTTAGAAATGTCCATCATTTATGAATCTTAAAGGTAAACAAATCTATATGGAAGCACAAAAACAATCAATTTTTTCTTTTTCTTTTTTTCATGTTAGCAACTGTTTCAGATAATCACGTTAATTTAATTTATTATTGCTTCTTTATTAATGTTAAATCATCAAATATACAATTTAAAACATTGGTGTTTTGATTTTTGCTTTTTCAAATTGAAAAATAACACAATTAGTAACAAATTAAGATAAAATTTCAATAATTAAGTCTAGGTTTTTACTGATTCAAAGTTGTAAATATTTTATTGAACAGGATAAACAATCATTTATTTAATCAGATTTTTTTTTTGATTTTTTTTTTTTTTTTTTTTTTTTAATAAATTTCAAAATCTTTTTTTCTTTCTTTTTTCTGTTCTTTTTTCTTTTTTCATTTAATATTTTAAATAGGAGACATTAATTTTTTCTTTTCAGAAATTTTTTAATTTAAACAATAATAAATTTGAATAAATAAATAATGAAATAAAAAAAATATTCGATCACCTACAGTTTGAATTAATGTTTTTTTTTTTTTTTGTTTTTTTTTGTGGAGGCTTGATTATTTATTAAATTTTACATGATACAAAAAATAAAGAATTATTTTTAATTTAAACAGTCATTTTATTTTAATTCAATTACTTTTCTTTTTTCTTTTTTTGCTTCGAAATATAATATTAATTGAATTAACCACTTCATTTATATCTTATGTGATGTCATCCCCTATACCATTGCAAAAAAAAAATAATTTTCTTATCTGCCACCAGGCTAGATTAACACAATCATTTTTTCATGGGGATTCTTATGAGGTATCTGATGAAGATCCAACTCAGTATTCAGTAATAATGGATCTGCTAGACATTATACCTCCCCCACCCCTTACTCGGGCAATGCAGGATAGCCACTTCTAGTATTTAATAAAGCTAAATTATAGTGTTCATAATTGTGGCGATAATTTTTATTTCTTCAATTATTTATACCAAAGAGGCTTCATATATTATATATGAAAACATGGACATTTATTTTCTATAAATAGAAATGCTTTGTTTTAGAATAAAAAATTTCAAAAACTAGGAAGGCATGTAATAAACAATGAGAAACATTAACTTTGATCTACATTATTTGAATTGTTTTGCGAGTCCATACTTAATTTGTTCTGGATTCTAATCCCATTAGGTTGTTAGTGTGTCATACTGAGTAATTCTCTTTTGTAGCATTTATCAAGGCAATGTGGATTATTTGGCAGTTCCTACTCCAAGGAATATGTGGCAGGTTGTTGTACTAGTTTATATAGTACCATCATAGAGTAATCTCACAGCTGACAATTTTTCTATTTCCTGCTATTTATCCATAGCTGGAGTAGGAGTGGATTCATGCATTTCCCAATGATATTAATATAAAGTTTCAGTTAGAATTTGAACTCTGTTCACTAGTTTAATTTTCAATACTTTTAACTGTTATGTCACTAATACACTTAACCTTATCTTATTAAGTTGATGCAAAAAAATTTTTTTTACAAAATCTTTTATACATATAAATTCATAGCATCATTATTCAGTCATCAAATTATTTTTACTGGCTTTTTATTACACAACCTTTCTTAAATTATGTATTCTATCAGATTAGATCAATGCTAAAGTTCCCATGATTTTTGATAAAATCTATTCATGTAAATTCATAGCATCATTATTCAGTATTTTACTTTGACTTTTATGAACTCTGTTCACTTTTTTCCATCATAAAAAGAATAATTCCAATTTTAATTCAATGAATTCTTAGATTTATCAATCTTAGACTTTTAAAGTTGTGTGGGAGAAATAGTTTCAGGATGACAGATCTGGAGAATATAATACATGTGGAAGAATGAATGACTTTTTGTGTCAAATAAGAAAGACAGTTGTTTAAACATTAAACAATATTATCTAATAAGTTTATATGGAACCTATTTTCTTAGCTTCAGAATTTTTCCTGGGTTTTGTCAATGATTTATTACAATTATCTGATGGCATAATCTATAAAGAATTAAATAAACCTCAGACACTTTGAAGTGTTTGAGGTTGTGATATTACATTGTGCAAAAAATAGCATTAAGAATTTTATTCCATTATTATCTATTAATAATCGAGATTCGCTGTCTATCTGTCTAACAGAAACTACATCACTACTTACATCACAACACAAAATCATTAATATATAGAATAAAGAACAACATTGAATATGATGCTTTTTAAGTAAGTAATTAATTTTTTTTAAATTAATTCATTTGAATCCTTTCCATTGTAATAATGACAATTTAAATAAATAAAGTATGACATTAATTAAAAAGTTGTATTATTACTTGAAATAGAAAAAAATCATTTGCAAAATTTGTAATCAATTTAAAAAATTTTTATTTTTTTTTTTTTTTTTTTTTAATCTCATCCTTTTTTCAGTAACAAGAAATACATAAATACCTATGATTTTTGTGTAAAATTTATGTGTAAAATATTCAAAATAATTATTTAATTAATTGATGCACACAACATTTTATTTGAGGAGGACAGAACTAAGTTTCCATTTCAAATGGTTTTCTTTTCTTTTTACTCCTTTAATAAATTTGATTTTACTTATGATACACACCTTCTGACATTGAATTTTTAACTAACACACCCTCGGACAATATCTTTCAAAAATGGAATTTTTACACTGCCCTGAGTCTTTTTGCTAGTTGTTATAACTACTTATATATATATATATATATATATATATATATGCATTCTAAACTCTACAATATTGCAGAATCTTGGCTTTACCTCTATTTTCCTACTTTTTTTTTAATTGACTGAAGTTTTATTTAAGACTTAAGATATTTCTTTACTGTTCATCAAATACAGTAAGGAAATTAGTTTTCTTTAACATTTAAAGTTAATAGAATTGTAGAGGGTTTGAAAACTTTACTAAGTTTTCTAAAGTGTTCTCTTAGTTTAAATTGAATTTATTCCAGTTGGCCTCAACAGACTCTTGTAATAATGGTGTCATCAGAATAGCATCTTACACTTGTCAGAATTTACTCATGCTAAGAAAAATGAAATTTTAGTTATTAAGCTTATAAAGCTGTATACTAAATTCATTGAATTTGGTTTCTTTTTTCTTTCTTTCTTTTTTATTTTTCTTTTCTTTTTTCTTTTTTCTCTTTCTCTCTCTCTCTCTCTCTTTCTCTTTCTCTTTCTCTCTCTCTCTCTCTTTCTCTCTCTTTCTCTTTCTCTCGTGTGTTTCATTTCTTGCTTTAGTCTGTTACTTTTATTGGCAAAAGCTTGCAATCTATGGATGTACCTTACTGAAACAATTTATATTTCTTTATTCTATTTATTTAAAAAATCTTTTACCAATTTATAGAAATAGATGTGTGTATGATAGAATTTAAGTTCAGTTATTCAAGCAATAAAATGAGTTGCTAGAAGCACAATATTTGCTCATCTTTGAAGAGTTATCGTAATCAGGATTTTCAAAGCTTTTACATTTCATCTCTACTTTGAATGATAGCTTGAACTTTTGGTGCATGGCCTATCATATTTTGAAATTTTTTTTCTTTTCTTTTTTTTTTTCTCAGGAAAAGTTTATTTTATAGATGGTGAAATATGATACTTTTAGTCAGTAAACTTATATTTTTTCTGTGGAGATTATTTGACATAGGAACATGAAGGTGTGCAAATTTAAATGTTTTTTCCCAGTCATCTTCAAATTTAATGTTGATATTTTAGCCTTTTGTAAAATATTGATTATATAATATATAAAATAATTTGCAATTTATTTCTAAAATAGAATTCTCTCCCTTTAAGTTTAAAAACCTTTACACGTGATTTGTAGCTACTGAATATGCAAGGAATATTGATTTTGTTACAGAATGAAAATCACAATCTATTTATATACATTTATTTTTCTTTAATATTTTATACATTTAATTCCTTGGTATGTCTTCAGTCCTCAATTTTATGATATACTTAGATAATTAAAAAAAATACTAGACAACCTTATGAACCTGTTGGGTTCTCATTGTAACTGAGATCCATGATATTGATGCTTCTATTTAGGAAGGGGTGAAGGGTTCGAATTGGCATTTATACAGACTGCCACAAAATTATTCAGTTATCAATTGGACTGGAAATTGTTTTATTCTCTAAAAATCTCACCATTTTTGCTGGCTTAGTTACACACACACACACACACACACACACCTGTGTATATGTGTGTGTGTGTGTGTGTGTAACTATGTGCTTACATAAAAAATGAATAAGGTTTGGAATATAATCCAATGGCTTCTTTCCACCTTGTCACATACAGATTTTTTTTTTTTTTTCTTTTTTTTTTTTCTTTTTTTTTTTTTTTTTTTTTTTTTCTTTATTTTTTTCATAATTGAATTAATTTTAAAGGAGCTGTCCACATAGTTAAACCTGTCAATTTGATTTTCCGTATTGTCATCCTTTTCACATAATCTGTGCACAAACATTAAAATTCTGTTTTTCCTAATTTAATAGGGAATTATCTAATCAATTTTCCTTTTTAATCCATTTAATCTTAATTTAAACATCAAGAAAAACTCTTGACTTTTGCATTTGTCCTATTTAGCATTTGGTATAACCTTTTATTGTTCATGACTTTTGAATAATTAACAAAAAAACAGCTGTGCCAAAATAAATTTTGTTTCTCTTATTTTGTTTCTCTCTCTCTCTCTCTCTCTCTCTCTCAGATTGGAAATATGCACATTGAATTTATGGCTCAAAGATAATGTTCATTCCTTAACTTTATCCATTAAATTTGTCAGTTTATATCATGAGTTGGAAACAAAGACTTCTAATCTTTGCTGCATGGTCTTCTATGCTATAATATATATATATAAACTTAATCATCTTATTGTATAAGCAGACTTTTAAGTATGGAGAAAACTATAAGAGAACAAACATTGTATTGCCAAGCTTCCATGGTCTGAGGAAGCTTTGACCTGTGCTAAGCAAAAGGTTCTTTAAAAAATTCAGGGTGCTTGTGTTTTAACTAAATTTCCTATTAAATTAAAATAGTATGTGATTTTGATTTTTCTTTATGACAAAGGAAAATCTAAAAACCTCATTCTTATGGCATGTGTGTTTAAATATTTAAGAAATAAACTATTAAGAATCCTTCCTAGATAGCATTTGATTTTTTATTCCGGCTATATCATTTGACCAATAAACATTGCTCTCATATCTGATAAATTGTTTACAAGTATTTACTAAGCTTCAAATCTAGAGCATCTTTTAATTATCTAATAATCATAGTCTGAGAGATGGCTTGTTAACCATCATGTCATAATGAAGTGCCTATGATAACTGTCAAAGTTAACTCATTGCTCACAAATTTCATTTTTACGGATGGATTTTTTTTTTCTTTTTAAATCTAAGAAAATTCAAAGGAAAACTTTGGCTAAAAAAATCCCATCTCTCATTTAGACTGAACCTACAAATAGCAACTATTGTTATGCATTTGGCAGTTTTGCAGCAGTTCAAAATAGGATGAAAAATAGGATTCTTTTCTGTCCAACACAAATAAGCAAATGAATCTTTTAAAATTGGAGGATTTCTTGTTCTTTGTTCAATATTTTGAGACCTTAGAAGAAGCGACTGTTTGCTCTGTCAACTTATAGCTCTACCTTTTTACTATATAACAATAAAATATCTAAAGTTCTGAAAACTCTATTTACTGCAAACATTTCACTTAATAATTAGTTGTTAGCAGCCATCTGCCTGTGAGACTTTGTCTATAAAAGCTTTGAATGCTGCAAACCTTTCTTCATACTAGTTTAATCTTAATGTGTGCACTCAGTCTTTTTGGCACAAGATGGCTACTTGGTGTAGACTGGATCAGGTGATTTTTTTTTTTTAATTTAAATCTGATAATCTTGTCTATGTACCTGGCCAAATAAGCTCTAGGCAGCTTTGTGATCAGTTAAAGCTTTCTCTTTATAATAGCCATTGGCTTTCTCTTTATAATAGCCATTGGCTCTAATTATACAAAATAGCCAAGCCTCAATCTTCATAAAAGTTTACAACTTGGATTACACTCAAAACTTGTCTTACATGTTCCTTTCATGATTTTTTACCTTACTTTTTAGATTTTTCAATGAAACTTTTTAGAATTTAATTTTTTTATTCAAATTCCCTACACTAGTGAAAATACAGTCTTTGTTATTAGAGTCTTTCTGCAGAGCTATGGTTAGAAAATCTCTCTCTCACGTTTTTTATGGGGTGCTGGTGTCCCACACTTAGGACTTTGTCAGTCTAAGCTTAGCAAATATCTAATAGATATAAATATCTATTTTAATAACTTTAATTTTGATAGAATCAAGCCATAGATATATAGCACTTAAAAATGAAAATTTGAATAAAATTTTTATTATATTCAGAATTTTGATGAAAAAATAAATATTGACCAATAATTTCTTATGTATATGCAAGTTTAGAAATTACTCTTTAAAATCTTAAATATTTCTAGACTAATACAAACTTTTTTTTTTTTATTTTAAATTTTTAAATTTATTTATTATTCCTCCAATTTTGGTCAATTTGATACTTTGAAAAAAATCTTTCACCCTAATATTAATGTTTGCATCTTTTACATACACTCACATACTTCATACACTTGAAAGATAACTAAACTGATTAAACAAGTAAATATATAATGTTGTTTATACTTTTCTTATTTCTTTTTTAAAATGGCTGGACTTATTAGTGATAATTTAAACAATATAATCATCATTTTAATTATCTAAAATAATATGTAGCTTGGATATAACAAAATTACTTTTCAAACTTAGCAAAAATAAATCTTTTTAATAATGTACAATTAAAGTTTTGTTTGTATTGTTTGGATTTTTCGGACTATTTTCCTCATCTTTATTGTTATAGTATTGTTAGTCTGAAAAATACAAATTATCAAGCCTCACCTCAAAAATTCAGACATAGTGTTTTTTGTTTTTTTTTCACACCAACATGCTAATGACCATGTCAGTAAATCTTTGACCAAACTAGCTATTATATTGCTTATAAATATTAGATTTACACTTTTTCTTTACTAATTTCCTCTATTTATCTTATTATGAAGATAGTGTCTGTCTGTTTGTCTAACTAAACTACATCATCACTAGTGTTACTTAGTTATGTTGCATTCTCCATGATTTTATTTTTATTTAAATCTCTGTTAAGAAAATTATTCTATTATTAATACTCTTTGTTTTATCTACATACTAATAACATACAATTGTATTAATCCATACAACCAAATAGCGAAAATGGGAAGGCTAATTTGTATATTGATCTAAAAAAAATGTTTATTTTGATAAATTCCTTGGTATTATTGATTTTTAATTGTTTGGTTTTATTTGAATAAATATGAGAAAAATCTCTGTCTTAAAAGAAATCCATTAACAAACAAAAAAATAACCAATTTTATATTTTACTTTCTGATTTAGTTAAATTTAGCAATGAAAGTCAGGAGTGATGGGAAGACCTAGCATTATTTGATTATATCCCATCTATTTCAAATAAGTTTGACATAATATTAAATAATTTTTTTTTCCCCCAATTTTGATATTTTCTAAATATTTACAGTCACAGAAAGCAATCCTATGTATAGATTTATATAGAAATCAATTAAAATAAGTGTAATCTTTTTATATGCGTTTTTATTTAGTTTTGTTAGTCTTTCTTAAATTTAATGTTATTTTATTACATTAAAACTTAAATAGTTGTGCCCAAAGGGCGCATATTTTTGCTAGTGTGTGTGTGTGTGTATATATATATATATATATATATATATATATATATATATATATATATATATATATTCCTGCATTTCAAGGAACATAAAAATGTTTTACTGTCATAAACCGCTCAGCTTTTGATTGTATTTAGTATCAAACATCTTGGAGTTTCAGTGTCTGAATTAGAATTGACATGTACCATTGGGATTTGTCTTTGACAATGTCTAAGAAATTAATCGGATATAGACCCTATTTATTAATAGAGAGAATTTAATAGAACTTTTAAAAAATTCTACTCGTGCTTAGTTTATAATTCAATACTTTAATAATCAAAAAGAATATTCATTTGATTATAGAAGCAAATTGTACTACAATAAAGATGCTAGCATTGTTTCACTTTGCTCGGTTAAAGGGAAGCAACTATAAAAATGTTCATTCAAAACAATGGATCTATGTACTTAAATGGATATTTTCATCTTCCTTTTTGCTAATTTTATCTTTATATATTTTTAATAAATTTTCAACCGAATTAACAAAATTATTAAACTTTTTTTCTTTTTCTTTTTTCCTATGGCAGCAAGGTAATTTTCACCTGGCTTATTTTCCAGGTTCATGTATATGAATAAATTCGTAATTATGACAGTTCTTGTCCCATGAATATTTTTTCATACAGGGAATATCACACGTACACACACTCGCATATATATGTGTGTGCGTGTGGTTATATTTATTATTTTTCTTTCAAATACTGTTAAATTGTCTTTCAAAATTATATTTTGCAAAAAGCTCAGTTGATGGTTTCTAAACTGGAAACAGTTAAAAAAAATTTTTGTTTTTTGTTGTTTTTTTTTTTCTTGAGAATGTTTTACTTGTATAATTGAATATGCTTTGTACTTATTTTAACTTGCTTATTTAATCAATACTTTAACAGTGCATTTTGAATTGAGTATTAGTGAGTTAATGAATTAATAGATGTTTAAGTTTCTTTTGTTATTCAGGGGTGATTTGTATAATTAGATGTCTCGCACATTAGAATTGTAGTTTACAATAGAGATTTGCCAGATGTTTGTGGTGGGATTGTGTACACAATCTGGAATTACAATCCTTATATTAAAACGTTCATTTGAATGAGGCATGCAAACCAATTCATCTGTAAATTGTGCTTTTAAATCTGGGTTTCATCTGGCTGCATTTAAACAATATCATAAATGAAATACTAAAAAGTATGGGGATAAATCTATAAACATTTGTTTTTGTTTGGGATTGTACATTGACATTAACATTTATATTTGTTGGTAAACAATTTAGTTGCATTATTTTTTTAATCTTTTGTAAGGTCAATGATTGCAGGATTATCTCTCAAAAGGAAATTTGTTTTTGTTTATTCTTTTTAATCTATATTATTTAATCTCTACTCTCGTCTAATCTTTAAAATACTTTGAATATGAAATGTTGGCCACTTTGTCATTGGAGTGTTGATCTTCCCTTTTTCTTCAAACAAAGCTATTTTGGTTGTGTGTAATCTCCTGGTTCAATTTGATAAGTCACATACTATAACCAAGAAGATAGGATCTCATTAAATACCCACTTCTGTTCAAGTCAAATGAATCACTTTCCCCTCTTTTTTTTTTTTATATCAAACCTAAGTTTTCACATGCTCACAAAATGAATGTAATTTATAAAATCTAAGAATTTGGATTTTAGGGGATTCTATTTTGTGTATGTGCATCAAATTAATAAAACCTCTCTTTCTCTTAGATAGGTATAGAGATAGAGATAGGATAGATAGATAGGTATAGAGATAGGTATAGAGATAGGTATAGAGATAGATAGGTATAGAGATAGATAGGTATAGAGATAGATAGGTATAGAGATAGAGATAGGTATAGAGATAGAGATAGATAGATAGGTATAGAGATAGAGATAGATAGATAGTATAGAGATAGAGATAGATAGATAGATAGAGATAGAAGATAGATAGGATAGAGATAGAGATAGATAGGTATAGAGATAGAGATAGATAGATAGGTATAGAGATAGATAGGTATAGGGATAGAGATATATGTTGTCTCTTCCAATGCACTTATGTACTAAAAAGTTTGCTCATCATTTAGATTTGAAAATTTAGTTTATAATTTACTGAAACTTTGAGCTGTTTTATTTGTAAATTGTTTCATTGTATAGTGTGTTTTTGTTTTATTTTTTTCTCCCCCTTTTAGAAATTAAACTTATTGCCCTTCCGATTACATCAACTTAGGTGTGGTAGTTATTTTTTATTTCTACTCTTCAATAAAGTTGTTTAATGTTAAGCAAAATGCGTCGGATGTTTTTTCATTTGTTTAAATTAATGTAGTATATCATCCCTAAAGTTCACCCATTGTTAAAGTTCCTACTACTAGCCTATCCTCTTTATGTACGGGTGTGTACATTGTTACTGTTTTTCCGTCGTGTGTAATGTATGCGAGTATCTAGGTACTAATGTGACACGGGAGTTGTATACGATCAGCCAATGGATGCATTTGTGGCGTGTCACGTGGGTTTGGGTATTAGCATCAAAAATGATGTCACCCAATCCAGGTAGTAGCAGTGGTGGGTAGCCTTCACATGGTAAACACCACAAGCAAGCACCACAGGAAAAGGAAGCGTAAAGGGGGGAAAAAGTGTTTCATTGTTAGTTCGAACATTGACCGTTTCGGCACGTTCGGCTCTACCTCTAACGTCCAGCCATTATTAGGAGAGTACGACTGCTATCCCCCCCCTACACTTTTTATGTGGAAACGTGTGGTTGTATATAGGAAGTGATCACCCACCTGAGTAAGCTATGCATAACTTGTTAGTTTCTCATTTTCTTGTGCAGAAGAAGAAAAAGTGGTCTTAACTGTTGTTGCTACTACTGCTATCTTCGTAAATCACGCTACCACTTTTTTGTTCAGCTACACGCATTGTAAGCTCTGGTTCGCGCTTTCTCCCTGTCCTTAACCATCTCCTACATTCGTAGCCAGGATGCTGCTCTACTGTGATCTATGCCTCTTCTTCAATTCTTGTGTTGATCTTGACGTCGTTTTTATCTATAGTGGAGAAACTGCAAACTGACGAAAGAGAGGCTAGCAAGAAGTCATGATAGTGAAACCGCAGTATTTGACAGCGCCTTTTCATAATAGTAGTGTCGTAGGTGCGATTAGCTCGCCGCTAGAATATCTATATCCAGTTATTCTTTTTTATTGGATTCAGTTTCACACATGTACACGGAATAATAATATACACCAGAGCCGGAATAACATCGCCATCATCAGTGCATTAAACACAGGAGTTTGTGACTGAGACGCTATTATTACACTTCACTTTTTTTTCTTCTTGTTCCCAAAATGTTGTTCCTCTTCTTGAACTCCGAACATAACTTTACTTTGGTTTTTTCGACTTCTTTTTTTTATCTAAAATAATCTCTGTAAATATAACTATTTTTAATGCCAGAAAAAAAAATCCAAGATCTGTTTCTACCGCCAATTCTACTATCCGGCTCCTAACAATTTCTCGGCTACATAGTTTTTAGTTGTTTTGTTTTTTGTTTGTTTTTTCTGTTGGGGATTTTTTTTTGTGTGTGTGTTTTATTTTATTAGTATTCTTTTATAATGTTCATTGTGATAATTTTATTATAGTCAGTTCAATAGGGGGAAAATTGCTTAAACACGTGGTGTTTTAAAAACTGGCTGCCTTTGTCGTTCTCTCTTCATCCGACTCGTAACCTGCTCTTGATTTATTCTTTTCACTTATGAATTGTACACATCTATTATTTTATATTAATACTACTACTAGTCTATTTTACTCAGGGAAACCTTTCTATTTTTATTTTAATTCGTCCGCTTTTTAATTTCTAATACTTTTGTGTTTTCTACTACTGTAAATAAGCTCATGTTCTGTGTGTTGCCTGGTTTAGCCGAGGAGAAAAGCGGATAACTTTTATATTGGAAATAATGGGCGAATTTAGATATAATTTTATGAAATTCCAATGTTAAATTGGACGCAGTTATATTCGCCTAAAACATTTTACAATTCTATTTGGATGAATGTGTTTTTTCTAATTGCTCTTTTTCTAAACGGATTGCCTTAATATTTTCTTAGATCAATTTTTCTTTTCTTTTTTTACATTTATACTGTTTTTTTTTTTTTGTTTTTTGTTTTTTTTATGAAACTTTTTGCACGTGATCCTGGATACTTTCACTACTATTGTACGTAGCGATTGACGTTTCCTTCTTAAAGAAGGGGGGACCTTTTTACTTCTAATTGTTTGTGCTACATTTTTGATATTTAAGAACCCTCGGTTCCAAGTAATGGGTAAAAATAATCCAACTATGGGTAAAAAGCACGAGTTAGGAAGTGCCTCTGTCGAACTCATTAGCGAAGAGAAATTCACAGAAAGAATGAAGGATATGTCTTGTTCTGGTTGCCACAAGGAAAGGGCTAAAAAGCCTGATGGTCAGAGAAATGGCCGATCTAAACGTAAACAAGTGAAATCTAAGACTCCTATTGTTATCTGCTTGAAAGATACGTTAGATGCTGCCCTCAAGTTGAAAAACAGAGAGAAGGAGAAACTGAATGGAGCTACAGCTACAAAGTCGAGTCCTGTTGTATCGGCCTCGCAGTCAACCGGGTTAATGGTTGCTCCTCCTCATAAAAACCCAGATTGGCGACGTCGGAAAGACAAGAAAAATTTCCATGCCTTTCTCTCGGTCATTGAAAAAGTACATCAAAAGGACACTGGTCGGAATATAGTGAGCAATTTGGATTATGCAGGTGTTAAATCTTTCGACTCTACATTGAACAATGTATCCTATCAACCAAGACATAAAGTGACCTCCTCCAGGCAGTCACTGCGCCACTTCCAACGCATTAAGGAACGGGGCAATGTCCAAGTTATATGCAACGACTTATCGAAAAACCAAGATAGCAAACTGGAGTTGGATGCAACCGAATCTGAAACGTCGTCTATATCTTCTGGTTCGGATATTACCTACGAATGGGATGGAAATTCTTCGTTGCATTCTGATATGAGTGGGGTTGGAATTTGCCCAAATAGCCGTCAAGATAAACGTTTAAGAACATTTGATGAACTTCGTAAATTGGCAGACTATGCGACAGGCAGGCCTTTGGTTCGTCGACCTTTTTGCATGGGATGCTTGTATGAATGGACTGCTATGAAATATTTCTATGGTAATTTTGAATATGGTTCTTCTTCGTATAATATGACTCGTAAGTACTCACTTGACAAACGACGAACTGCTGATACGGACAGTCCAGAGCTAGACTCTTCCTCCATATCATCGACAACTGACCAGGATTCTGATTCTGATAGTTCTCCGCTGACCACTAGTTTAGATGAACTTGACGACTGCGATATAGAACTTCTAGATTCCGAACAACATCAATGTATAGACCATTGCGTGTATATAGATCTCACCGATACTGATATTTCATTTTCTGTTTATTATCACGAAAATCTCCCCAAAGTGAACAAACAATCGGAAGAATTTAACTATGCAAACTATGGCCCATCTTATCCATTTCCATCTACATCCACTGCTACAACATCCACAACTTCCAAGTCTATGTCAGCTGGTGGTATGATAGATCCTTATTTTGCTTATTATTATCCTTTCACTTTCGGATCTTCCTCTTCAATTCCATCTTTTCAATGCGATCCTTTGCTACCAAAAACAGTTATGATACCACCAAAGGAATTAAAAAAATGTAAGTATAATTTGATAGTTTTTTTGTTTTTGTTTTTTTTGGTGGGGGGTCTATTAACCTAATGTCAGATTCAATTTTCTAAAATCTAAGATAGTTCTTCAGGTCTACTATGTAAATTTTCACATTTTCTTTTTTTTCCACCGATGTAAATTGTCTCTCTCACATAATCTCACGCACGCACACACAATCTCTTTCTCACAAACAAACAGATAAGACAGTTTCTAGTGTTCCGTTCGATGCTCTGGAATTTCATTCTTTTCCTTTTTTAAGTACAAAGGAAAATGTTAATTTCCTATTGAATCTCTTACAGACCCAATTTTAGAATTGTAAATGTCGCAGTTTGGGGAGTCGGTCTCTTCCTAAACAATTCATACATTTCTTTTTGTTTTTCTTTAATTTAAAAAAAAACTCATTTACTTCAATGCTACCCCCCCCCCTCATCAGCGATGTCGTCAATGTGTACCCATTAATTTGCGATTACTTTTTCGTAGTTTGTAGTAAAGAATATCTTGTTTACTTAAACCTAAACCATGTACCCTTATCGCCGCACCCGTCGTAGCAAGGCTCGTTTTTTAGCTTAACATTTTATTTTTATTGCTCGTAACATTTGAGCGTAATCCGGTCGGGTACACCCGTACCTAATCACTCGTCGTCATCGTTGTAAAGATTATTCGCTATCAACTGCTAAATATTTCATTTATTTTATGATTGGATTTAAATATTTTTTAAATTTATTCTTGCGGTGCGTAAGTATCGTGGAGGGATATTTAGCTTATTTCTAAAATATAATTATTTATAACTTGTCTTATAGACTCTATAACCATAAACGGCACATCATAGCGAAATGTTTATTACACCAAACATTTAAAATGCTGGTAGAGTATAAAATAATTTGCAACTAAATAATTTTGTGTTTGCGTATGCGCTGAACCTAGTTTTGTTAATTATTAAAATTTTCTATATAACTGAGATAACTATGCAATCTTAATTAGAAGTATCAATACCATCATGGACTGCCGTTACAACGGGAACCCAACAGGTTCCCGAATCACCTCTTATAGTTTAAAAGAAGAAAAAAAAAAGAATTATATAGTCAGGAAAATAGTCTTTATTTATTTACTCCCAGTGTTTGCTTTTTTTATTAAGATTAAGATAACTTGACGCAATTATCAATAAATAAAATAAATGATAGGCTAACTGTACAATGTTTCTAGTAGTAGTATGCAACCATTGAAAATAAAGAAAAAAATGGATTTCCTTTTTTAATCGATAAAACCAACCTAACTATCCTGTTTTTAGGGAAATAATGATTATTCGCTCTCTCTCTCTCTCTCTCTCTCTCTCTCTCTCTCTCTCTCTCTCTCTCTCTCTCTCTCTCTCTCTCTCTCTCTCTCTCTCTCTCTCTCTCTCTCTCTCTCTCTCTCTCTCTCTCTCTTTTTCTTTTCTTTTTTCTTTTTCTTTTTCTTTTTTTTTTCTTTTTTTTTCTTTTTTCTTTATGCTACTACACGAAGTAAAATTAATTCACGCTATGCTGTTTCCCTGGTGATATCAAACATAAATGTTTATCGATTTCAGTTCAGGACAATTTGTTTCGGAGTGGAATAGCTAGCTTTAATTTTTCTTTTCTTTCCAAAACTTCCCAGCAAGGTCCTACTTTCCTCCCGCTTGAATTTTTTTTCCTCTTGAAATATAACTACTCTTAAGAATGTATTTAAGTATAAATGTTCAACAAATGCTTTTTTTTTTCTTCTTTAATTTAAGCAGTTGGTTTTATTTTTAATATACACTTTAAATCCTTTGCGCATGTGGACTCTCTTTCTCTTTTTCTCTCTTTTTTCGTTTTGCCTCTTAAGCTAAATTACTAAGGTAATTCAGTCACAAAATCTGTTAAATACATTTATCTAGTTTAACAAATGTAAATACAGACTGGCCCTTACAGCTTTTGGGGTGTGACAGAAGCAATTAATGCTGATCTAAAGTGGGAAGGGGTTGACAATTACAAAACCAAATGCCGTTTGGTCTAATTGCATAACGTTGATTTA
The DNA here is from genome assembly GCA_023376005.1 of Doryteuthis pealeii. NCBI lineage: Eukaryota > Metazoa > Mollusca > Cephalopoda > Myopsida > Loliginidae > Doryteuthis > Doryteuthis pealeii. Next base: position 20,243,297 of record CM042163.1, on the reverse strand, counting down.
TTACAAATGAATAATTACAAAGGAGGAATACTATGCAACAAAAAAGGGTTGTTGAATGATCAGTAGGATGGGATTGTAATACTTCCAACACCTGTTTCATTTAGACATTTTTTCTTTCAAGGCAATTCTATTTGATTTTGAATTATTCATTATGGGAATTTAAAAATCTGTTTAATTCTGCAGTGAACCAGTAGTCTCTCTGTCTCTATCTATCTATCTATCTCAACATTTCAAACTCCTGATTTAGTCACAATGTTTTTAATGTTTACTTTGGAGAAACATGCATAGTGTCTTCTCATTAAAATGTCCACTGATAACTTTGTTTAATGCTGTAGTGGCATATTAATAACAATTTGAATGCCAATTTAATTTGCAATTTGTTGCTGTGTATATTTTAACTTCCTCTTTAAGAAAATCTTTCTTTGGATGTCTGATTAGTAGAAGTAATGCAGCTTATTGTTTCTATTAGAAAAAAAAAGTTGTGGGTTGCTGTCAACAATGTCTTAGTCTTGAGAAAGGTTATAACAAAAGGTTACTAGCTGTGCAAACAACCAATCTGTGATATACATTGAAATTAGAATGTATTTAAATTAATTTTAATAAGTGTGCATTGTTTGATACCAAATAAGTTTTCAGTATTTTCTTCATTCACATAAACTCCTGTTTATAAAATTGTTTATTTCAAGACAACTTGTATGTTTACTTATTCTATTTTCATTCTTATTGGTTTATTTGCTGAGAGTGTACACAGTAACCAGTTGCCATGTGATAACAATATCTTGAATTGAAATGCTGAAACTAATTAAGACTATTAGACAAGACTTAAAAATGCATTATCCCTACATATCATATGTCTAATATTAGTGGGGAGTGTTGTTTTTTGAATTATGCATTTAACTAGACTAATATTGGAAAATTACTTATAGAACTATTGTGTATCAAGTGCTGTAACAATGCTATTGCATGTTATTTTCCCATGTCAGAACCTAAATGTATGTAATATATAGATGTATAGATAATGAGTTACGGGATGTTTGAACAGCTTCACTCCACATTTCTTTGGCAACAATTCAGAATAAGAGTAACATTTTCCTAGGCATATTGCCCATGTGGCTGCAGTAAATAAAAATGCTCAATGTTAGAGAATATAACCAGATTCATTTCTATTTTCCCCTCTCCTAACAACCCTGCTGTTTTATTTACTGACAGTTATTTAAGCATTTTGCTTATTTTATCTAATATTATTCATGTAATTCTTTATAAATGAGAGGGGGTTTCATTTTTTTTTATGTTCTTTTGAACACAGCAAATGTAGATTCACCACTTGAAAGAAGAATACTCATTACCTGCATGTGCCACATCCCTACAGCTAAGGTTTCATTGCTAAGTATCTACTTCCAAGAATAGCTCTCTCTCTCTCTCTATATATATATATCTATCTCTATCTCTCTATATCTATCTCTCTATCTCTCTATCTATCTCTCTCTAATAAGTTCAATGCTTTTTTTTTTCCTAGTGAATTTCTTCCTCTACATTGAGATGCTGAAGGTTTGTTTTAAAACCAGTTATATAAGTAAATTGATATAAATATTATTTGTTAAACAATTCTTTAATCTGAAGTAATTATTAATTTTATGCTAGAATATTAATCATACTCCACATAAATGTATTGGTTACAATGCAAACTTTTTAATAATTTACTGTGTATAATGCAAGGAAGCTATTTTTAAACTCACACACACAATGAGTGATGGAATCCTAAGATATTTTGTTCACTAATTGTACCAATAAGTAATTGTATTTTTTTTTCTTGATGTCTTTTATCTATAATTTCTTTAGCAGATGTTTGTTCTCTTTACACAGTTGCTGTAGTGATGGTGTTAATAGCACTAGTATTTACTTTCTGTTTTGTAACAACTATTTATGATTGAGCTGAACACTGTGAATGCAATTTCATTCTTACTACATTCCTTATATATATATATATATATATATAATGAGAGAGAGAAGAGAGACTTTCCATCTGTACATAAGATTGCTTTATAATCAGTTTGCTTATCTTGTAAATATTCTGCATTGAGCAAAACTTAACTGTGAAATCCAATGATCTCTCTCTCTCTCTCTCTCTCTCTCTCTCTCTCTCTCTCTCTCTCTCTCTCTCTCTCTCTCTCTCTCTCTCTCTCTCTCTCTCTCTCTCTCTCTCTCTCTCTCTCTCTCTCTCTCTCTCTCTCTCTCTCTCTCTCTCTCCTCTCTCTCTCTCTCTCTCTCTCTCTCTCTGTGTTTGTTTGTTTGTTTGTTTGTTTGTTTGTTTGTTTGTTTGTTTGTAAGAAAAAAAAGAAAAAAAACTTTTCATACAAACTATGTTCATTTGGAGCAATTCTGTTTTAATAACTGTTTGCACTTCTTTCTGGAATCTTTTTTTTTTTTTTTTTTTTTTTTTTTTTTTTTTCATTTCCATCTTCATCTGCAACAATTTGGATTCAGGAGGAGACATAAAAGTTTTTAATATATATTTTTTTTTTTTTTTTGTTAAACATTTATCGCAGTTTCCTTTTTGTAGGATTTAAAATGATTACATTGTTTCATTATTAGAAAAATTAAAAGTTCCAAAACATAAACATTTTAATCATTATTTTAATTCTATTTTTCCTTTGCACCATATCTTTCCTATGGTCTATTTTCTCTTAATCCTCTGGCAGTTTTAAGCAACTGACAAATGAAAAATTGCTTATTTTTCTTCAGTTAAATGTACTAAAATCAATCAATTGAATATCCTTCCATGAGAACTCAAATTTTGATACAAGATGTTTAAAACTTGCAACACTTACACTTTCTCTTTACATTTTTTAGACAATATGAACAATATGTAAAAACAGATTGTCTTCTATAATGCACTTTAAATTTTTATTAAAACCTAAATAATTTATCAATTGTCTATTCAATTTATTTTTGTAGCTTGGAATTATTTTTAGAGTCCACTCATATTTCCAATGAAAATAATTATTATATTACTTTCTCCCCCCCCCCACTAATTTTGTTTCATAAGTTGTTAATTAAACTAAAAATTATCTTGAGTGAATAAAAATGATATTATACAATAGACAGTTTTTTTTTTAAATAGTTCTCCTCCGTTAATGTTTAAAATACTCCATGATCATATCATAGTTTAGATTTTCAGTTGAAATAACTAATATTGAAAATATATAGATAAAAAAAAAATAGTGATTCTGTCACTCTTTCATTTTTTTTTTTTTTTTTTTTTTTTTTTTTTTTTTCACCACCATATTACCTCTTCCTCCATATAATTATCTTATTAAATTTATGTTGGAACAGATTTTATTAAGAAAACCCTTCCTCACTGTGTCTAAAACATTAAAAAGATTTTTCTTTTCCTTTCACAAAATTTATATTCCAATCTCCAGCTAAATAATAAACAAATAAAAAAAAAATAACCAGCAATTATTGTTAATCTTTAATGACTTAAACATTTGTTGTCAGATTTCCAATATCATCTATACTGTCTGCCTTATATTCCACTAGTTATGTGGATCAATGTGCATTTAGACTTGTATGCTCTTTTTGTAATCAATGTGCCACTACAATGTCTTTCATCCAACTGGTCTCTGATTGGTTGATTGTATATTGCAGGCTTGAATGACTACTGCATTCTCTTTTTGTACTGCCATGTAGTGAACAAGCCACTTGATCAGATTTGCTAAACTATTGTCTTATTCTTCTTTATCAACTTTTTGTTTTAGTAAAACAAAAATTCATTTTATTTATTGTAAAAGGGTATAAAAAGTGAAACCTGTAGAATTTGTCTCTTAGTAATAATTATCCTACTTTAACTTAACAAGTTTATCAAAATGACTAGACCATCATCTTTTAGAGATGCAGGATTCCTTTATTTATAAAGTTTACTGTGTGTACAATCCGGAAATTCCATTTAAAACAAAGGAAGCTACAGTTAGTGTACTATAACAACTACAGATGTCAGTGTACTCAAAGAATTTTTTTAATTTTTTCATTTAGAACTTAAAATCTTTATATATTCAGAAAATATAGAATATTTCTGGTTAATTATAAATATTAACCACCTGTAAATATGAACCTAACTTTTACACTCTTTCTGTTTTGAATTTATCCCACTCACCTGTTGTAATTGAACTGTTTTTCTAAAAGGATTATTGTAACAAGTATATATAATTAGATACTCTGAGGTATTAACCATATTTGGGGGTATTGTGTGTTCTTTTACTTCTATCAGCTGATATTGATGAAAAGTTGTAGTTGAACATAAATAGGTTTTTATCAGAGTTAAGGAAGTATCATCATTATACACTAATGTACTCAGACTAGTATCCTCATCATTTCAACCTTATTTATATTAGCTTTCTAGAAATTAGCTTTCATTCAGTCTATAGGAGTGAGAACCATCTAGTTCAATGGATTGAATAAAGGGTTCAGTTGGGAATTTTCAAAAGGCTACCACCTACAAAAGACACCTGCTGGTCAAAACATCATGAACAAAGTGGGGATGTCAGTGTATAAAAACTGAAATAGTTTTATAAGTTTCTGTTCAAATAAAGAAATCAATTATGAACTTTTATAAATTTATTCTCATTAACAAATGGAATTTCAATTTTCAGCTGATATTTTTAAAATAGATGTTAGTTGTTGTTACCAGATCTTGCACCTGTTAGGCTTTTTCTTAATAAAGATCTTTAATCTCTTGCTAAAACCAATACTGCATTTTCTCTGAAATCCTTCAGGGTGTAATATAATTGTTATTAACATCCAGTTGGCTTATTTCACACATTAAATGTTTTTTGTATCACTGAACTGTAACAGTATACAAAGCTATCATCTGTCTGAAATGGTTGACTGCTTAGTTAGGAATGTCTTTTCTATATTGTAGCATATATATATATTTAGGGTGATGAGTGTTTCTTTCTAGTTTTAGGTTATTACTCATCATTTATTGCATATTATAGAACTGAACAGTTACAAAGATTCTATGATTTGATTATGTGAATAAATATAATGCATGACTGGTTGACAAATATTACTTTGTAAATATTTTGAAATAATCTAAATGTTCAAACAATATTTTTGTTGATTATTTGTCAAACATTTGCAGAAAAAGCAGTTGTGATTTTTTTTTTTTTTCTCAATTTCAAGTCTATTTTAAGATATTATCTTGATTGATCCCAAAGATCTTTTTAGCCATCAACTTTATCTTATTTATTAGGGTCAATTTAGCTAATTTGGTAGAGCATTCATCTAGGAATCACAAGGTTCTGGTTTCCATACCAGTCCTTGCTAACTCTGTGCGTGAGTAGTACTACTCACGCACAGCTTAGATAATCTGATCTTTGCAGTAAAGCATTCTGGAGCTGACGGTAGGTGTGGTACTCCACCTCAGCAAAACAATCTTCCTGGTCTAGCACTAATATAAAGGGGATAGACTCCCTCCGTGTCCAGCAGATACTGATAATAGACAACTCTAACTTTTTATCTTATTTGTAGAACTCTCAAGATTCTTTTTTACAGTGACTTAAAATGGGAATTTCAACTTGTTTCTCATTTGAAGCTTCATAACCTATTTGTGTGAAAACTAAATATTACTGTTACATTTCGCTTATTGGTGGCTAAAACTGCTGAGTTTAATTTCTCTATCTATTTTGTCATCTTAATTAGTTAATTCGGGTAAAAATTTAGGTATTGCTGTTATCAATGTCTTCAAATGACATTTCTAGTATAAAATTAGTCTCCTGCAAAGTTGTAAGTGCTTTTTAAAAAAAACTTTATTTACAATTAAATTTTCAAAATTTGTCCTTCAATTATCTTTTTCATTCAAAAATAGTGAAAGAGCCATTGTCAAAATTAGGATTTTTTAAAAAATGTTATTGCTAAACATCAGTAAATGACATTAAAAGTATGACAGCTGATTGCAACACATTTTGTATCAAACTACTTTGATATTTTAAACTGCCAACTTAGGTAAAACATATTCTTATAGTAGCATTCCTGGCACTTTAGCTGATTTTGGTGGACATTAACAAATTTGGACCTCGCAATTTCTCATGTATTTCTGGTCCAATCTTTAAAATATTTATACAACCACAAACTTATTTTCTTCTCCGACTCATGAAAGTGTAAATATAAGTGACCAAACTTGGAGATTTCTTCAAAAAGTATGAAGTAAGCAAAAAAAGAACACTATATCATTAATAGAAGATGGTCTCGGAATTATTTTGATATATAATGTGGAAAAATTTGATAATGTTTTAATGTCAGGCATTTTTTGTGAAACTTCCAATTTTGGAGAAAAAAATTAACTCCATGAGCTAGTATTAAAACGTAAACAAAACTGTATACATGGACAGTTTTAAACAAAAGAGATTATGTAAAGAGGTATTCTATTTTTTTGTATGTAATACAGCATAGCAGGTATTTGAAAAGGTATTTTTAAGTTCAAAGTGATGTTATTTATATAAAATAATGTGTATATATTCAGTAATAAAATGAAAGAGTTGAATAATCTTGTAAACTTGAAAAGAAAAAAAACACTGATGTCCATACCTCTTGTTCTCTAAAGTTACAGCATAGAGATACATACAATTTGAGCGCAGAATCAGAAAAAACATACAATTTTACATAAGAAAATCAATTTTTATCAAAATTGCTCCAAAAATAAAGAAATAAGGAAAAAAATACTGAATTGGCCATGATTTGACCTTTTTTAACAAAATTGTCCACCACACCAGTTCCCCATGTCCCTTAATGCTTGACAATAATGGATTTGTCTTGAGGTCTTGGGGGTCTAAAATACAAACAGGATCACAATGTATTATTAATCTTGCCTTTGATTTAAAATTTTTTTAAATAATTTTTTTTTTTTTCTTAAATTCTCGCGTTTTCAAACCATGGCTATAAATGTTTCACTTACCAACATTGTTTGAAATGTTATACATATGATAAGGATATTTGTACATTATAACTTACAGATGTCCTTATTAGAGATTATTACTCTCAGAATAAGTTAGTCTTCATGGAATATTTTTTGATAGTAAATATTTTGCATTTAATTAGAGTATTTTTCTCCCTCTGATTTCTGAAACAGGCCATTCTTGTTGTATATCTTCACCTGAAAATCCATTTAACTTGGTGTGTTGATTGTGTTTTGTTTTTTTTTCCCCTATTATCTAATAATCTTTTAGATCTGTGACCAGATGTCACCACCACATATATACAACTGTAACAGTGTCCCTTACTAAATAACAGTATAAATTTTACTGTTCCCTACATTATGTAACTTTGTTTTATGACTAAATCAATACTTTATTGAAATTGTCACTATACCTAAAGAATAACAATTGTAAGAAAATCTTATTTTGTCTTTATTTTGAAATAATTGTCCATTTGTCAATTACCTTGAATACTAAAAACAAATTAATCAAGCTCTATTATTTTCTATAATGATAAATACTTTTCTTTTTTTGTCTTAATGTGTGCAATTAAAAATCTAGTCTTATTTCAATTGTTTATAAAATATCTAGGATGACATCAGTTAAACTTCATCTGAATTTATCCAATAAAACTGAATTTTAAAATTAGTGTATTATCTAAATAAAATGATTTAATTTTTATCTTTAAGTTTCTTGACCTGTGTTTTCTAAACGGGTTTTAATTTGTTTGCAGGATTTTTTTTTTTTTTTTTTTTTTCAAATTGGGAGGTAGATGTGGATCAATGAATATAACATTTTATACTCTTGTCTAACATGCTATAAATTACCTGTTATCATTTTAATTTCATTTGTATAAAAATGTGTTGTTTTTTTTTTTTTTTCCTAACCTTATTAACTTGTATATTTTTTTTCTCTTTCTTTAGTCAATGTAACACATCCTCCTCCGCGGCAGTGGATCCCCTTACAACAATCTGATTGCTCCAGGCCTACAGGTAAACTTTTACTCTAAATTCATTAAGTTTAAGAAAGTAAAATAGAATTCATGATTTAGATTTAAATTATATTAATACAATTCATATGTTTGACTTAAATCCTTTACACTGCACTGACACTTTGTTGTCATGTTAATAAATTCATATGGTATTACCAGTTGTTTAAGAAATCCTGTCCACTTCCTTAGTGGGGTTAAAATACTGGTATAATATTGAGGGTGGGACATGTTAAAATTAGCTAAAAATTATTTAATTTCTAAGAGGATTATCAAAATAGTTATGATCAGATATTGAAAAGCAATTTAGGACATTCATCTCTCAAACTTTGTTTCTTAGTAGATTTAACAACTATTATTTTATATTAACATCTTTTTGATAAAAATGTGACCTAGTGATTGTAACAATTTTTCAAAAATTATAATTTATTAATAAAATTACATTTCTACTTTGGTCTCTCTTTTTTTTCTTCTTTTTTTTTTTTAAATACATCGAAGCTCTGTTGAATAACCTGCAAACTTCAACTAGTTCTGTTGTCTCTGATCTTCTAGATTCTGTTGTTTTAAGCTCTCTATATAACCATTTACTCTTAATAGAAGTAATGCATGTCTTTGTTCTTAATCTGATTTTCTTTTCTTTTTTCTGCCCTTATTTATGTAATTCAGTTTTATTCCCTGATATGGATTTGGGGAGGGGGGATAAAAAAGAGAAAGAGTGATTAAGTTGAATTATCATAAAAAATTGTTTTTAAAGTTTTGCAATATCATATATGCTTTACAGATTCATTAACATTGTCTCATTTGCATTGGATGATATCCAATAGATCCTCTTTCGTAATATCAGGTGATTAATGATTTGTTTTTAATACTAAAATAATCTGTATTTAGGTCAAGAAGGTCATCTTTCATCAGCACAAACCATCTGCATGGGCTTTTAAATACTTTTAGACAGGACATTATTGGGGTCACAAAATGTGATACTTAAACAACCAAATTTTCTGTTTGTCCAGGGAACATTTGTAAAGAAAAAAATTTTTTTTTAATTATCTATCACTAACATTGTATTCAAGCAGTAATAGCACTTGTCTTAATATTCTAAATTCTATATTTGTAAGAAAGTTTAAAATGTAGAAAAGTGGATGGATGGGGTAGTTTATAAAACTGAGTTATACTTCTTTTTTTTTTTTAATGTTGGAATGTACAGTTGTTTCTCATGTAGAATGCAAATATTTTCTATTTAGTTTCAATCCCAACCATCTTTAATCTTCTATCCCTTTATATTTGGAAAACAAAGGTTACTCAAAAAAGGTTACTTAACACTTAATAAAAATCATTGACACCTGACCATTGATCTAAATGAATCCTATTTTTTCATACACACATACAAACGTGTGTGTGTGTGTATATATATATATATATATATATATATATATATATATATATGTATATATATATATATATATGTGTGTATGTATGTGTATGTATATATGAAAGCAAGTAAACAATGTGTTTATTTTTGATATGGCTTTTAGCCAACAATTTTTGGAGGATATGTGCTTAATTGAAGTCATGCCTAATTTTGAAAATTAATTAGTTAATAATTGGTGAATTTAGGCAGGAATATATGTTCAAATGTAAGGCTAAATAAATAGAGAAAATGTCAATCCCTGTATGTACATTTCGACCTATTAGGTCTCATCAGCAGTTATGGTCGGAGATGGAATCTTTTCAATGGGGAATTCTGGCAATAAGAATCCCTGATATTCTATTTGCCAGCCGTATACAATTAATAAAATTAAAAGTCCTGGTTTGGGTTGATTTTTTTTCATTCGAAATGGTCCAATGTAGATTTGGTAACAGTCAATGAGAATATACATAGAGAAATACTGTTTTTATTTACTGGAAAATAAAATATAAATCTTCCCTCCAGATTGAATATGGCCAAGACTGACCATTCACAACTTGGGATGCTCTATTTGCTGGTTTGGTTACTCTTACTTTCTCGCCAGAATTCGATAATTCTCTCCGTCTAAAATTCTCTCATGTCTAAAATATGAACATAAAACTCACTACAGAAGTAATTTCTTTTTATGAGAGGTTGTTGAATTGAAAATTAAACAACCTCTCATAAAAAGAAATTACTTTTGTAGTGAGTTTTATGTTCGTATTTTAGACATTCCTAATGATTAGATATTTAGTGGGTTCAATTTTCTACATTTGTTGAATCATTAATCTTTAGTGGAATCTGTGTTTTTAATGTAATTTTCAATAATAAATAACAAAATCCTAAAGTTGGAAAGTTCCCTGATTTTGATGATCGTTTTAGAATTTTAAAAACTTTTTTTTTTAATTTATTACTTCCCTAGAGTAAAATTGCACATGCCTACTAATCCTAATTACACAAGAGAATGAATGGTTTTCTTAGAAAAAATACTAAATTAAATACCAAAACTGAACCAAACGAAATCAATACTGAAATAAAGATTGCCAAACTGCCCAACTCTAATGTGTGTATATATACGCACACACTTACCAACCCCTTGCGCATGAGTAGGATGTGATAAGGTTAATTTCTTAAGCGGAGTTTAACAGGTTTTCATTCAGTTTTCCTTATCCTAGACCGGCTGTCTAACCAAGTTTAAAGAGTCCAGCCTGCCCTACTATTTACCCATAGTTGGGGGAGAGAGCAATTGGATGCATACCTTTCCCAGGGGTATTAGCTCTATGAGAAATGCAAACAGCCCCATCCGGAACTTGAATTCGCGTTAACAAGTCCATTTCCTACAACTCTAACCACTACACAGCACTCCTCCATATATATATATATATATATATATATATATATATATATGTATATGTGTAATATATATATATATATATACACACACACATGTAGAAAAAAAAAAACAGTATTTTTTTTTTTTAAATTTTCTAGATGGTGAAGATTAAAACCTTTCAATTTTTATAAAGTGTTGCCTGAACAGTAGTGGATATTTTTTTTTTAAATAACAAGGGATGAGAAACTGTATAGAGGAAAATATTCATAACTTTCAAAATTGAATTTAAAATTGAATGTATGTATAATTACTATCTACATGTTTTTTTTTTTGTTTTTTTTTGTTGTTGTTGTTTTTAGGTAGTTTGATTTTATGTATATAAATGCAATAATCCTGAAGATATGTAAGAGAATGGAATTGGAATAAATTTGATTCATAAGAACAAAAGAAGTGTGTGAATTTGTATGGATAAAGATTTAATTAAAATCTGATATTTTATAGCTATTTAAAACTAGTCTACCTAAGAAAGGGGAAAGATTGAAAAGCTCTAATTGTGTATTAATGGAGGGTTGGAGCAAAATTACAACCACAAATTTGTATTATTTGGACCATTGTCCTCATCTTTTATTGTTCTCTATTGTGTAGATAAAGATGAGGACAATAGTCCGAATAATCTTAAACGGAATTTGGGATTTTTATGTAATTTTTTTTCTTGCTTTAATTCTTTCAAAACTTAACTGTCTCTCCGATTTTGTTGTTAAGCATTTAAATAAATAGAATATAATAACATAACCTTGATTTTACAAATATTAGTTATTTTTCCTTTTAAGATCAAAAAAAAGATCAACCAAAAATTTTATTTAAAAAAAAAAAGAAAAGTGGATCATAGATTTTCTAGGAAAATATTTATTAGTCTATTTTTAAATACTTAAAAAAATTTTCTAAGATGGAAGTTGCTAAAGTGGAAATGGGAGGATAAGGCAATAGTTTTGATGTAGAAATTGGAAGGGAGACATACAAAGATCAAACAAAATTTAACAAATTCATTTCCCCCAAATTTACAAGTAAAAGATTCTAAACAACTTGTAACCTTGTTTTATGAATATGACAAATAGTAAATGCTGCCATGTGAACATACAATTTAGAAATAAATTAGAAGAAAAAAAGTTTTCCAAACAGCAGTTTATGAAACAAATGGTTTGTCCTCCGAACCTTCTGGCATTTGTCCCCTGTGTCCAGTAACTTTGGCTTCTGAGCCAGTAAGATATAAAATAAATTGTGTGATCCCAGGGAGAAACACCCCCACCCCCACCAAGTAGTACCTGTCCAGTTGTCTAAAAGGGGCAGGTTTATTACACGGTGTCTGACGTGCCCCAAAAGAGAAGTACTAAATGGATTCTCGCACTTTTAAGTCAGTCCTGCATCCAAGCAGTAACTCGTGGATATTACATTTGAGGATATTACAGCTTATACAGAAGTGTTGTCAAGTGTGTTATGCTTAGCCCATATTGTAAATCTTGCTGAAGTATTTTTACACTGGCCAGCATGTTACCAAACTCATTATTTTCACCAAGTCAGCATTTATTATAGTCAGCGATACCTAACATGGCTTGAAAGAACCTTCAAATATTATAAAAATGGAAAAAACAGAATTTACCAAAAGCGAAAACAGAATCAAAATTTGAAATGGAAAATTAGGGGCCGTACGTTATTCAAGTTTCCTAATCTAATATCACGGCTGTGTTCATATAAAGGTTTTTGGAAGAAATATCTTTTTTTGGAATACTTTGTTTTTCTATTTTCTACATACTGTCAGATTTATTTCCATATTTTATTCACATGTGTATAATGTGTATGTATGCATATGGGTGTGTGTGTATCTGTTAGCATCTCAAGGTGGTGAGTGGATCAGTTTGATCACCTCTGGAGAGGGAAGTATGATGTTGAAAGACCCGAAACTTCCCAGTGACCCATACATACTACATCACTGATAACACCTACCAGCGCCCCAAATGTAGGAGCTTATATTTAAAGTCTGTGTGTATGTGTGTATATATATATATATATATATATATATATATATATAAAATTCAACTTTTTCTTTATTCATCTTTCCCCCAGCTGTATTCACAGTCATGTGCTACAATGTTCTCTGTGATAAATATTGCACACGTCAACTCTACGGGTACTGCCCAACTTGGGCACTCAATTGGGAATACCGTAAGAAGGGCATCATGGAAGAAATTAAACATTATAGTGCCGACATCATCAGTTTGCAGGTATGTATTTCATATAGAAATAATTTTAATTAATTTTCACTTTTTGGTCGTGTAAAAATTGGACATTTAAAATCTCCATGAATTTAACATTTTTAGAAAATTAGAAAAAACAAATGATGTTAAGTTTGCTGACAGAATTTTTATTAACATCATTTGTTTTTTCTAAAAATGTTAAATTCATACTGTCGGATTAACTTCCATTTACTCCATATATATATTATATATATATATATATAAAGTAAATATATATACTCATTCTCTATCACCTGTTCCTGACTTTTGTGCAAATCTTTTCATATTAGCCACTGTTTATAAATAATCATGTTAATTTAGTTTTTTTAATTTTTTTTTTTTTTTTTTTTTTCAAATATTAAGTGCACTTTTTTTTTCAATTTATTTAATTTAATTATTTAATTTTATTTTTAAAGAAAAAAATCAATTTTTTAAATATGGTAGTTTTACTTTAATTCTATTGCTTTTTTGTTTATTTTATTATTTTCCGCTTTGAAATATATCAATTCAATTAATCGCTTCATTTATATTTCCTTTTTAAAAAAAAAATATTGTAAATTATTAAATTAAAATTTCTTACTATATTGTTATGTGATGTCTTATCCTCTATCTAGGCAGATAAACACATGGTCTTTTTACTTTTTTGTGTAGAGAAAAAAAAAATGGTTACTCAACATGAACACAAATATTGACCTTTCTTAGTCAATGAACATTTTCTTTCATTCAAATCTTTCATACTCAACAATTTTGAACCAAATGAGTATAACCAAAGAAAAAAAATGTGACTAATACAATGAATTGTGTTCCTGTTAAGATATAAACTTAAATTTTTAAAAAATCTCTAAACATAGTCATGGTGTAATAATTAGCAAGTTAGCAGATAAGTGAGTTCAATTTTTACTCATATTTTGGGCCTTGTACCTGCCAATTCAGCTCATGAGAAATCTGATATGTGTGGTAAAGTGGGGAGCTGGTGGTAGGTGTGGCACGTGGAGCAAAAACAATCTCCCTTGTCAAAGGGGATAAACTCCATTTGGCTGATGCTAACAAGAGGCCACTCTGACAACTTTTTTTTTTTTTTTTTTTTGTAAATGACAATTTTAACATTTTCAGACTGTAATAACAAAAACAATAACTTTTTGTTTGCTTTAGAAAAAAAATCCTTTTTTCCCCCCTGAAGTACATGAAAAGTTGGGGTTTTTTTTAAGTTTTTTTTATCATCTCTTTAATTTGAAATTTTGAACTTGATACTTTGTTAGAATTTAGCTTGCATAATTTTCATTTTGTTAACATTAGTCTCCTACCATTTAAAACTTTGCTATCAATATTTACTCATTAAATGACCATTTTAAATGGATGAACTGGGTGCTTTAAAAAAAAAAAGAATCCTACGTAAGGGGAAATAACTTTTAAGAATTAAATAACTTCTCCTTTCAGGAAGTTGAGACGGACCAGTTTTACAACTTCTTCCTTCCTGAGCTGAAGAGAGATGGTTACAATGGTATTTTCTCGCCTAAGTCCCGTGCACGAACAATGAGTGAGCAGGAGAGGAAGCATGTTGATGGCTGTGCTATCTTTTTCAGGCAGGCCAAGTGAGTGACTTTTCTTTTCTCTTTTTTCTTTTTTTTCTTTTTTTCTTTTCTTTTCTTTTCTTTCTTTTCTTTCTTTTCTTTTTCTCTTTTCTTTCTTTTCTTTTTCTTTTTTATTTAATGCTACTAAGATGAAGATTAAACTTTTTTCTTTCTCTCTTTTTAGATTTTGTTTTGTTAAAGAGTACTTAATAGAATTCAACCAGCTTGCTATGGCCAATGCAGAAGGTAATGATGACATGCTCAACAGAGTTATGACGAAAGATAATATTGGTTTGGCTGCTCTGCTCGAAACAAAAGAAGCAGCTTATGGTAGTGAGTAAAACTTTCTTTTTAACTATTAACAAAATTTATTTATTTAATTTTACATTTGATGCTCTAAAAACTTATGTTAGCATAAAATGAATAATACTAGATATATTAGTTGTATAAAATTTAAGTTTTGACTACCATTTCTGGTACACATAGCTTGAGTGAACAAATTCTTTTAAAATTAACAATTAAGTCTGATTTAATCTGTTATGGGGTTTTGTGTGGTATGTCATTAGAAATCATGTCAAATAATTTTCCTTCATAACATCTCTTTGGGCAATGGTTAGGTTATTTGGTGTCCTTTTATTCTCAGAGTAACATGTGACAGTTTGTACTAGGTAATAGGATGCCACAAGCTTGTTTATAAGGATTTGGTCTGTTAGACTAACTTGCTAACCATTTCATTTCCAGAGTCAGATTAGAATCGGACATTAATGATCTCATATTTAAAAAAGACATGATAATTTTGAAATTTGGCATATGCCTTGTAACATTACATTAGGTTATCTTCCATTTCTGACCCATTAAAGGTATGATCTAAAATAATTGGTGGGCCCTGAAGTTCAAGAAATTAAATACTCATAAAAATTAAAGTTATTTCTATTTAGAATAAAGGTGGGCATGTATATGTGGTAGTTTTAAATGAAATCTTGAAACCATAAATATTTGATAATTATAAAATGTTCATTGCTTTTTGTATGCTTTTATTGTGTCATTTACTTTTCTTTTTTCTTCTTCTTCTTTAGGCTTGTCTTCTGACCGGCACTGCGGACAACCAGTTCTTGTGGCAACTGCACACATTCACTGGGATCCAGAGTACTCAGATGTCAAGCTAATTCAAACAATGATGTTGATGTGGGAATTAAAACACATCATTGAGGAGGCCTGCCTCAGTTATGGACAATCCATTCCAGCAGCTGACTGTAATTCCATTCCCTTACTCATGTGTGGAGATCTCAATTCACTGCCAAATTCCGGTAAGTGGTAGATGATGATGATTATCCAGGGTATATTAATAGCATTCCCTTGTTTTGTTTTTGTTTTTTTTTGTTTTGTTGTTTTTTTTTGGGGGGGGGGGTTACCACATTAGTTATAAAGTGCTCTGTAAATGGAGTATAAAACTGTTTGGATTGTGCAAATAATCTCAGTGGTTCAAAAGTTGAGAGAATGTGATGCCCTGAAATTTTGAGTTCAGAATTGACATAGTTTTACATAAAAATTACTTGAAATCATGGACCAATTCTCAAGAATTCAGTAATTTCTTTCCTGTTTCTTTATTTTTGGAGCAATTTTGATAGAATTTTACATAAGAATGCTAAGTTGTATGTTCTTTCTGGTTTTGCACTCAAATTGTATGTATCTTTATACTGATATCTATACCTCTTATTCTCTAAATAATGGGTTTATTATTTAGACAATAAAAGGTATGGATACCAGTGGATGAGTGTGTTTTTTCTTTTTTTTTTAGTTTACCAGAAAATTAGTCAACCTTTTCATTTTAATACTGAATGTATACACATATATAGTATTAATTTATATAAATAACATCACTTAGGACTTAAAAATACCTTTTTAAATACCTGCATGAAATAGAATACATCTCTTTAGATGTCAAATGTGTATTTTATCATTGAAAATCTTTAATTCCTCAATAAATATCTTTTCAGGATGAAGAGAAATCACTTGCAATAGATATTCACTATTCATCTTAAAAGTGGAAAATATTTATAAAAAAATTCATAAAATGATAAAAATGTATCATAAAATTATATTATTTTTTTAGCCGTAAGAATTTGTTTCAAGACTCATTCATGCAAGTGAAAATTCATTCAATAAATTACAAATTTCAATATGTAATTTTATTCAAAAATATAAAGCAGAAAATTTTTCATTAGTCTTGTTTTCATGATCTCTCAGAAGTTAAGCTTTCTGGAACCAAACCAGTTTTCAGAATAAATTTTGTCTTTAAATCTTGCAAACTACTTATTGAGTTAGCTGTTCAGAAAGATACAATTTGTGTTGTTTTTTTGTTTTTTATTTAAATCTCCTTTTAACATTTGCGTGAAGAGAATCTAAGTTGGCAATTTTATTTTATGGCAGGGTATCAAATTACTAATTTCAAGTACCTTTTTTATATATAAAACCTTTTTGAAAATGTTCATCTAATATGCTAAAAATGCTCTAAGATTCAATTAATAACCACAGTAAATTTGTTTGTCTTGGCCGTCTTTAAGTTAGACAATGACAAGATTTTGTTGAGTTATAATAAAAATTAATTTTTGACAGAACTGAGGGTGTCCACCACCTTCATGATAGTCCTGTCAAAAATTATTTTCTTTTAGTTTAGAATTATGTTGCCTATTGAATTTGCTTTCTAATTAAAATGTTAATTTTATCAAATTTAGGTAAAATCAAAACTTTTTTCTTTCTTTTCAAAAACAAAATACTCTTCAGCTGCACAAAATTTGATTGAAAATTGTTAATAAAACATTGAATGGTTAACATTGAAGACTTTTCTGTTTTTTGTTTTTTTTGTAGGAGTTGTGGAGTACTTGAGTACTGGAAAGGTAGCTGCTGACCATCCTGACTTCAAGGAGTATGGTTATCGCTCTTCCCTGCGTAAGATCAGTACTGCTGAAAGCAAAGATGTTCTGGCCCACAACTTTCGCCTGGGTAGAGCTTATGAGGGGGATACCATGCCCTTTACTAATTATACGTTAGTATATTTTGTTTTTCAAATTTTCACTTCGTTTACAATTTCAATATTTAAAATTATTAGAATTTTAATGTTCCTCTGAAATGTCTATGGGGAATATATTTTATTTCCAACCAGCTAAAGAGCAAATTTTCTTGAAACGATCAATAATGCAAAAATTGGTTTTAAATGATTTTAATCAGTTTAAAAACAAACAAAAAAACTATACATTATAGAAGTAGATTTTTCAATGCTTTGAAAAATACTTAAACAAAAACTGCAAATAAAATAAAAATGGTATTTCTTATTTTTTTAAAAAACATTTTCATATCACTTGTGAATTTTTTATGTATAAAGAGCAGCTTTAAGTAACCAAAATTTCTTTCTTAGATAAAATATTGTCATTAATTTATGGCTTTTTTTTCCTCTGCTTATTTATTTTTGTTCTTTTGATATTTCCATCCTACAACTATTACATAATCAAAAATGACTCTTGAATTTTTTTTTTTTATGGCCTCAGTTAAACATAACTTTGTGCAACTTATAATGATTATAAAAGTCATCCTTGTTTCTTCTCTATTGCAGCTATGAATTTAAAGGGGTCATTGACTATATCTTCTACTCACGGGAACACATGAATCTCCTCTGTCTTCTTGGGCCACTTGATGAAGAGTGGTTTCGCGAGAATAAGGTCGCTGGCTGTCCTCATCCTCACATCCCATCTGATCATTTCTCATTATTCGTTGAGCTGGAAATGCCCTATCCCATACACAACGGGCGAGGCTGTGTTGTGAACACCGCCACCACTACCAACAATAACAACAACAACCTCCACCTGAAAGTGAGATAGTGCCTCGCCAACCCTCCTCACAACCACCACCACTCATCTTCATCAGTGCAGGCAGCAAAGCCTCTATCGAACTCTTCCATTATTCACTAATTTCTATCACAAGCTAATATTCATTATAACATGACATTTTTTTTTTGTTTTTTGTTTTTTTTTTTTTTGTTATTTTTTTGTCTTTTTTTTTTCCCCCTTTGTGTGTGTGTGTGTGTGTGTGCATGTGTGCGCAAGTGTTTGTGCTTGTTTCTTTCTGTTGTTGCCTAGTCCACCACTGTCTTCACCCCTTATCACTTCACACCTATCTCTGGGAGAAGCAGTTCAGCCAATTGTGAACAATTTGATTGGAATTGTCCCATTTTACTGGGTATTAAGATTTGCTTTATCTATCAGACTGGATTATGTCTCTTTCTTCTTATACAATTTCTCAATTAATTATATAAACTAGTATTTATTTCCCCCCTTCCTCCTCCAAACAACAAATAAATTAACTTGAATAGTGATGCATGTGAGTTTATAGTAAAAAAGGTTTTTTAAAGTAATTTATTTATTGTCTTTTGGTAAATAATGCATTCAGCAGAGTATTGAACACATTTAAGAGAAGTCTCATGACTTTTGGGTTTTATCAAATCTATTCAATTTAGAATCTCTCTCTCTTCTCTTCTCTCTCTTTCTCTCTCTTTCTCTCTCTTCTCTCTCTCTCTCTCTCTCTCTCTTCTCTCTTCTTTCTCTCTCTCTGCTGTGGGATATATATATCTCAGATGAGCTACCCTATGCCACACAGAACTATCCTCTCTCTCTCTCTCTCTCTCTCTCTCTCTCTCTCTCTCTCTCTCTCTCTATCCTCTCTCCTCTCTTAACCAGTCTTCCTGATCCAAATCTACCTTGACTCTTCCTGTTTCACCCCCTCATGTCCATAATTCCTACATATCTATCCGTGATTTTTTTTTTTTCCTCAATCTATTCCAAATAAAGACTTGTTCATATGTTGTCCGTCCACCATTCAGGAAGTTCCTTCTTCTCTCAAAACTATTTAAAGCTATATTAGTTTTGTAAAACCGAAAAAGAAAATAGCCTGTCTGGTGTTTGTAGCATTGGTTGAAGACCTTTGATTATACTCTCTCTCTCTCTCTCTATCTATCTATCTATCTATCTATCTATCTAGGGTATTTAATAAAAAAAAATTAAAGCTGTTAGATGTGTTGTGGGATATTAGTTTTTCACCTTACTTTCAATACTCCATATGATTAGCAAAACAATTTCTTCTGCTCCCCAACATCAAATTCTTTCATTCTTCCTCTTTTGAGCAACTTACTTTTGGCTTAATATGGTTGATGTGGCATGGACCTTAACCATTCTAAAAGTTGTGCAGAATTTTGAAATCTTTGATTTCAATGGTTGAAGTTTCAATATAATCTCTCCCATTTCTACAAGATGTCTTAGGTCAAATGGTGAGATCTTTTGGTGACTGGCAACAATAGCACTTTAAGATACATGATGCACATATACTTGCACACCAACGTAACACACTTATGCACAAACCTTTACCAACTGGCTTCAAGTTTTTATTGTTGCAGCATGATTTGGTTGTTTGTATATGTGTAAATGGAATCCAATGTCACATCTCCAGGTCAATTTTTTCTTTCTTTCTTCCCTCTCTCCCTTTATTGTATTTGTGCAGCATCAGTCTTGACAGTTTTCATATATCTACTGTCATTCTTGTTCCATTTGGTCATTACAAAGAATTTCTCACTTGTCTTGTCAGTGGACAAATAGATCTCAAACTGTGCTTGTTCACTTTCTTTATTTGTAGTGTTGTGATTTGTAAAACTTCTATTCAAATGGACTTTTTTTTCCAGTACATTTGGGAAGAATCAGTATTTGTTTTCACTACCCCACCCCCATTGAAGCTCTCATCCACCCACCCACTAACCTGCTCATATTGTTGACAACAAAGCACAAACTTTTTCTATTTAGCAATCTGTTGAGAAGACTGCAGCCTGTTCTAACAGCTGTTGTAAAACTCTTACATTTGGTGCATTGATATTTTGGTGGAGGATGGTGTATAAGGGTTCATTACAAGAGATGCCAAAAATCTAGTCCTTTGTCACCTGAAAGGAATGCAGTTCCATTCTCAGTTTTTTTTGTTTTTGTTTTTTTTTTATCTCCCCTTCTTTCTCCTCCTCCTCCTCCTCCTTCTATCCTTCTCAAGCCTCCCACCTCATGTTCTAAACTGCCAAAGAGTTGCTAACAGGAATCAGTTTCATAAAATTAAAATGGCAGCAATATTATTCATTATCGTGAAGGAAGGAACTGATCATTCTGTGAACTTCACTACAAAACCCATTCCCCATTCCCTATCCTTCCAAATTGTTCATGGATATAATCAGATTCTCTCCCCCTCACAACACACATATGCCCATTTTTCTTTTGTTTTTTGGTGGGGAGGGGGTTAGAAGTTAGTACATATATCAAAAGTTGGGTGTCCATATTAGAGTGGCTTGCTGTTTCTCATCAGCATGCTTCTCTCTTTCTGTCTTTCTTATATAAAATTCTGTGTGTGTGTGTGTATAAAAAATGTTCTTTCCCTTGTGAAAATGGTCTTCATCTTCTCTTTGTATACAGATTGTTTAATTAGTTATCTACAATGGGCTGTTTATGGGAGGGTGGGGTCTTTGACATGTCTATTTGCACACGCACACACACAAACACTTTCTTGCCTTTTTTTTTCCCCCCCTCCCTAAATGTACAGGCAAACACAACTTGTTAATTCCTCTTTTATTTCTTAAGTATTTTAATCATACTTTTATTTCATTGTTTTGTATCATTTGTAAACTAGTCTTGTGCCATATCTGTGTAGACCTGGCAATTGGATTTTGAAGTCAGATGGTATTTGGTGGCATAAGCAACAATAATAAATGTAGCCAAACTTTAACCCCCCCCCCTCACCTCCATCCCGATTTCCCACCACTTCCCTATTTGAACAAAAAAAAAAGGACTTTGCATCTCTCCCCTGCCCTTGCAGAGTATGCCTGTCATATCTGGAAACAGAAGTCACAAGCCAATTTTTCATTTCAGTTTTTGGCATGCATTTTTATGAGAATACATGTCTTTCAAAATCTGATGTCAGAAACGAATCATCTCCCTAGCATTTCGACAATGAGTTTATCCTCTGAAAGCAGACATTTTTGGAGGAGGAGGAGGAGGAGGAGAGGAAAGAAGGCAGCAAGCAAGAAATTCATAGACACATTTCCTAAATCTTTAAGACATAAATCAATCAAAAGATTCGGGAGATTTCAAACTGCACACAGTCCTGATATTTCTAAGACCAGATCCTTCTCTCTAACAAAAATTATTTTTAGTTTTGTTTTTTTGTTTTTTTTGTGTTTTTTTTGTTTTTTTTTTTGTTTTTGTTTTTTTTTCTCTAATATGAAGTTAAATATGAATTTTATTTTAAATTGTCACTTCATTGCTAGAAATTCTTATTTTGTTAGTAAATCTTCAGAATCGAATTAAGACTTGTTTGTGCAATACATTTTTTTTTTTTTTTTTTTTTTTTTTCCCCCCTACTTTTAAACATCTTTTCCGCCCAGACCCCAACTTCTGACTTGTGTTCATGTCTTTGCCAACAAAAACATGTTCATGAAGTAACTTTTAATTTTGGGATCTGGTTTTTAGGTTTTGTCAGACATCATTAAGAAATAACAAAATTCCTGACCGCCCGCTCCCCAACCCCACCCCTACTAAAAGGACCTTTGTGGGGGGTGTTATGGTGTCTGGGGTGGGGGATAGGGGGTGGCTGTACCACCCTTTCCCCATTTCTGGAACTTTTTATTTTAGTGATCAATTTCGGCAGCTCTGATCTAAATCCATAAAATGATCAGTGTGAGTTGAGACAACAACAACCTCTTAAGACCAAAACTGGTTGTCACCTCCCACTTTCCTGCCTATCTATATAAACATATAGTCTATATGGATAGGGACAAGACATACATATACACATGCTCATATATATATATATATATATATATATATATATATATGCATACACGCACACACACACACCCAAATAAAAGAAATAAAACAAACCCTGCCAAGTTCATTCCACCCAAGGAAAATATTTAAACTTGGCAGATCATCCAAATTATTTTGTGTCTGTCTTTCTTTTTTTTCTTTTTTTTTTCTTCTTCATGATGAAATATCTATTGTCTTTCATTTGTTTCCTTTGTCAAATTGAAAGTTTATCAAATTTTACTATTTGATTTTTAATCTATTTTAATGAGAATTTTAAGCTAAAGCAAGATCATGCGGATTTTTAATTTTGAAGAAAAGAATTTTTTTTTTTTTTTTTTTTTTAATGAGTTCATTTTCCAAGGAAACAAATGGGATTTCTTTCTCTTTCCAGTAATGTATATTGTTGAATCAAATGCATAATTTTTTTTATAGGATATGATGTCATATAATATAAATATAAAGCCATAAAAAAAAAAAGATTGTTGACAATGAAACTTTTCCTGATCTGTGATTTAAAGATAAACTTCTGACAATTTTTTTCCCCTAATCTTAGGCAGTTTAGAGTTATGTTCCCACAACATTAAAAAATTCTTCCAGGGATTGTGAACATTTTAAGCCTGATATTTCAAACTTGGGAATATCATGTCAGATATGCTAATATTAAAATCTATAGCCCTTCCTTCAACAACACAAAAGAAAGGCAGTGAATGATGAATATATTAAATTGATCATTCATGGCCTTTCTTTTGTGTTGTTGAAGGAAGGGCTATAGATTTTGCTGACACTATTGATAGCGCAACATGTAAAATCACTAGGGTGCCTAGCTGCAAGCATTTTTCAAAAGAATGGAATTTTGCTTTCCACCACAAACTTCCAGTTGTTAGTAAACAAAATAAACAGGTGATTTTTTGACAATTTCATACAAACCAGAGACGTTTTTAATACTAAAATAGTTTTTGATTTTAATGGGGGGGAGGGGGCTGAAAAAATTAACTTTGCACTAAAGATAAACTAATATTGTTTTTGTTTTTTGTTAGAGGGTAATATAAATCTTTAAATGAAATACACGTTTTAAAAACGTGTATTTCGTTTAAAGATTTATAAAAGGATGTAGTTCAATGTTCAGAAATGGTATCATACAATTTAATAAAAAAAAAAAATTAGTTATTTCATGTTAAAAAAATTAATTTTCCACTAACAAACTAATATTGTTATTGACATTATCATAATATTCTTTCAGATAGGAATCCACATACCATTTCTGAATAACATCCTTTTATTTAAATAAATATAAAAAACTGTTTGTAAATAAAAACTATTTTTATTTAGATAAACATATCTGCATTTATCTTTTGATTAAATTAAAAACGTCTTTCATTTAAAGTTTTATAATTTAAAAAACAACAATAACAATATTAGTCTGAAATTAAAAAGTATTTATTTAAAAAAGATTTCCTTTTAATTTGATTAAGAATTAATATT
The DNA here is from genome assembly GCA_023376005.1 of Doryteuthis pealeii. Classification (NCBI taxonomy): domain Eukaryota; kingdom Metazoa; phylum Mollusca; class Cephalopoda; order Myopsida; family Loliginidae; genus Doryteuthis; species Doryteuthis pealeii. The sequence continues at coordinate 20,219,337 of CM042163.1, read as the reverse complement.
TTTTCATAACTTTTTAAAAAAATTATTGTAAGTGTTGAAAAATATTCAACTTCTGATTAATAAGCAAAACTTCTGATTTATTAAAGAGATCTCTTTTTTTTTTTTTTCTTTTTTTTTTTTTTTTAAATAACTATTAGTTTATCTTTGCAAAATTAATTTTTTCACATATGCTAACAACAACACTAAATAATTTTTTTTTTTTTTTTTTTTTTTTTTTTAATCAAAAACTATTTTAGTAGGCAGCCAATCTAAACATTTATACGACAGGAAGAAGGGTAAAGTTTTAGTTTTTTTTTTTTTTGATATAGTGTGTGTGTGGCCATTATAGGGGGTTAACAAGAGTGACACGCATAAGAGAGGTGGTCACATTAAGTATCAAGAGGGTAGGAGGAAAGGTTTCCTCATGTATCCCTCTTGGTAGGTAGCAGTGACAGATCAGATTTAAAAGAGTTGGGAAAAAAAAAAGGAGCTGGATTATAAAATTGTGAGTGTAGATTTCCTAAAATTAGGAAATTGATATTTTAAACAAAGAAATGATAAATGCCTATTGATTAGGATTTGACATTAGGGAGAATCTATTAACCCCCATCGAATCCACCCAGAATTTAGGCAGTTTATTATTTAAGTGAACCCTTTTTGAAGCTCAAGGCATTCACCAGGTAGACACCAAAATCCATGCAGAATCCCAAATTCCTTTGACCCACCTAATGCCACTCTTGTAAATTACCTAAGGGAAAGGAAAACCATCTTTTATCAACTTTTGAACAACGATTTGATATCATATAAACATCTTCTTTTTTTAAACATCAGGTCCAGTTTCTTTTCAAAAATGTTATAAACATTGGTCTCCAGCTCTTACAACCTTTACTTTTCAGGCATGAAACTTTGCTTCCTTTCTTAAAAAATTACACAACGTGGGGGGCAGGGAAGTGTGCAGTCACATTTCCCACATCAAACAGCACAGGTGTAAAAGATGGGCAGTTGTCACCTTAGAGAGTGTCCAACACGGTCGATACACTAACAAACTCGAGTTGAGGTGACTTTTCACTTCCATGGGGCCATAAGTGTATATTTGAAATAGGTATATTTGGGCAGCATCTTTTAATTCAAACAAAACAAAATCATTATTATTTTCAAGTTTTTATTTCTTCTTTCAAGCTTCCTATCAATTCTTTTGATGTTACAATATTGAAAGACATTAATGATTTGTCTGAAAGAGCCATTATTGGTAGACCAAGTACTTTCGCTTTTTATTTGAACTATTATCAAGCTAGAGTATATCTGTTTATTATTAAAACCGTTTAATAACTAAATTATCATTTGGTTTTTTTCACCAAGGTGACAATAAGTAATAATGACAATTTTATTCTAAATTACATTTAATTAGCTTAATAGAAATATCTAAAATATAAACTGTTTGCTCTGCTTTAAGCATTTGGATATATAAATTGTTCTATTTTAAACATTTCAAAATATCACTAGTTTCAAATTCTATTAATAGTAAGTTGCCTAAATTTTATATACAGAGCTTCAAGTATTTATAATTTTTTGATATTATTGTCAGTATGAAGTATTTTTGTATTATCAACTAAAATATTTCTATAATAAAGCAATGGTGTGATTTTTTTTTTTTTTTTTTTTCTTAAATGTTAACATATGGAGCTAGAATCTGATAGGTGTAGAGTAAGCCTCCTTGATAATTTTGTTGTGGTATAGCCAATGTAACTCCTCATTTTTTATTATTGTTGGAGATGCATTCTCCCAATGGACATTTAAATTGATAGATAACATTGTTTTTTCCCCCCCACAGGGAAATAATTAATATTAACTAAATTTAATGTTTTAAATTTTGATTTAACTTTTTTTTTCTTTCCTTTTCATTGTGATAGAAATAGATTAGCATTATCGCTTCCACATGCTTACCCCCTCTCTATCTTTCCCCTATTCTCTTATATTTTTTGGTGTAGCATGTCCTTTTTCTTCCCTTTCTTTATAATTAAAAAACAGAATGGTCCATTTTTTTTAGCTGAGTTGACACTCATAAGAAATAAGAATTTGCTGGATAAGCAACATCAGATAATCAGAATTTACATTTTTGGATTTCATCTTGTCCGATTTGGACAATCTCATTTTTAACTAAAGGGTATTGCAGGATGATAATGGTTGGAAGATTAAGAAACAAGAGTATTGATATATAGATAGTAAATTATAAATCTTATCTATAGTGGGTGTATATCTATGTATTATGTTTTTTATTTTATTTTTTCCATCTAATCTAAAATTCAGATGCATTTGAGTAGAATAAAATAAATTAATTGGAGTATAATTAATTTGCGTAATATAACTTTTATCATTTATTTTATTCTTATTGTTAATCATTAGTTTAATTTGTTCATCTAGTAAATAGTTTGAAAATCCATATTTAATTCTGTATTAACTGTGCACCATATTTACCAACTAAATATTGTGTAAAATCCACCCCTGAACTAATACAAATACTACAAACAATAAAACTATTGCATCCCTATGATGTAGAAAGTTTATTTATAAATGTGTTAAAGAAACAATTGATATCATTATAAATAATATCTATCAACCCTTCTCTCCTTATTCTTAAAATTAATCCCATTATACTTTGTAAATTATTAATTTGTACAAGTTCCTTTTTACAACCACAATGGTGAAATGTATACACAAATTGATGGTGTTTCTATCGGTTAAGTTTTGGGACCTACATTTAGCAATTTGTACATGCCTAATCGAAAAAACAAAATATTCAATGACATAAAAAGAATACATATCTATGTACGCTATGTTGATGATATACTTATTTTAGCAATTAATATTGATGAAATTTTAAAAATTACAAGAAACATTTCAAAATAACTTTATCCTCAAATTTACATGTGAACTAAATGTAAATAATAAAATTCCTTTTCTTGATGTACTAATTGATGCAAAAATTGAGAATTTTAAGACCTTCGTGGATAAAAAAAAAAATTACTAGTATAAATTCATGTATTCTAAATTGTAGAAGTGAATGCCCACATCGATATAAAATAGTTATAAAAAACCTGTTAAATTGTGCAAAAATAATCTCTTCATGTAATGAAATATTTCATCAGAAATTTAAAAATATCAAACAAATCTCATTAATAATGATTTCCAAACTATTTAGTAGATGAACAAATTAAACTAATGATTTATAATATAAAAAAATGTTAAATTTAGTTGTTAATAATAATTCTTTCCCTTCCAAAAAGACAGTTGGAAAAAAAACCAAAAAAAAAACCATCAATTTAAATGTCCATTGGAGAATACATCTTGCTCTGCCAATAATGGCTCTCCGACCAAATTGTTAATCCTTTCAAGTTTGTGACATCAAAAGAATTGTTAGGAAGCTAAAAGAAGAAAAAAATAAAATGACTAACAAGGAATTCTTGAATCAAATTTGTTTGTATTGTATTGTCTATATACTGTCTATATATATATCTATATATATCTATTATATATTCTATAGTATATTCTATATATAGCTATTATATATATGTCCTTATATATATATATGTTCTATATATATCTTATATATATCTATATATTGTCTATATTATCTATATAATAATAATCTATATATATGTCTATATATATCTATATATATGTCTATATATATCGATATATATGTTCTATATATCTATATTTGTCTATATATATCTAATATTATATGTTATATTATTGTCTGATATATATTATTATATATCTATATATATCTATTATATATCTATATATATGTTCTATTATATTCTATATATATATGTCTATATATTGTCTCTATATATATCTATATATTATGTCTTATATATATCTATATTATATATCATTATATGTCTATAATATATCTATATATATGTCTATATATTATATATCTATATATATCTATATATGTTCTATATATACTATATATCTATAATATATGTCTATATATGTCTATATCTATATATATGTCTATATATTATCTATATATATGTCTATTATATGTCTATATATATGTCTTATATATGTCTATATATATCTATATATATTCTATATATATCTATATATATGTCTATATATATCTAATAATATATGTCTTATTATATTATATATTGTCTTATATATCTATTATATGTCTATATATATTTCGTATTAATATATGTCTATATAATATCTATATATATATCTATATATAATCTATATATTATGTATATATTATCTATATATATGTCTATATAATATCTATATATATTTCTATATATGTCTATATATGTCTATATATATTTCTATAATGTCTTAATATTTCTATATATTGTCATTATATATTTCTATATATGTCATATATATATCAGATATATATGTCTATATATAGTCTATATATATATTCTATATATATCTATATATGTTCTATATATATGTTCTAATCTAGATATCTAGAGATTTTTTTTATATATAGAGAGATATAGAGATATATATATAGAGATATAATTAGGATATATATATAATTTATAGAGATATTATATAATATATAGAGATATAGTATATTATATAGGATATGATATTATATATATAGAATATATATATATAATATATATATGATATCATAGAGTATATATTATATAATAGAGTATATATATATAAGAATATATATATATATAGTATATATATATAAGAGATTATTAGATAAGAGATATTATATATATAGAGAGAGTATATATATATATATAGAGATATATTATATAGAGAGATAATATATTATATAGAGATATTTATCATATTAGAGATATTATATATATATAGAGACTATATTTATATATATAAGAGATATTAATATATAGAGATAATATATATTATAGAGATATATATATATAGGAGGAGAGAGATTAGTATATATATATATATATATAGAGAGAGGAAGATATATATATATATATATATAGAGAGAGAGAGATAATATAATATATTATATATAGAGAGAGAGATATATATATATATATATAGAGAAGGATATATTATATATATATATATATTATATTATATATATATATAGAGAGAGATATATATATATATATATAGAGAGGAGAGATATATTATTATATTGATAGACGAGAGATTATATATAATATATATATATAGAGAGATATAATATTATAATTATAGAGAGAGAGAGATATATATATATATATATATATTATATATGAGAGAGAGAGAGAGGAGATATAATATATATAGAGAGAGAGAGAGAGAGAAATATATATATATATAGAGAGAGAGAAGAGATATATATATATATATATAGAGAAGAGAGAGATATATATTATAGAGAGAGAGAGATATTATATATTATATAGTAGAGAGATATATATATATATAATGATATAGTATATATTATATATATATATTTAATAGAATATTATATAGAATATATATATATATATATATATGTATATATTAATATATAGATATAATTATATATTATATATATATATAAATATTATATTTATATATATATAGAATATATACTATATATATATTATATAGAATATATATATATTATAATATATTATAGAAATATATATATATATTATATATATATAGAAATATATATATATTATATATATAGAATATATATTAATAATATATATATATTAGAATTATATATATATATATATATAAACTATATATATATATTATATATAGAAATAATATATATATAATATATATAGAATATATATATATATATATATATAGAATATATATATAGAATATATATATAGAATATAATATAGAATATATATATAGATATATATATATAGAATATATATAGAATATTATAGAAATATATATTAGAATAATATATATATAGAATATATATATATATATATATATAGAATATTATATATATATATATATTATGAATATTATATAGAATATATATTATAGAATATATATATGTAGAATTATATATATTAGATATATATATAGAATTATATATATAAATATATATATAGAATATATATATAGATATATTATATAGAATTATATATATAGAATATATATAGAATTATAAGAATATAATATATATGTAATATATATATGAATTATATTATATATATATAGAAATATATATAATATTATAGATATATATATATATATAGAATATTATATATATATAGGATATATATAGTATATATTAGAATATATATATATATATAGAATATATATATATATATAAAATATTATTTATAGAATATATAATATATATTATATATTATATAGAATATATATATTTATTATATTATATAATTATATATGAATGATATATTATATATATATAATATATATAGAATATATATATATTATAATATATATATATATAGTAATATATATATATATATATATATATATATAGAATATATATATATAATAATATTAATATATAGAATATTATATATATTATATATATATATATATATAGAATATATACTATATAATAATAATATATTATATATATATAGAATATATATATATATATATATATATTATATATAGATATATATATATATATATATATATATATATAGAATATATATATATATATATATATATATATATAGATATATATATATATATATATATATATATAGAATATATATTATATTATATATATATATATATAGAATATATTATATATTATATATATAAGAATATATATATATATATATTATTATATATATATAGAATATAATAAATATATATATATTATTAGAGAATATATATATATATATTATAATATATATGAGATATAGTATATATATATATATATATATAGAGAATATTATATTATATATATATATATAGAGAATATATATTATATATATATATATTTTAGAATATTATATATATTATATAATATATATATAGATATATATTATATTATATATATATAATTATTATAAGAATATACTATATATTTAGTATATTTATATATATATGAATATATATTAATATTATATTAGAATATATATATATATTATATATAGAATATATATATAATATATATATGAAATATATATATACTATATTATATATATATATATAGAATATTATATATTATAAATTATATAGGAATATATATATATATATATATATATATAGAATATATATATATATATATATATATAGAATTATTATATTATATATATATATATAGGAATTAATATAATAATATATATATATATATAGAATATATATATAATATTATATATATAATAGAATAAATATATATATATATTTATATTATATATAGAATATAGTATATATATATATATATATATAAATAGAATTATATATTATATTATTATTATTATAGAATATATATATATAATATATATATTATATATAGAATATTATATATATTATATATATTATAATATTAGAATTATATATTATATATATATATAATATATTAGATATTATATATATATATTATATATATATATAGAATATAAATATATATAATATATATATATATAGATATATGAATATTATATATATATATTATATATATATAGGTATATATATATATATTATATAGAATATTGTAATTTAATATTTATATATATATATATATTATATAGGAGAATATATATATATATATACTCTAATTATATATATATATATATAGAGTATATATATTATATATATATATAGAGTGTATATTATATATTATTATATATATATAAGTATATATATATATATATATATATATATATAGAGTATTATATATATATATATATATATTATTAGACAGGTATATATATATATATATATATTATATATAGATATATAATATATATATAGAGTTATATATATAGAGTTATATATATTATTATATGAGTTATATATATATTATATATTATATATATAGAGTATATTATATATATATATTATATATATAGAGATATTAGTATATATATAGAGTATATAATATATATATATATATATATAGAGTATATATATATTAATATTATATATAGGCTATATATATATATATAGAGTTATATTATATACTACTATATTATACCTATATAGAGTATATATATTATTATATATATTATATATATATATTATTAATAGATGTACTATATATATATATATACGAATTATATATATATATATATTATCCTATATATATAGAATATGTATTATCATATATATATATATATATATATAGACCATATTATATATATATATATAGAAATGTATTATATATATATATATATATATATATAGAGTTATATATTATTATACTCTATATATATTATAATATATATAGAGTATATATATATATAATATATATTATAGAGTATATATTATATTACTCTATATATATAATATTATATATATATAGAGTATATATTATTATATATATATATGCAGTTATATAATATATATAATATATAGAAGTATTATATATATAGTATATATATTATATTATAGAGTATATATATATATATATATATATATATAAGAGTATAATATATATATATAGAGTATATACCCTATATTATATATTTATATTATTATATAGAGTATTATATATTATATATATATTATATATAGAGTATATATATATAATATATAGAGTATATATCATATTATATTATATATATTATATAGAGTATATATTAGAATATATATATATATATATATATATATAGAGTATAATA
>CM042163.1:20155575-20205575 GCA_023376005.1 Doryteuthis pealeii | reverse complement strand
GGACTATCATAATAATAAAAAACCATTATAAATATTAATATATTGATTGTATATCATATATATACTTATTACATCTTATTTTATTATCAATTAATTAATTAATATAATATATATAATATATATAGGATAATATCTTAATATATAGAATATATATATTAATGATATATATCTTAAATATATAGATATATATATTGAATATTATTATTAATATGAATATATAATATATAAAACTATATATTAATATAGATATATATATAATCCTATATAATAATTAATTAATTATCTATATTATATATAGATATAAATATATTATAAATAATATATATATGATATATATTAGATATATTATATATATATATAGATATATATATAATTAATCCACTTATTTATAGATTACTAAAGTCACAAGTTATTCTATTAAAATATAAATAAAATATAAAAAGAAATTACTTTGATATTTATATTATATAGATATATATAATATCATCAGTTCTAATTACTTATCATAAGTATTTTATTATTTATTAATTTAAATTATTAGTCAATATATTTATGATTCAACGCACTATTTATATATTATATTTATCAAGTGAAATTATGAGAATCATAGTTAGCTATATAGTATGATGATATATATATGATAACTTAATTAATAATATATATTATTTATATAATCTCAGAATGATATTATCTATTTATTTGAGTTATTATAGAGTAAGATGAGTGACTATATATTATATATAATTATATATGATGATTATATTGATGTATATGGAAATTATTGATAGTGCTATGATTATGTCAGTAATAGCTAGAGATATGAGAAGAAATAGTTGCAGTTAAGTATATATATATTTATATATACTCGATTATATTCTCAGATAAAATATACTTTAATATATCTTATATGATAACTATTAGCGATACTAGTTAATCTGAATAATATAGTAAGATATATAGCTATAATAGTTCTACGATGTATTGATATATATATTGACTCTAATGCTTCTATTAATAAAGATAGTGAAAAATTAAATTCATCTATTATAATGATAAGATATAATATTATTATTGTACTAGTATATAATGTTGAGATTGTATGTGTAATTAAAATGAATATTATACAATATCTTACTATATTATTACAATAGGGTGATGATATAAGAAAACAGATAATGTTGATTATATAATAAGCATAATATCCTATATTGCTACACTCCTATATATACACCTCTTCATGCATCATTCAAATTTGCTATAATTTAATGTACAAGCAGCAAAATGCAAATGATGAGAATGTATTATAATAGTTATACAGCTTGCTGTGTTCTCTCGTATTAACATATAACTCGATAACGGTTGTTTAGTAAACACCTATGCCGCGGTGAGTATAATTTATCATATTAGTTTGTATATATAATATTACTGGAAGAATTAAACTCTAACAAGTTAACTTCCATATTTATTCAGTGAGCAGGTTCTCACTCTATATTATAGAGTATTATTCATATAGTGACAATATATATTTTATTATCTTATACTCATATTATGTAGAAATGCTAGAGATCGTAAATTATTAGCTACAATTCTAGTACCTCATTCTTGACTCCTTATATAGGTTATGATTTGAGTATTATGTTATGTATATTAAGATACTAGAGCTCATATACTCAAACTTTCACTTGGTGATACATTCTATATTATCTGCATTCACTATTAAAAAGATTTGAATAAAGTAATTTCTCATATAAATGATATATATATCTATATATATATATTCTATATATATATATATACAATTTTGTTTATATACTCTCAATTGATATTTTTTTTCTTGTATTAACTCATATTAGTGGGAGTAATCACTTAATAGGATACTTCTATAAATTTCACCGGTCATATATTGTAGGATACTCCTAATGAGTGAAGCAATGGTGTATGAAGGGGTGCTACTCACCATAATCACTCACAGAACCTTCTTAATAACTGGATAATCTCATATCACCCATAATAAGACGTTTCAATAGAGTATCATATACCTCAAGATCTAAATTGATTAAGATCATACTAGCACTAGAGCCTTCTAGAACATATGTATAAAATCTAGAGTAATGAGATAGTCTTGCTCATAATATTAAGGAGTGCAAAAGAATCTATATGGGTCTAGATAATCCATTATATAGGTTAACTAGGGTATTGGAAATTACCAAGCCGATTGATTGGAGGTGCATCTCTATTATATATCTTAGTCATATATTTATCTGACCGCTTATATACTAACCGTCTTATAGCTTATAGTAATAGGGCCAAGTATATTATGAATGTAATAATCATATATATTAGCAAAGTCATTAGGATAGTTGTATTAATAATATATATACACACCATTTATAGTGATTCACTATTCACTTTAAGGTCATTATAATCAGGAGGTACGTCACCTCTATATATATACTACCATGAGTATAAACATGACACTAACCCATCATTAATCTATGCAGAATGTGCTAAGTCTGGATAGGTACATCTTTATATATCACTGACACTAGTTCAAGTACGACCTTAGAGAGGGCAATTTGAAACCTGAATTCCAAACATAGAATATTAGAAAATAATAAACCAAATAATTCACTACTACCTCTATATAAGGTTTAGATAATTCATCATCATACTTCATTAGTGCACAATCAGCACGGATATCTCATGACAATTATATTATATCTCGGTCACTATTCTATACTATATATTATAGTACTCATTATATATATATATATATATATATTATCTATATATAGTATATATATCTTATATATTATAGAGTATATATATATATATCTATATATATATATAATATCTATATATATTATATGATATAATAAATAGGTATCTTCCTATATATACTATATTCTAGTTATATATAATATATATATATATAATAGCTCACTATAACACTATCTATATATTAATATATCTTCCTATATATATATATATATTATATATATATATATATATATAGATAAATTATATAGTATAGCTCTATATATATATATATATAGTAGATAATTAATATATATATATATAATAATATATATATAATATACTATAGATAGATAATCTATATATATATTATATATATATGGCTATCATATATATATATATATAGATATAATATTATATTATATATAGCATAATTATATATACATTATATATATATATAATAATATATATTATATATATATAAGATAATATATATTCTATCTATATATATAATATATATATATATATAATAGATTATATATATATATATAAGATAGATTATATATATAATATATATATAGATATAAATCATATATAATAATAGTATATATTATATATATATATAGATGTATATCTATATGATATATATAATGATATATATTCATATATATATAATGATAGTATAAATACTAATATATATTATAAGAAATATATATATAATATATATAGTCTAGTATATATAGAATAATATATATATAATAACTATATATCATTATAGATATATATATATTTATATATATAATATATCAATAATAATATAGAAATATATAGATGAAATTAGTGAAATAATATTAAATAATAGGATAGAAATATAGTAGATAGATATATATACTTATATAATAAGTCTATATATAGTACTAATATATTATATTATAGATATAATATAGATTACTATAGATATAATATATAATTAAATATAATATATATTATATAGTAGTACTAATATATATATATATATATAGTAGATAATAATATATATATCTATATAATAGTATAATATAGTAGTAACATATAATAATATATATAATGTAATAAACTATATATATATATATAATATATTTAATAATAAATATATATATATATATATATATTAATAATTAGGCATAGAGTTTTTAATATAATATATATATATAATATATATAATTCTATATATATATAGATAGATATATATTATATATATTATAGATAGATATATATATCTATATATAGATATATTATATTTATATATAATAGATATATATATTATTAATATAGTAATTATATAATATACTATTATAATAATATAAAATATATACTATATGCTATAATATATATATTATATATATTATATATCTATATATATTCTATATATATATATAATAGATATATTATATTATATAGTATATATATATCTATTATATCATATATATAATATCTAGATATATATATATATATCTATAATATATTATCTATATATATATCTAATATATAGATATCTATAATATCTATTTATATATATAATATATAGATATCTATATGATATATATATATAAATATTCTATATAATATATATTATAATATTATACTATAGTATATAATCTATATATATATCATATAGATATCTATATATATGACTATATAATATCTATATATAGTATATATAGTACTATATATTATAGATTATATTCAATATATAGATATCTATATTATATAGTATATATAATATCTATATTATATATTATAATATATTATATATATATAGTATATATCTATATAGATATATATATATAATATATATAGTTTATAAATATATCTATAATATATATATATGATATATATATATATATTTATGATAATATAGAGTATATATCTATTATATATATATGATATATCAATAAATATATTATAATTGATATAATATATAGTATATAACTTATGATATATCTATATATATAATATGATATTCTATATATATATATATTAGATATATTATATTTAAGTATATATATAGATATATGATATATATGATTATTATAGATATATCTAGTATATATATATAGATATATATATAAGTATATAATAATATATATATATATAGATATATATATTATATATATATAATATATATCTATTATAGAATATCATATATATATAGATATATTATCATATATAATAGATATATATATTCTATATATATATAATTATATATATCTATATATATATGATATATATATCTATAATATATATATATAATAGTATTCTATATAATATATATACTATATAATATAGTAGATTAATTTCTATATCTATATAAATAATATATCATATTAATAGATATTATATATCTATATAGATATATATATAATATATAGATATATATATATGATATATTTTCTACTATATATATATAGATCATGTATATATATTATATATAGATATATCTATATAATATAAACTATTAGATATATTATCATATAGTAGATATAATATCTATATAGTAATATATATATATAAGATAGTAAGTATGAACTATATAGTATATCATTCTATATATTACAAAGTATATATATAAATATATATATAGTATGTTGGTATTGTCAAATAGGTCGCAAGTGAGGTAACAGGAAGAGGTTAGGATTGTGTGGAAAGTGTGATGATATAAAAGCATATAAACACACACACACGTAGCAAGTGTCAACATAAAGCATACAATAACATACGTATACAGCCAAAGTTATATATGTGAAATATAACACACATAAATACATACATATGCACAGCTACATATACATAAAAACATAGAACATAATAATATACATGAGTACATATACACAAATACCACATAACTCATACGTGTATACATTGAACACAAATCAGTACAATACGATAAGCATACATATACATAAACAAACATGAGTAACAACATAATTACTATAATATAATAAATATACAAACATGAATATAGAGGGGAATAAAGGCAATGGATTGGTGGTAAGGGGGAGAAGACTCAAATTTGAAGATAAAGAAATTAAAAAAGTCACCCATATTTTGATCTTCCCCCCCCCAATCAGCCATTGCGTTTATCCCCCTCTTTCAACCCTCTATATTCATGTTTATATATATAATATACATACTTTCATATGCTTGATCTGCTGTTGATACTCATGTTTGTTTTATGTTTACGTAGTTTACGTATCGCTATATTTGTGTTCATATGTATCCACTTAAATGAGTTTAACATGTGTATATATATACTCAGTACATATATGTCAGTTTTATATGTATATTAGCTGTGCATATATGTATATATACTTATCTGTATACGTATGTATATGTTTTATGTTGACACTTGCGTATATGTATCGTGTGTGTGTTTATAGCTTATATATATTTTTATATCCATCCCTCACCCAACTAACCTTAACCTCTCCTGTTGACCCTCACTGCTGACACTATTCGACCAATACCCAAAACAGTTTGATTTCGATTTATGATCATCTAACCCCCCTTATACTTAACATTTGTACTTCCTTTCTCTCCAAAAATGGCTACTCCCCTCCCCTATCAAAGATATTCTCTCACCATTTTTTCTACTACCTCCCTCAACTCTCTTCCACTGTTTCCTCTTATCTTCACCAAAGAGTCTCCTATAACCAATCAAAACTTACCCAAAACTTAAATAAAATAGAGCTAATTGTATAAAGTTAAATGTTGAAAATAATTTAGTGAAAAATTTCATTAAAATTGGACAAATTCCCGACTTTTGTAATTATTTTAAAATTGAAGAAATTCTATTAATTATTTATATTTATTGACTCTCCTTGCAATTTTGGGACATGGTTCTATATGTGTATATTAGGGTAGGTCTATTTCGATCTGTAGCCTCTCTCAGTGGCGAAAGTTGCAAATTTAACATAAAACATTACCACACAAAATATTTCTCCAAAACTCATCCTTATTTAAGGAAATAAATTTTAAAGACTAAAATAATTGTAAATTGTTATTATTTCGGTACTAATGTGGCACTATAGTCGTTAGGGGGTTATATCTCCTTAACGGTAGTTTAAAACAAGTCCAAATTTCTAAGGTTTAGTACGAACTGAAAAAAAATCTTTTAAAGCAGTGTATATTCTGAGATACTGGTAAGAAAAAATAAATCGGTGATATAAATCTCAATGAAACCTAAAGAAAGGGACATAACTCCCTATTTTGTTTACACCGACTTATCTCCCTTAGAGTGAGCCTCTGAGCGTATTCTATGGTTAGTTGAAAGCACTATTTTTTACTATCTCGTATGTTTCATATCCGGGTATTTGGAAGTAAAAGATAAACATTGAATATTCTATCCAATATCTTAAAAAATATTTTTTCTTGAAAGTGTAGCAAAAAGACTTTCTCTGATGCAATTGAAATATCTATTTGGAAGGGAGAGAATTGACCTGTTTTGTCATTCAATAGTTGAAATTGACGATTTTTTTTTTTAATTTATAAAAATATGCAGCGCAAAATCGCATATTTTTAAACTTAGATTTTTTTTGCAAAGATAAAAATTCAGAGCTATCTTTTGTGAAATTTATAAGCTAGTCACGGATAGTGACAGACATTAAAAAAATGACCTTGAATTTTAAGATAGTAAAAAAACTCAATTTAACTTGGATAAAAATTTTTTTTTTTTTTTTTTTTTTTTTATCAATTTAAAGAAAAATATTATTTTTACACTATAAAAAAAAAAACATGCTACATGATTAGTTTTAAGAAAATATTTTTAAATTTTAAAAATCACTTTCTTAGGGTATTGAAATATATATATATATATATATATATATACTAATTATGATAAGTATAATGAAAAAACAAACAAGTTTACAACTGAAAGATGGCTCATCAGAAGAGAAAGTGTGCAAAACCGTTCGGGGTCCAATTCTCTTGACGGTTTAAAAAAGCAAACACTCGGCCCATCCGAACTAATATATCATTGTTTTTTCATTATATCTTATTCATACTGTTCGGATTATTTATTTTATTTTCACATATATATATATAATAATATAATATATATATTATATATATATTCAAAACTGGATTGATCTTTCAAGAAATGAAAATTTAGACCAGAATTTTTATGTCAAAACCTCACATTCTGAATTGATAAAAAAAAAAAATTCTAGTTTCTTTGATAAAAATAAGCCTATCGTTATTAAAACTAAGTCGTTTCATGGTTCAAATTAGATAAGGGTATTTTGACAAAGTTGCTTTCAGAATTGTCAAAATATCATTCGGGAGAAGCAGGCAAACATCTGGTTAGTTTCTTTTGTAATTTAAGGAATGTTGATGTAGTATTTATGTGCTAAATCTAGGAATTTGCATTTATTTCTGTTGGCTTTTTAGCAAAATCATTACTTTTATCATATTTATTTAATTTTAATTTATTAGAAATTTTTCATTCAATTTGTGCAATTTGGCCTGACCAATACATTTTCTTTTTCAATATTTTGATTAGAAATGGTTGAAAATACACTTGCAATTATTGAATTAACAGAAGTGGATTTTTCTCTTTCTTTCAAAACTTAGTATTAATATAAAAAAGTATCATCTTTTGATAAATGCAAAATAGGACTTAAGACAAGGATGAAATTGAAATGGCCCATGAAAAGCATGAGGAAAAGGTGGGAAATTTCTTTCATTAGCTTCACCAATTTCTTTGTACACAAAGTCTTTTTTCATTTCAACATTTCTTTCAGAAGAAGATGGGATAATGAAAGTGAATATCTCACTCATATGACTATTCCTTATACTAGTGCAAACTGGTGCTGTTTTTGCAGTTGAAGTTGCTTCTGTTTTTGAGAATTTACTGTTTGCATTACCTTAAAGCTGTCTTCTAGACAACACAAATTACAGGGTTGGTGAGGCTGGATTTTTTCTTGGGAAAAAAGATACAGAAGTTTACACACCATTGGATGGCCCCTGCATCAAAATGAATCTTCCCTTTAGAGATTCTTCAGGTATGTTGATGATACTACAAGAAAACCTACTACATTCACTGCGTCTACAAGGTAAATTGATTAGCATAATTTAGCCCAAATAACAACATTTAAGCAGTTTGGTAATCCTTGGATACTTCTTGTTTTACTATTAAGGAAATAGATACCTAAGTTGTGGACCAAAAACTTCCCTTAGGATATACAGTAGGGATTTCTAGAGGAAAGGTGGGACCCTAAAATTTGCTGGATGGAAAATTTGGCCTATAAATCAGGCAAGGATGGTGACTTTTGCCCGGCTAATGTGTTTTAGGTGTTGAGGTGCTTACCCACAACAAAATGTCTGCCAAACTTCACAGTCTAATTAAGTTCATCATTTGATTGGTTGGATTTTGAATTCAAAAGGTTAACAAATTCCATAACCAGCAGCTTGTATATTTCAATATGATCAAAATGACTAAGCACCAGCCACTTTGAGCATTCAAGACCATCCTTTGATTTCTAACGGGGCATTCTTACATTGGAGTAATTTTGTCACTATATGTTAAACAATAATCACTAGTCAAGTTGGTCAAAATTTTCCAATAATTTTTTTGAGGATATTCTAAATAAAATGATTCCTTTAATTTGTGCCAGCAACATCCATATTTGTTTTTTTCTTCAATTGTCCTAAACATAAAAAAATCATCATGTTCTTTTTAATTTTTAAATGTTATTACTGTTACAGTTTTAATGTAATGAGGAAAAAAGCCAGCATATTGGATGATGATGGGGGGGCATATTTTCAATAATAATGATAATAATCATAATGAAACAAGGAATGTAATAAAACAAGCGAATGAAGAGAAGAAATTAGGACACTTGGAGAAAAGCGTGAAAAAACTACAAATACTTGCGAATATTTTGAAAGCAGAGGTTCATCAAATGAACAGAAATGAAAGAAAAAGTAGAAAATAATTCCTCAGAAGAACAAAAAAGCTTCTAGAAACTAAGCACTGTAGCAAGACAGCCTCATCAAGAATAAACACATGGCAGTCCCTTCTTGTAAGATACTCTGGACTATTCTTAAATGGAACAAGAGAGGAACTCTGACGATGGACCAAAGGACAAAAGAAACTTATGACAAGACTCTACACCCCTGAGGACAACATTAGGACAGACTATTTTGGGCCAAGAAAAGAAGGAGCAGGGGCTTTCTAACATAGTATTTAAGTTTTAATGTAATAAAATATTATATCAAATTAGAAAAGCTAATGAAACTAAATAAGAATTGCAGATTAAAAGATTTTGAAAACATAGAACAACTGAAACTTACTCTTCCATCACTTCCATCTTCATTGCAATTTTTTCTAATTTAACTATTTAGTTTTAAATAGGAAGTAAAGAATAAAATTACAGTTATTTCTTCTTGTTAATGGATTTCTTTTAAGATTTATGAAGAGATTTTTGTTCATATTCATTAAGATAACACCAAACAATTAGAAATCAATAATACCAAACACATATTATTAAAATCAAATTTTAATATCAATATGTAAAATTAGCCTTCCCGTTTCCACATTGTAAAACGCGCGATTTTGTTGTATATAAATACAATTGAATGTTATCAGTATGTAGATTAGGTCAACGGTATTAATAATGTAAACCAATTTTATTAATAAATGAGGTTTTAAGGATAAAATGATAAACATGGAGAATGTGAGTTAAATAACTAAGTAATTGTTACCTTGAGTAGAATATGTTTGGTTACAGATAGAAAAACTCACAATATCTCCATTAAATAAGATATATATAATATATATATATATTATTATTACTAACAGCTTGAGCATTATCACCTTTTTATGTCTTAAGACTTTTTGTCCTGGTTAGTTTAATGACATGAAAAGTTTACTAAATTATCCTTAGTTTTAGGATTACGCTTAGTTTTGAAAAAAATTCCATTTTTAAATTGTTTCTAATTATACGTAATTTGCAATCAAAGTCAAAAAACTGACTAATCCCTGTCATAACTTCTGTATATCCACTCTTTTCCTCTCTATGTTCTCTTTTTGATTAACGACCCTCGTTAAATATGTCTTACTTTAATCTTAGAGATTAAAAAAGCAGAATTAGAGAGACATTTAACAACTCACTTGTTTTTTTTTTTTTCATTCATAAAACGCTGTCATATAATGAAATTCCCTGCATCCATTTCAATTTAAATTTAGGTCACCCATCGTTGAAAAAAAAATCGTGTTTTTTCAATACAATTTTGAAAAAATTACCAAAAATCAGGGAAATATCCAATTTTATTGAAAATTTTCAGTGTTGATTTATCAATGAAGGAAATTTATAATTATCATCAGTTTACTTTATTTCAAAAACTTTCTATTTTTTTCAGGTCAATTACTTTGATCCCCTTAGTTTTGGGTGCCAAAATATTGGTGTTTTATATATGTGATTGCATCTAATTTCTGGTATAAATAAAAAGACAAAAGACCAAAGTTCTGAATAAAGAAAAAGTTGTTTTTTTTTAAGAATCTGCTTGGATAGTAAATAAAGTACTGAAAATTGGAAATAAATAAAATAAGAAAACTAAAAAATTAATTCTGGAATTTTTCTTTTTACTCATTTCGATAATCATTTAATTGGCTATTTTATTCTATAAATGAAAAAAAAATATATTAACCATTAATATTTTCTTCCTAAATGCGGCGGGGCCTAAATTTTCAATACAGTTTTCGACCAAAAAATATGAGTGATTTACTAAGTAAAATAGTTCTAAAAAATTATCTTTTTAGGAATCTAATTAATATGACATTAAACTTAAATTCATGCTGCTTATATCTTAAATGAATTTTATATATTAATTTATCATAGGAGAAATACTTTAACTTAAAGTTTGAAATAAAATACCTGATGCATTATAAAAATTCATTAATGGATAAATCAATACTGAAATTTCATTAAATCGGATAAATCGCCTAATTCTTGGTAAATAATTTTGCATCACGAATGTTACAATTAATTTTTGTAAAACAGCCATTTTTTTAAAACAGTGTGTCAGGCCGAATGCATTGAAATTGACGAAAAAATCTTTTAAATGTATTTAAAAATGAATACATGTTGTAATATATATTTTTCTTTTTTTTTTTTTATTATTACTACTTTGACAGATAAAAAATTTGCACCTTAAATATCGATTTAATTAATTTTAATTGTTTTTAAAATTCGTAGCAGCAAATTTTGGGTGCACCTAGTTTCAACCATTTCTTAAAATTTTACAAATGATTTTAATGTGTTTTTTTTGTTTTGTTTTTTTGAAGGTGTGAATGGAAGAAACAAAAAAAATTTAAGGGATTTCATTGGACAGAAAATAAGTACCGAAAATGGAAAAAATAAATTTAAATAAAAACTTAAAGATAATTTTTGGAGAACTTTTTTTTACTGTTTTCATAATATTTAATTGGCTATTATCTTATAAATAAAACCCATACCTCGAATATTTGTTCTGTTAAAATGGGGGAGGGGCCTAAATTTTCATAGAGTTTTTCGACAAAAAATATAGATAACGAAAATAAACTAAAGTAGTTATTAGATAAATGTTTTTAGACTAAAATATGAAATTGAAACTTAAAAATTAGACGCTTGATATTTTAAATGAATTTTATATATTAATTTACCATAGCAGAAATACTAATTAAGATCTTTGAAAATAGAATAAAATTTCATTTCATTGATAAATCAATTACTTGAAATTTCATTTTAAATTGATACTTCCTTGATTTTAGTGTAATTTTATTTTCAAATGAGAGGGGCGATAAATTTTATTTTATAAAATACCAGATTTGACGCTCATCTTTAGCGGCATGCTTAAGATATATTGCCTGAAAAAATAGTTTTAAAAGTATTAAAATAAACTTACATATTACAATATTATTCCCTTATTTTACTGATGTTACAACTTTTAAAAAGAACTTTAGGGGGGACAAAAAAAAAAAAATTTTACCCTTTTTTAAAAAATTTTAGGGGTTTCAAAACAAAATTTTTTTTAAAATTTTAAAAAAAAAAAAATTTTTTAGTTTTTGATTTTTTTTTTTTAAATTTTTTGGAAAAAATAAGGCAAGAGAAAATTTTTTTTTTTTGGTTTTCAAAAGGGGGGGAAAAAAGGCTAACTTTTTTTTTCTTTTTTTCCCCCTTAAATCCCCAAATTTTAAATCTAGTGAGAGCTTAATGGTGGACCAAAGGCAGTTATTGTTTTGTCTAGGTTTATATATATATGTAGTTTCCCAAAGCACTATGGGTACTTATTAATCCAGTACTACTTGTTCATAGTCAGGTCATTGCCAACTAAACCCCATCAAGTTTGCTGGTGAGGAGGGTGGCTAGATACCCAGCAGGATGAAATCAAGGACAGTCAAAGAGGTCAGCCATCTAGCACATTTACACGCAGTGACGTAGAAAATATCTGCGTTTGTGTCCAGTTATGTAGCAAGACCATTTGAGGTATCTTTGTCTTGCAGTTCTTGTCCAAATTTGTTTGTCACACTGGTCTCTCTGACTCTAATTACCAAAATTGGAGATTTAACTTATGGACACTTTTGGAATCTTCTTTGCAAAAAAATTTTATAATTTATATCCAATGGTATTTACGTTCATTACAGATCATCTTGTTATCATATTTCAATATAAGACATCAAAGACAGGTTCAAAAGTATTCACAGCCATTGTAGGGTGGGTGCTGTTATATGTAATAGTATTACGGACTACTTCCCTCACATGACACAGCACAACACGGCAGCCGTAGGAGATCTATAACTGATAGCAGACGCTTAGGGGTAGAACCACTTAACAAATGCTATCCCAGCCTAGACTCACATAATACAATCACGTACATTTGCAACATAAATAAATATATATATTTGAGAAAATGTATCAGCAAGTGCCTCAATATCGAAAAACTTCCTGCCCACAATCAGGGAAACCCTAATAAGCACACAACATCCAAACAGAGCATGGAAGTTGTTTGCACCGACTTGTTCCACTTCAATGACCACGAATATCTGGTAATTGCTGATTACTACAGCAATTCCCTATCATCCGAAAGATGACCGGACAAAGTACCAGCAATATGTCGATTGCAGTAATAAAAACAGGTATTCTCGAGCAAAGGTATACCTAGCAAGGTATCAGTGACAACGCGACCCCAATACTCAAGCGAAAAGCATTCAAAGAGTTTGCCAAAAAAAACAAAAAAATTGGGGGGCCCAAAAATTCGGGGGGAACCCATTTTTTGTAAAAACGTGCGGTTTTTCAAATTTTTTTTCTCCCTCCCCCAAAGTGTTCCCCAAATCCAAATGGTTCTGTGGAAAAGACAGACCAAACTGTCACAAAGATGCTTACTAAGACAAAAACAGGCTGACGAGACGGACCCTGACTTAGTAATGCTCTGCCTACAAACAACACCAATGATCACAACCTCCCCAGCCCCAGCCGAACTCCTAAACAACTGCAATATGGGAACGACCATTAATACCAAATAAATCAACATTACAAGAATTCCAACCCTGATCACATCCGTGAGGAGTTGGAGAAAGGCAAAAGTAGTAAAAACAGTACAGGAAGAACATCGCACAAACTTACCACCCTAACCCCGGGACAAACTGTGCGTGTGTTAGATCAACAAAGGGGACAATGGACACCTGCTAGAGTACTAAAAAAATGTGTAGAGCTAATCCTACATCTTAAAAATTTTGCCTGATTGGATCAATCAAGAAGAAAACCGGTCCAAATAAGAAAGACCCTAAAATTAACCACCAACACAGCAGGTCCTTTCAAGGACACCAAACAACCACCACAAAGAAAAACACATACTAAACACCGATGACACACATAACCAGCATTACCCTAATAACCAACACCTAAAACAACTAGAAGTGCCGTTTTATTCCAAACACACCTACAAGAACAAAAAATAACAAAACAATTATTATCATCACATCTTCCTCTCATCGGTGAGGGGAGTGTAAATATTATGAACTACTTCCTCCACATGACACAGCAACAACACGGCAGGTAGGAGATTCATGAACTGATAGCAGACGCTTAGGGTAGAAACTACTTACAAAACGCTATCCAGCGCCTAGACTCACATAAATAATGATCACTGTACATTGCAACATAAATAAATATACTATATTTTCTATCTTATACGCCTCTGTTTAACTTTACATTATACAACATATCTCTTCACACTATATGCGATGACTGAGATTTAGTAGCACACACACATACATGATGTTGATGCTGAACTTTATGGAGTGTTTCTCGGAGTCTGCCTTAGCATAAAAAAAGACTTTGTCATGTATCAGCCTGGCCCAAACAAATATTTGGGATCCAATTATCTTTGTGTATTGTGAATGCCTCAAATTGTCGATCACTTTATCTATCTTGGGAGACACTATTACATAACTCTTTGGATATTCCCTTAGGTTGCAGAAAGCAACAAGATCCTTTGTTCTTGAGAAGAGGGTTTGTCCAAAAAATGGCATTTAAGATCTCACCAAGCTGCGTGTATACCAAGTCTGTATGCTCACTGCTTCTTTGCTACACCTGTGAGACCTGGTTGTTTACCAGATGATATCTCAGGACACTCGAGAGATTCATCAGAATGCCTTTTCAGGATCTTTATGGAAGAGTTGTTGTCCATTTACTCCAAACACCACAATACTAGAAAGATGTAACCTGCCTTTAGTATGAGAGTTTTTGCTGTCTGGTCATCTAGTTTGCCATAAAGATGCCGAAATCCAAAAACAACTACTTTACAAGAAAATCTCAACTGGCAAATGTTGTTAGTGCAAACTAAATGAGTTTTTAGGGACTGCCTCAAGGACACTCTGAAGAATGCTGGATTGCTATGAAGGACTGGGAGAAAGCTAGCTTTCTAACAGACCTGGCTGTGCGGCACCATCTACCAGTCTATGAAGAATTTTGATTCCAACCAGATTAAAACAAGAAAAATTGAAACGGATGTTAGAAAGGGTTGTATTTTCAGTTCACTAACATTCAAAGAATGGAAGAAGTTTCAACATATAGTTTATGTGGAAGAGTATTTGCTCTTCGAGCTGGCCTGGTGAGGTCATCTGAGAAAACACAAAGATACAGTGCCAATATACTGGCACTCAAAATATGTTTACTACGTATTAGGTCTTCAGGAGTATGTGTACTGAAGAGTCTTCTTGTACTTGCAGCCGCTCGGCTGATTGAAATAAAATTTTAAAAAGAGAAAAAAAAAAAAAATGAAAAAACAAGAAATGGTTTTACCCATGCACAAGTTGACAGTCAAACATATTCTATCTCTATCTCTCTCTCTCTATATATATATAATATTGTGTGTTTACATATATATATATATATATATATATATACTATATATTAAGAAAATTGAAAAACCACAGGTTAAATAAACTTACACTCAACTTATTTAAACCTTTCAATTTTCTTAATATACTACATTACGTCGATTCACTTCCATCTCTTCACCACACACACACATATATTTATATATATTATATATATCTGTGTGTGTAGTGTATATATATGTATATTAATATAATTGTGTGTGTGTATATATGGTATTATATATGTATATATTGGTTGGCAAACCATCCGTCTATTTTAGACGATGGCGTAGTTTTGTTTATTGTTTATTTGCTTTTGTTGGGGTTTTTTTTTTTTGGTTGTTGTTTTTGTTTTTGTGTTTTGATGTTTTGTTGGGTTTTTCTTTTTGTTGTTTTTTTCTGTTTTGTTTTTTCACTCCATTACAGCCACATGCAGTGGCTGAAACAGACCGATCCTCGAATGGCGGTCTCTGTGCAATGGGCTTGCAAACAAAAGGTGATGCTTTCTTGTAGGTGTTGGGGGTGCTGCTGTTTCTCCTTTCTTTTAGCTCTTCTGTTTCTGTGCAGCTTTTTTCCTCTCTTTTTCACGTCTTTTGTTCCTTGTTTGACGAGAGGCGCCCAGGTTGCACGTTCTTCTGCCCAACCTCCAAGTCTATGTGAGCGGCATGTCTTCAGGTCTCTCTTGCAGACATCTTTGAAGCGTAGCGACATGTCTCCCCTGCAGCCGGGTGCCTTCACAATGTCACCGTAAACGCTCAGCTCTTTGAGGATCGGCCTTTGTTCATCTCGCTGACATGGCCAAGCCAGCGCGGGCGTCTCTCACAGTGATTGCGGCCAGCGTTAATGTTGCTCGTCCAGCACTTCTGTGTTAGGCACTTTTGTCCTGCCAGCGTAGGCATCTGAGGTGAAAGCTGTTCAAGTTTCCTCACGTGACATGAGTACGCGATCCAGGCTTCGCTGCATATAGGAGATGTGAGAAGAGCAAACATAACAGCATGCGCCGCACACCTGTGAAGAGACGCCTGCGCTGGCTTGGCCATGTCAGGAGGATGAACAAAGGCCGCATCCTCAAAGAGCTACTTTACGGTGAATTAGTGGAGGGCACCCGGCTGGCAGGGAGACCATGCCTACGCTTCAAAGATGTCTGCAAGAGAGACCTGAAGACATGCCGCATCGACATAGACATGTGGGAGGTTGGGCAGAAGACCGTGCAACCTGGCGCCTCCTCGTCAAACAAGGAACAAAAAGACGTGAAAAAGAGAGGAAAAAAGCTGCACAGAAAAGAGAGCTAAAAGAAAGGAGAAACAGCAGCACCCCCAACACCTACAGAAAGCATCACCTTTTGTTTGCACCCATTGCACCAGAGACTGCCATTCGAGGATCGGTCTGTTCAGCCACTCATGTGGCTGTAAATGAGTGAAAAAACAAAACAGAAAAAAACAAAACAGAAAAAACCCAACAAAACATCAAAACACCAAACAAAAAAAACAACAAAACAAAAAAAAAAACCCAAAAAAAACAAATAAACAATAAACAAAAAACTACGCCATCGTCTAAAATAGACGGATGGTTGCCAACAACAATATATACATATATATACATATATACACACACACAATTATATTTATATATACATATATATACACATACACACACAATATATATTATATATATATATATGTGTGTGTGTGTGAAGAGATGGAAGTGAATCCGACGGTATGTAGTATATTAAGAAAATTGAAAGGTTTAAATAAGTTGAGTGGTAAGTTTATTTAAACCTGTGTTTTTTCAATTTTCTTAATATATATATATATATATATTATATATATATATATATGTACACACACAATAATATATATATATATAGAGAGAGAGAGATAGAGATAGATATGTTGACTGTCAACTTGTGCATGGGTAAAACCATTTCTTGTTTTTTCATTTTTTTTTTTTTCTCTTTTTTAAATTTTATTTTCAATCAGCCGAGCGGCTGCAAGTACAAAGAAGACTCTTCAGTACACATACTCCTGAAGGACCTAATACGTAGTAAACATATTTGAGTGCCAGTAATATTTGGCACTGTATCTTTGTGTTTTCTCAGATGACTCACCAGGCCAGCTCTGAAGAGCATACTCTTCCACATAAACTATATGTTGGAACTTCTCCACTTTGAATGTTACTGAACTGAAAATCACCCTTTCTAACATCCCGTTTCAATTTTTCTTGTTTAATCTGGTTGGAATCAAATTCTTTCATAGACTGGTAGATGGTGCCGCACCAGCCAGGTCTGTTAGAAGCTAGCTTCTCCCAGTCCTTCATAGCAATGCCAGCATTCTTCAGAGTGTCCTTGAGGCAGTCCCTAAACCTCAATTTAGGTTTGCACTAACAACATTTGCCAGTTGAGATTTTCTTGTAAAGTAGTTGTTTTGGGATTCGGCAATCTTTTATGCAAATAGATGACCAGACCAGCAAAAACTCTCAATACTAGGCAGGTTACATCTTTCTAGTATTGTGGTGTTTGGAGTAAATGACAACAACTCTATCCATAAAATCCTGAAAAGGCAATTCTGATGGAATCTCTCGAGTGTCCTGAGATATCATCTGTAAACAACCCAGGTCTCACAGGTGTACAAAGAGCAGTGAGCATACAGACTTGGTATACACCCAGCTTGGTGGAGATCTTAATGCCATTTTGGCACCAAACCCTCTTCTCAAGGAAACCAAAGGATCTTGTTGCTTTCTGCAACCTAAGGAAATATCCAAAGAGTTATGTGATAGTGTGCTCCCAAGATAGATAAAGTGATCGACAATTTTGAGGCATTCACAATACACAAAGATAATTGGATCCCCAAAATATTTGTTTGGGCCAGGCTGATACATGACAACAGTCTTTTTTATGCTAAGCAGACTCCGGAGAAAACACTCCATAAAGTTCAGCATCACATCATGTATGTGTGTGTGCTACTAAATCTCAGTCATCTGCATATAGTGTGAAGAGATATGTTGTATAATGTAAAGTTTAACAGAGGCGTATAAGATAGAAATATATATATTTATTTATGTTGCAAATGTACAGTGATATGTATTATGTGAGTCTAGGCCTGGATAGCGTTTGTAAGTAGTTCTACCCTAAGCGTCTGCTATCAGTTCATGATCTTCCTACGCTGCCGTGTTGTGCTGTGTCATGTGAGGAAGTAGTTCATAATACTATTACACTCCCCTCACCAGATGAGAGGAGATGTGATGATAATAATTGTTTGTTATTTTTGTATCTTGTAGGTGTGTGGATAAAACGGCCACTTCTAGTTGTTTTAGGTGTTGGTTATTTAGGGTAATGCTGGTTATGTGTGTCATCGGTGTTAGTATGTGTTTTCTTTGTGGTGGTGTGTTGTGATCCTTGGAAAGGACCTGCTTGTTGGTGGTATTTAGGGTCTTTCTTATTTGGACCCGGTTTCTTCTTTTGATTGATCCATCAGCAAATTTTAAGATGTAGGATCTAGCTCTACACATTTTTTTAGTACTCTAGCAGGTGTCCATTGTCCCCTTTGTTGATCTAACACACGCACAGTTTGTCCCGGGGTTAGGGTGGTAAGTTGTGCGATGTTCTGTCCTGGTACTGTTTTTACTACTTTTGCCTTTTCTCCAACTCCTCACGGATGTGATCAGGGTTGGAATATCTTTATGTTGATGTATTTGGTTTAATGGTCGTTCCCATATTGCAGTTGTTTAGGAGTTCGGCTGGGCTGGGGAGGTTGTGATCTATTGGTGTTGTTTGTAGGCAGAGCATTACTAAGTCAGGGTCCGTTCCAGCCTGTTTGTCTTAAGTAGCATCTTTTTGACAGTTTGGATCTGTCTTTCCACAAACCCATTTGATTTGGGGAACCTTGGGGATGACGTTACATGGTCGAATTGCCATTGTTTGGCAACTCTTTGAATGCTTCGCTTGAGTATTGGGGTCCGTTGTCACTGATAACCTTGCTAGGTATACCTTGCTCCGAGAATACCTGTTTTATTACTGCAATGACCATATTGCTGGTACTTTGTCGGTCATCTTTCGGATGATAGGGAATTTGCTGTAGTAATCAGCAATTATCAGATATTCGTGGTCATTGAAGTGGAAACAAGTCGGTGCCAACAACTTCCCATGCTCTGTTTGGGATGTTGTGTGCTATTAGGGTTTCCCTTGATTGTGCAGGAAGGTTTTCCTGGCATATTGAGCACTTGCTGATCATTTTCTCAAATATATATATTTATTTATGTTGCAAATGTACAGTGATATGTATTATGTGAGTCTAGGCCTGGATAGCATTTGTAAGTGGTTCTACCCCTAAGCGTCTGCTATCAGTTCATGATCTTCCTACGCTGCCGTGTTGTGCTGTGTCATGTGAGGAAGTAGTCCGTAATACTATTACATATAACAGCACCCACACAATGGCTGTGAATACTTTTGAACCTGTCTTTAGATGTCTTATATTGAATATGATAACAGATGATCTGTAATGAACGTAAATACCATTGATATTAATTTAAAAATTTTTTTGCAAAGAAGATTCCAAAGTGTCCATAAGTATCTCCAATTTTTGGTAATTAGAGTCAGAGAGACAGTGTGACAAACAAATTTGACAAGACTGCAAGACAAAGATACCTCAAATGGTCTTGCTACATAACTGGACACAAAACCAGATATTTCTACGTCACCGTGTAATGTGCTAGATGGCTGACTCTTTGACATGTCTTGATTTTCATCCTGCTGGGTATCTAGCCACCCTCCTCACCAGACAAACTTGATGGGTTTAGTTGCAATGACCTGACTATGAAACAAGTAGTACTGGATTACATAGTACCCATAGTGCTTTGGGAAACCTACATATATATATAAACTAGACAAAACATAACCCTTTGGGTCACCCATTAAGCTCTCACTAGATAATTGGGATTAGGGAAAAGAGTAGCTTCTGACAAAATGTCGTCTGCTATTCATTTAAAAATCAACTAAAATTAATTAAATTGACTATTTAAGGTAAAATTTTTGTCTAAGTCTAAAAGTTGTAACATCAGTAAAATAAGGGAAATAATATTGTATATGTAATTTATTTTTAATACATTTTAAACTATTTTTTCAGGCAAATATATCTTAAGCATGACGCTAAAGATGACGTAAAATCTGTATTTTATAAAATAAATTTAATCCCCCCTCTCATTTGAAAATAAATTACCTAAAATCAAGGAAGTATCCAATTTAAATGAAATTTTCAGTATTGATTTATCAATGAATGAATTTTTCTATTTCAAAGATCTAATTAGGTATTTCTGCTATGGTAAATTAATATAAAATTCATTTAAAATATCAAGCGTCTAATTTTAAGTTTCAAATTTCATATTTTTAGATTCTAAAAACATTTTATCTAATAAACTACTTTAGTTTATTTTCGTTATCTTATATTTTTTGTAGAAAAAACTCTATTGAAAATTTAGCCCCTCCCCCCTTTTAAACAGAACAAATATCGATGTATGGTTTATTTATAAGATAATAGCCAATTAAATAATTATCGAAAACAGTAAAAAAAGTTCTCCAAAAATTATCTTTTAAGTTTTTATTTTAAATTTATTTTCGATTTTCGGTACTTATTTTCTGTCATGAAATCCCTTAAATTTTTTTTTGTTTCTTCCATTCACACCTTCAAAAAAAAACAAAAAACAAAAAAAAAACATTAAAATCATTTTGTAAAATTTCTAAGAAATGGTTGACCTAGGTGCACCCAAAAATTTGGCTGCTACGAATTTTAAAAACAAATAAAATTAATTAAATCGATTATTTAAGGTCAAATTTTTATCTGTCAAAAAGTAGTAATATAAAAAAAAAAAAAAAGAAAAATAATATTACACATGTAATTCATTTTTAATACATTTAAAAGGATTTTTCGGTCAATTTCAATTGCATTCGGCCTGACACACTGTTTAAAAAATGGCTTGTTTACAAATTAATTGTAACATTCGTGATTGCAAAATATTTACCAAAGATTAGGGATTTATCCGATTTTAATGAAATTTTCAGTATTGATTTATCAATTAATGAATTATAATGCATCAGGTATTTTATTTCAAAACTTTAATTAAGTATTTCTCCTATGATAAATTAATATATAAAATTCATTTAAGATATAAGCAGCATGATTTTAAGTTTAAAATGTCATATTATTAGATTCTAAAAAGATATTTTTTTAATAACTATTTTACTTTAGTAAATCACTCATATTTTTTGGTCGAAAAACTGTATTGAAAATTTAGCCCCGCCGCCATTTAGGAAGAAATATTAATGTATATATATTTTTTTTTCATTTATAGAATAATAGCCAATTAAATGATTATCGAAATGAGTAAAAGAAAATTCCAAGAATTATTTTTTTAGTTTTTATTTTTATTTTATTTTCCAATTTTCAGTACTTATTTACTATCCAAGCAGATTTCTTTAAAAAAAACACTTTTTTTCTTTTATTCAGACTTTGGTCTTTTGTCTTTTTATTTATACAGAAATTAGTATCAATCACATATATAAAAACACAATATTTTGCACCCCAAGAACTAAGGGGATCAAAGTTAATGAACCCTGAAAAAATTAGAAAGTTTTGAAATAAAGTAACTGATGCATTATAAAATTCCTTCATTGATAAATCAACACTGAAAATTTCAATAAAATTGGATATTTCCCTGATTTTTGGTAATTTTTTTTCAAAATTGTATTGAAAAAACACGATTTTTTCAACGAATTGGGTTGACCTAATTTAAATTGAAATGGATCAGGGAATTTCATTATATACAGGCGTTTGAATCAAGTGAGTTGTTAAATGTCTCTCTTAATCTCTCTTTTTTTTAACTCTCTAGATAAAGTAACATATTTAACGAGGGTGTAATCAAAAGAGACATAGAGAGGAAAGAGTGATATACAGAAGTTATGACAGGGATTAGTCAGTTTTTGACTTGATTGCAAATTACGTCTAATTAGAACCAATTAAAATGGAATTTTTTTCAACATAACGTAATCCTAAAACTAAGGAATAATTTAGTATAACTTTCATGTCATTAAAACTAACCAGGAAAAAAGTCTTTAGACATAAAAAGGTGATAATCTCAGCTTTAGTATAATAATATTATATATATATATATATATCTTATTATAATGGAGATTGTGAGTTTTTCTATCTGTAACCGAAACTATATTACTACTCAAGTAACAATTACCTTAGTTATTTACGTCACATTCTCCATGATTATCATTTTATCTTAAACCTCATTTATTAATAAATTGTTTTACATTATTAATACCGTTGACCATATCTACATACTGATAACATTCAATTGTATTTATATACAACAAAATCGCGGTTTACAATGTGAACGGGAAGGCTAATTTACATATTGATATTAAAATTTGATTTTAATAAATATGTGTTTGGTATTATGATTTCTAATTGTTTGGTGTTATCTTAATGAATATGAACAAAATTCTCTTCAATAAATCTTAAAAGAAATCCATTAACAAGAAGAAATAACTGTAATTTTATTCTTTACTTCCTATTTTAACTAAATAGTTAAATTAGAAAAAATTAGCAATGAAAGATGGAAGTGATGGACGAGTAAGTTTCAGTTGTTCTATGTTTCAAATCTTTTTATCTGCATTCTTATTTAGTTTCATTAGCCTTTCTAATTTGATATAATATTTTATTACATTAAAACTTAAATACTATGTTAGAAAGACCCCTGCTCCTTCTTTTCTTGGCCCAAATAGTCTGTCTATGTTGTCCTCGGGTGTAGAGTCTTGTCATAAGTTTCTTTGTCCTTTGGTCCATCTGTCAGAGTTCCTCTCTTGTCCATTTTAAGAATAGTCCAGAGTATCTTACAAGAGGGACTGCCCATGTGTTATTCCCTTGATGAGGCTGTCTGCTACAGTGCTTAGTTTCTAGAAGCTTTTTTGTTCTTCTGAGGAATTATTTTTCTTACTTTTTCTTTCATTTCTGTT
This sequence comes from Doryteuthis pealeii, assembly GCA_023376005.1. Lineage (NCBI taxonomy): Eukaryota > Metazoa > Mollusca > Cephalopoda > Myopsida > Loliginidae > Doryteuthis > Doryteuthis pealeii. Next base: position 20,181,405 of record CM042163.1, on the reverse strand, counting down.
CATTTGATGACCTCTGCTTTCAATATTCCCAAGTATTTGTAGTTTTCCTTTTCTCCAAGTGTCTTAATTTCTTCTTCATTCGCTTGTTTTATTACATTCATTGTTTCATTATGATTATTATCATTATTATTGAAAATATGCCCCCCCCATCACATCCAATATGCTGCTTTTTACCTCATTAATTAAACTGTAACAGTAATAACATTTAAAAATTAAAAAAAACAGATGATTTTTTTATGTTAGGACAATTGAAGAAAAAACAAATATGGATGTTGCTGGCACAAATTAAAGGAATCATTTTATTTAGAATATCCTCAAAAAAATTATTGGGAAAATTTGACCAACTTGACTAGTGATTATTGTTTAACATATAGTGACAAATTACTCCATGTAAGAACCGTTAGAATCAAAGGATGGTCTTGAATCTCAAGTGGCTGTTGCTTAGTCATTTTGATCATATTGAAAAATTACAGCTGCTGGTTATGGAATTTGTTAACCCTTTTGAATTTCAAAATCCAACCAATCAATGATGAACTTAATAAGACTGTGAAGTTTGGCAGACATTTTGTTGTGGGTAAGCACCTCAACACCATAAACACATTAGCCGGGCAAAGTCACCATCTTGCCTGATTTATAGGCCAATTTTCCATCCAGCAAATTTAGGGTCACCTTTCCTCTAGAAATCCCTACTGTATATCCTAAGGGAAGTTTTGGTCACAACTTAGGTAATCTATTTCCTTAATAGTAAAACAAGAAGTATCCAAAGGATTACCAACTGCTATAAATGTTGTTATTTGGGCTAAATTATGCTAATCAATTTACCTTGTAGACCAGTTGATGTAGTAGGTTTTCTTGTAGTATCACAACATACCTGAAGGATCTCTAAGGAAGTTCATTTTGATGCAGGGCCATCCAATGGTGTGGTAAACTTCTGTATCTTTTTCTCAAGAAAAATCCAGCCTCACAACCCTGTATTTGTGTTGTCTAGAAGAACAGCTTTAAGGGTAATCAAACAGTTAAATTCTTCAAAAACAGAAGCAACTTCCACTCAAAAACAGCACAGTTGCACTAGTATTAGGAATATCATATGAGTGAGATATTCACTTTTCATAATCCCATCTTCTTTCTGAAAGAAATGTTGAAATGACAAAAAGGACTTTGTTGTACAAAGAGAATTGTGAAAGCTAATGAAAGAAATTTTTCCCACCTTTTCCTCATGCTTTTCATGGCATTTCATTTCACTCCTTGTCTTAGTCCTATTTTGCATTTATCAAAGATGATACTTTTTATATTAATACTAAGTTTGAAAGAAAGAAGAAAAATCACTTCTGATTAATTCAATATTGCAAGTGTATTTTCCACCATTTCTATCAAAATATATTGAAAGAAAATGTATTGTCACACATTGCACAAATTGAATGAAAATTTCTAAATGAAAATAAAATTAAATAAAATATAAAAATACTGATCTTTGCTAAAAAGCCAACAGATAAAATTGCAAATTCCTAGATTAGCACATAAATACTACATCAACATTTCCTTAAATTACAAAAAGAACAACTAAACCAGATGTTTCCTCTTCTCCCGAATGATATTTTGACATTCTGGAAGCAACTTTTGTCAAAAATACCCTTATCTATATTTGAACCATGAACGACTTAGTTTTATAACGATTAGCTTATTTTATCAAAAGACAACTAAGAATTTTTTTTTTTTATCAATTCAGAATGTGAGGTTTGACCATTAAAAAATTCCTGTCCCTAATTTCCCATTTCTTGAAAGATCATATCCAGTTGAATATAATATATAATATCTCTCTCTNAGTGACCACTCCCCTTGACAGGTGTTGATAGCTTCTCTTGTTGTGTGAAGCTCTTCCTATGTCATACACCACAGCAAAAACTTTAGTTTCAGGTTGGGTATTCCCATTTTGAGGGTCACTGCTGTAATTACCACAAAGAGTAGCAATTTGAATCAGACCTGTTCAACCAGTTGAGGAGGATTTTAAGGAGTAAAAGAATTAAAACCATCATGTGTCATTTCAGATTCATCTTTCATTACATTTTGATTCTCTCAATTATAAGATTCAAATTAATTTTATCTGCAACAATCTAATCCTTGAGAATTTAAATATCTACTCCTGTTTGTCCCCTAAAACAATCAATCCTTAAAATAATAACATGATATTTAATGAGCCAAAGTCATTTGCATCATTGCTATTTTAATTGATTAGACTTTATTATTATTTATCAGAAAGATTGTTTGAAAAAACAAAGAGATTTAAAAAAAAACTTTAACCATTGATATTAATCAATGTCAATTCTCCAATGATGAGTTCATAGTGTCACATTAATTAAAAAAAAAAAAAAAAAAAAAAAAAAAAAAAAATGAAAAGTTACCTTTCTTTAAAGTGCTTTGTTAGAAAATAGCAAAATTCAAAAGTTAAATCACTGTTTGGTTACAATAGTAATTTACTAAGCCTAGAAGTATGAAGCACCCAGTGAGAATCAAGCTCACTAATAATGGCCCGCGAACCTACTTGGAAACCATGCAAGGTGCTAATAATATATATATATTATATAATATTATATATATATATAAATGAATGAACACACACACACACACACACACACACACAGTGATGAATAAATTGTCATTACACAAACAAAATAAGACTGACATCAGACTTTATAGATATATTTACCAAAAATTACCTGAAAATATCTTGGATTAAAGATCTGATGGATTAAATGAATTCAAAGAAATCAACTCTGGTCTCAAGATGACTTTAGAATCTCTGCAAGTCTTGTTTAAATTAGTTAAATACTGTTATTCTTGCCTTAAGTTCATCTTTGGTGCTGGCCAGAGTTTTGTTGATCTCTTGCTCAACTGAACCACCCATATAATAATCTGGGAAGTTAGATGACAAGATCTTAGGGGTGAAGGGGTCACAGCCAACACTGGCAGAGAAAAACCAATGTTTGATTGGAGGGGATGCTAGAGTTTGTTCAAAAGCTTTGCATTGTCATCTTTCCTCGTCCTTCAATGGCCTGTGATAAAAATTGACCCTTTCTCATATTGTATGAGAAATAATGAATATCTTTATGCACTACCAGCCTGAGTGGACTTGATTACTGGAATCATTGCCTGGATCTCACCAATAAATTTGGGAATTCTTTTATCAGAATAATTAGAGAGATATTTTTAAGTTGCCATACCATTTGTAATCACCATTGGACTCATCTAACTCATTTCAAATCCTCTGTATTTTGATAAACATTTTGAAATCTTCGTATTGGAGCTTCCAATGTGAATGCCAAGCAGTACAGCATGCCATTTCTAAATTTGTAGAGTGAATTGTGTCATGGTGCTGTTCTCTTCACAGTACCCAACTGACTAGTTTACTGCACAGTAGACAAAACAAAGTGCATGTGCAAAATTAATCATTTAAAATGGCTTACCAAGTCAAGCAACCATTTGGCTTTGTATTTACCAACAATAATTTTAGAAAATCCACATTTTAATATTACCTCAGCTCTTCTTCAACATTATAGGAACTGCTGTTGATAATGTACCATAAATAATTTTTATATGATGAATTTTATAGATATTAGATGAATGAACTATAAAAAAGTTATATTAAGGAGGAAATTCCTCAGTATATTTCAAACACAGGAATTTTTTGTAACTATTTTTCAAAGAATTTACATATTTTGTGTGGTTATTTTTAGGCTGAATAATGTCACATTTAAAAAAAAGAAAAGGAGTCAATCATTTCAAATCTGATGATTCTATTTAAGAAGGAATTAAGATTCTAAATAGTTATCTTTGAATTTGGAGGATTGTGAATGTTGTTCTTACAAAATTTTCAATTGAATGAAAATTGAACTGGAAATGTCTTTATTCTCTTAGAGAATTTAAATACATTGCTTAAATAAAATATTGCCATAGCATATTGTTTTTGATCAGTTACATATGTGTACACACACTGTAATTGTAACAGCAGTTCATAAAGATATTGATTATTTTTATTTAGGGAGAAGAGTGAAGAATTCTAATTAACATTTTAAATAATAATCTCATTATGATGTGCTATTTTTTGTGGGTTATGGTTACACACACAATATTTATATATATATACTATATATATATATTCTTCTTGTTGTTTATATTTTTATAAATATATATATATATATATTAAGAAAAACGTGAACTGTTGGGTTACCCATTAAGCTCTGGGTAAATAATTGTGTTCAGAAAAGAAGTGTTTGCAAAGTAAATTCTTTTTTTTTTTTTTAAATTAAAAAAGAAATAGGTCCGGGAATTTAAAAAAAAAAAAAAAAAAATCATTTTAAGATTTCTGGGAAAGGGAAAGTTTGACCAAATTTAAATGGACCTGATTCTTGAAATTCTATTAATAGCTAAGGTGTTGAGAAGTTGTGGGGATGACTGAAAAAAATTTTTTTTTTTTTTTTTTAAATGTAATATCAAAAAATATCCCCCTCTACTTACTTCACCAGTATTTTAATTGACAACAACAAAACTGTAGTGAAAAAGGTTTTGAAAATAAAGTAAAATGTTTTTATACTTCTTTGGTAGTTATGACAGAAGTGGAAAGTGAAGCAGATGAGTCAGGGATTGTTTTATTAGCTTAAGGGCTGGTAAAAATATACTCTCGACTGCTGGTGGCAGCAATCAGCTCTAGCTTTGGAAAGTAACAATTTAAGAGGGTGGATTATACTCTAGTTTGACTCTTAGTCTTCCAAATTGCTCCATAGAGATACTAAATATAATAGTAAGGGAATGATATACATACATACATACACACCACACACACACACACACACAGAAGGGGGAATTGATAGGCAAAATGATAAGTAAGAGACAGGTCAGTTTTTGACAATTGCACTTCCTGCCTACTTATTGCCATCATCAGGTGTGAAGTGGTGAGATGTTTCCATGGTTCTTTTTAAACAAAAAGTAGAATAAAATTTTTTTTCTTTGTGCAGTATGTGTATTTTCATTAGAATTGCTGCCACCTTATAATTCCTACAACCACCTGCATACCCCCCCCTGAAAACTCCAGACATAAGGAAAATTACCACCCACCCTGAACTAAATGTCCTTCTAAAAGCCAAGCTATCAAGAACAGATTTAATAAGAACTGTAATTCCATCTTACTCAACAGTTAAAAACTGTCGTGAGACAACTACGCAATCATCGATATTTTTTTTTTATAAAAAAAGCTGATAAACCCAATATTTTCATTGTGCTACAACTCCAAATTACAAAAAATACTAGATAATCATACAAAATTTTTAAAAATCCCATAAACCAACTTAAAACAAAAATAAACAAACTAATCACTGCCAATAATGCCCAACTGGACAGTCTAAAACTGTAAAAAATTATTGATTACAAAACTGGATTTTATACGGAGCAGTAAAAATCCATTAACAACAACACCCCTCCTCCCTATCATTTCTCAAGTTACCACCTCAATATACGATTTAACAAATAAATCAACCAACTGATTACACCATATATACCCACCAAATACAGTCTGAAATCCACAAGCAAACTAAATTCAAATTCTACAAACTTCAAAACCAATCATAGCTTCACTCGATGTTGAAAATCTTTTTACAAATGTTCTGAAAAGAAACTATCAACATCATCATAGAAAACATTTACATAATTCAGAATATCCACCACTCAAAATCGACCCTAACATTCTTAAAAGCTTCTCCTTACTGCACAATAGACGTTCTATTTTATGACCCCAAGGCAATTTATATATCCAGACCAATGGTATATCGATGGGTTTGGTTCTTTGGTCCAACCTTCAGTAATTTCTACATGGCTCACATTTAAAACCACCAACCCTGTCACTAGTAACAACTCATCACACCAATTAGTCATCTTAATGAGACGAATCTTGTGTATAAATTTAAATGTCCAGTAGGAGATTGCCTCTCCAAAGTTAAATTGGTAAGTACATTGGTCACACAATGATGATTTTGTCATGCTGGTTAACACTACATTTAACGGGTACAAGCTCAATCATGCAACACTTAAAATCACATTCATGCCCCACCTATAATTACTGGAAAATTCTAACTGAAAACACACACATACTGCACAAAGAAAAAGAAAAAATTCAAATATTTGAAGAACAAAAAAGAACACCTTAAACAAGATCACTTCAAAACCAGCCAACATTCTCAAATCTCTATAATTTCCCGCCAATTCTCCCACCATTCCCCATAACATTCTTATAAACTTGTGAGTCCTCCTACTTATTCCTACTGCTACTGTTCTTTAAAAAGAACCATGGAAACATCTCACCACTTACACCTGATGATGGCACTAAGTAGTACTAATGTAAGAACCTTCGATGGATTCATTCACCAATTCTACCCTGATATAAAAAAGATGGCCAGACAATTGGAAAGGATAGAAAAGAAAACTTGTCAGACAAGAAATGTCTGTCGAGTTCTAAACGTGTTAGAACTCGACAGACATTTCTTGTCTGACAAGTTCTTCTTCTATCCTTTCCAATTGTCTGCCATCTTTTTTTATATCAGGGTAGAATTGGTGAATGAATCCATTGAAGGTTCTTACATATATATATATATATATATATATATATATATATAACATATAAACAGAAACTCGGTATGTTCGTGCTGACTTATAACACAGAAAAGAGATGTCACTCAGATTCAAAATCTTGCATACAGATTAATATGTAAGAAACACAAAATTACTACTATTAACAGACCCTTCAACCCCCAGCCCCTGTCGGCACCTTTGAACTGGCGTCAAGACAGCCGACCTAGACCAATGCCATCTGTAGGCCTCGTCAAGACTTACTGTAAAAAGAATAAAAAATTCCCAAATAAACAAACCTACCGTTAAAAGATACTTCCACCCCAACCCTCTTCGGTACAGGTTTTGAACTTGCTGTTAAAACCGAACCACCTAACCCCTTATTGTTTAAAAAGAAAGACGGTTTTTTTATTTCTAAAATAATGTTATTCTGAGTATATAATTTTAGCATATGATTTTAGGAAAATTATTTTATTTACTAATATGTATTTTATTAGGTATCAACAATTCAAGCACCAATTTTCACTTTAAAACGAATTAAAATTTAATTTAATTGATTACTTAAGGTCAAATTTTTTGTTTAGTCGAAAAGTAGTAACACATCAGTTAAAAAAAGCAAAATAATATTACATGTAATTAACTTTTGATACATTTTAAACATTAAATTCCGACAAAAATGGGTGCTTTGTGTGAAGTAAATTACGTACTAAATAAACATGTTATTAAGATTTTAAAACTTATAACCGTTTCTTAGAAATCAATAACAAAAAACAGGTGCTGTTGGTATTTCTACAGCTTCAGCCGATAGAGTTAAATAAATAAGGACAAGTTTAATACTTAGCTCTTTTTAATTGTTACTCTTTAGGGGTAAAAAGAAAAAAAATTAAATTAACATTTTTTATCACTTTAACGCAATAAAGCAATTAAGAAATGAAGGAGTTTGTCATATGTCAAAGCAGTTTTTAGAAAAATAGATTTATGTTCCAAAACTGAAAAGTTAAGGATTACATTTCTTAAATATTAGGAAAAAAAAAAAAAAATGTAATATACAAATTATCGGTGATGTTTTTAATTCTATAAATTATTTTCCTCTTATTCTCTTTTAATCACTAACTCTCTGGTGTTCTTAAATTTTATTTTTTTTTAGTCCAGTCATGGACTGGGTACTTTTGCTAGTGTATCTATATATATACTAAAGCTGAGTTTATCAACCTTCTCCAGCTAAAGGATTTTTTTCTATTTATGTTATGGACACAATATTTTACTTAGATATTCCTTGGTGTTAGCACTACAAAGTGTATGAAAAATAATTCAGTTTAATTGGCTTTAATTAGGCGTAATTAGCAATTAAGTCAACGACCGACCAATCCCTGTCTTGAGAATAACTGTTGCTCTTCCCATCTCGCTATGTCAGTAAAGTTACTCTCCTCCCACCCTGTATTTGTCAGTTAGTGAGAGTGCCTGTAATAATGGAAAAATCAGCAGTGACGCCCATACCCTAGGACCTACGTACGTAGATTCACCCCCCCCCTTTCATTTCTCCATGCTAAGAGAATTTTTTTTTTTTTTAAAATAAAGTGGCGTAAATCAGGCTTTAAAATAGATTTTTTAAATTACTTTTATTATTAATTTATAGAGTCAAATTTAACATGATTATTAAACTTATTTAAAATATTTCATGTTGGGTAAAAAAAAAAAGTAGTTATATATTTAAATGTGATGGGATCTTATTCAAATGAGCAAACGTTGACTCCCCCCATCGTTTAACAACTAAAACAAACTAAAAGAATACATTGCTGACTAACTCCTTGATTTTTGGTAATTTATCTATCTTAAATTAGTGAATCAATCAACTTATTTGGTAAGTAGATAAATTGTCTTTGTTGCTCTTTTCGGAAAAATTAAAATCTTATTTTGTTTTAAAATCAAGATTTGTGGGTTAAAGTTCGCAATTTTTTTTATAAGAAGTATATATTAACATTACCGACAAAAACTTAATTACCTTAACCCCTAAACCGTAACAGAATTTGCAAAAAAACTTAATAAGTTTCCGTTTTAACGACGATTTGCAAATGTAAGCGATTTAAGATTGTTTTGAGATTAAAAAATGTACGAGATAAATAATACACACACACAAACAAACCATGCCTTTTTATTGTAACTAAGTTTTTGTCGGTAATGATAATTATACTTATTAAAAATTTATTATGTTTCCTACAGTTTTTAATAAGAAACAAATCAAGAGTTTATTAGAAAATAAGTTGTTTTAGAATTAAATTGTCAGCTACGACATAATTTATTTTACTAAAGAATAGGTAAATGCCTCACGATTTAACTCTTAATATTATTGAAAAAGAAAGTTGGAAAATCAGAATTACAATATTAGAAATTATTTATAATAAAATTTAACTGACGGTAATATCTGCTTTCTGAATATAAACGGGAGAATATTTTGTTTCCAAATAAAATAATAAATTTCTTCAAACAGTTTGTTTGAGTTTTCTTTTACAGAGTATAAATATACATGCGTCACGGATTCGAACCTATTAACTCATGGACCCTTTTCTTTGATTAAATAAATACGATGTTGCTGTACATTAAGAAAAGTATTTATTTTACATTTTATTAAATTTTTAAAAATCCCTGAAAAATAAAATAAAAATGTAGACAATAGGAACTTTTATATAAAATTCTTTTGAAATAATCTAACAATTAAAAAACAACAACAAAAAGAAAAAGATACATATTTTTTCTTATTTACGAGATTTATAGGTACCACCAATTTGACCCTGTGCAATTTACCCCCCCCCTACATTTAAGACAATGAAACTTGCAGAAAAATTAATATTTTCTAGAAAAATTTTTTTTCCTTCGAAAGAAAAAACATTAAACAAACTCCTGATGATTTTTAAATTTTTTATCAGCTTACGAAAATAATGAAAATTATGATTGAAAAACAATGTTTTCATTTTTGCACTGTTAAATCAACTGAAATTTAACGTAGCTAAAAACAAGTTACGATAAGGGATTTTTAAAAATTCTATGAAAAATCAATTAATGGTCCGATTTTCACGAAAATTTCCATAAATTTTTACCATTGGATGTAAATACATCTTAAATAGTTTTTTTCTAAAAATATTAGGGAAATATTTTTTTACGAGGTCTATCCCCCCCCCTATTTTATTTTATGAGATAAAAAAATGACGTGGAAAAAAAATTTGGTACTTTTTTTTCTTAAAGATAAGAGGCTGAATAACTATATCAATGAAATTGTATAACGTACCGAACTATAGTTTTTTTTAGAAAAAATTAATGAAATCGGAAATAAAAAGTGCAAAAAAATGTCATCTTATTATAATGGAGATTGTGTGTTTTCTGTCTGTAAAACGAAACTATATTCCTACTCAAGTCACAATTCTCTTAGTTATTGTTATCACATTCTCCATGATTTTATTTTTATCAAACCTCAATTATTAATAAAATTGTCTTTACATTATTAATACGTTAACTATGTCTACATACTGACAACATGCAATTATATTTATATATACAACGAATAGCGCTTTACAATGTGAACGGGAAGGCTAATTTGCATATTAATATTAAAAAATCGAATTTAATAAATATGTGCTTAGTATTATTGATTTCTAACTGTTTGGTTTTATTTTAATGATATTAGCAAAAATCTCTTCAATGAATCTTAAATGAAATCCATTAACAAGATAAAATAACTGTCATTTTATTCTTTACTTCCTCTTATAACTAAATACTTAAATTAGAAAAAATAACAATGAAAGACGAGAGTGATGGAAGAGTAAGTTTCAGTTGTTCCATTTTTTATTATACTCCCTCTGTTTCAAATCTTATTATACTCCTCTGTTTCAAACTTTTTTATCTGTATTCTTATTTAGTTTCATTAGCCTTTCTAATTTAATACAATATTTTATTACATTAAAAATAAATACTTGCACCCGGAGGGTGCATATATTTGCTAGTTATATTAATATTTGAAAACTTTTTTTTTGCATGTAATTGGTATTACTATATTCTATTAAATTCTCAAAAAAAAAAATTTTTTATAAGAAATGAATTTTTACGAGATTTTCAATCTTTTGTGTGATTAAATATTTTTATTTTTCGCGTGAAATAAATAAATTTTTTTTTTCTGCGGAAAAAAAATCGAATTTTTCACGGATATTTAAAAAATATGAATTTTAGAATTCAGGTGAATTAAAAGTTGGTCCGATCTGTGCTCGATTAATATTTTAAAAAGAATTTGTAATTTTTATTGTTGAATAATAATGTGTGATTCTTAGAATATACGGAAGAGCAAAATTAACATATGACGAGACGCTTCTCGGTAACTAAAGTTTCTTTTTCTGTGCGTAAAAAAATATTTATTTAACTTTTACGACCAATTAGAATAAAAATAATATATTTGTATGATTGTTTTATCAGTTTTTCTCTTAGAAAAATATTTCAAATTTTCATTTTATTTCGATTTTAAGAATTAATTCTAAAACCGAAGACATTTTTAACGTCAATTTCACTGCGAAATTTTAAGATTAAATATTTTCAAGTTTTATTCATAGTAATTGTAATATTAAAGTTTAGAATTTTATTCATTTTAAATTGTAATATTAAAGTTTTAAAGATTTTATTCATTTTAATTGAAAAAATTGGCTAAAAAGTTTGTCCGTTACACCCATCCGTACTTATTATTACCCTCTTACGGTTATGCATATATGTATTTCTTTCTCTCTAAATTGCAGCCTGAAAATTACCTTTCGCCACGTAATATGGATAGGTTTGTTTATTTTTAAGATAACGATGTAATTTTTCCCAATCGGATAATTTGATCTTTGAATTAACTATTTTCTTTGTAACAACCCTGTACGTTCTTTTTTGATAAACAAAGTTCGGAAATATCTATTTTCGTTTTATTCAAGATGGCCTAAACGGTTTGGTGGTACCTAGAGATTTAGTTTCAATGTTTAAGATGCCCTATTTCCAAAACCGATTTATTAGTGAATTATCTTTTTTACTATGTTCCATCATATTGCTTTTGAAATATTATATTTGGCGCTTAAACATAATCTCAATGAAAAATATTTAGTATTGTAAAATAATGGGTTGCAAGAAATAAATAAAAACATTTATCAAAAACACAGACATAAAATGAGGGTTCAATTTAAATTTTTTTTTTTTATTTTGTAGGGGGGGAAAATTTTTTTATGAGGAAATTGTTCTTTCTTTACCCAGGTAGGGAAGTTTATAAATAGCCCGTTTTCAATTTTTCAGAAGCATTCACTGTAGCGTTTTTAGGGCAATGGGGGCCAGAACGCATTAATGCGATATAGCACCAATATGTTCGCGCGTTGATCCCCCATACCAAGATTTTTTTTTTTTTTTGTACATAAATACATTTTCGAAAGACATATGATGGAACATATTGTTAAAAAAGATAATTCACTATAAAAATCGGTTTTTGGAAATAGGCATCTTAAACATTGAAACTTAAAATCTCTAGGTCCACCCAAAACCGTTAGGCCATCTTGAATAAAACGGAAAATAGATATTTTCCGAACTTATGGTTACAAAAAAAGAACGTACAGGGTTGTTACAAAGAAAAATAGTTAATTCAAAGATCAAATTATACCGATTGGGAAAAATTACATCGTTATCTTAAAAAATAAACAAACCTTATCCATATTACAGTGCAAAGGGTTAATTTTTCAGGCTGCAATTTAGAGAGAAAAGAAAATACATATACTGCATTAACCGTAAGAGGGTATAATAAGACGGCAGGGTGAACGGACAAACTTTTTTTTTAGCCAAATTTTTTCAATTAAAATGAATTAAAATCTTATAAAAACTTAAATATTACAATTTTAAAATGTAATAAAATCTTTTCTAAACTTTAAATACAATTACTATGAATAAAAACTTGAAAAATTAATCTTAAAATTTCGCCAGTGAAATGACGGTAAAAATGTCTCGGTTTTAGAATTAATTCTTAAAATCGAAAATAAAATTGAAAATTTGAATATTTTTTCTAATGAGAAAAACTGATAAACATCATACAATATATTATTTTTATTCTAATTGGTCGTAAAAGTTAAATAAAATATTTTTTTACGCACAGAAAAAGAAACTTTAGTTACCGAGAAGCGTCTCGTCATATGTTAATTTTGCTCTTCCGTATATTCTAAGAATCACACATTATTATTCAACAATAAAAATTACAAATTCTTTTTAAAATATTAATCGAGCACAGATCGGACCAACTTTTAATTCACCTGAATTCTAAAATTCATATTTTTAAATATCCGTGAAAAATTCGATTTTTTTTCCGCAGAAAAAAAAAATTTATTTATTTCACGCAGAAAATAAAAATATTTAATCACACAAAAGATTGAAAATCTCGTAAAAATTCATTCTTATAAAAAATTTTTTTTTTTTGAGAATTTAATAGAATATAGTACATACCAATTACATGCAAAAAAAAAGTTTTCAAATATTAATATAACTAGCAAATATATGCACCCTCCGGGTGCAAGTATTTAAGTTTTAATGTAATATAAATATTGTATTAAATTAGAAAGCTAATGAAACTAAATAAGAATACAGATAAAAAGATTTGAAACAGAGGGAGTATAATAAGATTTGAACAGAGGGAGTATAATAAAAATGGAACAACTGAAACTTACTCTTCCATCACTCTCGTCTTTCATTGTTATTTTTTTTCTATTTAAGTATTTAGTTATAAGAGGAAGTAAAGAATAAAATGACAGTTATTTTATCTTGTTAATGGATTTCATTTAAGATTCATTGAAGAGATTTTTGCAATATCATTAAAATAAAACCAAACAGTTAGAAATCAATAATACTAAGCACATATTTATTAAATTCGATTTTTTAATATTAATATGCAAATTAGCCTTCCCGTTCACATTGTAAAGCGCTATTTCGTTGTATATATAAATATAATTGCATGTTGTCAGTATTAGTTAACAGTATAATGTAGACAATTTTATTAATAATTGAGGTTTGATAAAAATAAAATCATGGAGAATGTGATGATAACAATAACTAAGAGAATTGTGACTTGAGTAGGAATATAGTTTCGGTTACAGACAGAAAAAACACACAATCTCCATTATAATAAATGACATTTTTTTGCACTTTTTATTTCCGATTTCATTAATTTTTTCTAAAAAAAACTATAGTTCGGTACTACAATTTCATTGATATAGTTATTCAGCCTCTTATCTTTATAGAAAAAAAGTACCAAATTTTTTTTCCACGTCATTTTTTTATCTCATAAAAAAAAATAGGGGGGGGATAGACCTCGTAAAAAAATATTTCCCTAATATATTTTAAAAAAAACTATTTAGATGTATTTTCCAATGGTAAAAATTTATGGAAATTTTCGTGAAAATCGGACCATTAATTGATTTTTCATAGAATTTTTAAAAATCCTCTTATCGTAACTTGTTTTTAGCTACGTTAAATTTCAGTTGATTTAACAGTGCAAAAATGAAAACATTGTTTTTCAATCATAATTTTCATTATTTTCGTAAGCTGATAAAAAATTTAAAAAAATCATCAGGAGTTGTTTAATGTTTTTTCTTTCGAAGGAAAAAAAATTTTCTAGAAAATATTAATTTTTCTGCAAGTTTCATTGTCTTAAATGTGTAGGGGGGGGGTAAATTGCACAGGGTCAAATTGGTGGTACCTATAAATCTCGTAAATAAGAAAAAATATGTATCTTTTTCTTTTTTTGTTGTTTTTTAATTGTTAGATTATTTTAAAAGAATTTTATATTAAAAGTTCCTATTGTCTACATTTTTATTTTATTTTTCAGGGATTTTAAAAATTATAAAATGTAAAATAAATACTTTCTTTAATGTACAGCAACATCGTATTTATTTAATCAAAGAAAAGGGTCCATGAGTTAATAGGTTCGAATCCGTGACGCATGTATATTATACTCTGTAAAAGAAAACTCAAACAAACTGTTTGAAGAAATTTATTATTTTATTTGGAAACAAATAATTCTCCCGTTTATATTCAGAAAGCAGATATTACCGTTCAGTTAAAATTTTATTATAAATAATTTCTAATATTGTAATTCTGATTTTCCCAACTTTCTTTTTCAATAATATTAAGAGTTAAATCGTGAGGCATTTACCTATTCTTTTAGTAAATAAATTATGTCGTAGCTGACAATTTAATTCTAAACAACTTATTTTCTAATAAACTCTTGATTTGTTTTCTATTAAAAACTGTAGGAAACATAATAAATTTTTTATAAGTATATTATCATTACCGACAAAAACTTAGTTACAATAAAAAGGCATTGGTTTGTTTGTGTGTGTGTATTATTTATCTCGTACATTTTTTAATCTCAAAACAATCTTAAATCGCTTACATTTGCAAATCGTCGTTAAAACGGAAACTTATTAAGTTTTTTTGCAAATTCTGTTACGGTTTAGGGGTTAAGGTAATTAAGTTTTTGTCGGTAATGTTAATATATACTTCTTATAAAAAAAATTGCGAACTTTAACCCACAAATCTTGATTTTAAAACAAAATAAGATTTTAATTTTTCCGAAAAGAGCAACAAAGACAATTTATCTACTTACCAAATAAGTTGATTGATTCACTAATTTAAGATAGATAAATTACCAAAAATCAAGGAGTTAGTCAGCAATGTATTCTTTTAGTTTGTTTTAGTTGTTAAACGATGGGGGGAGTCAACGTTTGCTCATTTGAATAAGATCCCATCACATTTAAATATATAACTACTTTTTTTTTTTACCCAACATGAAATATTTTAAAGTAAGTTTAATAATCATGTTAAATTTGACTCTATAAATTAATAATTAAAGTAATTTAAAAAAATCTATTTTAAAGCCTGATTTACGCCACTTTATTTAAAAAAAAAAAAATTCTCTTTAGCATGGAGAAATGAAAGGGGGGGTGAATCTACGTACGTAGGTCCTAGGGTATGGGCGTCACTGCTGATTTTTCACTTATTACAGGCACTCTCACTAACTGACAAATACAGGGTGGGAGGAGAGTAACTTTACTGACATAGCGAGATGGGAAGAGCAACAGTTATTCTCCAAGACAGGGATTGGTCGGTCGTTGACTTAATTGCTAATTACGCCTAATTAAAGCCAATTAAACTGAATTATTTTTCATACACTTTGTAGTGCTAACACCAAGGAATATCTAAGTATAAATATTGTGTCCATAACATAAATAGAAAAAAATCCTTTAGCTGGAGAAGGTTGATAAACTCAGCTTTAGTATAATAATAGATACACTAGCAAAAGTACCCAGTCCATGACTGGACTAAAAAAAAATAAAATTTAAGAACACCAGAGAGTTAGTGATTAAAAGAGAATAAGAGGAAAATAATTTATAGAATTAAAAACATCACCGATAATTTGTATATTACATTTTTTTTTTTTTTTTCCTAATATTTAAGAAATGTAATCCTTAACTTTTCAGTTTTGGAACATAAATCTATTTTTCTAAAAACTGTCTTTGACATATGACAAAAACTCCTTCATTTCTTAATTGCTTATTGCGTTAAAGTGATAAAAAATGTTAATTTAATTTTTTTTCTTTTTACCCCTAAAGAGTAACAATTAAAAAGAGCTAAGTATTAAACTTGTCCTTATTTATTTAACTCTATCGGCTGAAGCTGTAGAATATACCAACAGCACCTGTTTTTTGTTATTGATTTCTAAGAAACGGTTATAAGTTTTAAAATCTTAATAACATGTTTATTTAGTACGTAATTTACTTCACACAAAGCACCCATTTTTGTCGGAATTTAATGTTTAAAATGTATCAAAAGTTAATTACATGTAATATTATTTTGCTTTTTTTAACTGATGTGTTACTACTTTTCGACTAAAACAAAAATTTGACCTTAAGTAATCAATTAAATTAAATTTTAATTCGTTTTTAAAGTGAAAATTGGTGCTTGAATTGTTGATACCTAATAAAAATACATATTAGTAAAATAAAATAATTTTCCTAAAATCATATGCTAAAATTATATACTCAGAATAACATTATTTTAGAAATAAAAAAAAACCGTCTTTCTTTTTTAAACAATAAGGGGTTAGGTGGTTCGGTTTTAACAGCAAGTTCAAAACCTGTACCGAAGAGGGTTGGGGTGGAAGTATCTTTTTAACGGTAGGTTTGTTTATTTGGGAATTTTTTATTCTTTTTTACAGTAAGTCTTGACGAGGCCTACAGATGGCATTGGTCTAGGTCGGCTGTCTTGACGCCAGTTCAAAGGTGCCGACAGGGGCTGGGGGTTGAAGGGTCTGTTAATAGTAGTAATTTTGTGTTTCTTACATATTAATCTGTATGCAAGATTTTGAATCTGAGTGACATCTCTTTTCTGTGTTATAAGTCAGCACGTACATACCGAAGTTTCTGTTTATATGTTATATATATATATATATATATATATATATATATATGTAAGAACCTTCAATGGATTCATTCACCAATTCTACCCTGATATAAAAAAAGATGGCCAGACAATTGGAAAGGATAGAAAAGAAACTTGTCAGACAAGAAATGTCTGTCGAGTTCTAACACGTTTAGAACTCGACAGACATTTCTTGTCTGACAAGTTTCTTTTCTATCCTTTCCAATTGTCTGGCCATCTTTTTTATATCAGGGTAGAATTGGTGAATGAATCCATCGAAGGTTCTTACATTAGTACTACTTAGTGCCATCATCAGGTGTGAAGTGGTGAGATGTTTCCATGGTTCTTTTTAAAGAAACAGTAGCAGTAGGAATAAGTAGGAGGGACTCACAAGTTTATAAGAATGTTATGGGGAATGGTGGGAGAATTGGCGGGAAATTATAGAGATTTGAGAATGTTGGCTGGTTTTGAAGTTGATCTTGTTTAAGGTGTTCTTTTGTTTGTTCTTCAAATATTTGAATTTTTTCTTTTTCTTTGTGCAGTATGTGTGTGTTTTCAGTTAGAATTTTCCAGTAATTATAGGTGGGGCATGAATGTGATTTTAAGTGTTGCATGATTGAGCTTGTACCCGTTAAATGTAGTGTTAACCAGCATGACAAAATCATCATTGTGTGACCAATGTACTTACCAATTTAACTTTGGAGAGGCAATCTCCTACTGGACATTTAAATTTATACACAAGATTCGTCTCATTAAGATGACTAATTGGTGGTGATGAGTTGTTACTAGTGACAGGGTTGGTGGTTTTAAATGTGAGCCATGTAGAAATTACTGAAGGTTGGACCAAGAACCAAACCCATCGATATACCATTGTGCTGGATATATAAATTGCCTTGGTGGTCATAAAATAGAACGTCTATTGTGCAGTAAAGGAGAAGCTTTTTAAGAATGTTAGGGTCGATTTTGAGTGGTGGATATTCTGAATTATTGTAAATGTTTTCTATGATGATGTTGATAGTTTCTTTTACCAGAACATTTGTAAAAAGATTTTCAACATCGAGTGAAGCTATGATTTGGTTTTGAAGTTTGTAGAATTTGAATTTAGTTTGCTTGTGGATTTCAGACTGTATTTGGTGGGTATATATGGTGTAATCAGTTGGTTGATTTATTTTGTTAAATCGTATATTGAGGTGGTAACTTGAGAAATGATAGGGAGGAGGGGGTGTTGTTGTTAATGGATTTTTACTGCTCCGTATAAAATCCAGTTTTGTAATCAATAATTTTTTACAGTTTTAGACTGTCCAGTTGGGCATTATTGGCAGTGATTAGTTTGTTTATTTTTGTTTTAAGTTGGTTTATGGGATTTTTAAAAATTTTGTATGATTATCTAGTATTTTTTGTAATTTGGAGTTGTAGCACAATGAAAATATTGGGTTTATCAGCTTTTTTTATTAAAAAAAAAATATCGATGATTGCGTAGTTGTCTCACGACAGTTTTTAACTGTTGAGTAAGATGGAATTACAGTTCTTATTAAATCTGTTCTTGATAGCTTCGGCTTTTAGAAGGACATTTAGTTCAGGGTGGGTGGTAATTTTTCCTTATGTCTGGAGTTTTCAGGGGGGGGGGTATGCAGGTGGTTGTAGGAATTATAAGGTGGCAGCAATTCTAAATGAAAATACACATACTGCACAAAGAAAAAAAATTTATTTCTACTTTTTGTTTAAAAAGAACCATGGAAACATCTCACCACTTCACACCTGATGATGGCAATAAGTAGTGCAGGAAGTGCAATTGTCAAAAACTGACCTGTCTCTTACTTATCATTTGCCTATCAATTCCCCCTTCTGTGTGTGTGTGTGTGTGTGTGTATGTATGTATGTATATTCATTCCCCTTACTATTATATTTTAGTATCTCTATGGGAGCAATTTGGAAGACTAAGAGTCAAACTAGAGTATAATCCACCCTCTTAAATTGTTACTATTCCAAAGCTAGAGCTGATTGCTGCCACCAGCAGTCGAGAGTAATATGTTTACCAGCCCTTAAGCTAATAATAACAATCCCTGACTCATCTGCTTCACTTTCACTTCTGTCATAACTACCAAAGAAGTATAAAAACATTTTACTTTATTTTCAAAACCTTTTTCACTACAGTTTTGTTTGTCAATTAAAATACTGGTGAAGTAAGTAGAGGGGGATTATTTTTGATATTACATTTAAAAAAAAAAAAAAAAATTTTTTTCAGTCATCCCCCAAACTTCTCAACACCTTAGCTATTAATAGAATTTCAAGAATCAGGTCCATTTAAATTTGGTCAAACTTTCCCTTTCCCAGAAATCTTAAATGATTTTTTTTTTTTTTTTTTTTTTTTTAAATTCTCCGGACCTATTTCTTTTTTAATTTAAAAAAAAAAAAAAAGAATTTACTTTGCAAACACTTCTTTTCTGAACACAATTATTTACCCAGAGCTTAATGGGTAACCCAACAGTTCACGTTTTTCTTATATATATATATATATATATATATATAAAAATATAAACAACAAGAAGAATATATATATATATGTATAATATATATAAAATATTGTGTGTGTAACCATAACCCAACAAAAATAGCACATCATAATGAGATTATTTATTTAAAATGTTAATTAGAATTCTTCACTCTTCTCCCTAAATAAAAATAATCAATATCTTTATGAACTGCTGTTACAATTACAGTGTGTGTACACATATGTAACTGATCAAAAACAATATGCTATGGCAATATTTTATTTAAGCAATGTATTTAAATTCTCTAAGAGAATAAAGACATTTCCAGTTCAATTTTCATTCAATTGAAAATTTTGTAAGAACAACATTCACAATCCTCCAAATTCAAAGATAACTATTTAGAATTCTTAATTCCTTCTTAAATAGAATCATCAGATTTGAAATGATTGACTCCTTTTCTTTTTTTTAAATTGTGACATTATTCAGCCTAAAAATAACCACACAAAATATGTAAATTCTTTGAAAAATAGTTACAAAAAATTCCTGTGTTTGAAATATACTGAGGAATTTCCTCCTTAATATAACTTTTTTATAGTTCATTCATCTAATATCTATAAAATTCATCATATAAAAATTATTTATGGTACATTATCAACAGCAGTTCCTATAATGTTGAAGAAGCTGAGGTAATATTAAAATGTGGATATTCTAAAATTATTGTTGGTAAATACAAAGCCAAATGGTTGCTTGACTTGGTAAGCCATTTTAAATGATTAATTTTGCACATGCACTTTGTTTTGTCTACTGTGCAGTAAACTAGTCAGTTGGGTACTGTGAAGAGAACAGCACCATGACACAATTCACTCTACAAATTTAGAAATGGCATGCTGTACTGCTTGGCATTCACATTGGAAGCTCCAATACAAAGATTTCAAAATGTTTATCAAAATACAGAGGATTTGAAATGAGTTAGATGAGTCCAATGGTGATTACAAATGGTATGGCAACTTAAAAATATCTCTCTAATTATTCTGATAAAAGAATTCCCAAATTTATTGGTGAGATCCAGGCAATGATTCCAGTAATCAAGTCCACTCAGGCTGGTAGTGCATAAAGATATTCATTATTTCTCATACAATATGAGAAAGGGTCAATTTTTATCACAGGCCATTGAAGGACGAGGAAAGATGACAATGCAAAGCTTTTGAACAAACTCTAGCATCCCCTCCAATCAAACATTGGTTTTTCTCTGCCAGTGTTGGCTGTGACCCCTTCACCCCTAAGATCTTGTCATCTAACTTCCCAGATTATTATATGGGTGGTTCAGTTGAGCAAGAGATCAACAAAACTCTGGCCAGCACCAAAGATGAACTTAAGGCAAGAATAACAGTATTTACTAATTTAAACAAGACTTGCAGAAGATTCTAAAGTCATCTTGAGACCAGAGTTGATTTCTTTGAATTCATTTAATCCATCAGATCTTTAATCCAAGATATTTTCAGGTAATTTTGGTAAATATATCTGATAAAGTCTGATGTCAGTCTTATTTTTGTTTGTGTAATGACAATTTATTCATCACTGTGTGTGTGTGTGTGTGTGTGTGTGTGTCATTCATTTATATATATATATATATATATATATATATATATATATTATTAGGCACCTTGCATGGTTTGCCAAGTAGGTTCGCGGGCCATTATTAGTGAGCTTGATTCTCACTGGGTGCTTCATACTTCTAGGCTTAGTAAATTACTATTGTAACCAAACAGTGATTTAACTTTTGAATTTTGCTATTTTCTAACAAAGCACTTTAAAGAAAGGTAACTTTTTCATTTTTTTTTTTTTTTTTTTTTTTTTTTTTTTAATTAATGTGACACTATGAACTCATCATTGGAGAATTGACATTGATTAATATCAATGGTTAAAGTTTTCTTTTTTAAATCTCTTTGTTTTTTCAAAACAATCTTTCTGATAATAAAAATAATAAAGTCTAATCAATTAAAATAGCAATGATGCAAATGACTTTGGCTCATTAAATATCATGTTATTATTTTAAGGATTGATTGTTTTAGGGGAAAACAACAGGAGTAGATATTTAAATTCTCAAGGATTAGATTGTTGCAGATAAAATAATAATTTGAATCTTATAATTGAGAGAATCAAAATGTAATGAAAGATGAATCTGAAATGACACATGATGGTTTTAATTCTTTTACTCCTTAAAATCCTCCTCAACTGGTTGAACAGGTCTGATTCAAATTGCTACTCTTTGTGGTAATTACAGCAGTGACCCTCAAAATGGGATACCCAACCTGAAACTAAAGTTTTTGCTGTGGTGTATGACATAGGAAGAGCTTCACACAACAAGAGAAGCTATCAACACCTGTCAAGGGGGAGTGGTCCATTGGGAGATTGGGGAAGAATCCAGGGGGTGAGCTGGTATGTCTTCCAATTTTAGCCTTTTGACATGGCACAACCGAATGACAGTCTGGCCAAACAAATCTGTCCTTCATTAGCCATATTGAGGCATTTGCATTTGGGGGAGATAAATTGTACACGGAGGAAAACAATGTCCTCCTTAATAGTTCTGACACAAAGGGATGTAATCATCTGGTGCTGATGTCACACACAATTCCATATTTGAAAAAGGACAAGACATTGTGTTAACATAATTTATTTAATCTAATTATTTTTAAATTTAAATCTAATTATTTTTTTTTTTTTAAATTATTACTTTCAAACTGATAAATTATTGAATGTTAGTTAATTTACTAATTAACAAACAAAACTAACTTGTTTAGATTAATATTCTTTTTATTAGATTATTTAAATCTAATTATCTAAATTTATTACACACTTTTTTGGCTAAATGAGGTAAACATTTCTTTAAAATCTTTAGAATAATTTTAGATCCTTTTTGTTAAAGGCTCTCTGAATTTCAGAGGAAATATTTGACCACCACTCATTTTTCATCCTCCTCACTTTGTGTTGTAATATACATTTGGATTTCTTCATGGTAGGTCGGAGTGAAAGCTTACTCTGCAATATTGGAAGAAAATGAAAAAGAAACGACTAACTTTATTTTCCAGTAATTGGCTGATAGCAGTTTCATTGTCATCATACTAGTCTTGATGTTTCCTCACTCTAAAACCAAGTACATCTACACCAATGGAATGATATATAAACACACACACATATATATGTGTGTTTATATACACATATATATATATATATATATATATATATATATATGGTGGACTCACTTATGATAAATGAGAATCAGCAGTGAATGACTCATTTCATCTTACATTGTGCATGCTATCAAGAAGATATTTCATTTGTGTTTTCTCTGGCCTTGCCGTGAGCTACAAAGCCACATTGACAGATTAAATTTTCTATAGCAGGAGTTAGATATTTTTGCTTCAGAGTTTGACAGAGCTAATCACGATGTTTCAATCTATTTTCTTCAAAACCCTTTAATTTGGCGAAACATGTCTTATACCATTTTTTTAAAATTTGATGTTGCTAGTTCTCAGGTCAATATTCAGGCATTTCAAATTGTCCTTTAATTTATCTTTGTAGTGTAAGAGTGGATGTCCAATAGAATGCTTAGGATTTAGTAGTTGTCTGTATATTATCTTTTTTGGAAGCCTGTTCTCATCCATTCTGACAACGTGACCAGCCCACCTAAGCTGAACCTTTGCTCGTATGGTTTCAATGCCTGCAATGTTGTTATATATTTTTAGTATTGCACTATTTTTCACCCTATCATCCCATTTTATACCACAAATGGCATGAAAACAACGCATGTGAAAGGCATCAAGCTAGTTTATGTGCTTGCAGTAAAGTGTCCAAATTTCAGGACCATATAGTAGAGTTGAAAGCACAACTGATCTATAAATGTCAGTTTTTATTCTTAGAGATACATCTTTGGTGTTCCATATTCGATGCTTTAGATTGGTAAATGCAGTGCTTGCTTTAGCTATTCTGGAATGGATTCATTTCCAAGATATGTAAACGCATCAACAATTTTTAATGCTTTTCCATCAATAAAGACAGTAGTTCAGTTTTCTTTATACTGATAGTAAGTCCAAATACTTTTGATGTCTCAGAGAATTTATCAAGAATGGTCTGGATGCCTTCTAGGCTGTGAATTAATAGAGTGGTATCATCTGCAAAGAGAAGATCACACACTGCAAGGAAATTTTTGACTTTAAAATGTTGCTGATTGTATAGACCACTACTTTCTCTGAATGTTTGAGATGAGGCTTGATGATTAGTATTATCTTCATTATTCGGACTATTGTCCTCATCTTCATTGTTATCTGTATAAGGTATTTCTTGGCTAACTCAGGAACCTTCTTTTCGAACTCCAGAACCTTCTTGTCAAATCGGGAGCCATCACAGAACTTTGAACCCAACCCTTTATTCAGTCCACGGGGGTATCCTGTTCTCATTCCACTAACCATAGCTGGGGTAGAGGCATTAAGCTGTGTTAATTATTATTCTATGTTACTGCTGCCCTTGGCCAGGATTGAACCTGCAGTCCAGAGATAACTGTCACTTAGAACTTCTCTTCCAATATTCATCCCTATCTATTATCTTAACTTCATCCCATAAGGGCAGATGGTTTCCCTTTTCATTCCATATATGGTCTGCCATACCCTCTTTTCTATTTCTCCTCGAACCACTGCTTTACGGTGCTCTTCTAGTCTTACTTTCAGTGGACGGCATGTTTCACCTTTGTATACTTTGCCACAGCTGCATGGGATGGAATACACACAATTCTTGGTTATGTTTTATTCTGTTGGGGGTTTGACTCAGAGGAGATGTTTATGAAGAGTCAAGTCACTCCTGAATGTTGTCATATGGATTACATATCTTTTGAATCTTTTCAGCCAAGCCTTTGACATTGTCTTGTGATCCAGATTTCTCATAGCTGATGTTATGCTCTCAGAATAATTGTTACGATGGTATCCCTTAAGCTGTCCATTTCCTTCTGGTATATCTCCTCACTGCTGATGGCTTTTGCTCAATGTTGTAAGCAATGAACGATTCATTGTATGGATGGTGGAAATTGAAGTTGAGATACTGTCCGGTGAATGTAGGCTTACAATACACGGATGAACTGAATCCTTGCTCTGTGCGAGTTATTAACACATCTAGGAAGGACAATTTGTTGTCTTGTTCTTTCTCCATAGTGAACTGTATAGATGGACGGATTGAGTTCACATGATCCATTAGTATTTGAACATCTTCCTGATGGGACCAGAGAATGAACGTGTCATCTACGTATCTAAGCCACATTGATGGCTTTAGTGGTGTAGATCCTAAGGCCATCTCTTCAAAGCATTCCATGTAAATATTGGCCAACACTGGGGATAATGGTGATCCCATAGCCAGGCTCTCCTCTTGTCGGTATATGTCAGAACCCATCTCGAAGTAAGTTGTTTCTATACAGAAAGTCAGCATCTCCATCAGATTATCTATTAGGATACAGGTGCGTTCTTTCAAATCTGAATCTGCTGCTAACTTATCCCATACCACTGTTAGGGTCTTATCAGTGGGTACCTTCATGAATAGACTCACTACATCTAGACTCACCATTTGGTTGGAATGGATGGGAGCATTTTTTATTTTTTCCACAAAGTGGGCAGAGTTCTTGACATATGATGAGGACTTACTTGTCAATGGGGTGATTATCTCAACTAGGTAACGGCTCAATGGGTGACATGCTGAACCTCGGTAGCTGACAATGGGTCTTAATGGAATACCATCCTTATGAATCTTAGGAAGGACGTATATGTGTAGTAGCTTGCTGTAGTGTTGAACTAGCTGTCTGTATTTCTTCTGTGGTTTAAGGTCCTTGTTCTTGCTAAGGATCTGTGACAGCTTCCTGAAGGGTTGGGTTCTTCTTAACCTTGCAGTAGCCACCATTTTCAATTAGGTCTGCCAATTTGTTGGAGTATTCAACCTTATCCATCACCACAGTAGCATTACCTTTGTCTGCTGGTTGTATTATGATGTTCTCATCACGTTGTAGTGATTTGATGGCCAGTCTTTCCTCCTTTGTGATGTTTGGTTTTGGAGGCTTTGATTTCTCTAGCACCTGCCTCATCTTCCATCTTAGCTCATCTGCTCATGTTTGATGGATATTTAAGGCTGCTTCCTCAATTGGAGCTATCAGGTCTAAGTATGGAATCTGCTTGATGGTTGTAGCAAAGTTGAGACCCTTATTTAGCACTGTCTTCTCTGGGGTGGTTAG
>CM042163.1:20148075-20150575 GCA_023376005.1 Doryteuthis pealeii | reverse complement strand
TAGCTGACTTATGGCAACTACATTGTCATCAAACCAGTCTCGATGTTTCCTAACTCTGAAGCCAAGAACAGCTGCACCAGTGGAATAAACTTGGTCTCTGAAGTTATCCCATGTTCCATTAAATTCCAGACTGTCAAGATGTTCACGCAGTCTTTCTTTCACTTCCATTTGCTTGACCTTGCTCAACTCTAGGCGCCTTGGTGTTTTTACTCCAGGCATGCGAGTCTTTTTACGAACACGGAGTTTAAATCTACCCCTCACTAGACTGTGATCTGTGTCGCACTCTGCACTACGCATAACACGCACATTGCAGACATCACCAATGTCACGGCGGCGAGTCAAGATGAAGTCAATCATATGGCCATGTTTTGATCTTGGGTGGGTCCAAGTAATTTTATGGATACGTTTTTGCCGGAAAAGAGTATTACAAATGGTTAAATTGAGCTCAGAACAGAACTCAAGCAATTTAAGTCCATTTGAATTTACCCCACCGATACCATAACGACCAAGTGCATCCCATATTTCAAAATTCCTGCCAACACGTGCATTAAAGTCTCCCAATATAATCAATTTATCCTCCTTTGGTGTAGAGACAATAGCATTGCGAAGGTCTTCATAAAAAGTCATGGCAGTCTCCTCACTGGCTTGAAGGGTCGGGGCATATATAGAAAATAAGGTCACGTACCGTCCATACTGCAGCTGGATACGCAGTTTCATAATGCGATCACTGATGCTAGTAGGCAACTCCAAAAACTTCACCAGTCTTTTATTCACGGCAAAACCAACACCACCTCGCGCCGTTCGCCCTTTGGCTTACCAACCCAAAAGAGTTTATAGCCCGTTGATATTTCTGTCAACTGATCTTCATCTGACAATCGGGTTTCCGATAGGGCAGCAATATCAATCTGTAATCTCTGAAGTTCCTTTGTCACAAGTGCTGTTCTTCTTTCCGGGCGATCTGTAGAATTACAGTCTAACAAAGTTCTTACATCCAGCAAGAAATGTTGAGTTTAATTCGATCAAGTTTATTAATATTTCTTTTCTTCCTGCAAGAAATGAACCACCGTTAGCTGCAGGAAACTAACCAGTGTTGAGGTGACAGGCATTTTTTTAGTGCACCTTTTCTAGCACCTTCCCAATAGTTTGGGTGAGCAGTGCTCTCCTAAATAGGACTGCTCAGACACAAGAGTCTCCACCGGGGTTAGTCCCTGTCACGGGTAGACACAACAACGATGTTAGGATAAGACTCCTGCCGCCAATGTGTAGATATGTAACTGCATGCTTCCAACTGGTCAGGTCTGCACACGTTGCCACACATCCATCACCATGGGACTTTTTGAGAGGCTGATAGATGAAAGAAAGAAAGAAGGGAACATTTGTACATCATGATATTATAGTGGTAAACGCTTGTACAACACGAATACCACTCTCTAAATTTTCATGATTGTTGTCCAGTGACAAGCCTAAGCAAGATAACTGGCAATCATGTCAATTGCATGTGTTAAATCAGAGTTGTCCTTCTCCTAGATGGATAACCTAACAAGGAATAAGGGGTCCAACACTCCCTCCCCCCCCCAAAAAAAAAAAGAAAAAAAAAGTTCTAGATGACCGTTGAGCTAATAGCTTCCTCCACACATATATACATACACACAATAATATATATATATATATATATATATATATATATATATACATACACACACAATGATATATATATATATATGATGGCTGTCAACTCGTGATACACACAATAATATATATATATATATACACACACATATATACATACATACAATAATATATATATATATATATATGATGGCTGTCAACTTGTGATTCGAGTATGACCATTTCCTGCTTTTTTTTTTATCATCATAAACCTCAATTTGGGTTTGCACCGACAACGTTTGCCAGTTGAGATTTCCCCATAAAATAATTGTTTTGGGATTCGTCAATCATTCATGCGGACCAAATGACCTGACCAGCAGAGACGTGATCTAAGGATTAGACTCTCGATACTAGGTAAATGACATCTTTCAAGTATTGTGGTGTCTGGTGTAAATGACAACCATTCTATCCCTAAAATCCTGCGTAGACAATTCTGATGGAATCTCTCAAGTGTCCTGCGATGTCTTTTGTAAACAACCCAAGTCTCGCAGGCATACAAAAGGGCAGTGAGCACACAGACTCTGTATACACTCAACTTGGTGGAAATTTTTATGCCACGCTGGCTCCAAACCCTCTTTTCAAGCAAACCAAAGGATCTCGTTGCTTTCTGTATCCTAAGGGAAATTTCTCTTATCTAATGAGTTGTCCTGGGATAATGTGCTACTGAGATAGACAAAATAATCGACAACTTTGAGTCGTTCACCATATACAAAAATAGTGGGATCCACAAAGCATGTGTTCGGGGCAGGCTGATACATGACAAGTCTTTTTTATATTGATGGTTAATCCAAATGCTGTACATGCTTCGGAGAAACATTCATTATCTCTTCTT
>CM042163.1:20117908-20147975 GCA_023376005.1 Doryteuthis pealeii | reverse complement strand
AGATATTGATTTTTATTTAGGGAGAAGAGTGGAAGAATTCTATTAACATTTTAAATATAGATATATAATGATGTGATATTTTTGTTGGGTTATGGTTACACACACAATTAATTTTATATATATTATACATATATATATATATTCTTTCTTGTTGTTTATATTTTTATATATATATATAATATATATATATAGTAGAAAAAACGTGAACTGTTGGGTTACCCATGTAAGTGGAGCTCTGGGTAAATAATTGTGTTCGAAAAGAAGTTGTTTGCAAAAGTAACATTCTTTTTATTTTTTTTTAAATTAAAAAAGAAATAGGTCCGGAGATTTAAAAAAAAAAAAAAAAAATCATTTAGAGTATTTCGTGGAAAGGGAAAGTTTGACCAATTTTAAATGGACCGTGATTCTTGAATTATATTAATAGCTAAGAGTGTTGAGAATTGTGGGGGTTATGACTGAAAAGGGAATTTTTG
This sequence comes from Doryteuthis pealeii, assembly GCA_023376005.1. Taxonomy (NCBI): domain Eukaryota; kingdom Metazoa; phylum Mollusca; class Cephalopoda; order Myopsida; family Loliginidae; genus Doryteuthis; species Doryteuthis pealeii. The sequence continues at coordinate 20,147,502 of CM042163.1, read as the reverse complement.
TTTTTTTTATTGATTCGTTAATGTAATATCTATAATATATACCCGCCTCTTACTGTTATCTATCAGGCAGTATTCTTAATTGACAAACAAAACTGTAGTTGAAAAAGGTGTTGGAGTAAATACGAAGTAAAGATGTGTTTTATACTTCTTTGGTAGTTATGGACAGAAGTGAAAGTGAAGCAGATGAGTGTCAGGGATTGTTATTATTAAGAGCTTAGGGGCTGCGTAAATCAATATGTTACTTCTCGAGGTCTTGTCGTGGTGGCAAGCCATATCAGCTCTAGGCTCTTGGAATAGTAACAATTTAGAGGGTGGATTTATAGTGCTCTGTGTTTAGACTCTTAGTCTTCCAAAGTTGCTCTACCATAGAGATACTACAATATAGATAGTAAGGGGAATGAATATACATACATCACAGTACACACACACAACACACACCACACAGAAGGGGGAATTGATAGGCAAATGATAAGTAAGAGACAGGTTTCAGTTTTTGACAATTGCCACTTCCTGCACTACTTATTGGCCAATTCATCAGGTGTGAAAGTGGTGAGATGGTTTCCACATGGTTCTTTTTTAACCAAAAGAGTAGAATCAAATTTTTTTCTTTGTGCAGTAATGTGTATTTTCATTTAGAATTGCTGCCACCTTATACATTCCTACAACCACCTGCATACCCCCCCGCCTCCCTGAAAACTCCAGACATAAGGAAAAATTACCTACCGCACGCCTGAACTAAATGTCCTTTCTAAAACGCCAAAGCTATCAGAACAGATTTTAATAAAGAACTGTAATTCCATCTTACTGCAACAGTTAAACTGTCGTGAGACAACTACGCAATCAATCGATATTTTTTTTTTTAAAAAAGCTGATAACCCAATATTTTCATTGTGCTTACAACTCCAAAATTACAAAAATACTAGATATATCATCGCAAATTTTTAAAAAATCCCATAACAATCTTAAAACAAAAATAAACAAACTAATCATGCGCAATTAATTGGCCAACTGGAAGTCTAAAACTGTAAAAAAAGTTATTGATTACAAAACTGGATTTTATTACGGAGCAGTAAAAATCCAATTAACAACAACACCCCCTCCTCCCTATTCATTTCTCAAAGTTACACCTCAATTGACGGATTTAAACAAAATAAATTCATACCCAACTGATTACACATATATACGCCACCAATACAGTCTGAAATCCACAAGCCAAGACTAAAATTCAAATTCTACAACCTTCAACCAAATCATAGCTTCAATCGATGGTTGAAAATCTTTTTAACAATGTTCTGGTAATAGAAACTATCAACATCATCATAAGAAAAAAACATTTACAATAATTCAGAATTCCACCACTCAAAATCGACCCTACATTCTTAAAAAAGCTTCTCCTTTACTGCACAATAGACGTTTCTATTTTATGGCCACCAAGGCAATTTAATATATCCAGCACAATGGTAATATCGATGGGTTTGGTTCTTGGTCCAAACTTCAGTAATTTCTACATGGCTCACATTTAAAACCACCAACCCTGTCACTAGTAACTAACTCATCACCACCAATTAGCTCATCTTAATGAGACGAATCTTGTGTATAAATTTAAATGTCCAGTAGGAGAATTGCCTCTTTCCAAAGTTAAATTGGTAAGTCATTGGTCGCACAAAATGATGATTTTGTCATGCTGGGTTAACACTGAACATTTAACGGGTACAAGCTCAATCATGCAACACTTAAATCACATTCATGCCCACCTATAATTAACTGGAAAATTCTAACTGAAAAACACACACATACTGCACAAAGAAAAAGAAAAAAATTCATAATATTTGAAGAACAAACAAAAGAACACCTTAAACAAGATCAAACTTCAAAAACCAGCCCAACATTCTCAAATCTCTATAATTTTTCCACCGCCAATGTCTCCCACCATTCCCCATAACATTCTTATAAACTTGTGAGTCCCTCCTACTTATTCCTACTGGCTACTGTTTCTTTAAAAAGAACCATGGAAACATCTCACCACTTTCACACCTGATGATGGCACTAAGTAGTACTAATGTAAGAACCTTCGATGGATTCATTCACCAATTCTAGCCCTGATTAATAAAAAAGATGGCCAGACAATTGGAAAGGATAGAAAAGAAACTTGTCAGACAAGAAATGTCTGTCGAGTTCTAAACGTGTTAGAACTCGACAGACATTTCTTGTCTGACAAGTTTCTTTTCTATCCTTTCCAATTGTCTGGCCATCTTTTTTTTATATCAGGGTAGAATTGGTGAATGAATCCATTGAAGGTTCTTGCATATATTATAATATATATATATATATATATATATAAACATATAAACAGAAAACTTCGTATGTACGTGCTGACTTATAACAACAGAAAAGAGATGTCACTCAGATTCAAAATCTTGCATACAGATTAATATGTAAGAAACACAAAATTACTACTATTAACAGACCCTTCAACCCCCCAGCCCCTGTCGGCACCTTTGAACTGGCGTCAAGACAGCCGACCTAAGACCAATGCGCATCTGTAGGCCTCGTCAAGACTTACTGTAAAAAGAATAAAACAAATTCCCAAATAACAAACCTACCGTTAAAAAGATAGCTTCCACCCCAACCCTCTTCGGTACACGGTTTTTTGAAACTTGCTGTTAAAACCGAACCCCTAACCCCTTATTGTTAAAAAAAGAAGACGGTTTTTTTTTATTTCTAAAATAATGTTATTCTGAGGTATATAATTTTAGGCATATGAATTTTAAGGAAAATTATTTTTATTTTACTAATATGTATTTTTATTAAGGTATCAAACAATTCAAGCACCAATTTTCACTTTAAAAACGAATTAAAAAATTTAATTTAATTGATTACTTAAGGTCAAATTTTTTTGTTTTTAGTCGAAAAGTAGTAACACATCAGTTAAAAAAAGCAAAAATAATATTACATGTAATTAACTTTTGATACATTTTAAACATTAAATTCCGACAAAAATGGGTGCTTTTGTGTGAAGTAAACTTACGTACTAAAATAAACATGTTATAAGATTTTAAAACTTATAACCGTTTCTTAGAAATCAATAACAAAAAACAGGTGCTGTTTGGTATAATTTCTACAGCTTCAGCCGATAGAGTTTAAATAAATAAGGACAAGTTTAAAATATTAGCTCTTTTAATTGTTACTCTTTAGGGGTAAAAGAAAAAAATTAAATTAACATTTTTTATCACTTTAACGCAATAAGCAATTAAGAAATGAAGAGTTTTTGTCATATGTCAAAGACAGTTTTTTAGAAAAATAGATTTATGTTCCAAACTGAAAAAGTTAAGGATTACATTTCTTAAATATTAGGAAAAAAAAAAAAAAAATGTAATATACAAATTATCGGTGATGTTTTTAATTCTATAAAATTATTTTCCTCTTATTCTCTTTTTAATCACTCTCTCTGGTGTTCTTAAATTTTATTTTTTTTTAGTCCAGTCATGGACTGGGTACTTTTGCTAGTGTATCTATTATTATACTAAAGCTGATTTATCACCTTCTCCAGCTAAAGGATTTTTTTTCTATTTATGTTATGGACACAATATTTATACTTAAGATATTCCCTTGGTGTTAGCACTACACAAGTGTATGAAAAATAATTTCAGTTTTAATTGGCTTTAATTAGGCGTAATTAGCAATTAAGTCAACGACCGACCAATCCCTGTCTTGGAGAATAACTGTTGCTCTTCCCATCTCGCTATGTCAGTAAAGTTACTCTCCTCCCACCCTGTATTTGTCAGTTAGTGAGAGTGCCTGTAATAAGTGAAAAATTCAGCAGTGACGCCCATACCTAGGACCTACGTACGTAGATTCACCCCCCCCTTTCATTTCTCCATGCTAAAAAGAGAATTTTTTTTTTTTTTTTAAAAATAAAGTGGCGTAAATCAGGCTTTAAAATAGATTTTTTTTAATTACTTTAATTATTAATTATAGAGTCCAAATTAACATGATTTATTAAACTTACTTTAAATATTTCATGTTGGGTAAAAAAAAAAGTAGTTATATATTTAAATGTGATGGGATCTTATTCAAATGAGCAAACGTTGACTCCCCCCATCGTTTTAACAACTAAAAAAACTAAAAAGAATACATTGCTGACCTAACTCCTTGATTTTTGGTAATTTTATCTATCTTAAATTAGTGAATCAATCAACTTATTTGGTAAGTAGATAAATTGTCTTTGTTGCTCTTTTCGGAAAAATTAAAATCTTATTTTGTTTTAAAATCAAGATTTGTGGGTTAAAGTTCGCAATTTTTTTTAATAAGAAGTATATATTAACATTACCGACAAAAAACTTAATTACCTTTAACCCCTAAAACCGTAACAGAATTTGCAAAAAAAACTTAATAAGTTTCCGTTTAACGACGATTTGCAAATGTAAGCGATTTAAGATTGTTTTGAGATTAAAAAATGTACGAGATAAATAATACACACACACAAACAAACCAATGCCTTTTTATTGTAACTAAGTTTTTGTCGGTAATGATAATATACTTATAAAAAATTTTTTATTATGTTTCCTACAGTTTTTAATAGAAACAAATCAAGAGTTTTATTAGAAAATAAGTTGTTTAGAATTAAATTGTCAGCTACGACATAATTTATTTACTAAAAGAATAGGTAAATGCCTCACGATTTAACTCTTAATATTATTGAAAAAGAAAGTTGGGAAAATCAGAATTACAATATTAGAAATTATTTTATAATAAAATTTTAACTGACGGTAATATCTGCTTTCTGAATATAAACGGGAGAATTATTTGTTTCCAAATAAAATAAATAAATTTCTTTCAAACAGTTTGTTTGAGTTTTTCTTTTACAGAGTATAAATATACATGCGTCACGGATTCGAACCTATTAACTCAATGGCCTTTTCTTTGATTAAATAAATACGATGTTGCTGTAACATTAAAGAAAAGTATTTATTTTACATTTTATAAATTTTTAAAAATCCCTGAAAAATAAATAAAAATGTAGACAATAGGAACTTTTAAATAAAAATCTTTTGAAAAATAATCTAACAATTAAAAAACAACAACAAAAAGAAAAGAATACATATTTTTTTCTTATTTTTTACGAGATTTATAGGTACCACCAATTTGACCTGTGCAATTTACCCCCCCCCTACATTTAAGACAATGAAACTTGCAGAAAAATTAATATTTTCTAGAAAATTTTTTTCCTTCGAAAGAAAAAACATTAAACAAACTCCTGATGATTTTTTAAAATTTTTTATCAGCTTACGAAAATAATGAAAATTATGATTGAAAAACAATGTTTTCATTTTTTGCACTGTTAAATCAACTGAAATTTAACGTAGCTAAAACAAGTTACGATAAGAGGATTTTTAAAAATTCTATGAAAAATCAATTAATGGTCCGATTTTCACGAAAATTTCCATAAATTTTTACCATTGGATGTAAAATACATCTTAAATAGTTTTTTTTCTAAAATATATTAGGGGAAATATTTTTTTACGAGGTCTATCCCCCCCCCTATTTATTTTATGAGATAAAAAAAATGACGTGGAAAAAAAATTTGGTACTTTTTTTTCTATAAAGATAAGAGGCTGAATAACTATATCAATGAAATTGTATAACGTACCGAACTATAGTTTTTTTTAGAAAAAATTAATGAAATCGGAAATAAAAAGTGCAAAAAAATGTCATCTTATTATAATGGAGATTGTGTGTTTTTTCTGTCTGTAACCGAAACTATATTCCTACTCAAGTCACAATTCTCTTAGTTATTGTTATCACATTCTCCATGATTTTATTTTTATCCAAACCTCAATTATTAATAAAATTGTCTTACATTATTAATACTGTTAACTATGTCTACATACTGACAACATGCAATTATATTTATATATACAACGAAATAGCGCTTTACAATGTGAACGGGAAGGCTAATTTGCATATTAATATTAAAAAAATCGAATTTAATAAATATGTGCTTAGTATTATTGATTTCTAACTGTTTGGTTTTTATTTTAATGAATATTAGCAAAAATCTCTTCAATGAATCTTAAATGAAATCCATTAACAAGATAAAATAACTGTCATTTTATTCTTTACTTTCCTCTTATAACTAAATACTTAAAATTAGAAAAAATAACAATGAAAGACGAGAGGTGATGGAAGAGTTAAGTTTCAGTTGTTCCATTTTTTATTATACTCCCTCTGTTTCAAATCTTATTATACTCCCTCTGTTTCAAATCTTTTTATCTGTATTCTTATTTAGTTTCATTAGCCTTTCTAATTTAATACAATATTTTATTACATTAAAACTTAAATACTTGCACCCGGAGGGTGCATATATTTGCTAGTTATATTAATATTTGAAAACTTTTTTTTTGCATGTAATTGGTATGTACTATATTCTATTAAATTCTCAAAAAAAAAAAATTTTTTATAAGAAATGAATTTTTACGAGATTTTCAATCTTTTGTGTGATTAAATATTTTTATTTTCCGCGTGAAATAAATAAATTTTTTTTTTCTGCGGAAAAAAAATCGAATTTTTCACGGATATTTAAAAATATGAATTTTAGAATTCAGGTGAATTAAAAGTTGGTCCGATCTGTGCTCGATTAATATTTTAAAAAGAATTTGTAATTTTTATTGTTGAATAATAATGTGTGATTCTTAGAATATACGGAAGAGCAAAATTAACATATGACGAGACGCTTCTCGGTAACTAAAGTTTCTTTTTCTGTGCGTAAAAAAATATTTTATTTAACTTTTACGACCAATTAGAATAAAAATAATATATTGTATGATTGTTTTTATCAGTTTTTTCTCTTAGAAAAAATATTTCAAATTTTCATTTTATTTTCGATTTTAAGAATTAATTCTAAAACCGAAGACATTTTTAACGTCAATTTCACTGCGAAATTTTAAGATTAAATATTTTCAAGTTTTTATTCATAGTAAATTGTAATATTAAAGTTTAGAAAGATTTTATTCATTTTAAATTGTAATATTAAAGTTTTTAAAGATTTTATTCATTTTAATTGAAAAAATTTGGCTAAAAAAGTTTGTCCGTTACACCCATCCGTACTTATTATTACCCTCTTACGGTTATGCATATATGTATTTCTTTCTCTCTAAATTGCAGCCTGAAAATTACCCTTTCGCACGTAATATGGATAGGTTTGTTTATTTTTTAAGATAACGATGTAATTTTTCCCAATCGGATAATTTGATCTTTGAATTAACTATTTTTCTTTGTAACAACCCTGTACGTTCTTTTTTTGATAAACAAAGTTCGGAAATATCTATTTTCGTTTTATTCAAGATGGCCTAAACGGTTTGGTGGTACCTAGAGATTTAAGTTTCAATGTTTAAGATGCCCTATTTCAAAACCGATTTATTAGTGATTATCTTTTTTTACATATGTTCCATCATTAAATTGTCTTTCGAAAAATGTATTTATGTACAAAAAAAAAAAAAAATCTTGGTATGGGGGATCAACGCGCGAAAACATATTGGTGCATATCGCATTAATGCGTTCTGGCCCCTTGCCCCTAAAACGCTACATGATGCCTTCTGAAAAATTCGAACCGTGCTATTTATGAACTTCCTACCTGGGTAAAGAAGAACAATTTCCTCATAAATTCCTACAATAAAATAAATTGAACCCTCATTTTATGTCTGTGTTTTTGCAATAAATGTTTTATTTTTCTTGCACCCATTATTTTACAATACTAAATATATTTTCTTGGAGATATGTTAGCGCCATATATATTTATAATATGCCTAGACTACATAAGTAAACATCATTAGATGTTATAAATAATTATTTTTTAAAAAGGCAAGAAGCAGGCAATATTCTGCACCGAATGCAGCATGAGACATCACCCTCTATGTGAACTCCGATAAAACCAAGTTCATGTGTTTTTAAAATTAAGGAGGCATCTCCACGTTCGATGATAAACCCTGGAAATTGGTGTTACAATTAACGTAGCTAGGTAGTAATATCTTATCTAAAGAAAGCCATGTTAATCAATGGATAGTGAAAGGCATGGTCTTCCATGGATTATCAGTCATATAGAAATCTGATCTCATTGACAAGTTAAAGCAACAATTCTTCACAACCATAGCTGTATCATTGCTACTGTACAACTGCACCACTTGGACACTAACATAGCACCTAGAGAATAAGCTACATGGGAACTGCACAAGAATGCAGTATGTAATTTCAAAAAAGTTGTGGAAGCAACACCCATGAGAAAGCAGCTGTATGGCCACTTGCCACTTATCACACAAACAATCTGAGTAAAATGCTGGACACTGCTGGAGAATCAAGGACAAACTCATGATGTTTTTGTATGGAAACCAGCAGACAGGCACCCCAGTGTGGACCGTTGAGCAAAGATGTACATTGACCAACTCTGTGCAGATATTGGATGCTGTGAAGAGGACCTCTTGAGAACAATGATTGATAGGGTAGGGTTGGCTAGCGATTGTCATGGATATCCATGATTAAAATCCTACTTACCTTTAATTACAAATTAACTAACCAAGTGACCCTTCTCTTGTTCTTCCTTTGGTCATTTGAAAATGTTTACTCCAGTTTAAATAACTTATTTGGACAGTTTGGGAAAACTTTAAATTAGTGAAATAATATTATGTGATTTTTTCCAACAATCTAAACCGAGCACAATGGGTGACCCAACGGGTCACGTATTTTCTAGTATATATATATATATATATATATATATAATAGGAATCAACAAAATCTTCAATGAAACTGTAATAGCAAAAACAATATTTAAAAAGTATGTTGATCCAAACACTAGGGAAATCAGAATGGTCTTTTAAATTTGAGAATAATCTATAAATATAGATTATCATACCAAAATAAAGTAGTCCTGTTTTAACATTATATCTGCCCTGTAGACTACAATCTTAACACGATGCAAAATTTACAAAAAATTAACAAAAAAAATAAATAAATAAAATAAAAAAATAACATTACGTCACAATACTAGAATCCAGGAAGATGTATGGATATTGTCCAGAAACCCTAAAGGACTTACTCCCTTCTTGTTCCTGTTATTTTCCAATTGCTTATGCCTGAAGTAAAAAAAAAAAAAAAAAAAAAAAAAAAAAAAAAAATCTATTTTTCACTTAAAATTTTTCTTTTGTGATCTGGGTAATAGATTTTCAAAACCTGAAGAAAAACTATATTTGCTGGGGGCTGATATATGAAAGTGACAATAGTTGCAAATCTCAAAACCTCTTTTCTAAACATTTTCATTTAATTCTCGTATAAATACGTGTAAATTTGAATTCATGTTTATTCAGACATAAGGTAAATGAAAATGTACATTTTTTTTCTTTACATAGAAAATAAGTTCATTATCCAAGGCACTAATCAAATTTTGAAAGGAATAATGACCATTTTCTATACTTTTACAACATAAGCCATTAAGAAATAACTCCTATTATCCAGGATCAAAACTTGTATTACATAGTGTTATCTATATACAAATAAAATTGTATGTAACTATAATCCAAAAACATCATAGGATAATTTTCATTAGAGCAATGCACTTAAGATGCTTTAAAAAAATGTTTAAATTCCAGTCCAATTTGAATTATAGTTTTGTGGTATCTGTTTGCATTCAATGTCCTTTTAATCATCCAAATTTTGTTATGTAACATAATGAAATGCTAATTAGAACCTTTCACTTTTTTTAATTTTTTTTTTTAAATAGCAGCATAGACAAATGTTACAAATAGGAACTTAATAACTTGCTAAGTTTTTTGAGTTATTGTAACATTTTGTTTCATCTTCATTTAAAAAAAAAAAAAAAAAAAAAAAGCTCTTTCATCACAACTTACAAAAGTGAAGAAAATAAAATATAAGCATTTTGTGAGACTCAAACTCCTGTTTGACTTGGGGGAAGACAAATTTTGTTTTCTTCATTTGAAAAGTCTATTTCCTTTTGTGTCCTCATTTCCATATATTTATCAAATATTTTAGCCATGAACAAGAAGCTTCTTACTAATCTTGGATTTGTGTCTTGTTCATATATTTTCATATAAATCTCTACATATGTGGGTGGGCAGGGGTGTATTTACCCCTCCTCCCACTGTAGTATGTGATATATGGTCAATTTAATAAAGGAGACCATGTGTATATGCAAAGTGAAAAATAGCCCCCTTCCAATACAAAAATTAATGTCATTGATTTTTTGTGCTCTCATGTCATGGAAAACGGAGATGAACACACAAATCCAAATGTGTGTGTAGTCTTTTTAAAAAAATTAATATTGTCATTTGTTGAATACTAAGAAACTTTTGTGTATTCAATATCACTGATATACACAAGTATTATGTTAATAAGGTAAATATCTGTTCAAACTATTACTTAGAAACAGGAGGACCAATGAGAAAAGTTGATTTGGTTTGGTTTGTGACATATCAACCTCAGTGGGTCATTTAATGGCGATAAAGTTTTGAAATAAATTCATTCTTAAATGTATACTCATTTTTTTTTAATAAACACATTTTTCTATTTAACCCATAGATGGGATCCTAACAGGTACTACCACCCTGGATCAGCATGGACCTGGAAGCAATGGTGATGAAGGGATGCTCCACATTCCCCAAACCTCACCATCAGATAGAGTTTTATATCATTCCTAGGACATGAAGACCCCCAGCCACTGCCTTCTAGCACCCATATAATAAGGACAATAGGAGAAAAGTTGATAAAAGAAATTGGCAAACCAAACATGACACAAGTGTTCAAATTAGAGAGTGTTGTTATAAAGTATACACTTTTATCTCCCTCATACATTAAACAAAAAGCCTACTAAGCCTTCATGTGAAAGGGGTGCTGATAGATGAAAGATATTACTTTTGTCTAAATAAATTGCTTTTATATACTGTTATGGAAACTACAAAAAAAGCCATTTGATATCTGTTCATTTTCTACTCAAATTTAAACTCTAGCAAACTTATTCTTGATATTAGAAAATCATGGCAAGTGTCTGATGACATTTTAAAACCCAGTTTTAAACATTCAGCATTTTTAGGCTCATTTAAAACAGAAATTTTAAATATGATGTAAATTATTGTCTCTTCTCTATATCAGTCTTAATCTTTCTACTTCTTGACCAGTTTCCTCTCACTCCTTATAAAAGTGACTAGTCAGACAACCAGTCAATGCAGCAGGCCTCAAATTTGTGTTTGAATATCCACATTCTTTTCTATCAATTTCATACTTTTTTGTAATAAGGATTTAATTTATAAGAAACATCCAGTCATTTCAGTTAAATACACACCATTTCCTGATAAGTTAATGAGATTTGGTAAAATTAAATTTTGGGGGAAATTTTTCAGTTTAGGGCAATAGAAGTTGCAGATCATTCATTAACTTGGATAAACCATCACTGAAAATTAATCATATGTGGATGGAAAACAAATTTAAGAAATAAGGAGGGGGGGGGGGGTTACACCATTTAAGGCAACTTTTCCAAATATTTATTTATTACTAATTATTAATATTTATATATTGTTATAAGGACAATCTTGGGAGTCCATATAAAAAGTAATTGGTTTCTTTGGATTAACAGAGAGAAACTGAATTGGCCCTGCTGATCTGATGCCAAAAGACACAAAACTTCTGATGGGGGAAAAAAAAAAAAAAAAAAAAAAAAAAAAAAAAAAATCACTGATGCAGCATCCAGCTCATCTTTATTAATTACAGCAGATAATATCTAATCTAAAAAAAAAAAAGTTAAATAGATTAAAAACACAACCCAAGAAAGTCAACAAATAGCCAGAGAGAGAGAGAAAAAAAAAAAAAAAAAAAAAAAAAAGCCTCAAAATTCATTATGTGCAAAAATTTCTAGTCAAAAACTGGGAACATTAGGGCACCTCTTAGTAAAGTTGCTTCCCCTTATTGAATCTATATTTTTTGGTGAACGTTTCCCTAAGTTCAAGTGATTTAAAACTTTCAATGACCTAAAATCAAAAGCAATTGTTCGGCATAACTAGCTCGCTAGAAATGCCTGGCTAATTATACTGTACCTCCAAAATTAGATTTGAATTCCAACTTACTGAAACATTTTTCAGTCTCACCAGAGATTTATTTTTAACAAAACAAAACAAAAAAATCCAAAGAACTTTTAATTTTTGTGTTAATTCTTTAAATATGCTGTAATTAACTAAAATTAATATAAAGATAAGCCACATCATAATTGAAGAATCTTTGTGATAATCAGCAAAAATTAATTCTGAATCTTGAAAGTATAACTGCAAAACTAAAAATCTTTCATTTCAAATTCCCCATTACTCCATTGATAAAATAGACAGGTGGCACTTTTTCATTGGCTGCTTAAAATCTAGAATCTAGAGTATTCAAGGGAGACAACTACATGACACAATAAGAGGAATTAATGGATTCTTTTTCAATACCCCCCCCTCATTTAAAGTCCTTTATTAAAGGAATATAAGATTTTCCTAGTACATTATTAAATTCAAAAGAATTTATAACTGACTGAATCCGGCCAGCCTTGGATTTGAATTATAAAATTCAAATCCAAGGATGGTCAGCAAACCTCAATTGTAACAATTATTTAAATTTATTCCCTTGCCCCCAAATAATGTTATAATTTACTAAGCTTTGCACAAGCCTCCTTTGGTTGCTTACAGTACATCTGCTGTTTGTAAATGTTGCTTAACTTTGCTGATCTGTTAAGAACTGGCACTTTAAGTATCACTTGATCAGAAGTCAAATCTTTTTCAAAATCTTAAAAACTTTAATTTACCAGTGCTGTCCAGGTAAAACAGTTTCTCTCTTGTAACAATTATTTTTCAAAAACTGCTTTTTTTCTTGCTTCTAAAACAGTTTACATTTAGAACAATATCAAACTTTTGGAAGAATATCATTTACAGGCAGATGCTCTTGATGTAAGGAGATTTTTAAAAAAAAGAAAAAAAAGAAAAGAAAAGAAAAAAGTGAAATAAAACAAATAATAGTCAAACAAATTGCACAGACAAAGTTATTTTATTTTTAGCAATTTACTGATTACCCAGTGTGCATTCGTCCCCCCTATTATATACAAAGACTGTGGGCAGTAAGTTTAAGAACCTCCACCCCAGCAAAACGAGGGAGAAGAGCAGCACATGGGCATCTCTTCAAGTGCTTTACAAAAATAGGACATGGTATACAGACGTGTAAGACTAAAACCAAATGGCGACTCCTGCAGTATTTGAAAGTAGTTGATACTGCAATTTTTTTCTTCCTCTAACTCCAGACTTTGTGAAATGTGCTGCTTGAGAGCACAAAACTTTGGACAGACAGCTTTTTGTTTTTCTATATCTGACAGACTATCCAGCCAAACATTGTGCAACTGACAATGTGGAAACTCCTGTGTGCAGAGCTGACAATGAAATGCCAAATGATAGAAGGTAGCAATGTTGCAACTGTCAGCCTAAAGCAGATAGGCAGGCACACAGGTTGTTTTTTGGTATTTTTTTTTTTTTAATATAAAGAAACCACAAGACAGTTTCACAGTGTTAAGATAAAGAGATTAGGAATCAAGATAGTCAAAGAATATGTTTTTTGCCAACACCAACCATTGCCAAGCTAGAAATAATAGAAAAGCATTGATAGAATTTATTCTCATCCTAAGAAGTTTGATTTTTAATTGTTATTTTCTTTAATACTTAAAAATGCATGAATATAGTGAGAGTAGATGAGGCTAAAGCTTAGAATCAAGGAGAGAGAGAGAGAGAGGATAGAGACAAAAAAGAAAGGATTTGGAGACTGGGTGGATATGAGAGAATGGAGTGGGAGGAGTAAGAGACTGAAAAGAAAAAAAAGATAAGGGTCAGTGACAGTGTCAAGACTCATGGAACAGGGAAATAGGGACGGATAAACAGCCTCAGACATTTGAATATTTATGCAACCCAGTATGTTTCTGTCACAAACAGATTTAATTGAATGTAATCAAATAGAAACAATGGAAGAAAGTTCTTTGAATTTGAAAAGGAGAGAAAGAGAAAGAGGCTTGTTATTTTCAGAGAAAGATTTTACATTTTGTATGAATAAAAGGACATTAAGATTTTTGTTCACTACAAAATTAAAGAAAAAAGTGAATAAAATCAGATTATATTGTTAGACTTATGTTTCTTTTGCATAATTGTTTTTTTTTTTTGTTTTTGTGTAATTGGCTTGAAATTACTGTACTTTTTAATCTAATTTAAAATAAGGAGATATATAGAAAGCTGAATTACAATGCACCGTCCCTAAATGAAATGTTCCATCTGTCTAAACTCAATCACACTTCCAAATCAAATGTTGATGGATCTGCTGTTAAAAATTAAAAAAAAGAAAGAAAAATTACATAAAGAAAAATCTAAGTAAATTTTCTTTTTAACAAAAATCTTGTATACATGGACATTTTTTTTTGAGAAAAATTAACACTTTTTTTTGTAAATTATAGAACACAGAATAAAAGCTAAGTTAAATCTTCTGTCAGAGAATTGGAAACAGTAATCAGTTTGGTAATACTGTTATAGATAAATTCAGTTTGTTTAAATTAAATTCTTCATTTGTTTATTTCTTTTTGAAAACAATTTCTTAAAAATAAAATAAATAAAAGAAAATTAAAAATGATAAAGAATTCAAGAGGAAAAGGAATATATCCCCCTACCTCCCAAATATACACGCCCACACACACACCAGAATAGATTTAGCTGATTTATTGGGAATTTTCCCTGCTACACCCAAGTATAAATCATTAAAAAAAAAAAAAAAAAAAAAAAAAAAAGAAAAAAAAAGAAAAAAAAAAAAAGGGCCTTGGACAAGATATGCCATAATTCAACCAAAAATAAAATGAGGTTTGCATTTATGCATGTCTAAGTTTCAGTAAATGTAGAGAAACAGATTCACACACAACATACAAACACAAAGGCAGGTATAAAATTGAATATCAATAGATATTCAAATATTGAAATAATTAAATAAATAAAAAGAAAGAAACAAAAATAGAATTTTAAAAAGCAACAACCAAAACAAAATTTTAAGTAAAATGTTATAAAAACTAAGACTTAGGTGCAGTAGCATCAGCAGTAGTGATGTAATAACCTAATAATTCTGTCATGTCCACATCCCTCCCCACAAATAGATAAATCTAAACTCAGAAGTTTGTCTTTTTTTTTTTCTTTTTTTTTTTTTTACATAGAACATCTGCATATTTTGATTTTCATTGTTCCTTCCAATTTTGTCCCTTCTTTGGTGCTCTACTAATGAACTTGTAGGTTGGTATAAACCTATCTAATAATAATAATAATAATAATAATAATAATAATAATAGTAGTAATATAAATAGTATTAGAAGTAATGCTGTAGTTCTTATTGAAAGATAGAGATGCCTCAAGTCCCAGCCTACCAAACCTGGCACTGGTGGTGGTGTGTGATGATTCTTCCTGAATGATCAACATTGTAGTAGCTGTCAGTTAGTCGTAAGTTGGTTGGTTGTTGTTTCATTCTTCTTTCATCTTGTCCTATGGCAGTAGAGAGGAAACAAAGTACCCTCTCTGTAGGAAAGACATGGCAGATCCCAGAGGCAGGAATACCCAATGTTCCTGACTCAGTTCAAATCACGGTCTTCTAGGTACCTGTACTCAAATGTGAATCCTTCTTTCTTCCGTTGGCCCCATTTCTCATAATCAAAATAAATATATGTGCCCTACAATTTAGAAAAAAAACTTGAATGAAATGAGTTTGGTTGATTAAAATAAAATAAAAAATAAAAAGTTTTATTGTCTTTACTAATTAAGTTAGTTTTCTAATAATAATTAAACATTGCACAGATTACCCAAAAATAAAACAATTTTGTCCAGATTTAAAATTAAGTTCCTTTTATACAAAGCAAGAGATGGCTATTAAGCAGGCATTATTATTATTGTTGAAAAATGAACCATAAACATGTTTTAAATGTTAGGAAGTATTTTTATGTGATTAGGCTTTAAAAATTTAAACCTTATTTAAAACTAGTCACCTAATTAATACAAATTAGAAGAAAAAAAAAAATGTAATGACAAAGAATTAAGAAACCCTAACAAAATTTTTTTCAGTTTACATAAACGATTTGGGTTCCATAGTTTATCTTCATAATGTCAATAAAATTTACCTGTTCATAATCTTCTGTAATAGTTTTAGGCTCTTCGTGCCTTTGAAACCACATCATATACTTTGTATGGAACCTCCAGGATTGCTTTTTCAAGGCTTTTGCTGCCAAATATTGAGCTTTGGTACCCTACATAAAAAAGTGATTAAATTAAAAAAAACAAAAAAAAAACAAAACAAAAAAAAACTAAAATAAGTTCATGCTCCGATTTAGCTTTATATACAGATGATTCTAATCTAATAAAACATTCTACCAATAAAAAGGGCATTTGATTTTTTTTTTTTTAAGAATACTGATCAAAACTAATGTTAAGCAAAAATTTCAATAGAATACAGATGAATAATTTGAAAAACATTCCCTAAAAGAAAATAATTATAAAAATAATGAAAATTGAAAAAAAAAAAAAAATGTATTCAAGAAAAATGAAATGTCATTTACCTCCATGTAGTAAAAAATGAAGAATAATGTTTCTGTGGAGAGTCGTTGAAAAAATTCTACAGTATCTGCATGTTGAGGTGGAATTTGAGGATAATATGATGGAGTCTGGCAAGGATTGCGTGGTAAATACTGCCTATAAATAGAAAATTTAATTAATTTAAGAAGAGGAATTTTTAATGTGATATTTCTTGTTTGTTCTATCATTGACAAATTATATAACATCAGTTTGGTGGTTTAAAAATGGATAAAATTTTATTGTGTGCTGTTGTTTTAATACACAAGTAATACTAACTGCTGAACAAAGTTATTTTTATGCACAAGATATTTCATATTCTAATAAAAAATAAAAAAAAGAGACAAAAATTAATTATTGATGATAAATATATACATATTCTTAATAGAAATTATTATTATTATTTAAAAAAATAAATTTTTTTAAAAAAGAAGGGTGCTATTCATAAATCCAACCAAAATAAGAACAGACTTACCGTAACCTTTCAGAATCTGATGGGTGTGGTAAATGATTAAAAGCTGCCTCCAACATCGTAAGCTGGTAATAATTTTCTTTTGTTAGTGGTGAAGGCCCCAATGGTGCCACTCCTAATATAGGATTTAAGTGTATTGTTGTTGTTTGGGGCGGTAATGCTGCTTCTTGGGAAGACACGCCATGCTGAGGTGGTGCCTGTGTTGTTGGTGGAGTTGATGTTGCATTCTCAAAAATTACTGCAGGAAAAAAAGAAAGCACAAAATTTAATAAAATCAAGCAATTTATATAATCAAAGTCTGCACAAGAAATAAACTATAATTCCTTTTTTTTTTTTTTTTTTAAATATTAAAGTAATTTTTCCTAAGTTGCTCTATAGAGAAGAATACTGAAACAATTAAGAAAGAAAGAAAGAAAGTTTAAATATCCAATTAAAAAAATTTCATTTTTTGAACACCTTTTTCTCCCAGATTTATTTTTGCTTAGATAGGGAGAGAATTGAATTTTAATTCAGTCTTTAATATTTTGGAATTAGTATTTTTAAATAATCTTAAAATAAAAATAATTGTTTATGATATGCATTAAAATCAGCCATAATCTAAATTTTTGTGACTATAAAATTCAGAATTCTAAGAAAAATAACTAGTATACAACCTAGTCTTATGGTTTTTGCATGCAGGGCGTTGTCTGCTAACAAAGATTTAAAAAAAAAAAAAAATGTTATGCAAAAAGATCACCAATAGTTCTCATTCAAGTTTATTATCTGAATATTTGATGTGGAGTACTGGTCTTAACTCTACATCTATTTTACAAGCTTCTTTTGTTAGATGGAATTCATTCAGAATCCCTTAAAAGAGTTTAAATTTTACTCTGGCAAGATACTTACTGGAAAATATCCCAAATGTACCTTGATTTCAAACGGGCACTGCACTAATATCTTTTTTTTAAAAATCAGCTTTGCCACAATGATAGGCAAAGATATATGAAAATATGGAAAATCAGAAATTGTTCTATTCTTAGCTGGTCTGTGGTCTTGAATGACTACCCAACATACAGTTGGTTGTCATCTACTTTTATAAGAGAACCAATTTTGATGGACAAATCCTAATTAATCAGCTCTTAAAAAAAACAAAACCTTTTCACTATCTTCAGTGATATGGGGGCAAACAACATCGCCCAAAATAGATGGTATTTTGCATTTTCTATGGTTAGTAACAGTATCTTTCTTTTCTAAATGGTCTCACTACAACAATCTAATGTAAATAACAAAAACATGACCCATGTTACAAACCTATTTATCAATCCAACC
This sequence comes from Doryteuthis pealeii, assembly GCA_023376005.1. Lineage (NCBI taxonomy): Eukaryota > Metazoa > Mollusca > Cephalopoda > Myopsida > Loliginidae > Doryteuthis > Doryteuthis pealeii. The sequence continues at coordinate 20,129,070 of CM042163.1, read as the reverse complement.
TAGCTGAGCTTGGACTATTGATTTTACTAACAAACTTTTAGTTCCCCCATACCAATTAATTTCTCAAATTTCACTTTTTATCTCATTTCAATTTGCCTCAGTGTATCACAAGATTATGTTCTGTACCTTTCTCAGCTGTTGATGCTTCTGAAGTTGGTATATGGTTTTCCAGACCTGCACTCACCACTGCTTGCTGGGCCATTGACTTCAATGAACCCAAAGAATCAGGAATCTAGTGAGAAAAAAAAAAATTATTATATATATATAAATTAATAAAGTGTTAAAAGTAATTATTTTCCTTTGGACAATTTTTTTCCTTTCTTAGATCAGTTCTTCCAGATATTTCAAATTCTAGTAATGTTACAAACAATCTTGGTAGGATTAATTAAAATCTATAATAGCAAAATTTATAACCTCTAACCATGGTAAATGACAAGCAATTTGTTTACTATCCACAACATCAATTAATGTTCAGTTATTAACACAATGTATAAATCTCATTAGGAAAAAAGGTCTAATAACTTATTCATTAATTGCTGTGTGTGTGTGTGTGTGTGTGTGTGTGAGAGAGGAGGGGGGGATTCAGTCATATTATAGCAGGTAATTCTTTGGAAAAACCCGAATAAGTTTACAGCTCTTATCTGCCCTCCAGTTAATTTGACTGGAACCAAATAACAAAAGAAACAAAGGATTTGGTTCAGTATTGAATATCTAAATTGACCAAATTAAAATATTACCTCATCATCATTCAAAGTGCCATTGGATGCCTGGAGAGCCAAAGAATGAATAAAAAGAAAAAGAGAAAAAAACCATTGAGATAGCAATAAATGCAAGGAAAAGATACCAGTGTCTAATGTTGAAATACCTTGATCAAAATCTTTTAAGAATTAAAAATAAAAAAAAAAAATAAAAAATTGAAGATTAAAATGAAGTGCTTTTCTTTGGATTATTGTCAAATTATTAAAATCCAAACTAAGTATATACCAGAGTTTGCTAAATTCAATGAAAGTTGGAGTTGATTAAAGATGGCAAACAACCGTAAAGAATTTTTATATTTATATTTTGTGTCATGTTTTCACTGCAAATAAGATTTTTTTTAAATAAATAAAATGAAATTTCATATAAGAACAACCACTAACCAACATTATTTTCTAAACTTTCAAAGTGGCATAAAAAAAAAAAATCTAAATGTTGTTCAATTAGAATAGGAATTTACTTGAAAGAAAAAGTATTTCTGGGGACAAATTATTCCTTAGTTTTATTTACTTGAACTTTTGATTAAAAAGGAGAAAAAAAAAAGTAATAACCATTAAATGTAAAGAGAGAAGTGTCAATTAATTTACAACAATTAATTGCCTGTTAATAAAGGATTATTTAATATTTAAATCTTGACAAAAAAAAAAAAAAAAAAATTATTCTGCTAGATTTAAGGTTCAAAGGATTTTCATAGATAAAAGGCACCATTGCTTTGCAATAACTAAAGAGGCTGGACATTTAGTTAAAAACTTTTGACATCTATATAAATAAACTATCAGAAATAAGATTAAAATAAAATCAGTGATTTAAAAAAAAAATATTCACACTAACTATTCAATAACTAAATGATACAAGTTGTTATTTCTTGAAGTACCAGCAGAAAATCCATCAAGAAAGAAAAAAAAAAAATTCCATCTTCAAATGAGTAAACAAGGGGATAATTTTTAAAGAGATTAAATTATCGAATAGAAAGGTTCACAAAATTATACTAAGATTGGGCTAACCAAAATGAATTTTGTGAGTACAATTAGTGTATAAAAACCACTAAAATGTAAAACCTTGCAGTTAAGAAAGAAAAGAAAAAGAAAAGAAAAAAAAGAAAAAAAAGAAAAAAGAAAAGAAAAAGAAAAGAAAAAAAGAAAAGAAAAAAAAAGAAAAGAAAGAAAAAAAGAAAGAAAAAAAAAAAGAAAAAAAAAAGAAAAAAGAAAAAGAAAAAAAGAAAGAAAGAAAAAAAGAAAGAAAGAAAAAAAAAGAAAAAAAGAAAAAAAAAAAAAAAAAAAAAAAGAAAAAAAAAGAAAAAAAAAAAAAAAAAGAAAAAAGAAAAAAAAAAAGAAAAAAGAAAAAAGAAAAAGAAAGAAAGAGAGAGAGAGAGAGAGAGAGAGAGAGAGAGAGAGAGAGAGAGAGAGAGAGAGAGAGCTCCAGGCTTGAAAAATATCTTGTACAATAATATTTAAAATTCATAGCAAATAACTGTATTTTAAATAAAATGAGGAGATAGGGAGACTTGATAATTCGAGAAGAAACGGTGTGCATGATAGCATTAACCCCCACCCCACCCCCAAAACAACAGACATTCAATTTTCAAAACAAACCCAAGCAATTTTACTATATTCAATAAAAATTGGAACGGTAGATTAGTAAAAATGTTTAACAGCTTAAAACAGGAGCCTTGCTTGAGTGAAGATATTCCATAGCATGCCATTGTTCAGAAAGCTTTATTCTTTAGAAAAACAAGTCAAAAATAAGATTATATAAAATCAATGCTTACAATATTAACAAAGCATTTATATGATTTTAAAAGTAAAAGTTTTGTAGATAAAGTATATATCAAAAAATTATTTTTATCTTAAATTTTTGTCAGCAGAGTAATTTTTATGGTACATATTTTTCCTTTTTGTTGAAGCCTTTTGGTAATAGCATTTATAGAAATCAAAATGAAGCAAAGGCATGAGAAGGAATTGCAAGGACTCCATACTTACATAGCTATTTGAGTAATCTGCAGCTTGGGGAGGATTTAGCTGCTGGAAAGTGGCTTGCAGCTGAAAAATTATCAAATGTCAAATTTGCCTAACTCACTTGAAGAGCTATATGGAGAAATATTAGTTTTTCAATAACAGAATCATTATTCATGCACACTTTTAAAAAATTGTTGAGCTTCATAAAGTCTAATATTTCTCAAGAATATTCTAATCATGAAGAAACCAGCAAATGAAAACTAAAACATCTAAAAATCTTTGCTTTCCTTTTAGCACTTCTTGATTTCTTTAAAATTGAAAAGTCTTTGCAGGAGTCAAACCTCTTTTCTAAGAAACATTGATATCAGACTAGTTAGTCTGTCACCAATTAGCAATATCTACATACTATTTATTTGCATAGCCTTTTGAATACTTTCAAAAAAATTATTGCTGCAGAAAAGTCAATGCAGAAACAATAATTCTAAAACTTTAGATCAACTTTTTAAACCCATTTCTATACATGGTTCAATTTCTAGTTTTTTTTGTTTTTTTAAATTTTATTATTATGAAACTTCAATTTTTAAATTAAAAAAAAAAATAATTATTCATCAAAACATTGTCACTTAAGTGAAAATGTTTTCATATAAGAAAATCAACATTGAGAAGCTATCATTCAAGCAAGTAAAAAGAAATGTTGAATATTCAAAATTGACAAAAATATCAAATGCACAATAAAAAAATAAATTAAAAAAAATGAATTTGTATTTTACTAATCCATTCTAGATATGATTCAATTATTAATAGAGAATCTTTAAAATATAAACAAATTACTAGAAAAGGAAAAGAGGGTTAACAGGGAAAATGTTTGGTAGGAAAGTGAGGGGGGTGGGTGTTCAGATTGCTTTAAAAGAAAATTATTATGATTGACTTGCAAGTTTATTGATCTGTAAATTCTTGGTGATTATATGATCATTTTAAGTGTTTCTCATTGGACAATAATTCTCATAAAAACTACTTGTTTAGGATTTACTGCTGGATGATAAAAAGAATAAAGCCAGCATAATTATCTTAGTGGAAACTAATACCACAAAATATCATATATGAACATTAATCCAGAATTTTTTTTATCAACTTTTCAAAGATCAATTTACTGAAAAAAGAAAAGAAAAAGAAAGTGTGACTGAATCACGAGGACATTTATAATGTTATTAAATCAGTGCTGCTGCTTTCACATTTATTTAAGAGACAAAGATGTCTCTAGCAGCTTCAAAAACCAGTGAGAGAAAAACCAAGAAACTTACCTTATTCAAAGAGGGCCCAACAGCATTGAGAGGACCATTCAAGATAACAGATTCAGATTTTTTACCAGCCATATTAGAAGTAGCACTGGCTGTGCCTGCACTCCCAACACCTACACTACTACTGTTAGTAGTATTTGCTGACGAGGAAGAGATTAATGCCATAGAGGATACTGATGATGATAAAGATGTGATAAGTGTCCCTGAACTAACTGGTAAAGTTGCATTGGGTAATGGCGATGGTGTGCCTCTTGGTGGGCCTTGAGCTGCTGTGGCTGCTACAGAAGGATTGCCAACAAAGCTTGTTGTAACAGTATTGTTGCTGACGGTTGTAGCAGTTATTAGATTGGATGAAGAAACTGGAACAGATGAACTGTTCCCATTGTTTGAATTGGAACTGTTCATAGAAGAATGATCGAGGGAGTTCACTTGATTTTTCACATCTGGAAATAAAAGAAAAGGTCAATTAAGAGTGAACAACTAAAGAGTGCTTACTAGTTTCCTTTTAAAAGTACTGAATTTGAAGTAAACTGAAGTTATAGCTTAAAAGTACAGCTAAGTATTGGTTCAGTGTATTTAAAATTAAAATGAAATTATAAATAAAACTGAAAATGTTCAAATAAATTAAGAATTAAAATTTTCATAAGATACTTAAATAACTGCTGTATGTCTGTAGGTTTTACTTTAGAAAAGATTTTTAGTTAAATGTTGCAAGAAAAAGCTAAGTGGGAATTCAAAAATCAAATGGTGCTACACATATACGGTGCTAAGTATGGGAAATTTAAAGTAGGAAGATGGATTTCTGAAAATAAAAAGTCAAAAAATAAATAAAACAGGTTTTTCATTTCCCAGTGGAGTGATTGTAATTGTGTAGCAGCATTTAGACAAATACGGTTGACATTCTATCAATTTTTCTCATTAAAATAAGTATTAGATAAGCAAATACAGAAAGTGAAAAATCCCATGGCTTCTTTTTACACAAGCTTGTGTTCATTTTCAAGTTTCTGTGTGCACAATATCCAAGGTCATTCATTAAAAAAAAAAAAAAATTCATTGGGGAGGGGGGATGTTATTAATTTTTAATTCCTTCTTTCCTATGAATTCATTTGAGAAGAGAGAGAGATAGATAGATAGAGATAGAGAGTCTTAGTGAAAATCCTAATGTAGAGACTAATAGAAATTCGTTTGGATTGTTTCTTCTTTTACTTATTAGATTTCTAAATTGAATTAAAACAACTGCAGCAATACAAGTTTTTAAAATTTCAAGTTCTCTCATACAAATTTAGTGCTCAAGATTTTATCTGGAAATAAATGATCTCCACATTTTCAAATCAGGATTACAATATGGATTATAAATACATTGATACAAAAAGTTTCTATCAATAGGAAATTATCCTGCATTCATGTAAATAATGACTTCTCCAAATCATGTCACACAAGTAAAATTGAAGAAGTACCTCTGGAGATTATTGTTTATGAAGAACAAATTCAGTCTGAGTACTTGTCAAAGAAAATTATCCTGACTCACCTGTACTGTTGGACTGTTGACCACCTGCTGCTGCTGCATACGGAGTTTGTGGTGGTGGGGTTGTTGTCGTCGTCAAATGATTACTGGTGACGGAATTAGCTATTGTTGCATTACTAAATAGAAAACCGGATAGAAAAAGTACATCTCAAAGTAAATTTGATATAAGTTAAACATTAAAATTTATGGAAAAATAAAAAAAGAAAAAGATTCTAATTCATTAAAACTTAGATTTTTTTTAGAGCAGGTTTAAAAAATGAATTAAGTCTGATTAAATTAAGAAAAAATTGTAAACTAAAAAGTGACATCTACTGTAGAAAACACTTTAAAATGGATTTAATTGCACATTAGAACCAAAATCTCATATCAATTCAAAAAGGACAAACATGCAAATAAACAAAGTGAATTATATTTTAGATTATACTATTCATACAAAATAAGTTATTAATAAATTATAGCCAATGATAAAATTAACTAAGCACATATGGTAAACTGTTGAATTATATAACTTTGGAATCCACGTTACAATTATAAATATAGAATACAAGATAAACCCCCTCCCAACCCCTTTTCATCAGGGAATGTTTCAAGTCCAGTTTCCAAAATAAATTTTTTTTAACTTGTTTTCAATGAAAATATAATTTAAAAACTTCAGATTTCTTTATTTCTGCACAGCTAAGAAATTTATATCATGGTTTTATAGTACAAGAAATTTATATCATGGTTTTATAGTACAAGAATAATTCTATAAATATCCTGAAATTTATAGCCGACACTCACCTAAGCACTTGTTTTGTTGGCGTATTGGGTACTTTTGATATAGACGAAGATGAAGGTGTAGTTGTAGAGGTGGAGGTTTGACTATTTTTATTTTTCTGAAAATAAAAGGCAAATCAAATAATAAGTAGCAAACTTTGATAATATAAAAAAGCAAATGAAATTCAGAGAAATAATTTACCATTACATATCTATTGAAATAATTAGCAAATATACCATGTCAGGTAAATGTATAAATAATTTTTTTAAACAACAAACCAGCTGAAACCATAAAAAATTAAATTCATAAGGAAATAGGCAAATAATTTACCATACATGTCTACTGAAATATTTAGCAAATATACCATGACAGGTAGATGTATAAATAAAATATTTTTTAAACAAACCTGCTGAAACTAAAAGAAAAAAAAAAGAAAGAAAAAGTCTTTTCTTGTTTCCAGTGTGAGAAGAGAGAGAAAGAGGGAAAAAAAAAACAAAAAAAAAAAAAAAAAAAAAAAAAACAACCTAAATCCCTTTTGAATAATTTCAGACAAAGGAAGAATATAGAGAACGGGACACTGCAGCAGACTTAACTATTTTAGATTTGAGTAAAGCTATGTTGAAAGCACACTAAACTTATAATCTTCTTTTAAGAATTTTAAGTAATAAGCTATTTATAAGTGATAAACTCACAGGAATATTCAAGTTATGCTATTTAAACTAACATTTATATTTGAATACCAAGTCAAAGGACTTCAAAGCAGTAGTAAGTAAACTTCATAAAAATTACCATTGGGGGGATTAAGTAATAAAAAAAAAATTAAAAAAATTAAAAAAAGATTAGTTTTATAGTACCATACTTTGTATTCTTCCATTATTTGACAGTCTTTCTATAGAAATAGTTAAGAGTTCACTGGTACTGTTTAATTGGGATATTATATTTCAAGGAACTAATTATTTTAGATATACTAAAAGTATTTCTGATCAACTATTAAAGACTAAAACATTTTGTATCAAACTCACATCATCTGTTTGTGATTTGTGCCTTTTTCTTTCAGAATCTTCACTCTTATCCTGCAAAAGTACAATATAAAAGGAGAAGATATAAACTCAATGAAAGACAAATCCACTTTTACATTATACTGCAGAAGGGTTTTCTTTTTAAATATCCTCTGGAACAAGTAAAACCTTGTTCAGTTGAGATTTTTTTCATACATAGCAATTCTTGTAGCTTACAGTGGATTGAATGCTACATTCAAATAAATAAAATTAAGAAATTTCTAATCTAATAAAAAAACTTTTCTTGTAGCTTATCTCATAGCTGAAATAGCTACATATTTCCCAGTTGCCAGGTCAGGCTTTAAAACCCAGGATTTTGTATACTGATCTTAAAGGCTGGCAAAGCTTCTTCACTGAGAAAATTGGTACAACATAAGCTCCCACCCTCCATTTGGTTTTCTGCTATACTAAATTTAGGAAATATTTTTTATATACTTTTTATATACCTAATTTTATTTATGCTCATTTGGTATTTAAAATATATTTATTCTACTCTTAAGTAGAAGTTTATTTTTTTTTTTACAATAATTTAGAATTAATTTTCTAGATTTAGACAGAGCTTATAATACTATTTGATCATAATTTTGATATAACTTTATTTAGTCTTGCCTGGATTCAAACAGAACTCTTCATGGTTGAAGAGTAATATGACCCACATTCCTATACTTAATTATGCCTGTAAATTGTCTAACAGAACTACTTGAGTGCTGATAAGATAAATATCATAGTAAAACTTATGAAAAAGTATGTAACAGATCAAATATTTAGTTACACAATGTTGGCATGAATAGGTTAAAATATAATCTTAAATATTGTATTAGATAATATATAAAGCTTTATTTTAAGAGGTTTGAGGATGTAACATTAATTCTCATCATTTAATAATAGTTTTGTCTTTGTATTCTGTATTACTGTTTTTAATTTACTGTTCTCTCTTCAAGTGCAGCTTTGTTGCATACAATAGTAATTTCAACAATATTAAAGCTTGTACTGGAAAGAGGAAGAATATGTGTGGATGTTTTGTGTGCACATGCATATAAATGTGGATATAGCTCCAAAATCAGTTCAAAATATTTGTTTAATGCTAAACCAGGTGAGCAAATTATAGTCCTTAAAGAACAATGAAAATCATGCATACAGCAAAACAACATTCCATGGTTTGCAGATAATTATAAAAAATAAAATAAAATAAAAAATCTGGTTCTTACCTTGGAATGGTTGACCGTTAGACTTGGACTAGGAGAAGGAGAATTAGAATTTGTTGAAGTAGGTGTGCTGGATAACTTCTCTAGTTCGTCATTCTCAGGTGGTGTCGTTGCTAACATGCCAGTGCCTGGGATTTAAAAAGACCAGGGTAAAAAAATAATGAAAGTAATGGAACAAAAAATGTCTTTAGAATTGAAAGAAAAAAAGTTAAAATTACAATATATATAATTCTTTGGTTACCAAACTTTTGACCCAGCACATAAGTTTAAAAAATTCTTTAAGCTTCAATAGAATTCAGTGTAAATATTTAAGTCCAAAAATGTTGCTAAGAAACAAAAATCATCAGTATTAGTAGAATTAATTACAAATCCTAATGTATAAAACATTCTTAGACTAAGAGTGAATGGAGAGTGAAGATTGAATGAACATGTATTTATGAAACTGACAACCTACCAAACAATCAGTTGTACTAAATTCAGCTAATCAGCAATCAAATGAAGAGAAACAGATTTTGAACAAGGCAAAAAAGAAACATTTTTAAAAAAGTTCTACATGCAGAGAGTAAGAGAGAATAACAAGAGCAAAATCTCTATGCAAGAAAAAAACTGACATGTTCAAAAATCTTAGTAAACAGGTTCAAAGGCAAATATGAGAGTGACTGCATTGAGTTTTAATGGTTATCAAAGTTAAATTTTAGTTTCTATTCTACCAATACTAAAAGTGTAGTGGCATTCTCAGAGTATTTTCTCATACATAAGTTGAGTATTAGATAAGCAAATATAGTGAAAAAATGTATAGCTTTTCAACCAGGGTTTTTGTACTGTTTTATTAATTCAGTAGGCACTATGTTCCATTTACAGGATTTTAGATCTTAAAATGAGATGGAACTTATTTACAACAATCTTAAATTGTCTATACATAATTTTTATGCCATCTCCCACATCCTAATTAAAGTTAAGATTTTCCACTTGAATAATTCAAGGAGATAAATTTTGGCAATGTTTTGTAAAAATGATATTTAAATAGGATTTATGTTATTTGTTAGAAATTTTAGGTTTCCTTGATTGAATAAGTACTTGAAACTATGTTAATATAAACATTTTGCTGATAAATGTAAAAATTAATCTTTAATAATACTTAATAGTAGGTAAAATAGAGGAAAAGAAAAACATTTTTTTTTTAATCACAATTAAAAATTCAATGCAAATCTTACCCCGATCTTCAAGATCCAAATCATCATACAAATATTCATTTTCTTCAAAGTCTGGATCTTGGTTACAATCCACATAATATTCAACATCTTCCTTGATCTTTCTTATCTAAAAGAAAGAAAAAAAGAAAAGATATTCAAAGTCTTAAAAGATTACAAGCAATTTATTAGCAAGTATCAAATTCTTAAAATTATTCAGATCAAATGTTATATTCATCCATATTAAATGAATTGCTAATTAATTTTTAAGAAAAGGTCATCTATTAAAATGGATTCATTTCAATTAAATATCATTGCTCCATTCCTAAGTATAAGCTGTCTATTAAAAGATAAAAAAAAAAACAAAAAAAAACACACACACATTTATCATTAAGATGTGCTACACAGCACATTTCCATGACACTTTTGCTATCTGTCTATAGCAGCTATCAATCTTGGCAAGTCCTTTACATGGTATTCAGTGTTTGCACAAGGCTGATGAATGTTGGCTTTTGGTGGTCAGCCAAACAATGGCGAGTCTATGTGTAAGAGTCCACAGAACATCACTTACGAGTTTGTCCTTATTTCTCCAGCAGTGCTCAGCATGTCTTGTTTGTCTTAGATGGTTTGTGTGATAGGAGTTATAGCTGCTGTTTTGTTGGGTGCTACCTCAAGTTGTTCAAAACAGGAGGCAGCATTTAGCTTTTTCTCCAAGTGGTGCAGACATACAATAGTACTGATACAGTTATAGCTTGGAATAATTCCTGTTTTATTTCATCAGAGAGATCAGATTTACATACAATCAATAACCTGTCAATGGCCTGTGATATTGCTACCTAAGCATGTGAACCAGCTCTTTGCTGAAATCGGTGGACAGTGACAAATTTGCGACCATAATCGGTTTAATTCGCAATATCTCGGGTATTTCTGATCCAATCTTAAAAATAATTATATGGTTGTAAAGAAAATAAAATAATCTTTCTAAATATCTAATTTCTATTGGTTTTTATCCATTGAATTTTTTTCCTCTTTTTACAGCAATTTAAAATGGTATTTTGCTTTTAACAGCTGAAAACACAAAATACAACACCCCCCCCCCCCGGAGGTTAAAATTCCCTTGTTTGTTTGTTTTACAAAATCAAAGCGGATAATCATTATCAATATTCCTGCTCCAGGTTATGCAGCAGAGATTTGGCAAGTGTATTTGCAAGAAGTGCTAAATCAGCAGTCTGCATCTGTAATAGTTTCTTGCCCTTTTCAGTGTGAAACCATTTTCTTTCAGATTTATTGATGTTCATATTATGAATAGAAATAGTGCTAATTTATCTCCTTGTAAGATTCCAGCAACAATGTCAAAGAAATCCATGTCACCACTGGGTGAGTGAACCATTGCTTTCATGTCTTTTTAGAGCATGATT
>CM042163.1:19910408-20112908 GCA_023376005.1 Doryteuthis pealeii | reverse complement strand
AAAAATCTGTATAGCTTATTGAAAGCATTATCAATTTTTGCAACATGAAATTCAGTTGCAAAACAATAACATGAGACAGTTAAAAATATGCACTAGTTAAAAGATTTAAATACTTTATCTTAGATGCAGCAATAATCTATCTAGTTTAGTTTCTTTGAGAATTTGCTAAATATCCTTTTTGTGAGAGAGAAAAAAAAAACAAAAAAAAAAAAAAAAAAAAACACTAATAAAAGAGTTATTTGAGGCTAATTTTAATAAATCATAACACCAAATAATTACTTAAAACAATTATAATACATGCATAGCAAGGAGCATCAGTCTAAAATCTGGGTTATGTAGGGGGAAGGGAAGCGAATGTATCAGTGATTTTTACATTATATTCAAATATAAAAATCAATAATGAAATGTATTTACAATTCTTAGATTTTAACCTATAATTCTATATATTTCTATGAGGGAATAAAAAATACACACACGCACAAACTAATGTGAGCAATTCAAGCCTAGCAAAGACTCAAAAGAAATAACGGAAAAAAAGCAAATATTTTTTTGCATCTACTTAAGTAGCAGACACCTAAGAACATCTAAACAACCAAAGATATCTAAAATGATTAGTTTAAAAAATAAATGAAATAGAATAAGTAAATAAATAAATGGTCACAGACAGTAAATCAGTTCCAGTTTCAAGTTTCTGGGATGCAACCAGAGTTAGTACAAGACTAAGACATAATAAACAATGAAAGTCAAACAATAATCCACAAGTATACAAGAAACTGGAGAACAAAACAAAAAAAAATAAAATCTCAACAAGAAGTGGTTAGTAAGGAAAATTAAAGCAACAGTGCATTTCCCATCCTCAGGCAAGAAACTGGAACAGTAAGAGTATTGTTCTTTTAAGAACAATTGAAGTAAGGGACAGCCTAAGGCACCCATAAAGAGGTATTTCTAGAATAGAATCATTTTGGATAAATACCAAATGGAAATAATCATGGTACTTGATTAAAAAGAGTTATCAATGCTACAGAGCTTATTAAAAAAAAAAAAAAAAAAAAAAACAACACAAAAACACAAAGGCAGAGAAAGAGTGGTATCTTTGTGCTTTCAAGTAAAAATGATATAAGCAGCAGATAGCTATTTGAAAAAGCATTCTGGAATAGTCACATTCCACTCAAAGCATAAGAGGAGAGAGAATAAAGGTGAACTCCTCAAATGCCAAAATGTGGGTGATGGGTTGGAGGGGGGAGAGAAAAAGAGAGGAAGATAAAAACAAAGCATGAAAAAGTCCAAACCAAAAGGCCTCCTCCCAACCCCACTGCACAAAGAGGGAAAAGTTAACAATCTGGATCAGAGGAAAGTTTTAGGGTCAAGATTTTCAGGTGGGGGAACACTGCAAAAATGGCATCCACCCATGGAACATACCCTCAACTATGTTGTGGTTCCGATCATCCAGATCAATCAGGCAGCAAAGGACATAGAGGGAAAAAAGAAAAATCAAACAAGTAGTGCCACTGTTAGGAAATTTTTGATTTAAATACACAGCTTCATTATCAGCAGACAAAAATATGCAAATGAGGTAAATGGAATTTTTTTTTTCTTCATTTAAAAAAAATATTAAGTGGGGTGGGTAAAATTCTAAACAATGGAACTGTACAGAAGAGTAAACAATCCATCTAGTGTATATGAAGGTAAGAAAATAAATGCATTTTTAGAAGAAAAAATAAAGATAAAAAAATAAAGTTAAGAAAAAGTGGAGTTTTATAGGCTAAAAAGGAACCTGATATTGCTTTAATTAACTAATAATTGTTAACAATAGAATAAGCGATACATACACTGATCAAAATTGACATAAAACTTTAAAATCTTAGAATTTTTATATTTTGAAAATAATAGTTTACATTTCAACAGTAACATTTAGGAAACAATACATTTTAATGGTTGAAAGTTAAAAAAAAAAAAATAAATAAATAAATAAATAAATAAAAAATACAACAATTCGAATAAAATGGATTTGGGAGTAGTTCCTACTAAATCCATTTCATTGTAAAATGCCTAAATTTTTTTTTAGTTATTAATGTTAGACTAAAAAAATTTAATCACATTTTAAAAAGACCATTTTTAAAAACAAATAAAATAAAAAATGAAAATGTAAAATATTCATTCAAAGTGCTGATAAGAAATTATTATTGATCACCTGGAAAGATAACCCTCAGCTTAAAAAAAATAAAAAGGGGAAATTAAATATTTCCAAAGAGCAAATACCATTTTTAGTTCCATATCTAAAACTTGATACAAGTTTACATTAATAGTATAGTTACTAAAATTTTTATTCAATGAAGAGAAAAAAAAAGTTTTAGACATGCTATATACATAATATTTACACACATGAGAGAACAAAAGATTATTTTTATCTAAAACAATGTATTGGTTTCCAAGTGATTTTATAGCATTAAAAGATTATGAATGGTAGAATTTAGCCATCAATAAACAGTATAGACTAGTACATGCATCCTTTTGGGAAGCATGTCTATGTATGAAAACTGTTCTACTGTTAGAACGCTTAGGGTTGGCAGATCAAATCCAACCACAGAGACTTTATCACCATACCCATGATTCCTCAAGCAACATCATTATGTTATTGTTTTTATTTACACTAGTAGTAATAGTAATATTTTGATTTACTTATTATATGAAACATTGTTAATCATTAACTTTTGATTAATATTGCCTTCATCTTAATTTCAGTTATTTTTCCTCACAACTAATCAGACAATCGGTAAATAGCACAGATTAGAAATCAAGACAATCTAGGCAAGGCAAACTCCTCTTTTTTTTTTTTTTTTTACTATCAATCTACAACAGTTCTATTGAGCTACTAAATTTAATGTTACTACTAATACTTTTTAAAAGGTAAAAGTGATTAATTTGAGTATCATTTCCAATCTGAGTTGATTTTATCTTGTAGAGTAACAGCAGTTGCAAGGAAATATAACTAAAAAAGAGGAGATACTAATCAAACGTTTATAATAGTATACTTTTTATTAGGCATATTAGCAGGTATGTTTTATATCTCGCTATTACTGTAATTATTAGCATTTTTGCTGGTCATCTGGTATTTTTTGTCTATATCTCTAGGATTTACTTTTAATATACAAATAAAGGAAGCTATGAAATAATGTTTCTTTATTAATCTGCATAACTTTTAATTATGAAAATATAAACACAATAGCAAAAATTTAGAAATTAAGAAACATTGCAGTTCCTTCCAAATAACTATCATAACTTGTTGATTTCAGCAATTTTCCCTGCTAGTTAAAAGCCTGCTACTCTAAGTTATATAAACACCTTAGAGAAAACTTTACCATTTATTATTATGTACTTTTAAAGTTATATGCTTGTAATAATCCTTGGGATATCATAAAAGCTAAGCATTTTCATAATAAATTTTTATATTCAGAAAGAATAAAGATGCATATATAACAATTATTTCACAATATATCAACATATCTACAATGTTACTTTCTAACAAATTATGACATCTTATAAAGCAACATCAGGTTACATAGACCTATAAAAAAATTTAAAAAATGACCTAATAATTTAGTCATGAATTTTCCTATAAAAATCATTGTATAATTAAAAAAAAAAAAAAAAAAAAAAAAAAAATCTAATGTGCTTTGACAAAAAATGATTACCTAATATGTATAAAAGATAAAAATAAGTAAAACAAACCTCTTTGTCAAGTTTTTTCTTTTTGGACCCCGCAACTAATGTCTCCAATTCACTTTCAAACTTGTCAAGTTGCATATTCAAGCTCTCTATAGAATGCTGAAGAAAAAAGCAAATTAAAAAAATAATCATATTCCTACACTAACATTTGGCTTGGAGTGTGCTTGGAGGAGGAGACACCCCCACACACACACACAAAAAGACCCTGTATTCTGTGTGAAACTTTATTTTATATATACTAGCAAATGTATGCACCCTCCAGGTGCAAGTATTTAAGTTTTCATGTAATAAAATATTAGATTAATTTAGAAAGGCTAATGAAACTAAATAAGAATACAGATAAAAAGATTTGAAACAGAGGGAGTATAATAAAAGATTTGAAACAGAGGGAGTATAATAAAAAATGGAACAACTGAAACTTACTCTTCCATCACTCTCGTCTTTCATTGTTATTTTTTCTAATTTAAGTATTTAGTTAAAAGAGAAAGTAAAGAATAAAATGACAGTTATTTTTTCTTGTTAATGGATTTCATTTAAGATTCATTGAAGAGATTTTTGCTTATATTCATTAAAATAAAACCAAACAGTTAGAAATCAATAATACTAAGCACATATTTATTAAATTCGATTTTTAAATATTAATATGCAAATTAGCCTTCCCGTTCACATTGTAAAGCGCTATTTTGTTGTATATATAAATATAATTGCATGTTGTTAGTATGTAGACATAGTTAATAGTATTAATAAAGTAAGACAATTTTATTAATAATTGAGCTTTAGATAAAAATAAAATCATGGAGAATGTGATGTCAATAACTAAGAGAATTGTGACTTTAGTAGGAATATAGTTTCGGTTACAGACGGAAAAGCACACAATCTCCATTATAATAAGATATTGAATTATATAATAAAAATCAGAAAACTTTGTTTTTAAAAGCAAAGTTCCATACAAAATTTTAGTAGTAAAATTCAAAATGTGTTGTATTCTAAAAATTATTTGATTGGAACAGAAAATTCCTTGAAATAAATTTTGAAAATGTACCAATATTCAAACATATAGCATAAAAAAGAAACTAGAATATTTTATTATGAATGTTTTTTTTTTTGTATATTATGGTGCTGAATAGCTTTCCTACCAGTGCAGTTTCAAATCACCAGTTCTGAGTCATTAATTTTCCATAATTTGTTGCAGCATGACATATTCAGATAAATAGAAACAATAATAGGTTTATATATAACAACCTATGACAAATTGCCTTATTCTATAAGTTAGAACTACATATTGTAATTGTGCACATGAAAAGAATATACTCAGAAATTATAAAGCTAATGAGAAAGTAGAGTTTATTAATTTTTTTTTTTTTTTGTATTAGTGAGGCAGTTTACCTAGGATACTCAAACCTATTGTGCATTTCGGCACAGAGGTAGACCAATATATTATAAACAAATCTGAAGGCAGAGTCATTGCTCAATTGCCCCCTAGTGGCCACGGCAGCCATTTTCCAAAATGACCACCATGTGGCTGTTGAAGAAGACTTATTCCAAAGTGAATGAGATACTGAGTAAATGTGCAAGAAAAAATGATTGCTTTGAATCTGAAATGTTGTGCAAACATTATGTTGCATATTATCGTTAATGCAAGGTAGCACTTAACAACAAAGAAAGGTGCCCATGTGTTTTTAGAATCTTAACTTATTGATTTATTCACAAATTAGCATAACAACCCTGAAAAACATCTTTCATTGAGCCTAGTGGTTCAGAAGCAGCTCAGTCTAAATTCCACCCAGTCAGCAACAGAGACAGACTGGCCATTATGCTTTATATACCAAGAAATGATGCCATTGCAGAATACATGACAAGACAAGGGGAGCAACTAAAGTATTCTCGCTGGACATTTAAGAAGGTTCAAGGAGCTTGGATTGCTCCTACTCTCTTCTTTTGAACCAATTAGATGAAGGCAGTGGCATTGAAGCAGCATTGAGTACTAACAATGCATAACTTCACTGCAGGTGGAACTATAACAAGACCAAGTGTTGCAAATAGTTGATGAAATGTATTCTGGTTGTTACTTGGATTCCTTGCCATTTGTAATTCCCTTCTTACTCCAACCATATAAATTCTCACTGGCACCAAAGAAAAATTCTGCCAGTTTTTATGTGTGCCCGAGTTAGTCATGCAGATTTACTTCACACCCACATACAGCATTTGATTAGATCTTAAGCACTAGGTATTTTGCATGCCTGTGTATAGGGCAGATGATTTTGTGCCGCTTATGTCAGATAGAGAAGCCATGACTACTACACCAGGTTAAACAGATCTGAGAAGAAGCACCTAAAAATAGGTGCTGACTTAGAGAAACTTGTTGCCTGCAAGAAAAACAGATATCTGACATGACTTTCAAATACAGAGATAAAACACCAAGAAGTGAAATGCTTCATCTGTGAACCTACTCCAGGAAGCGTTGGTCTTCATGAAGCTGTGACATTCCAACTGGAATCAGGTGTCAGGTTGTGTGCTCTGACTCTGGACGACACTGAGGCCACGGTTGCACACAAGGTCAAGTACCACTGAAATTGTCTCCTAAATTTGTACAATCATACATAGAGGCATGTGGTGTGATGGTTATCATTGTAGGAAATGGACACAGCAACATAAGTTCAATTCCTAGACGGGGACTGGTTGTATTAGACATAGCACTAATATCCTTGGGAATGGTATGCATCCAACAATTCTCCTTCCAGCTATAGGTAAATAGTAGGGCAGACAAGGCTCTTCAACCTTGGTATGGCAACCAGTTTAAGAGAAGGAATACAAAACAAAATTTGACCTTGTTGGTAGATACAATCACACACAGAAGATAAAGGAAATGGTGGGCAAAAGTACAGACGATGAACATGCAATAGCAAGACTTGCTTTCACAGAGCTGGTGGTGTTTATTGAAAAGTTCAAATGGAGACATTTCCAGTCTTCAAACTTGCTGAACTGGCATAGTTATACAAGTCAAGGATGAACAGTTGGGTGTTAAAATCAATGGCAGAGTGCACACAACCAGCAGAGACTGCTTGTTCATTTTCCTAACATTAGTTCAAAGCATCATTCCTGCTTGCATTCAATGAAGACCTCAGTGATACTCTAGAAAAGGTTTGTGAACTGGATAGAGACTTTGATGCTGTCCACCTGGTACATCCTGCCCAAATTGTGAGATGCCAAGGTATTCAACAAATGCCAACAGGACTCCATGCTGCTAGGTTATTCACAAGGAATGACAGCATTTTATGCCACGAGTTTCCTTGTCACCATTTCATCTGCAATTAGTCTAAATGTTAATATCAGCAGTGTCTTTGAAAATATGACTAAGAGCTATTTAACATGCAAAACATTCAATAAATGTTCACTGAAACCATCAGCAGCAAACTAACTTCTGTGTATCTTTAGGGGCATCTATTTTCCAAAATGGCGGCCACGACCACTAGGGGACAATAGGGCGAGGTCTCCACATTTAAATTTGTTCATAATATATTGGCCTACTTCTGTGCCAAAATTGGTGCTTTTAGAAAAAAAAAAAGCTTACCCATAATAATATAAGGTAAAATAGATGAAAACTACTTACAGATAACCAGTTAATGATCTCCCCTTTCTCTTTTGTGACTGGATCCATTTTGGCTGCAGCACCAAGACCTTCTTTGGAATAAGCTTTTGTTTTTGTTTCCTTCTCAACAATCTTAAACCTTTCCATTTGCTACAATAACAACATATATATCACAATAAAAAAATTAAACATTCCTATGTTTTATTACTTATTTAATTACAAAAAAAAAAAAAAAAAAAAAAAAAAAAATCAAAGTAAGATAATACCATTTCTATTAGCTTCCGGTTGTCAGTCAAAACTTGTTTGTCCTTTACATCACTGGAGGCCACCCATGTTTTGATCTGATCTCGGAGCCTCTGCAAATTGAAAATAAAAATACCCAATTAAAAAAATATATATATATATATATAGCAAATTTACAAATATTTTTCAAGTTCTGAGCCAGAGTATTTATCCACCTTTTCATGAAGACAAATGAAGATATAAGTTCTAGTTTAAAGTAAGGCCCTCCTATATGTAGGTACAAACAAAAAAATTTACTCCATTTAATTGCCATTCCTCTTTTTGGTTGAGATTTTTTCCCCCATTGCAAACTGAGTGTGGGGCTGAAATTGAGCCATGTACTTATATCCTTATCCACAAATGATTTGACCAGAGTCAGAGTCTAAGCCAGCCAAGATATTTAGAACTCAATATTTTTACTTATTAAGTTATTATTCACAAGATAGATAAAGTGGTTTGAATTAAGATTTTTTTTTATCTTTGTCCCGTTCATTTGTTAAAATGAAAACTTATTGATGCATATCATTTTAATTTAATTTAGTATTAATTCCCCTTATTTTGATAAAACAAGGTTTTTCAGTGGATCAATAAATGCTCCCAAGATTAATGTCAATTACTAAACCATTATATAAATCTAATTTATTTAGTTTGGTTTAAATTAACTAGTTTCGCATCAGAAATGTTCAGAATCCCTTGTAGTGTCTTTCAGTCTTCTTCTACTGGTTAAAATCAGTTATATTCATTCTTTTTCAACTTGTATTTTTTTTTAAATCTAAAATAATTAAATTTAAGTACCAGCATGAAATCTTTAATATCTGTCTATATTATAATCTCAATATGCAGAGAAGGGCCCTGTTTCATGACAAACCTTTGAATATTCTACAATGGCAAATCTATTTTACAATCAATTGTTTATTTTTTTTCTAAGGTTCTATGTCATAGTGTTGTCTAAAATATGAAGCATTCATTTTTATTTAAACACTTTATTCACAACCTCCAATAATATCCCATATTATTTTATTGTATTCATTATAAGGAAGACCCATCTCTAGTTGTATTTAAACTGCTATCAAAGTACATATTATCATCACCATTATAATAGGAATGTAAGAGGCAGAGGATTTGAAATATAGATTTTTTTTTTGCAGTTGCTTTTCTTACAATCTAATGTGAAATTACATTATGATGCAGATTATGAATGCAGTGATCAAACATTAACATCAACTAAGTACAGCACAAAACCAAATAGCATACCAATATTTCAAGTGAATAGACTTCCTGTTACCTAAAAATAAAACAAAAAGTATAGAACACATTGACTTTTATCTAGACTAAAAACAGACTACTTTTTGTACTATCAAGAAATGCATTTCAGCTATGAAGTTTTGTTAATATTATGATTAGAAATAATCTTCCTATAGAGACATTACTTTAGAAACCAAGAGAATGTAGGTAAATTCTATCTTTATTGTACAAAATGCAATGAAGTCATAGATGTTCCTGGTCAAAGATTGCCGTGGGGAAATTATATATTATTATCATCTGGATCTGCTCATTTTTGGAGTTTGACAGCCTCTTTCTACATTTATCTACCAGTCTTCCTCTATAAAATCCAGATCAATATCCACAGCCTTCATTTTATTCTGAAACATCTCTTGAAAAGTTTCTTCAGTATTTGTTTAAGCATATTCAGTAGAATTTAAATTCTCTCAGAACTCAATGATTACTTTGAGACATCAACTAGTTCATCTGACCAATTTCCAAAGAATATCTTTTTCAGATAATTATCTTATTATCTCTTTGATACATTTTGGAATACAAAGTCAAGAGAAGACATTTCTTAACTTATTCCTATGCTAATCCACTTTCTTCAGTCAATAATATATACATCAGGAAGTTTTTAAAAAAAACTCAACTGCCATTTCTTTTTATATTTCTTTTTATATTTCTTTAACTAGGATTGTTCCCTGTTGTTAATAATATTAATTTCTCTTGTAACCAAATACTTCTGCCAGTTTAAGTTTTCTAAAATTGGTAACATCAACATTGTTGATTGCTTATCAGAAAACAAAAAAAAAAAAAATCACACCTGTATCATGTCTCTTTCAAAAACAATGCAAAGTTGTCTTTTCTAAGCAAACTCAGCAGAGAAAGTTTTAAGCCCCCCCCCCCTGCAATCTACTTTAGTTTTATCAAATATGTACAACAATTTCATTCATTAAAACAAATAGTTTTGTAACTATTTTTCAAAAGTTAAGGTACATGTTTTTGTTCATTTACTTGTAAAATTACATGTATACAACTTTATATTAAAATGTACTAAGATCCATTTAGTCCATAAACTAATATGTACATTTTCAGCATACATTTTATCATTTGTGAAACTGGAGCCTTGCAAAAGAACTCCTAAGGATGCCTCTGCTTCCTTGCAAATTATAAATTCTTCATAGTTGCAATTATCTTTTCAGTAGACTCCCTCAAATTATTGTAATTATTTCAAGTACCAACAAATATGTAGAATGCAAAAATAAGTAATCAATTCATATATTTGTGTTGTATTCAATGAATAAAAGATATCTCAGCACTTTAGAAGATTCTATTAAAACAAGTTACCTCTCTCCACAGCCACACATGAAAAATCTTTTTTACCTGGAGTTTCTTGATTTCCTTCTTAAGGTCTTGCTCATACTTCTCCTTCTGATTGCTGTTGATTGCATTGTGAAGCTGAAAAAATAATTATTGAGCAGCATTTTTAAATGTGGATGTTAAAACAATTCAAAAATGAAAAAAGATTTTCTTTAAAGAGGTAAGCTATCAATATTTTTGGTAGAAGAAAGTAAACAATACTAAATATCCCACTCCTGTCAGAATTCAAAATACTAAAATAAATATAACTATATTACAACAACTTTTATTCCACACACTTATCCAAACATTTCCCCAAATAATTTTTCTAATTTCTTATGCAATCTTTACTATTTCAATATTTGTCCTATTGGATTTGGCTGCCATTCATTTGAAAGGATTTGACATATTTGTCAGCATTTTATTCTTTTAATACTAATTTTAAAAAAGGGGTTTTAATTGAAATTGTCTATAAAAACAGCAAAGGAGAAATAATTTAACATTTCACGTTAGATGAATTTAAAAACTGTTTATTCAATACAGATTTAAAAAATATTGCTATATTGGTGCTTTTCCAATATGTGATCTACCGATGGCATGTGATCTACAAGGAAAAAAGAAGACAGGGTTATGGTTAGTTTAATGGGGAAATAATGGGTAGATTACATATTGGATTGGAAAACATTCGGTAGATCATATATTGGAAG
Source organism: Doryteuthis pealeii (assembly GCA_023376005.1). NCBI lineage: Eukaryota > Metazoa > Mollusca > Cephalopoda > Myopsida > Loliginidae > Doryteuthis > Doryteuthis pealeii. The sequence continues at coordinate 20,101,979 of CM042163.1, read as the reverse complement.
AGCACCGGTATGTTTTTGTGGGATATTATAAAGAATAAAATCAAATCTATAATAACTTTTAAAGTGAAAATGTTTTTTGCAAAATACAAACTAAAAAGGTAATGACAATCAAATTAACTGTTATATATAAATGCTATACAATAAAGTTCAATAATTAAAAGAACAAAATACTATATACAATCTATATCATAACAGTCTGTTTTTTATGTATGTATGTATATATATATATATATATCAGAGAGAGAGAGAGAGAGAGAGAGAGAGAGAGAGAGAGAGAAGCACATCAGGGAGATTTTTTGTTAGCGCAATAGTGCTAAAATGATCTTACAGAATAAAGCAATTATTAATCTAATTTACAACTTAATAGTAGAGGGGAACTGCGTTTGAGCTCATCCTGGTCATTATAATTTTCAACTATTAAATGCTAAGTATAGTGGACCTCCTCTTATTAGAAATTATGTAAATTCTATAAATAGGATGTAATTCGATTTAAAGCAGTTTCATTATAGTCAATAGATATGGGCAGTTTAACAGAAAAAAAAAAAAAACAAAAAAAAAAAAAAAAAAACACACACATATATATATATATATATGTGTGAAATAAAAGGAACTTAATCTGACAGTGTGAATTTGATATATTTGAAAAAAAAACAAAAAAACAAAAAAAAAAAAAAAAAAAAAATTATGTTTATAAATGCATGGGATCATCAGGAGAGAATGTGCAACCGTTTCGGGGCCTTCCTCTCAACGGTTTGTATGTGTGTGTGTGTGTATATATATAAGCTATACTGTTTTCTCTCCTGAATGTGTTATCCAAAGACACATGGGTAGTTTATGCAACAATTTCTTTTGGATTTTACCTAAAAACTAACTTTAGGTGAATAATTTCTACTTTTTTAAACCCACCCTTCATTTAATCCTGATTTGCAGTTTTCAGGTGCACTGGTTTTTACACATGACTATAAATTTTTTATTACTTAAAACAAAATATTAACCCCTACGTACCAGTTGACAGCATTTATGAAGCGTTTATATAGTTTGATTTCAACAGACAACTTCATAAAACTTATATGACCGAGTCACAAAGTTGACCTTGTTATTTGGAAATAATGGCATAATTTAACTAAACATTGAATAATTCCAATTTTCTTAAGTTTTGAAAGAATTAAAAAATTTTAAAAAATTAAAAAATTTATTGAAAATTACATTAAAAAAGGCATGTTCAAAATGCAGAGTTAAAAGGAGATAAGTGATATTTCACACTTGTCAGTGAAAAATGGAAAAATTTATGGGAGCCTATAGATATCAATTTCATAGAGCAAAGTTACACTACGTAGCCAAATTCACTATTAAATTTTTAAGTGAATAAAAATAGGTCAATTGAATCAAAAGAAACTTTTTTTTGCATCAATTCAAAGAAAAATATTGTTCTTAAATCTACAAAGAGAAAACTCACTATAAAAATTATGTTTTGAGTTTTTTTTAAAATAACTTAAACTTTCAAATGACTTTTTCCAAGAGTTGAAATTAAAATTTAAAAAAAAAAAAAAAAAAAAAAAAAAAAAAAAAAAAAAAAATTGGTATTTTTAGAAATGTAAAAATTAGGGACTGGAAATTCTTTTTAACCAAATGCTCAAATGTTGAGCCCCCACTCATGATCTAAAATTCTTTTTAAAAAGAAACTTTTAATAAAATTAAATCATTAATGAATAAAGTGCTGAAAATTTTATTAAAATTGTACAATTCTGATTTTTGGTAATTGTTTAAAAAAAAAAAAAATAAATAAAATAAAATAAAAATAACAAAAAAAAAATTACTTGTCCCGAGTAAAATTGCACATACCTACTAATCCTCATTACACAAGAGAATGAATGGTTTTCTTAGAAAGAAAAAAAAAAATTAAAACTGAAACCTAAACGAAACCACAGATGGTAAGAAAAAAAAAAAAAAAAAAAAAAATGAAAATCGTCAGGAATAGTCTTTTTTTCATTTGGTTTTATTATCAGAGCTTCCTTATTTCTCTAGAGATTTAGAACACCACAGGCTTAAAAAAAAAAAAAAAAAAAAAAAAAAAAGAAGAAAAGTTTATTTCTTTCATACAACTCACTTCCAATTAGTTTTATAATTTGTTATCACTTGTTTGCAAAAGTCTATGGAGGTACCTATTTTACATTAAATTTGAGAATTTTAGATGCTCAGAGATAGAGAAAAACAAATTTAATGCTTTCTTTGGGACACTACCAATATCTGTCAAATAGTGATGACACAATCAGTTCCTATTAAAGCACTAAAATGATAATTCCAACCACTGTACACTAAAGAATGCTAACATTCAACCACTCTGATGCACTTTGGATCAACAAGAAATCTGTGAAGGAAAATCAGCCAAAACTTGTGTAAATGTTAATTTTATTATAATCTTTGACTAAGAGTAGGAAAAAAGCTTATATAAAAATTGCGCTCAATAACTAGGGCTATTTGTGTTTGTAAAGTTGTTTACACTGTATAAAACAGGGTGACAGTTTGTAAGAGAAAAGTTTTAGGAGATATTTCAATTATTGTTAAATTAGAATAAAAATGCAGTGGAGATGACTCTATCCAAGCTTTGTGGACTCTAGAATAAGCTAAATTTCAATTTTCACCCATATCAATATTAAATTTCAACATAAAACTAAAAGATTCCATATTCCAATAGGTGGACATTAACAAAAAATAAAAAAATTAAAAATTTTTTAATTTTCAGTTAGTCAAATGGCAACAATAGTTGGGAATTTTTTTAATAATCATATTATCTGCCCAGCTAAAGACATATACACTTTAGTCTGAGAGTATCCAAGGAAAAATATTTGTTCACCCTGATACACACACATACAGACAAAATTAATTTGAGCTCTGGTTCAATTGGTATAGATTATACAGAGTGATTTGATTCATTAAACATAAGCAAATATAAAAGATTTAGGAGCAAACAAGTTATCTGTGAGAATAGTGATAGAGGAAAAGACAAGATGGAGCTGTTAAACTATTATTTTACAAAATGCTTGCTGACAGTTTTTAACCGGGATATGGGATGAAAAGAACCTTGGAAGAAGACAGGGGGAAAAAAAAAAAAAGAAAAGAAAAAAGCCATCTTTATTTCAAATTTCAACAGAAAGATATTTAAATCATAAGGACACTTAATTTATAAGTTTAATATGTAGAAAATTCAAATTATGATCATGCAAATATCAATATACATTTTTAAAAGGATACTGCACTTAGATGTAAAGTGCAGCGTCCTTTAAAAAAAATGTATATTGATATTAGGATAATGGTAACCAGTTTAAAAAAGGTAATATAGATGCTTCAATTCTAGTTTAGTCACATTATTTTCAAGTCTAAGGTTTCAGATTTTATATGCTGCATGTAAATTGAACATGTTGCAACAAGAAATTTTAACAGACAAACTAATTATTTTTCAAAATCATGTCATTTGGCATTAAATGAAGTAGCAACAACAAAAATCTAATTTCTAAACCCTTTAAAATCCATAAAAACTTGAGCTTGCAAAGCAGCAATCTGTTTATGATCCAGCATCCAATTTGAAATATTTGTTACATTCAAGAAGTATTTTCATTAAAATTTCATCACATGTAAAACTGAATATATGACTCCTTACTTCCTCTTAAACCTAGCTAGCAAGAGAGATCTTTGATTTTTCAGAGATATATATATAGAGAGATAGAGATATAGAGATATAGAGATATATAGAGAGATAGAGATATAGAGAGATAGAGATAGAGAGAGATATAGAGAGATATATAGAGAGATAGAGATATAGAGAGATATATAGAGAGATAGAGATATAGAGAGATATAGAGATAGAGATATAGAGAGATATATAGAGATAGAGAAAAAAAAAAAACAACAAAAAAAACAAATGCAATATTGTATATTAAAAAATATATATTCATACTTAGGTTAACTTTGTTCTCAAAGTGAGAACATTTCAGTTTTTGCTTATGTATACAAATCCATTCATGTGTCATATTCAGATTTTTTAAAAAGCTATCAACTTTAATGAATCTGATGCTAATCCATTCAAAATTATAATTCTTTACATAACTTAGAAGTTAAAGTAAGCTAATAATAGAACATGAGGTACTAGTAAATCTGTGATTAAATTGTAGTCATTTAAGAAGCTTTGCTTAGGCTGGCACACAGGCCTCAGGTTGCTTATAGTACCTGCTGTTCTTCTACCCACCCAAGTTGGTTCATTGCTGCTTAAGTTTGGTTATTTAGAAAGAAATGGTGCTTTCAATGAGATTTGACTAAAGCACAGATACCAAAGAAAACAAAATCAGATCTAATGAAAATTTTAAAAAGGTAATAATGTATCTAAATATAAACATGAATAGACTATAGATTAGTTAAAAGTTATACCTAAGCAAATTTGGTCAGCATTTCTCTATTTACTTAATTCACTCACAATAAAACATCTGCTTTAGAAAAGCAGAAAAAATATCAAACCTTGCATTTCATATGGATTCATTATATACTTTATTTCAGCTAATAGGAAAAGCAGTTTATTTTAGTGTATTTATTATAAACTTGGTATAAGTGCATGGTAGAATTTTTAAAATTATTACAACTATAAAAATGTTGATTTTTGATTAACAGTTTGGAAATTAAATTGGTAAGATTAACACTTAAAAATAGATTTATTGTAAATTTGTGGCATATATCTTCAACCTAAATGAAGAATTATCTGTTCACAAATTTGATAACAGTAGGTATTCCAAACTGGCCTGTCAAAAATGTGAAAACAGGTTAAAATAGTGAAATTTTCTAAAAGTTTAACTTACGATATTTCAGCTCTAAGATTATATTCCTAAAAATTAGTATGTAAATAAAATTTAATCTTTCCTCCTTATAATGATAGGATTCTTTTTCTTGTGTGATGATATATATTGCAGGCTTCTTTGAAGTATGTTACTATTTTAGTCTCTTTCCACTTTTTTCAAACAAGGAATTTTTTTTTTTTTTTTTTTTAAAACCTTTGTGCATCTCAATGTTAATGTTTTTAAAAGTAATTCTAACTTATAGAAAAAAGATGATTCTTCAACAGGGTGGGTTTAATATAGAATTTAAAGTTAATTTCAAAGAAAAAAAAGAGAAAGAAAAAAGCCAAATTGAAAACTTCAATGGATAAAATAGCAAAGAAATTCAATTCTTGAAAATATCAAATTTACACCCTCATGTAGAGCAAGGTTTCATCTTTAATAAACAATAGGTGTAATATCAATCCATGACGTGCAAATAAAAAATTGGGTTAAACATTGAAATAAGCACACTGAAATTTTGACTCCGGACTAACATTGCCAACAACCTAAGTTGTTTCAATAATGGACATTTCAGTTTTTACCAGAGTAAATCTTTTTCTTATATTTATCCCAAATTTGTATAAAAATACTTATATTTTGTTCAAAATGTTCACCACTACCTTATATACTATTACAGTACTCAGATCAGCCGTTATGTTACCCCCCCCCCCCAAAAAAAAAAACAGCAAGAATCCTAACTAAATATGCTTGTTCAAAATAAACTTGATATACATTTCATTCTTTAACTTTTGCATATTCATTCGTATAGAAGAAAAAAAAAAGTATTGAATTTTCATCCTGGTAAAATTACATTCTTTGTGTATTTATATTATTTACATAGAGTGGCTACAATTCTTTTGAGATTTGAGCACAGAATTGAACATTTCTTTATATATTCATTTTTAATTAGACTAGATACATTTTTATAAAACAAATTCAAGAAATAATTCATTTATCTGTGCCATAAAACAACGTACATAATTTGCACAATTTATGAGGTTTCAGGTATTCTTATTGAACACTAATGTTTCAAGTAACTATTCCTATTTAATAATCATTTGTTTGTACAGTTATATAGTTTTAAGTATTCCAATCTAATACTAATAATTTGCATATAATTATAGTTTTAAGTATTTCAAAGTTATTTGGTTTTTCAAGTAAATTATTTCATGTAATTGCACTTTTTAAAATTATTCCTATCTATTCTTATCTAATAGCAATACTTTAGGTTTGGTTTATTTAAAGACATACCAACGCCTTATGGATTATTTAATGCCAAAATTTGATTAATTTGTAAATGTTTGATTATAATCAATTATAAGTTTATATAGTTTCAAGTGTTTAAGTGGTCAGTTTAGCTCAGTCGGTAGAGCATTCGCCTAAAATTGCAAGGTTCTGGGTTCAATACTGGTCCTCACTAACTTAGTGCATGAATAGCACAGGTTGGGTAATCTGATCTGTGCAGTAATGATAGGTGTGGCACTCCACCTCGGCAAAACAATTTCCCTGGTCTAGTACTAGAGAAAAGGGGATAGATACGCTCGCAGTCCGGCTGATACAGACAACAGGCCACTATGCCGGCTTTACTTACTATCTAATACTAATATGTTTACTAGAGAAATTGGAAATTCCAATCTACAACTCAGCTGAATAGCGACTGTTCATCGATAGCTCAAAGCAGAGCTTAAAGTGTGTCCTCCTCCACAATGTTAATTTATATGGTGCAGTCCCAATTAGTCATTCAGTTTGTCTTCATGAAAAATATAAACACATAAAGAGAGTCATTGCAATATCACAAACATAGTTGGATCATCTGTGTTGATCTTAAAAGGGTATGCTTCTTTTTTGGTCAGCAACACAGATATACCTGCTTTCTGAGCAAGTGGGGCAATAGAGCTTGAGAGAAGCATTGGGTGTAGAGGAATTGGGCTCTAAGATTTGACCTCAAATCTGTTGATCCCAACATTCTATATGAACCATTTGTTGACAAAGAAAATTATACTCCTACTTTGCACATGAAACTACATCTCTTGAAGCAATTCATTAAAGCATTGCCAACTGAAGGCAACTATTTCAAGTACCCCTTTTTAGAATTTCCTGGACTGTCACAATTGGAAAAAAAAAAATATCAAGGTCAGTGTATTTGTTCTACAAATTCGGCAAGTTATTAAAAGATGAACATTTCAAATGGATAATGTCAGAACTTGAAAAGAATGCTAAGTTATCATTCAAAGAACTAATCAAGAATTTTCTTGGAAATACACGATCAAAGAATTACATTGAAATTGTCCAGAAAATATTGGACAGCCACAAAACACTCAATTTCAATATGAGCATCAAGTTCAATTTTCTGCATAGCCATCTTGCTAACTTCTTGGAAAACTTTGGTGTGGTTAGCAAGAATGATTCCACTGAGATTTGAAATTCATGGAGGAATGGTATCAAGGTATTAGGGGGATGTAAATATGATGTCTGACTATTGCTGGAACATAAATTAAAATTGTCTAGATTGAACACAAAAAAATAAATTAAAAATTTTTTTTTTTTTTTACCTTAACTACTTGTACACAATTTGACTTAAAGTAACAATATCCTACAAACATTACAGACAAGCAATTTTTATTATTTTCCATTGTAAATTTTTTAAACATACTATAAAATAAGCACAAATTTGTTAAATGCAGTATTTTAGTGGTTTTCGAGACCAAGCAAGGCTATCCTGATATTCAAAATGTTGATGTAACAGAATCACTGGGGTAATTTTTGGATTCAGAGTACAAAAGTTAGATCTGACACTTGTTTTTGACTAACTCAACAAAAATTGTGTTGCCTAGAGTAATTTTTAATTATATAGTTTTTAAGTGTTTCTATCTAATACTGAAAAATTATTCACAATCATTAGGGTTTCAAGTAACTATTTCTATCTAATAATAATAACTAACTGGACCCATAGAAATTCCGTGGTAGTTGATAAAGATTATCCATCATCTTATGTGTCTGCTCTTCCTTTACTTGTATCTCCTCATTCCCTATCCCTAGAAAATATCTTTAAGTATTTTTAAAAATTTGTAGCATAATGTTTTTTTTTTCAGTCTTTGATTTATTTATTTTACAGAAATAACACAAGATAAATTGTTGTATATCTCTATTTGTATTTAACAATTTCCAACTCTCTCTGGTAATTGTTTAGACATAGTTGACATTCTCACATTGTTATTGGATTTCTTTCACATTTGTTGTTCTTTTTAATGGATGGGTCCATTATTTATGTCAGTCCACGACAACGTGTGACACACCAAGGTAAAAAGCATATATATGTATTTACCTAAACCCTTCTACATGAGCAGGATGTGACACAAGATCAATTTTTAAGCGTAGTTATCTTTCTCTTAGACTGGTTGCCATACCAAGATTAAAAAGCCCAATCAGTTCAACTATTTTATCCATAGCTGGAGGGAGAATAGTTGGATTCATACCTTTCCCAAGGGTATAAGCACTATGTAGTAATCCCAGCACTTTCATTGATTTTAGTGGACATTGACAAATTCAGACCATAATCGGTTCAACTCATAATTTTTTGCGATTTCTGGTCCAATCTTACAAACATTCATGTTTGAAATAAAATAATCTTTCTAAACATGTAATTTGCATGAGTTTTAATCTATTGAATTATTTTTTACAGCGAGTTAAGACAGTATTTTGCCTCAAAAGCCAAAAATGTGTAATATAAAATTTTTCCTGAGACTAAATATTGCACATTACATTTTTTTTTTGTAAAAATCAAAGTGGCTAATCTTTATCAATATTCTTGAAATTTTACAGTCAATTAGAAGACACTTTAAACTACAAACAGGAACTAACCTACAAGCTAATAAAAATGTAAATAAACTGCACATGCAAGACTAGCTTTTTTAAAAAAAAAAAAAAAAATCATACAAAGAGTTATTCTATTTCTTGTATGTAATGCAACATAGCAGGTATTAAAAAAGTATTTTTTAAGTTCAAAATTATACTTATATGAATTAATACTATATATGTGTATACATGCAGTATTAAAATGAAAATGTTGAATAATCTTGTGGTAAACTTAAAAAACAAAACAAAACCAAAAAGCTGATATCCATACCTCTTATTCTTTAAATAATGGGTTACAGCATAGAGATACATAAAATTTGAGTGCAGAATCAGAAAGAACATACAATTTTACATGAGAATGCCAAGATTTATCAAAATTGCTCCAAAAATAAAGAAATGGTATAGAAATTACTGAATTTGCGTTGAATTGGTCAGTCATTTGACATTTTTTGAACAGAACTACATCGACTTCAGTACCCCCAATTTCAGGGCTTTAAATTCTCATAACTTTTGAACCACTGGGGATATTTGCATAATTCAAACAGTTTTGAACTCCATTTACAGAGCTCTATATAACTAATATGATTAAATAACAATAACCTCAATTTAAAAAAATCAACTGGGAATGCTACACTATGTGAAATGCAAACAGACTCGTCCTGGGTTTGAACTTGGGGCACAGTGTCCAATCTCCTCACCAGATTAATGTCATACCCAGGATACCTATTTGTAGGGGGACCAATTTTTCCGCGATCGCGGAATCATTAATCTGAAACGGAATCTGAGATTTTTAATGAAATTTTCAATAAATAAATTAATTTTTGGGGTTTCAAATTTTTGTTTTAATTCTTTCAAAACTTGGCTGTCTCTCCGATTTTTTGTTAAACGCTTTAATAAATAGAACATAACATAACCTAGTTATTTCCTTTAAAATTGATTTTACAAATATGAGTTATTTTTCCTTTTAAGATCCAGAAAAAGAATTAAGAGCAAAAGTTTTTACCTAAAAAAAAGAAAAGTGGGTCGTAGATTTTCTGATGAAATTGATTAGTCTTTTATTTGTCTAAGAAACTGTAATGTAACAGATGAAAGTCAGTCCTTTTACCATTGGTAAAGTGGAAAGGGGGAGGTAGACATGTAGAAATTGGAAGGGGGAGATACGAAGATCAAAAAGTTTAACAAATTCATTTCCTCGAGTATATTTACCTCATACCCCACTTGTATGGGTTAGGTACAAGGCCCTATTAACGTGGGACCACCCACAATCCGAGACTCATGGGTGGCAGGTGGAAAAATTGTGTCAATCCCTTCGGCATTCCCCCTCAAGGCGCTGGGCAATAAACCCAACCCTGCCCCTTTAAATAAAGGGGGCAGGTATTGCCTGGGGGGATAGCCCCCTGGGATCAACACTTATAATTTAACCTCTGGCAGGTCCAGCGGCCGAAACTCACTGGATCCCAGCATTTTGGAATGCAAATAAGAGTAGATTTCCCCTTCTGGAACAGATTGCCAATAAGGTCATATGGATACCTGTTACCAGCGTAGATGTTGAACGTTCATTTTCTCAATATAAACATTTACTAAATAAACAATGTGAAAGTCTTATTCCTGAAAACACCAAGCAACTTACAATGTTGTATTACAATGGAGATTTAGAAAAGAGATTTGAAGATTGCTAATTTCTTTATTTGGGAAATATCCAATTTTAAATTTGAGGAGTATTTCAACTTGAGATAAGTTGTTTTATTCAAATTTTGAATTAATATATCAAATTTGTTTTTTATATTTTGTTACAAAGATTCAATTATTATGGTTTAATTCCTGTTTTGTAAAATTTTAGTCAAAATGTTTGACTTTCTCAGATATTTATTGTTGAGATGCAAGTTATTTGCTGTTCATTCTTTAAATGTGATTTTTCTGTTAATTATAATATTGCGAATCAATGATTATAAATCAATCTGGATCCCTTTACTTAAAAACACAAAAACAATCTGAACGTGTTCTTTCTTAAAGAAGGAAGCTCTGATTAAAAGTTCTACCTCAAAGATAATTATGCACTGCAACATTTCATTGTTTTATTGGTTAGTCATATTACATATTTATTTTTAAATATAATTTATTTTGGGACTTTGATTTCACAATTTAAAAAAAAAAAAAATTGTAGACATTTGCTATTTCTTTATATGTAATAAAACTTTGAATTTGTTTTGTTTTCAGTTTTAATAATTATAGCAAATTTTATTTCAAATTTTTTTTCACAAAATACTATAAAAATGGGAATTACCAAAAGTGGAAAAACAGAATTGACTAAAAGTGGAAACGGAATTTAGAAAAATTTGAAACGGAAAATTGGGGGCCCTATATTTGGTGTGTGTGTGAGTGAAGGGGGTTAACTGCAGAGCATGCAGTTAGAGTATTCTAATCCCTGCTGACAGGGGATAGAATAAAATAATAAACACCACACTTCTTGGTTAATTCACAACATTATTTCAACTTAAAAGAAAAGTATATTGTCCTTCGTGTACCGCCATAAAATTGATAGCACTGGAAAGTATAACAATTTTTACACTTGTAGAAATTCATTTTTTTAAATTTGGAACAATTAATAAAACAAAACTAATATATTAGAAAAATGTGTATCCTCGTGATCACTTTAACCAACTGCACTAGAGTTTTACAAATTATAGAATATTTTCATATTTTATTGGTACGCATAAGACTTTCTCCCTAGTCAAAATTATAGACAAATTTCATTTTCATTGATGAGTGCAGCATAAATAAACACTGATGAACATAAGCTGTAAATAAAAGTAATTCTATTTTCTTTAAAATATTACTTTGAAGAACCAATAGTTAAAGTTGTTTTTAAAAACAATTCCTGCATAAGAATTTAATAATTAAAATGAAACAGATAAAAGATAAACAACTATTTCTTTATTGAGTACAAACACTAAAAATCTAATGAAGTGATTTGTTTGAATATATATTTAAAAAAAAAAAAGAACATTATACTGTTGGCAGGACTAAAAAAAATTAAAATGAGGAAGTTCCTAAATAATTCTACTTGTAGATACAAAAGAATGCATGTACAAAAAAAAAAAAAAAAAAAAAAAATTCAATGCCACATGTTGCAATAAAGATTTTTAATAATTGATGTTATCAATATTTTTCATGTAAAAAAAAAAAAAAAAAAAAACAACTAAAAGCAACTTTCAACCAATTGATTAATTTATCACTATAAAGAAAATTTATTCTGATTTACAATAAAATCAATTTTAATGATACACAATATAGGAATATCCAAATGAGTAACATATAAAAATGATATAAGTTGGCTTTACTTACAAGTCACTATTTACATTCAAGTTAAAATGAATACACTTAAATCAATCACTGACTTTGATTCTTAGAAGTTCAAATGAACCCAGCTAATTTTAAAAGTAGCCAAATTCAAAATTTAACAACACCAGTAGCCCAATGTGGCAACCCTAGTGAAATGATAAAATTTAGATCATATTTTGTTATACTATAATTATCTTTCATGTTGAAGCAGAGACTTTCACACTTGTATTTCAATGAAGATAGCTTTGACATGATAACATTGGGACAATATTTTTACATTAAAGTATCAAATATTTTCATGAATTATAGAATTATGTTTATTTTTAATGATGAAAGGTACAAATTGCCTTCAAATATTAATGTCAAACAATCTATAGAAAAAAATTAGGAAAAATGTTGAGGAAATATTAAGGGACAATAGAAAGTTTCATTTCACTGTTAATTTTGTTCTTATATTTCTTTATATAAATTACATAGATAAAAACAAATTAGTTTTACACAAGCAACTTTGCAGTCTATTACCTACTTACAAATATTGAAAGGTACATTTGTGAGTGGGTCTATGTTGACTTGATAACATGAGTTATTCGATAAAAAGAATTTGATTTAAAAAAATTTTTTTTATACAAGCATTTAATCTTAAATTCCACTTAAAATGACTTTAAGATTTAATTATAGCCTTTTCCCTAAATAACAAAAATGAAAATCCTTAACTAAATCATTACAATGAGAAAAGAGTCAGACAATTTGAATAGTGGCAATAAAATAATTAGTAAATATAGTTTTAATAAAAATGGATCCAATACTGAAACTTATATGCAAGTAAAACTAAGAAAAATTTGAAATCTTCAACCAATAATCCTGTCCCTTAGTTTATCATTTTCTAAAATGTTTATTAATAATAGGACAATTATTATGATATATCTTGTTATTTATTTCTCAAGTGAAACAACATTATTTCTTCAGGTCACTGACTTTATTGGCAACAATCAAGTATTTCAACTTTTAAAAAAATATTTACAAATGAAGGTCATATACTAATAATACTTTAAATTTGATTGAGGAAGAGGAGATTGGGCACAATCCAAAATTTTCATTACAAATTCAATTAATTTGCAAAGGACTTTAGTAACAGTTGACAGCAGTAGAGAGTCCTTGATTCTAAATATATAGATCAAAAGGGAATTGTATAAAATTAAACTAAAACAAACAAATAAGATGGTTATAAAATATTCAACTCATTTTAGATAATGATGGCTACACCAGGGAAAGTAATTAAATAGTATTAGATCTTAATTTCAGTATTTGCTACCAGTCAATTAAAATGTTTAATTTACTGTTATGCATTTCAGTAATAAGAAACTACTGATGACAATTTAAAATTAATAGCATTTTAGAATCTAACCTATTTACAGTTAGGATAAAAACTCAAAATTTAAAATGTGTTATGTACTGGAAAATCTTACATCCCACAAGAGCATATTAGATAGAAAAGTATTGATATATTTCACTTTTATAAATAAAAATCTTAACTATATTTTTCTTTCATCTTATCTCCTGTTTCTACCAACTGGAAGTTTTTATGTAAAAGCATATCACAAAATGAGGTTAATGTTATATTGTAGTTGCTTGCTCCTTCACCCTCTTAACACATACTATATTCAAGCCATGTAAAAAGAAAAATTCTAAACATTGTTTATTCTTAGCAACCATACAAGTATTTTCAAATTTAAAAAAATAAATAAAAATGAAGAGGAAATTAAAGTAAATGAAGAGGAAATTAAAGTAATTGAAATACTTTGAAATGTTTTGTATCAAAAGATCTCAAAACATGAAACCTTGTGTTATGAAAAAAAAAATGTTCTAAGAAAATCCTAAATATTTGATCTAAGACAAAGGTAACTGAGTAACTTAATTCAAGTGATTATCTATATAAGTTTAGACTCATTAGGATTTATTATTTATTGCTGAAATCAATACAAGTTTGTTCATAAACTCCGCCTAGAGATTTGGAGATAGACCCATATATAAAGGGCGGTTGTGTGATTCTATGTCTGGAGGAAACTTCAAAAATAAAACAATTAATGACAAAGTAATATATATATATATATATATATATACACACTAAATATCACCAGGGTTTAGTTTTTGAGCAAAAATAATGAAGATTTGATTTGTATTTTGAAGACAGTTAACATTAGAATTACAATAAGATAACATTAGAAAGGTGGAGCTAAGACATCAAATAAGTTATGGAAGATCAAAACAATCAATTTTTTTCATGTTAACTACTGTTTATAAAATAATCGCGTTAATTTCTTTTTTTCCCCAGAAAATCCTCTCTAACTTCCCTTCCCCTTAATTTCACCACAAACTCACTTTCTCTTCTTCAAATACAAATGTACGTACTTTGTTTTGAATAAAGTTAGACTGATGAAGTTCTTCGCATAAAGAGGAACGAAATATTTCTCTCCTACTTCTACGTGTTCGAGTCATTATTTTTTGTCCATTTTTACCTTGCCTCATACTGTCGGATTTTACTCCAACCCTCCTATAAATAAAGTTAGACCGATGAAGTTCTTCGCGTAAAGAGAAACGAAATATTTTTCTTCTACTTGTTTGAGTCATTATTTTTTGTCCACTTTTCCTTTTACCTTACCTTACCTACATACATACATACACATATATAACGTTTTTTCACCGAAATATGATATGAATTGAATAAATTCTACTTTGAAATATTTGGCATCTGTCCCTAGAAATTTGTAAACAAATGCAAAACAGTTAATGTTAGCCACTGTTTATAAAATAATTTATGTTATTTATTCTAATATTAAATATACAAATAAATACTAATGCAAAATACCACGCAAGAGATGATATCATTAGATTATGTATAAAATGCCTTACATTTCACAGAAAGACCCCAAATCTTTGAGACATCTCCGGTAAGAGTTACTTCAGGACTTTCTGTAATCTAATCCTATTTTACACATAAAATGCGATTTTAATGATATTATTTGTTGTTTGCTTTTCTGCATTTGTACCAAAATCAGTACATTCAACATTCTTAAAAAAAAAAAAAAAAAAAAAAAAAAAGTAGGTTTCAATTTTTTTACCATAATTTCATATTCGATTGGCTACGCTTTGAATTAAGGTTATTTTAAAAAAATTATCTATTGAATTTTATATATTACAAAAAAGAATAAAATTAAAATTAAAGAATTATTTTTAATTTAAATATTGCATTTATTTAATTTTTGTATGTTTTTTTAAATTTTTTTAATAAATATCAGTATAACAAATTAAATGAAATTTAAACCATATCCCTATGGTTTAAATTTCATTTTGACCAGAAATTATGCTAATTTATAAAACCGTCAGTAAACTTCAATAATATTAAGACACCATAATGGTAGTTGGCTTAACCCCCTTATATTGAAAATTTGAGGTTTCTATGACTAGAGTTTTTGGAAAGGGACCCCATAACCCTATAGATTCTGAAACTACATTATCCAGTGTACTTGGATAAATATTTCTTTTTAATCAAAAAGGGAATTTGATTTATATGAAATTTAAACCATAGACAAGATATGATGCCTATTCACAAAATATCAGCAAATTTCAATAATAGACACCCAAATAGAGATTAAACCCCTGTATATTGAACATTTTTGGAAGCCCATAACTTGAGTATTGGAACCTCAATTATGTTTTTTTTTTCTATTAATTAAATGTAAAAAAAAAAAAAAAAAAAAAAAAAAAAGACCTTTTATCTATGGCAACAAAAATTAGTTAACTAGCTTAAAAACTGCCCTATTGAGCGACAATTAAACTTGTATATAAATAAAATACTAATCTAGAAATTCAGAAATTAATAGTGACACATTGTATACAGCATTCTACCTAAATATCATGAGATTCAAAAACAGTTCTAAAACCCAAAATAATGTCATAGTTTAAAAGCATAAAATAAAAATATTTTTTTCAAAAGCCAATGTTTAAAAAAATTAAAATGATTCTATGTTCAAAACAATTCATAAGAGATATCACAATTTTGTGGTAAAAAATTTTAAAAAAGAATTAAAAAAAAAAAGAAGTTTATAATTTTTAAAAGATATTTTGTATCTTTGTTTTTGGTGTTATTTAACATATATAAAATTCATTATACATGCTCTATGTATAACAATATATTTTACATTTGTTTTTAGAACAATTGAAAGGTTTTTTAATAGCTTGGTCACCCATTTCTATTGATGTATATAGGTCTAGTTTGGATTGGCCTACTTTGTCTTTACACACAATTTTGTAGAATAATCCACCATAAAATAGATTATATATATCCAGAGACCTCATTAACAGTATTGTATGTTGGTAGATTTTTTTTTTTTTTTAATCCCACCGTTTCCTTAAAAATTCCCATAAAATATTTTTTTTAAAAATACAATAAACAAATAAAACTTCAAGTTGTTAGAAAAACTAAACTGTATAGTTAGATCTTTAAATTTACTAAATATTACATTGAATCTTTAGTATGTAGAACATTTGAAATTTAAACAAAATAAATGTACTACTAAATTAAATCAAGGAAAAATTAGACTTACCTTATGCCAGATATCCTCAAACGTTTCAACTCCTTCACTCACTTTTTTTAAGCATCTTTCGATCTCACCTGAGAATGAAAATAAAATAAAATTATATACTGAATATCTTATTCCCTTATTTGCATGGAACCTAAAATTAACATCTTAATAGAATAGACATATTTGGTATGTGAAATTAAACATTACAAAAATCAAACATTGATTTCCTACACAAAAAGAAACAGGCAATATCCCACAAACTATTACAGATGCAGATGATCTAGTGCTTTTTGAAAATACATCTGCCCAAGTTGAATCTTTGCTGCATAAGCCTAGAGCAGGCAGTAAAGAGGCATTGGCATCTATGTGAACTCATAAAACACAGTTAATGTGTTGTAAACAAGATGAAGCCATTAAATGGCAAGCCTCTGAAATTAATATTATTTGGATTATTCGGGCTATTGTCCTCATCTACACAACATTTCAGCAGATGTGCCCTTTGGTCTTCTTTATTTCTTGTCAAATTCAGGAACCTTCTCTTTGAACTTGAGAGCTTTCATGGAACTTTGAACCAAATCCTTTATTCAATCCACAGGGGTAGACTGTTCTCATTCCGTTAATCATGACAGAGTACAGGTATTAAGCATTCTGTTATTATCACCCTTGGCCACGACCTGCAACTTAGAGATGATTGTCACTTAGAACTGTATTAACTCAACCCTTATATCCATTGCACCATGTGTCCAACTAGACAATTCGCACTGAATTTTTGGAACTTATAAACCTGATGTTCTATTGACTTAGAATATTTACCTTTATGCTTATGCATGATCTTTTTACCTTGATTAATATTGTTTTTTCTCATCTAGTCTTTAATTATTGGTTCTCATCTCTATACTTTGTCTACTTAAGAGGTTACTATAGCTTAATATATGAGCTTATTGAGACATCTTTTTCTCCAATGTTCTTCCCTATCCATGGTTTCCCTTTTTATTACATTAGCATTCCTAGTTGATTTTTTTTTTTGAGGTTATTGTTATTTAATGGAGTGTAAATGGAGTTCAAAACTATTTGAATTGTGCAAATATCCCCAGTGGTTCAAAAATTATGAGAATTTAAAGCCCCAAAATTGGGGGTACAAAAGTGAACATGATTTTGTTTAAAAAAAAAAAAAAAAAGTCAAATCACAGACCAATTCAGAACAAAAAAAAAAATCAGTAATTTCTTCACCATTTCTTTATTTTTGGAGCAATTTTGATAAAACTTGACATTCTTATGTAAAATTATATGTTCTTTCTGATTCTGCACTCATATTATATGTATCTCTATGCTGGAACCAATTATCTAAAGAATAAGAGGTATGGATAGCAGGTGTTTTTCTTTTGTTTTTTTAAGTTTACCACAAGATTATTCAACATTTTCATTTTTATACTGCATGTATACACATATATAATATTAATTTAAACATAACATTATTTTGAACTCATAAATACATTTCTAAATGCTTATGTTAAATTACATACAAGAAAGATTACCTATTTAGATATGTTTTTACGGCTTTTCGAAGAAAAATACTGTTTTAACTTGACGTAAAAAATAATGCATAAAAATTACAAATTTAGAAAGATTTTTTCTTCTTTCCAACCATATAAATATTTTTAAGCTTGGACATGTAAAATGCGAGAAATTGTGATTTAAACCAATTAAGGTCGGAATTTGGCAATGTCCAATACAATCAACGAAACAGCTGGTGTTGCTAATTACATATATGGTTAGCATACCCAACTTTTCTATTAGGGAGATAACAGAATACTTAACACTTGTACATGGTCATGGTTAGTGGAATAAGAACAGTCTAACCCCATGGATTGAATAAAGGGTTTGGTTTGAATTTCCGTGAAGGCTCCAGAGTTCAACAAGAAACATCTAAACAAGGAAGCTGCATGCTGTTTTGAACAAATCTTTGAAGGAGCCTCCAACAAAACGGCTATACAGTCACTCACTGTGTACAACACAAACTATACAAGTATGATGAACAAGACATGCTAGACACTGTTGAAGTAAGGATATATACACAAGGATATATCACTAATTTTACTTTTGAACCACTTAGGATATTTGCATAATTCAAACAGTTTTGAACTCCATTTACAGTGCTCTTTATTACTAATGTGATTAAATAACCTAAAAAAAAAAATAAATAAATAAATAAAAATAAAAATATCTTCCATGTGAGGAAGGTTTCATTTCCAATGTCAAATCTGTTATTCCAAAGGAATTTGAGAGATAAATAAAATTTGGTAGGATCTATACTCAGAAATAAAGATTTTGAGATTTGCAATTCATTGAACCATTGCTGACTACATTATGTAAAAAATATTTGAACAGATAATTCACTTATCAATTGGTTTTGAAAATCAACATTACATAAGAAATTTTCACTAATCAATATAACCAAGCAAGTTTTGAGATTTTGAATAAAGAATATCTATAAAAAAATTTTTTTTTTTTAAATTTCTTTGATAGAATTAATTTGTTATATGGGGAAATTCTTTTCTATCCTAAAATCTTGTTCAGGATTAATCAAAGAAATTGGAAAGGTAAATTAATATTGCCATTTGGAAGTTAACTTTTATAACCTCTACTTAAATTGTTTCTCCAATCTTGGGGAGACCCCCCCCCCAACAAAAAAGATTTTTTATGCTTGTCCAAATACTAGTACTTTCTATATGATGCTCATAAAGGCTATAAAAGTATTGTTCATAAGTATTTGTATTAGCACAAAATCTTTTTTTTTTTTAAATTGTCTAAGATTACAAGGATCAGTAAGGATTTGGTGTGGCTGGAATATCAAAATAAATTTACTAGTTTGGTAAACATTTTCCATATATTTGGCATTCAGAATAACAAAACATTTTATTTTGATGGCAATAAAATTTGGTTCTTCTGAAACTCTCAAAATCAATAAATTAGAAGCAATATGTTTGTACAAATACTTAGACAACTACTATATATAACTTTGGAGATCTTTAGAGATAGAATATAGACCAGCTTTTCAAGGTAATACTTGTTTAAGTATTAATTTTTTTTAAATAAATTTAAAAGGTTTTATTGTAATTTATATCTGCTTCAAGTAAATTTTATAGTAATTCATTTATTTGCCCAGCACAGAAAAATGTTTTTGTATTTTTAAGTAAAGAGATCCAGATTGATTTATTATGATTATTGATTCACAATATTAGAATCAACAGAAAAATCACATTTTCAAAATCAAAAGCAAATAACTTGAATCTCAATAAATATCTGAGCAAGTCAAACATTTTGATTAAAATTTTACAAAATAGAAATTAAACCATAATAATTGAATCTCTATAGCAAAATATAAAAAAAACAAATTTGACATTAATTTAAAATCTAAATAAAACAATGTATCTAAAATTGAAATACTGCTCAAATTTAAAATTGGATATTTCCCATTTAAGAAATTAGCAGTCTTTAAATCTCCATTGTAAGTTGCTTGGTGTTCTCAGGAGTAAGACTTTCATGTTTCAGTAATTGTTTATACTGAGAAAATGAACTTTCAGCATCTATACTGGTAACAGGCATCCATTATGATCTTATTGACAATCTGTTCCAGAAGAGGAAATCTGATTGTATTCCAAAATGCTGGGATATTAAAAGGATTTGGTAAGTAATCTTGGTAATTTACATAAATTTGGAATTCAAGAAGACCTTGCAAGTCCATAATGGCTGCAAAACAATCAATATCATGGCTTATACAGGGTAGCAGTCTAGGATCAAACAGACAAGTTGCCTTGTAAAAAGTTATACACAGGGTCAGTATCCAGGTATTTATTCAGTTTCAAAAAAGTGCTGAAAATCTTTTTAGAAATTTGATAAGATAACTCTCTCTCCCTGTCTGTGTTTTCTAGTTCAGACAGAAGACAGTTTATAGACCAAATGTTGATTTTGATGTACCAGTATACAAATACTGTTTTACATCTGCCATCATGTTAGAGACAATACATACAAGCAGAAACTTAGTTTCTTCTAAGCTTGTCAAAATTGTTATTAAACAGGTGCATTTCACATTTATAAAATGCAGATTCAGGCACAAATTATGTTAAGAGGCATGATGTAGTCTACCATCATCTACTAATTCCAGAATTCTATCTATTACAAGGTCATGGCTTGTTTTTGCTTAAAGAATCCTTCATAAAATTGTACAAAGAATGAATGATATTTGGCCGCATTAAACCAGGAATTCTATCTGGTTGACACTGTCACAGGGGGGAATTTTACTTGTTTCAATCCCTATATTGATTTGATTCAGCCATCTTAGCAATTCGTTGCTTATTCATCCAACTGGTTTTGAAAAATAAATAAAATATGAAAAATAATCATTGATAGTTAATATTATTGAATGTTTTTTTTGTTCAATTTAAATTTGTTTTACAATTACGTTAAAAATCCCAGATTCTGTTTAGGATTAACGATTGTGATTCTGTCTGTGATCGCGGAAATCCTCCCTCCCCCAAAGAATAGGTTTGATAACCAAGATTATTTCAGTTGACTTAATTCTAAGGGTCTAAAAAAATATGAATATCAAAATAATTATGTATTTAACCAACCCCTTCACCATGGGTAAGATGTATCACAATCAACTTCCAAACCGAGTAAAACTGGTTTGAATTCAGAATTTTCCTTTTTTTCCTTGGTTGCCTAAGTCTGCTCTACAAGCAGGATGTGACAATGTTAGTTTTTAAGCAGAGTACAGCTGCTTTTAATTCAGTTTTCCATCTATTAGATTGCCTAAAGCTAAAAAACCCAATCCTCCAACTATATTTACCCATAGCTGAGGGGAGAACAAGTGGATTCATACCTTTCCTAAGGGTATTAGCATGAATTGAAATGCAAATAACCTTGTACAAATGAGTAACAATAGAAGTCTTATTCTTTAGAAAAATATCTTATTGGCTTTAAAATAATTACAATAATATTCTGGTTTTAATACTTTGATTGGACCCAAAGGTGACAGTGCTGTTGCTACTGTTAAACTAATTATGAGAGTAGTTTAGTCAAGTGCTTACTTATTCAATTCATCATCCATTATGATATGCTAATGACAATAGCTTAACAAAATATCAAGTAAGAGAACAGAGTGCAGGGAAAGTAGATTCATGCCTTTCTTTATAGTATTAGTACATAGTGAATATTAGCTTCCAATTTTCTTTTGTGCTGCTAGCCATTACAGATCACACAGTACTTCAATTAACTATAATAAATCTTCTATGCAAAATATTTTTTACAAAGTTTTATTATCAATATGATGAAAATAAAACATTTATGTGGAGAAAGACATTTAATACTAATCAAGAGATTATACAATCTTTCCTCTTGGGTTTTTAAAAATAATTCCATAAGTTACAAAAATTTGAAATCGATACACTTAATTTAACATTTTTGTTATAATAATTTAAAGGGTTTATACCATCAATTATTTTCAGTAAATTTTGCCATATTTATGTTATAAACCTTATAAATTAATATCAACATAAAATTTGTAATAAGTATCAAATGTTTATATCACCAATATTAAAAATATTTATTCCATAATAAGTTGAATGACAAACAAAAGTCCCTTTAAAAAACACATTTCATATTAAAAAAAACCAGTTGATTATGTAAAATAATTATAAATTATAAATTCATAGAACCTGAAGAAACCTATCTAAAAATATTTATTTTATATTTTTCAACTTAAGTTGTAGAGATCCATTGCTGAGCTGAAACTATATTAATGTCTTGTATAAACAAATAGAAGTACAGAAGGATAATTTATATTACAATGAAGCAACCCTGTCCCAGATAAAAAAAAAATTTTCAACTATATACTAGTCTTTTTTATTAGATATATGCAGTATTATTTATATTAAATGAGCTAGTTATTAAATGAAATTACTAAATGCACAATTCTATTTCGATTTAAATAATAACTATGCCCTTAACTCATTAAAATTAGATTGTGTCCATAAAAATTAAATTATAACAATCTACCATTTCTCCAGGATAAAACAGAAAACATTAAAAGAAACCCAAAAGAAAATCCTAATTCATATAAAAACTATATATATATATATATATATATATATATATATATATATATATATATATATATATTAAAAACCTTTTTTTTTAGTTATGAGGTTATTGTCAACTTTGTCAAGTTATAAAAACAAATAGACAAAGTTTAATGTTATATATATATATATATATATATATATATATATATATATAATACAAAATTTTTGGCAATTCAATTTTAAATATTCACTAAAATGTAATATCAAAATAGAAGAGCCTATGCCTAATAAAGAGAATTCTCTGAATATTTAAAACTAGCTGAAGTACCCATTAGATAACAGTAAAAGGATTCTTTGGCATTGATAATGGGCTACTAAGTGTTGTTTCGAGAGTAAAGGTATTCAAAACTGCTGGAGATTATACATATATATAAAATCCTGAAAAAGAGTGGGATTTTCATAAAATATCTTTTGTAGACATAATGATGGGGGTCTTTAAACAAACTATTTTTAAAAAATTTCATCATTATTCAAAAACAAACAGTTGTTACAAATAATTTTCAGAATTACAGTTATGTTATAGCATTTCATAAATGAAATGCACATTTAAGAAATGAAACACTTCCGAATTTTAAGTTTATTACAACTTCCCAACACCTTTTATAATTTCAGGTTCAATTAAAAGTTTATACCAACCAGTTATAAATGGTAAATCCACATAAAAGATATTCACCAGTTATAAGTTATTAAAAAAAAATAAAAAATAAAAAAATAAAAAAAATAAAAATAAATTTTGTAGCAAAATATTTGAAAAAGATTTGAATTACACTTAAGAGATTTATTAATTTGAATATTTTCTTTTTTGGGTTGTTAGTTCTCACTTAATGCCATGTAATTATTTTTACATGTCCAGCTTGAACACTTATAAACCTAATTATTAATGGTTAATTAAATGGGAATAACTAATTTAGTAAAACAATTAAATCCTGTATAAGTAGTTACATCTCCCAACAACAGTGCTTCCTGTCAGATTTCTGTCCTCCCAATAAATCCTCTTTAAAGAACAAGAACATTTTCATGCTAAAACCAGTGTGCATACCAAATTTGGTAACTTTACATAAAATTGTTTAGCTGTCTATAAAAGACAAACAAACTTAATTGTTAATTAACTATATAAATTTATAATTTATTTGATCATTTAAAATTGAATAGAAATTGTTAGTTTCTTCCATAGATAACATTATCTAGCAAGAAAAATACAAGTAATTTTACATTCTTTTAGTATGAAAAAAAAAAAGTATTTTAGTATGTCAAATTTAAATTTGTAATTTCAAATAAATTAACATACAAAGAAATAAGTAAAACAGTTAAAATAGATACATTTTTCAAGTTCAATTTCCATTAAGCTTCTTTTAACAATATACTGAAAATATTCTAGTGTGCTTGTTTTGTTTCTATTGAGCAGAATACTTAATTTTAATAACATTCTACATTCTTATAGTAACAATGCCAGAGATGGAGATCTGGACAGATTTTAGTGACCTAAAACACACAAACATTTTTAAATAGATAAAATAATGGAGAATCTTAATCTTTGTAAAAATAATCTAAAAAATTTCTAGTTTCTATTAAGGAATTGTGAGACCTGCAAATACTCTAGAATTAAAGTGTTTTTGAATACAAAGTAAGTTTCTATGAGCTGGGAAAAAAAGCCAAGTTTGATAATCCAGATAGTGCTGTGGATACAATTTTTTAAAAGCAGTGTAGATATATCCAAAATCTAATTGCTAAACAAAATCCTAGCTAAGGAGGTTAAAGATAAAATCAAGACTTTTTCTGAATTAAGGCGTTTAGTACTCTATAATAAAATGGATAAAAATATAGCAAATAAACTTTACAAGATATCGAGTATTTAAAGTTTTTTTAGCACTTTTTTTGTTTGCCAAAAAGATAGATTTGGTTTAAAGTAAGGGTCCAACTTAGCATTATATTTACGCTGAAAACTTTTCAACTTTCAAATAAACCAATATGCTAAAAAATATACTCTAGAAATCTCAGCAATTTCTACAGGAAATTTTAGTGGCTATAGATCTTGACGTCCTTGAGTTATACGATGATAGACAAAAAAACGAAAAAACAAGCGTGAATTTAAGTAAAATATAGCATTCTTCGACCATTAATAAAATCATTGTATGCAACAGTCTTGACTGACTACTGAAGAATATTGCTTTTATTTGATAAATCTTTCAATTCAATGATAAATTACAAGAAAACCGAAGAAAAAAAAGTCAGCTTTATATTCAAACCGTATTCATATTAAGTTTTCACATTCAAATGTTACACTAGTCAATTATCTCCCTTTTAGTGGAAACTTCATTTTAGAAACGATTTTCAACTGTACAAACATGATGCACTTCCATTAACAAATTGGAGAAAATTATCTAAAAATTATTTAATAACAATTTTATTCATTTTGTGACAGATCAAACAAATATTCCAAACGTCTATTTTAGCCTGAAATGTTTAATTAAATTTTGATAGTCAACTTTAAAAGAAAAAAAAGAAAAAGAAAAAAAAAGCTGTATCACTTAATAAAATAAATACAAATTTAAAAGAAAAACGTTAATTTATAAGCAACTTAATTTTTTTATATTAATGTTGAAAATGTTAGTAAAATTTGAATTCTGAGAATAAATTTGGTAAAATATTCTACTTCTATATCTAAATTCATACGAATTTAGTAAAACATTACTAAAAATTTCACACAATATACAAGGAGGAAAGTAATAGCAAAAACAAACTTCAGTTATCGGATCCCGATTACTTTTGATAATAGGGAGGAGGGGGATGTAGAAAATAAAAGAAAATTTCCTTCGACAAATAAAGCTATGACATTAATCTTTTACTTTTAACTACCTAATTACCTTAAAGTTTAAAATTAAAAACTAAAATGTTAACATTTCTATTTTACGAGAACTGCGAGTAAACGAACTAAATGAAACTAAAGACCTTGAATGAATATTGTCAAACAAGTATGTTGAAATACAACTTATTTGGCAATTATGTTTCTACATTTAGCTTTAAGAGTAGATAATTCAAATTATAATACATCTTTAAAAAAAAAAAAAAAAAAAAAAAAAAAAAAAAAAAAAAAAAAAAAAAAAAAAAAAAAACCTAAAAACTAAGTTTTTAGATTTGAAAAACTAAAAATTTGAGTTATACAGACAGTTTTAACGCACTTTATTATTTAGACATGATGAAAGAGCGAAAAATTACAAAAAGCAAAAAAAACACCACTACCATAAAATGATTTCCATGAACCCATGTGATCTACCCTTAAAAAAATAAATAAATAAAAAATGAGGTAATATTCTCAGAACAAAGGGAAGCAAGCAAACATCTTGAGAAATGTTTTTACACCCTAGGTAATTAAATCTATGAATTCAGCAAAATTTTAAAATAAAACATTTTAGCAGAATTTAATAATTTAAGAGAAATGTAAAATAAACAAAAATAAACTTATGCATAAAAAAAAAATCACAACAAATAATTTATAATTGAAATAAGATCTAAGAATTGAATAAAGCTAACAAATTAAGGGTTTTTTTTATGTCATAGTCATTGTGCTTCTTGGTGTGGTTGGGTTTCTTAAATGCAATATTATGAAACAAATTTGAAAATTGCAATTGTTTTATCAAGAGTTTAAAATACGAAAATAAAGTAAACAAGTTTTGCAGGCTTTCATTCTTTTCTTTTTTTTTCGTTATATAGGTTATTTCAAATAAACGAAAAATATTTTGAAAGTTTAATCTGGTTAATAACATAACGAAAAAAAAAAATCTAGAAATATAAGATTTGCCCCACAACACTAATAATTTCCACCACTAGAAAGAAAAAAAATAAAAGAAAATAAAGTTTTAAAAAAAAATAATACAATAAAATATTTCATACGAATCAGAAATGCATAACGAGACTATTTTAGCAAGGGGAAAATGGAATTTTTACTGCAAAGAAAAATCTTCATTGATTTGTTGATGCCAGTTTTTATAAGTGAACACAAAAAGTGAACGTATAGTTCACTTTTTAGAAATGTATTTTTTTTTATTTACAGGAAAGTAATTATTTTATATGTATTTGATACATTGAATGTTATTTAATTAAAAGTCGTAAGATGCATAAAAAAGAAAAAAAAAAGCATAGCTCAAAAGTCAAGTTGTTTCTATCAGAGAAAGACTAATAATAATAACAGGCTGGGGTTAAGTCGCCAGACATGGAAGAAATGAACAGATGAAGTAGTTCCTCTCTTTCTTTTTACACAAATAATACTTGGTTAATGGAATAAGTGTTATGTATATATATATATATATATATAGAGAGAGAGAGACCGAAGTAATTATTAAAGTTAAAATTTATAGACTTTAAAATAAATATTTTGACAAAATAAAAATAATCTCCGTTCCTATCATGAAAGAAAGAACGGAGCAAATAATAGACAACACGTATTCTCTTTCCCCTAAAAATAAAATGCAGTAACAACGGCACTGAATTGGTTCTAAGAACGTTTAACGTTAGATTAGATGATTAAATAACGCTTGATTGCAATTTTAAAATATATATTTAAATAAATACAAGTCCACATTTAAATGAGAATCAAATAAATAATCGTTTGCAACAACGACAAACTAAATTATTTTTACATAAAAAAGTTCAGTTCACAAAATAAAAATTTAAAAAAAAAACAAATAAAGGGAGAGAAGGAAGATTTAAAGAGGGAGGGAAAAAATTAAATCCTTATAATAAAAATAAATAAAACTAGATAGAAACATTCAAATTTAAACATTAATTTATAATTTTAGTAAAAAATTAAAAATGAAAAAATATAAATTCATCATAAGAGAGTTTGGAATAAATCGTAACAATATAGCTTCTCGCCACCATCAGTGGAGAGCTATGGTGGTCAATTGCGACCCCCAGCATGACCACCTTAAAATCAGAAGAAAACAAGCAAAATAAGTTTTATCAGGAAGTAAAAGGGTGTATATATATAGATCAAACATCGACGTGTTGTCGTTATCGCCAGAATTGTAGTAGATAACGACGACAGACAATTATATGCTACATCAGCATGTCAAACAACACATGCTTAAAAGACGAAAACAATAAGACCCCCCCAGACAACAGTCATCGGAGACCACAGCAAACTGACTGGCCCTTAAGCTTACCTTGTAATTTTCGCCTGTCAGCCATAGCTACGAGAACGTACACTTTAATGACTGCTGCATGCTATGAAAGCGCTATGGGACTAAAATCTGTAAGAATGAGGCAAATAATCAGGGGAATCCTCTTTCTTTTTGCCTTATCGAACAACCAAAATGGCTTCCCTCTTCTGACCAACCCTTTCATAAGATTAGTAGTTTGTGTTCTGCTGCTTACGCAACAAGTTCCATCAATTTTTGCTTTCGTATCTGATCTGGAGACACACAGCACCTCCAAACCCACGGAATATATCGTAAATAGATACCAAAAATTACTTGGTCGATTTATTATGTAGAAAAAAAGAGGCGTTGGTAGTTTTAGAAAGATTTGCGCAATGATTTCTGCTCCAAACTTGCCGACATTTCTAACGCTGTTATGGGATACCAGGGAATTGATGAACGGAAGTGACGTATTTCAGACGGTACCGTCCGGGTTACGTCAGGGCAAAGCAAATCAAAGAGAGATCACGTGACGATAGTCGACTGCCAGCCATTTTCTTAGTGGCAATAATGTTAGTTTAGAGGTTTTATTTACATGAAATGATGGCGGTTGTCGCCGTTGCTAGAGACACGCGGATTTGCGTTGATCTGCTTTCTCATAGCACAGACGGACCAAATTCAACGACACGACAATACAAACCCAGGACCCTGATTTTACCTCTATAACGGAATCTATATTATATATATGGGGGATTTTGGTACCTTTTTACATCATTCGCAAATTTAAAACGTCGGTTTTTGGATGCCTGACTGAATGAATAGTAAACAACAATATAACGGCAAAATTTAAAGGTAAAAACAGAAGTATCATTACTGTATCGTACCTAGTTTTACTTGATAGTACACGGCTAATTACAACATACGCATAAAAAAACACGGAAATTAATTTATTATAGAGATGTATTTACTTTAAGCTTTACATGTTTACTTTTTTGCTCTTAGGAAAACAATTGCAGACTTGTTGCTAAAAGGCTTTTAGCAAAATATTAAAGGTGTTTCTTAGCTTTTAGTGAAAGCTAAGAA
Organism: Doryteuthis pealeii; assembly: GCA_023376005.1. Lineage (NCBI taxonomy): Eukaryota > Metazoa > Mollusca > Cephalopoda > Myopsida > Loliginidae > Doryteuthis > Doryteuthis pealeii. The sequence goes on along the minus strand of CM042163.1, from coordinate 20,072,976 downwards.
ACACCTTTAATATTTTGGTAAACAAAATGCATTCAAAATCCGTATTTATTTACAATAATAATAATAATAATTTAATTCTAGCACAAAACTTAAATTCTTAAAATTTAGAATATGAAATTCGTTCTTTCTTTTAAAGGAAAAAAACACGTAAGTTTTAAAGAAATCGCTATCTTTTATTTAACTATTTATTGTTGCAAAGAAAAATAAAAATGATCTATTTCACAACTAATACACATCGTGTTTTTTGGTCTGTAGATAAAACCTGTTTTATTGCCCCTTTGAGTGTTTATATCACTAAAGAAACTAATCCCACTTTTGACAAGACTAAAGTTGTTTTGTTTTTTTATCGGTTGGTTTGTTCATTGGTTGCTAACATTAACAAAAATCAAAATCATAAAAAACCTTGTTTTTTGTGTCATTAAACTAAAATTAATTAATGGAATGGGTAAACGTAAAAAGTATAAAACTGTGCTTGAATAATAATAATAATAATAATAATAATTCTAAAAAAAATGTTTACTTACTGTTTTGTTGTTACTAGGACACAAACATGTAAAATTCCTGCCAAGTAAATTTAATTCGGTTGTTATTTTGTTCCCGATTTTGAGTTTTCATGTAAGAGTAAGTTAACAATTGTTTTTGAATTATGTTTTATGCTTTGCGGAGTGGGGTGGTATTGAATTACAAATATTTCAAAATCATTGCAAATTAAGTTTTAAAGATATTTAATTTTACGTGAGTTAAAAACAAAATGAAACTAGTTTTAAATTTTGCCAAATTTCCAGGTTCCGAAGAATCTTCGAGTTTCTTTAGATGAAACAGAAGCATTATCGATTTTGATTATTTTTACTAACAGTAACAAAAATAAGATGAAAGGGATTTTAATCAGAAATTCATCAAATAAATTGTTTAATTTGCTATTTTTTAACAGAACAATTAATTTCAAACATTAAATTCGATCTTTGATTATTTTTTTTATTTTTTTTATCTTTTCACAAATGTAAATAACCCTCTATTCCCATTCTGCATGAGTACTGTACTGTTAGTACAATTTATTTAAATAATAATTCATACATATTCGTTATTACTTTTTTTTTGTTGTTGTTGTGTTTTTTTTCTTCTTTTTTTTTAATTTAGAGAGGCAGTTAGTATTGATATTATTTTTATTTACTAAGCTTTTCTCAAAACAAGATTAAATGAACGAGTGAAGATTGTGTAGCGTCACTCTAAGTTGCTTGCCTGATTTAAAAGTCAGTATTTGAAATACTAGTTTTCACCTGGGCTCTAACAACTACTGTAGGTAGAAAATACACTAAAAAACAAGCAAGCTTATATTAACGCTACAAGTGGTGGTATCTCATTGATAAAACTACAAGAAGTATTCTTAGAATTTACTAAACTTTGCTTAGCCTGGCACACATGCCTCCTCCGGTTGCTTACGGTACCTGCTGCTCCTAAGTGGTCACTCATGAACAGGCTCATCACTGCAAGTTGGCTGACTCAAAATCCAGGGTTGGTTGTAGGGGAGGTGAGGGGTTACTGGAGTTCAGTCTTGGTCTGTCCCGTTTAGCACTTTGACCCACACTCATATGAGCGTGGTTCGGAGTGGTGACCAAGACTGACTTGTATAGTCAGTCAGTCTTAGTGTTTTTGTCAAGAAAGATAATTGAATAGGTATAGTAATTTAGGAAATGCCAAAATTGTTAGTTAGATGTCTACAGACCAACAAAAGCCAGAATGTCAATTTTTTTTTCACTTAGTAAAAATTAAAACATTTAACTATAGTATTTTTTTTCTTCACATTTTGCATAAGAACATTAACAAAAATAACCCTTAATAAGAAATGCTTTTTTTTCTGCATAAACATTTTTTATTATTACAAGTATTTTTATGTAGTCTTACCAGTTATATAAATAAATTATCTAACTGATAAAAATTGTATTACAGGGCCGGTTTAGCTCTGTTGGTAGAGCGTCTGTCTAGGAACCACAAGGTTCCATGTTTGATAACGGCCCTCGCCAACTCCAAGTATGAGTAGCACAGGGATCTGTGCAGTAAAGTAAGGAGCTGCTGGTAAGTGTGGTGCTCCATCTCAGATGCAAAAACAATCTCTTTGGTCTATCGCTAGTGAAAAGGGGATAGACTCCCTTACTGTATGGCTTATACTGACTTTAGACCATCCTGACAACTTTACTTACATTTGTTACATTTACGGTTTCAAATTTAGATGCAAATGTAACAACTATTATCAAACTGAGTATATTTTTCAATTAAAAAGAAAAAGAGCCTTTGTGGAATCACATTACAAAGAAATTAATAAAATGTCCTTCTACTAAAGTTGATTTATTCAAATAAAGATGTATACAATAAGAATCTAATGTAGATTACCTAAGCTTTCAAGATACAAACACAAGATTAGTCTGTTACTAGGCTACAACAGTGAGACATTCACTGAGAATAGAATTCTCTATATTAGCAATGATCTGATTGCATAAAATATGTAAATAAAAAAAATATTTTTACTAATGTAAAATTTAATACTTTCTCAAAGATAAATAAACAAAAAAACAAAAACAAATGTATAGATATCTATAATGTTAATTGAATGTTATGATGTCATCACTTCAGATAAATAATGAATCTTTCTGTTTTGATTGTTAGGAAAGAAAGGGAAGACAAAAGAACATGCTATATAATTAAATAAAACAGAAGTGATAAAGATATACATCAGACAGTTATCGCCTGCTTGAATGGTAAGAAAGATGAATGTTTATTTTGAAAACTGATTTTGAAGTTAATAATTTTTTGAAAACTGATTTTTGAAGTTTAAAAAAAAAATTGTGATACTTCATAAAATAATAAAACCTGAAAGTCAACAAATTATTGAATTCTAATAAAAATTTCCAGTACTTATTGATTAACAGCTGAAAATAAACTGAATGTTAAATTCAAACTGGTTTAATTACTCTTATTTATTTGGAAAAAAAAAAAAGCAAGTAATGATAGATAAATAATGTGTTAAGCTATAAAATAATTTAAACAAAAATATGATATGAGCATATGAAATTTAAAGCATGTTTTTAAAAAATGTATTTAAGTTTTCTTTGTAAATTTTTGTATCAAAATAAGAAAAAGAAAATTTATAAAAAGTGGAATTTCCATGGCTATTGCTATTTTTTCAGAATTTTGCTGCTTTGTTATTTCTGAAGTTCAAAGATTTTTGTAGAAATTCTTATTGATTTTTGCAGTGTGAATTCACCTTTGCAGGCATTTAAGCTCAATATTTTCTATTTCTTCTAGTCGCTCCAGGGAAAAAAATTTTAAATTATGTAATTTATTTTCAAAGTCCATATAGAGAAGAAAAAAATGAATATACTTTGAAGTTTGAATTTTTATTAAAATTTGATTTATTATTGTTAGGTAGGTATCTTGAAATAGAAATTAACAATGATTTATCTCTGAATGTTATTTATAGTTTAAATTTGTGCAATTATTATGCATGTATTCCATGGAATTTACACATGTGACACACACACACACACATATATATATATACACATACACACATATGACTCTGGGTTCACACATGGTTTTGAGCCCAAAGAATCATTACCACTAGCCCAGGGCGTCACTGTGGGATTGCCATATCCGTGTTGATAGTCAGAGCCTTATTTTGGATCTTTTTTGTGAATTTCTCTTGTCTGATGGAGAAAGTCCAAGATTAGTTAAGAATATGAAGATTGAGTTAGTAATGAAACCTCCGCATATGACCTCAATAGGAAATACATTTGTTATCCAACCATTTCTAACTCTTGAAATTTTCCTCAAAAAGGACTGTTAACTCAAACTTAGCGGATCAGATAACAATATCTAAATGCTGGGCCATTAACATTATTTCAGTTGGAAATACGAGTTGATATTCCAAACAACATGTCAGTCTATGCAGCCATCAAACGATGGTCTGTGCCTATTTTCACATGAAAGTTTCAAAATATTTAATTCTTTAATGAAATGTATCACCTTTATTGGCAGTCTCTTTTTGAAGCATCTGAACTTGTCTTCCCACATGATGTGTAGGTCAGATATAGCTAACCCCCAGACATGTAGGTTGACTGATGTTGGTAAGATGCTTTTATAAGGAATAACAAAAATATAAGTTTTTTAGGTTCCATGTGTTTGATGTCGCTTCATGTCGCCCTGTCCTACAGCTGTGTATGTATGTATGTATATATATATAAATTTATAAGAACACGTCATAGTAAGATTTATATTAGAGCAATACTCTTAAAATGCTCTTACACAATTTGTTACCAAATATTAATTTTTTAGTGTTTGCATATGTGCTGAAAATAATTATTTTATTCTTTGAAATTCTCAAGATAACAAACATAACTAGGAAATGCTAATTAGAATCTTTCACTTCTTCTTAAATAGACAAATCAATATCATAAAAAACTGCTATTATATTGGGAATTTTATTGGTTTATAAGTCATCTAGTATAAGATAAATCTTGATTCAGTGTGTCACTTGGGCAGTTTCAAATGCAACTCAATAACAATGGCACATTATAGCAAGATTTTTATTAGAGCAATACTCTTTTCTGTCCTATCTTCAGCCTTTTCAACTCACTAGAGGCTGGGATAAGAGAGTGAGACTACACAACTTTCTCTTGCTTTAATCTCAGTCCATTACAAGTTATCATTTTCACCAAATTTGGTGAAGCTGCAGATACACTGGGAGAAGTAGTCCTGAACCTTCACATAAACATCTTTGAGCATCGGATTACTCTCTATTGGAACAAAGCAACAGTGGAATTCTGCTGCTCCCTTTGGTGTCTGAACAGCCCTCTTTAGGATTTGTACTGCTTACCTCCTTGAAAGAAGGGACTAAAAAAGACATTGCCTGCTTCACTACATCTTTGGCTAGCACACTGTGTCTGCCAGAGATTCTGCTCAGCAGTCGAACTACAGAAAAGAAGAAAGTGCTCAATCTCAGATGTACTGGATAATGCCAAAGCAAACAGGCCTGAAAGAAGAACTGCACTGTCTCCAAAGAACTAGCTTGTTACAATATAGACAGACCAGCACCCAGAAAAACATGCCTAGTGGATAGGGGGCCAACTCACAGAATGTGGTGGTATATACACCTTCTGGAGTTGCCATGGCAATGATGAAGGGATCCAGGTTTTGTTGTCTGAGAAACACTAAATATTTAGAGTCCACGAGAACAATCCCTTATCACAAGTGAAGAAAGACACTTTGTCCAGAAGAAACTCCACATGATGCAGAAAGCATGGTTCTTTAAGAAAGCTGATGAAATCCAGGGCTATGGTGCTTTGAAGTCTATGAACATGTTAACCAAGTCCTCAATCGCTCTGCTGTCATTAATAATTTAGGCCATTACTTGCCATCCTCAAGTGGAGATCAATGTGGATGTCAACAATCATAGAAAATCAGAAAGGCCATCAAATAGCTCTTCTCATGTGGTTTTGAGCCAGGATCAGATGCAATCCCTGCTGAAGTTTACAAAGCAAAAGGTTCAGCCATGATAGAGAAACTGACTTTGTTCTTCCAGTCTATGAATAATGAAAGGAAGGTTTTACAACAACTGAAAGATGCTAGTATTGTCCACATTTATAAGAAAAAAGGCAACCAAGAAAGTATGACAACCATAGAGGCATATCCTTTATGGAAGATCTTGGCTTGTGTTCTGTTCAGTCAACTTTTCCGACACCTTGAGTGGGGCCTTCACCCATAAAACCAACTGCAAGAAAATTGCCAAGAGCATCATAGTGACCTTTGTTGATCTGGTGAAGACCTTTGACACGGTCAGTAGATAATGGAGAAGTTTGGCTGTTCCAGTAATTTCATCAGGATTTCACAACAGTTTGAAGATGGAGATAAGTTGGGAGTGAGGAGCTTTCCAATAACAAATGATGTGAAGCAATGCTGTGTTCTCACCTCAACACTATTCAGTCTTTTCTGCTATGTTGTAGGATGCCTTCTAGGATTGCTAAGATGTTGTACACTTTTGATACAGGACTGATGGCAGTCTATTCAACCTCAGGTGCCTACAGGCTGTCAGAAAGGCAAACGAGACTTTGCTGTACCCTCAGTGTCTGTACTCAGATTCGGCAAGAAATGGACTACTCATGAGCATGACAACTTTGGTCTCACCATCAGCATTCAAAAGGCACAAGTTATGTACCAGCCTGCAACTAGAAAGGTCTACCAAAAGCCGTTTTACAGTGAAGGGGTTGAACCTTCAGGCAATTGACCATTTCAATTATCTGGACAGCATCCTCTCTCATGCAGTCAGTATAAATGTGGATGTCAACAACAGAATTGCTAAGGCCAGTGCCACTTTCAGGAGACTCTGAGAATATCTGGGAATGGAGAGGAATCAGCCTTACAACTAAGTTGAAGGACTACTGTGCAGTGATACTTACAACCTTGCTCTATGCCAGTGAGATATGGACAGTCTACAGCAGACATACCAATCAGCTTAACTTCTACCTAAGCTGCCTCCACATACTCTTCTATCTCATGTGGCAAGACAAAATCCAGGATGCAGAAGTCATAAAATGAGCTAGGCTCCCCAATATCCACACACTCCTGCAGAAAAGCCAAGTTGGGATGTCCAAACAGAGACCTCTATGAGGGCAAGTGCTCAGTGCATCAGAATTGATTTTAAGATTGCCTGAAAGTGTTCCTCAAGACCCTAGGATTTGAACTGGGTGTCACTTGCTCTGGGCTGTCCAACATAGTTAAGCAAGCTCATCAAAATCACTTTTGCAGCAGGGGCAAAATGCACTGCAGAATCCCAGGTGAAATGAGCTGCATGGCCCAATCTATCCTAGCCACATGTGCTCCAAATGTGATGAAGCTGTCAGGACCTGCATCGGTCTCATCTGTCACTTCTAGACACACCGCTATTGACCATCCAAATAAAGTCAATGAAGTCATGGTCATCTTTGACACTGACGTACGAACATCATTATTAAATAAGAATAGTTACTTAGAACCATATAATTGTGTATAATAGTATTAAGAATAGTTATTTGATGGTAGAATTGTTTACAAATTGTTATCATTAGTTAATTTGAAACCATATAATTGTTTGAAAAAAAAAGATTGACTTCAGCATTAAATAACCTAACAAGGATTGACATATTGTTAGAACCATAACTTCAGGATATATATATATATACGTTTTAAAAACAAGTGGCTTAAAATTTCCGACTGCTGTTTCTCACCATAGCGCAAATCTTCACGCTACAGCAAGAAACTGCAGTCGGAAATTTTAAGCCACTCGTTTTTAAAATGTATATTTAGCTCTTTATATTGAGCACTTTTAATTTTTTTTTTTTTAATCCAGAAGTAAATATATTTGTTTGCTTGGTGGATTTAAAGGTAACTGTGATATATCTCTCTATATATATATATTTGAGCATCGATTTTCGCTTAAAAAAAATGAATTAAGATTTATCAAATGGATTATTTAAGGTCAAATTTTTATTTCAGTCAAAAAGTAGTAACATAATAAGCATCAGTAAAAAAAAAAAGAAAAAAGTAAAGTAATATTACATATGTAATTAATTTTTAATATATTTTAAACATGAAATTAGTTTGAAATTTTACAAAAAACAACATAAGTGAAAACACGTTATTAAAAAAACTTATAACAGTTTCTTCTATAAAAATCAATAACAAAAAACATTAATACACTATGTACAGAAAAATTACTAACTTGTTGATATTTTATTTGTTCCAAATACACAGAAAAACTAAAACGTTCTAAAAAATTCTTGTGGGTTTTGTTTATAAAAGAATTGACTGAGAAATATGTTAACACTATGGTGGCCCAGATTGATAGACAAAAAAATAAAAAATCAAGGAATTATCTGATTTTAATAAAATTTTCATTGTTGACTTATTAATCAATGAATTCTTTCTTTTAAATTTCTGAATCGTTTCAATCAAACTGATTCAATGGAAATAAATTGAAATTCTTTAAAATAAATATTACTATTAGTTCCATCCATATGAGCCTTTAGAACAACAATTTATATAATTGATAGATAAAATTCATTTAAAATATAAATAGCATAATTTCAAGTTTTAAATTTCATATTTTTAGATTCTAAAAACATTTATTTAATAACAAACTTACTTTAGTATAGTTATGTAATAATTAAGATATCTTGGTTTAAAAGGTAAGCTGCCACCCTTTTAAACAGAACAAGTACTGATGTATAATCTTTTCACTGATAATCTAAAAGAAAATTATATTTCATAAACAACAGAGTAAAACAAATCTAAAAATCTTTTTTTTTTTTCTTTTTTTTACATTTAATTTTCAGATTTTTGGTACATATTTTCTACCAAAATTGCTCCTTTAAAAATGTTTTTATTCATGCCATCGATCTTTTTATTTATACTTTACTTACTTTACTTATATATAACCCCACCGATATTTTCCACCTCAAAAAAATGGGTGTGAGTAAAAATTAAGTGACTTGAAAAAAAATCAAAGTTTTTAAATAAAATAACTTATTTATTCTTTGATAAATCAACACTGAAAATTTCATTAAAATCGGATAATTCCCTGATTATTGGTAAATTTTTTTTACCAAATCAAGGGGGGTTGATTTGGTTTTGTAAAATACGTCTATGACGTCATAATTGTTGATATATATATATATATATATATATATATATGAGGCGCATGGTGTAATGGTTAGTCATAGGAAATGGACTTGTTGACCCGAGTTCAATTCCTGGTTGAAACTGTTTGCATTTCACATGGCACTATTACCCTTGGGAAAGGTATGAATCCAATTCTCCCTCCATGGGTAAATAGCAGGGTAGACTGGGCTCTTTAACCATGGTAAGGTAACCTGTCTAGGAGAAGAATACTCTGAATTTACACCTGTTAAACTCCATTTGAGAAATTGATCTTGTGTTGCATCCTGCTTGTGCGGAGGGGTTGGTAAATATATATATGTGTGTGCGTGTATGAGGAATTTAGATATAATCTCAGTCAATAAGTTGGTTTGGTTTTCAACTGCTATTTCAAAGTGATTAACTACTTAACTGACTGCTGAAATATTTTTTCATGAAATTAAATTTATGTTTAGATTTGCACAGGAGCAAATAGAATGGAATTTGTGAAAAGTTAAAGAATATGTTGAACCAATCATCTGAGTGGAGGAAGACCAACTTGCAACTACCTCAACCACCAAGTCTTCTTGGTATTAATGATACTACCTACATTTGCAACTCTAAAGTGGCAATTTATAGTTCGTTACTTAAATTTTCTTTTTGAAACTGACGACGGTTTTCTTTGTTTTAATTCATTTTTAGCAATAACTCCTTCCTAGTCTTGGAATTATTATGTCCCTTGGCAAGAGTGATGAACATATACGTATCTTTAAGGAGAGCAGTTTTTATTTTTGTCTAGGAAAAGAAGGAAGGGAGGGGACTGGAGAGTACAAAATTTGTGTCATTACTCTGTAGAAACGATCAACTTGTTTAATGTTTTTGTGCCTGCTTTTTCTTTCTTTAGTGTAGTTAACTATATCAAGTCAGTGTTTTTTTTTTGGGGGGGGGTTACCGGTAGAGTTTGGATTAAAATGAGATTTTTCTTATTTTTAAGTTGTACTGAAAATGGCAACCTTCTGATTGTCAGTCTTCTATAATAACGGGTACCAGAGGGGGATTTTTTGTACTTGAATTGTCGGAAATTGGTATGATTGAAACTGTTAAAATTAATGACCGTTTTGAATGTTTTTATTTGTTTTCAATGTCAAGATTCAAGTTGAAAATAGACACATTTTTCTTTTGCACAAATAGACCAGCATTTACATAAATAAGACTTCGTTGACGTTTTAAGTTAAAATTTAACTTTTTAAAAGTTTACTAAGCAATTTTAATTCAGATATATTTATTTAATTTGTTTATTTTCTACAGAAGGGATACCTGGAAATTTTTTAAAAAAGTGTTATTTGCAGTATTAAAAGTTTTTTTTTTTGTTTTTGAATTTGGCGCTCAACGTAATGACGACTCCTCCCACACGCACACACATACACACGCACATACACTTTAATTCATAAACCTGTCGATCAAGTCATTTCTTTTACGTTTATTGCAATTTTTATGCCTTCTAAAACAAGGCTGGGAAAATGAAACGTTAATTTTCATTTACATGAAACTTCTATAGAAGATTTTAGTAATGATTCATTTTACTCAATTGTTATGATTTTATTTCTTGTAAATAAAATCATAAGTTGAGTAACATTTTGAAACTGCTTTGGTGCCGGAAGACAAGTATTATTGCAATTTACAAAGAATTGTACTTGAGACTTGTTTTGTGCGTGTACTTATAGCTGTTAATATATTTGGTATAGTAATTAAGTTTTAAACAAATGTAGGTCAATTACAATTAGTGTAGTTTCTTGCCACTAAAATACCCAATCTCTCTCTCTCTCTCACTCACACACACACACACAGGTAGGGAGGCTTAGTTATCTAAGATCTTAAATTAGTTGTCAAGATGAATCATGACGTTACGCTTTTAGGTTCGTTTTTAAGTTTTATTTCAGGGTTAGATAAAGGAAGTTACAAACGTTAGTTAAATTCAGATTTTTCCTCCAAGTTATCTTAATTCGAATGCATTGTTTTTAGTTTTATGAATATCATCTTCAGTAGATTTTACAAAGCGAAGATTGACACCTTGGCGTAGATGGTTTTCTTCTCAATCAATTCTTTACAAATATTAATCATTCATTGTTCTTTTAAGTGTGTGGCAAGGGAAGTTAAAGCATGTATTGTTAATAAAAAGAAGTAAAACCAAAAGCAATTTTTAAATAAGTTTTCTGTTTTCTAAGTATACTAAGCAAATTATTCAAAAACAATAAACTATTTTTAAGGACAATCGTAGTTCTTTTAAAATTTCAATTCTTTTGGAAAGAATTAAGACCATCAGTTTTTAAAGTAATATCTTCTTAATATTAGAAATTTAATCTGAAAGTTATTTGATAATATTTTTCCAATTTCTTTCTCAAGACGCTCTTCAAACTTTTGACTATGACAGCATTTAATAGTTAAAAAATTATGACAAAAAAAAAAATCAAACTTACACACACGAGAGTTGTCTGATTTTTTGTTTGTAATATTCGATTTTTGTTATTAATATTCCTAAGTGAATTAAAGGTACATTGACATTGTGTAAAATAGGCTGCAGACTTTTTATCTTTTCAGTCAGATTAGTAAACAAGTTTTTCTAAGAAGTGTTGATTTAAAAAAAAAAAAATGAATTTTAATTTTTCCAAGTTCAAGTAAAAAATCGTTGATTTCTGCGTTACATTGCTATTTTTAAAAAAATATTTTATATTTAACTCAATAATACAGGTCGATATACACATACAAATAAACAACGTAAATGAGGGAATAGAAAAAAAGCAAAAAACAAAAACAATGTAGAAAGTTTAGTTTTGTGACTAAATAATGTCAAAAAGTCCTAACACTGCATTTCGAGTTAAGTAGGTAGTCTAAATGTACTACAATATAATACCAACTTAAGACTAGTTAGAATAATAATAAAAACAACATTCTATTGTTAATTGAGAACAAAGTTGTATAATTCATTTTTATAGAAAGCTGCGTTGAATGATGAAGACGAGAGATAATCCCTTTCACAAATGCTTTCCAACATTTTTACTGTCAACATTATGAATAAAAAGATGAATAATTTATCCCAGACCTGGTTAACTAGGAGTAATTCAAATAGCATTTAGGTGTTTGAACTATTAAATATAACATTTGAGAAGAGAGCCTATTGTGATTGGGGTAACAACTTTTGGTGGAGAGTGCATTACCTAATTACTCACTCCACTGTCAATCAATGTGTCATGTCAGTGACAAGACATTTTGTCAAGAAATCGGCTGATGGATGGGAGTACAGAAAGAAGTGAATATGCTTTCATGGTTCATTTAAAGGGTGAAATTAATAAGTTGAAATAGTAAATATGTGTGTATTATTATTGTTTTGTTTTTTTAAGGAATTGATTAATGATTGAGAAAATATTGGTATGTTTTAACAAAATCCTATTGAGCAAACAGTTATAAAATCAATATTTCTTCAGTCAATAACTAAAATCCATTTTCTTTATAAAAAGCCAACTTAAAGGAGCCAGTTTAGCTCAGTCGGTAGAACAGCCGCCAAGGAATTGCAAGATTTCTTGTACGATATCAGTCCCCACCAACCCAGTGCATGAGTAGCACAGATTGGATTATCTAACCTGTGTAGTAGGTGTAGCGCTCTACCGCAGGAAAAACAATTTTCCTGGTCTAGCACTAGTGAAAAGGGGATAGACTCCCACACTGTCCTGCTGATACTAACAATAGGCCACTCTGCCAACTTTATATAACTCATTCTATCGTGATCAAGTCTTATAAAAGGGAGTGGAGGTTATCCAAATGGAGGCCAAGAATATCCTGTGACTTCAGAAATATTTTGAAGATGAGCATTCACATTTTGTTTGTGTCTTACAGTTTATGGCATAAAACCAATGAGGATAAAAACAGGATGACTAATGCAGAAGTGAAGGGAGGGTTGTGGTGCTGATGATGCTAAAGAAACTGTATTGTAAAGGTCTTCATTGTGAGCCTGATTCAGTATTATAACATCAAATCTATGGATCATTCTTCTTTGTTTTTACTATAAATAAAAACAGTATTAATTAGTTATTGAATTGAGTTTTAATGAATGAATGCCTATCATGTATGTAATTGAAACACCTAAAATATTAACTTTCACCTTCAAAAGAAAACAAGTAAATATACTTCAACAAACTGATAGGTTCAAAATCCCTTAATTTGACTACTACAAAAAAATGTCTTTGTGTCTGTAAAATAATGATAAATTACAATTTCAGATGCTAGAAGATATTACCAAAATACCTTATCTCGCTAAACTGACAAAATGAAATTGAAACACTGAATATATATATTACAATTTACTCAAGATTTACAGATAATATCACTGGATCACAGTAAATTATAAGATACTGTTCAATATGAGCACCGGTTCCAAAATAATTGGCTTATTTAGAATCCATATTGATACATGTACATACTGTACTCAGGTTAGAATTGGCATCATCTATGAGGTTATTACAATTTTATTTTCTGTTAGTGTATGTACTAATTCACTTTTCTGATTCCAATCTACAAGAACCATTTGATGATAGGTAATAATTATCACTAAACATGTAATTATATAATGTATTTGATTGCATATAAGCCCCCCCCCCCCAAAAAAAAAATGCTGAAAAAATATCCTTTGGGTTTAAAAAGCAAAATTGTGGTATCCAGTAGGCTAAGATTTATCCAATAACTAATAATTTTTGTACCTACCCTAATTCTGTAATCTTAAATATAAAACACAATATGACAGACACATATATATATATATATTATATATATATATATATATATATATTTGTATCAGTCACACTATTTCATTTCATTACAGAGTAATGAGAAATTCCATTGTTATGGTAATATATTATTAGCTGTTTGCTTGTTTTTTTTGTTTTTTTTTGAACACACACACATATACACCTTCTTTGCAATGTATTAGCAACTTGGTCATACAAATAGATGAGAAATTCCATCATTATGCCAGCATGGTTTTGGTATTTGCTGTATTTGTGATTTGATCTCTGTCTTGGTATCTTAAATTAATTATAATTCTAGAAATTTTTTTTTTTTAATATCTTTTTTTATTATTGATTTTCCATTTCATATCTTTTGAGTTTTAAAAGTAACCATAAAATTTCCATGGGTACAGATTCTATTCTTCTTAAACAAGTGTCAATTCATCTCTCTCTCTCTCTCTCTCTCTCTCTCTCTCTCTCTCTCTCTCTCTCTCTCTCTCTCTCTCTCTTATATAAATTTGGAAGTGAATCTGACAGTATGCATAGAAAGATTTTAGAAAAAACAAAAGATTAGTTTTGCTGACAGATCTGTTTCGACCTTTTAATAAAGCGGTCTTTTTCAAAGCAACTATATTTAACAGGAAAGACGGAATAAATAAACCGTTAATCACAAGATACAAACAAACGCTCTCATTCAGGGCCGGAATTTAAAAAAAAAAATTTTTGAAAATGGGTATTTTGTGTTAAAAATAAAATTAATTTTATTTTTAAAAATCCGAAGCTTTTTTTTTTTTATAAAAATCATTAGAAAAACTCAAAAGAGTTTGAAGTAAAAGTGTATAAAAATATAAAAAATGTTCAAGATGTATTCCAGCTACAAAAGCAAGTTTTAAAAAAGTAAGTCCACAGCACAATTGATGAAGATGGAAAGTTTTAGGAATTTGTAATGTTGACAAATCCATAGTGTTGGGGTCTTTATCATATTCGAAATTTATCCTCTGGTGATGATGTTAAACAGTCCAGATTTTGTTTTTTCTGTAGACAATATGAAAGTAAAATGGAAATGAATCCGACAGTATGACTAGAAAGTTATTAGAAAAAAACAAAAGATGTTATTAGTTTGCTAACAGATCTGTTTTGACCTTTTAAAAAGCAGTCTTTTTCAAAGCAACTATATTTTAACACAAAATACGCATTTTCAAAAATTTTAAAAAAAATTCTGACCCTGAACGAGAGCGTTTGTTTGTACCTCGTGATTAACAGTTTATTTATTCCGTCTTTCCTCATAAATATAGTTGCTTTGAAAAAGACTGCTTTATTAAAAGGTCGAAACAGATCTGTCAGCAAACTAATAACATCTTTTGTTTTTTCTAAAAACTTTCTATGCATATATATATATATCTTTTTTTGCTCTAGTTTATTCCATTATTGAACACTCTTACTTATATATGAATATTATGGAACAAGCGGAAATTTCATACTCTTATAAAAACATACCAGTACCAGATAAACAACTATACAAATTGTATTTACTGAAAAAGATTGAGTCCTTCATTTCATGAACGGGATGGAAAGTGTACTTTTACATCAACCAAATATCTTTTAAACTTTGGAAAAAAATAGGAAAAATACAGTTTTAATAATAATCAACATCCACCTTATTTAAAGGAATTTAAAAACTTAGAATCCAATCTAACTGGCATAATGAAAAACATTGAATTCAAACCTCCTGTTAAAAAATCCTATACAATGCCAGATTGCAAAAGAAATCTATTCAAAAATCCTCTTCAAATCTGACAAAATAAACAAATTACATAAACTACACCCAGAAAATATAAGAGATTGTTACACAATGAAGTAACTAGATTTTTTTTTAAAAAAAAGAAGCTCCATCTAAATTAGAAGACAAGATCAATAATGAAGCCAAATTATTTGCTGCTAAATTAAAAATAGCAGATCGAGTGGAAAAATTTAACAAAAAAACAATGACTCTAACTCACTCTAAAAGATCACAAGTATAACTTTATCAACAACCCAACATGCAGATTATTAAATCCAACTAAAACAGAAATTGGTAAGATAAGCCAAATAATTCTAAAAGATATTTGTGCCAATTTAAGAACTGTCTTAAACATAAGCCAATGGTGTAGCACTAAAGACTGGTTTAAGAAAATTGATACAGTTGAAAAATGTTCATTTATGTTAAGGATTTCTACCCCTTGATAACAGAAAACACTGTAAATAATGCTCTATCCCTGGCTAAAGAATATAGGAAAATACTGGTGGAAAATCTCAAAGTTATTCAGCATTGCCATAAACAAAATTATACCATAACGAGGAAATATGGATCAAGAAAGGCACTGATAAAAACTATGACATTCCAATGGGTTCCCATGATGGTCAGAGATGTGAGCTAGTGGTTTGCTTACTGTTATATAATTAGCATTCATAGTTGATTTTTTTTTTATTTGAGGTTATTGTTATTTAATTATGTTAGTTATATAGAGCTTTGTAAATGGAGTTCAGAACTGTTTGAATTATGCAAATATCCCCAGTGGTTCAAAAGTCATGAGAATTTAAAGCCCTGAAATTGGGGGTACAAAAGTGGACATGATTTTGCTAAAAAAAACAAGTAATTTAGTAATTTCTTTACTTTTGGAACAATTTTGATAAAACTTTGCATTCTTATGTAAAATTGTGTTCTTTCTGATTCTGCACTTAAATTTTATGCATCTCCATGCTAGAACCCATTATTTGGGGAATAAAAATTAGGGATATAAAGTTTTTTTTAAATTTAAAAAAAAGTTTATCTCAAGATCATTCAACATTTTCATTTTAATATGGCATATATACACATATATAGTATTAATTTATATAAATAACATCACTTTGGATTTAAAAATACCTTTTTAAATACCTGCTATGTTTTATTATATACAAAAAATAGAATAACTCTATATAATTTTATTTAACAAAGCCTGCCTGCATGTAGCAGCATGTACTGCTTTGTTTAAAATTAATACTGTATTAACTTGCCGTAAAAAATAATACCATTTAACTCACTGTAAAAAATAATTCAATGGTGAAAAACACATAAAAATTACATATTTATAAAGATTATTTTATTCTCTTTCCAACCATATAAATATTTAAAAAATTGGACCAGAAATAAGTGATGAATTACTATATAAACTAGTAAGGTCTGAAAAATCGGTGCCTGTTGTTTACGTAAACAAGTAATGTAGACAAGTAAGTTTGAGTTTGTTTTTTTTTGTTTTTTTTTTTTCAGAATTCAAAGTTTCAAAGCAAATCCTTGACGGTATACAATCGTTTTTATTTCACACATTATATAGGAAAATAATCCTAAGGATGTCTCCTATTAGGGATATAGTGCTTTTTTTTTTTTTTTTTGTTGCTTATCTTATATTTTTTGAAGAAATTGCTTTTAACTTTGGTCTATTGTAGTTTCACTCCCAAAGGTCAGAAAAGAAAAAAAAACAAGTTTCTGCCTGTAGTCAAAAATGTCTCCTATTTAAGTGTAAAATTTCAAAAATATTGATAAAGATTAACCACTTTGATTTTACAAAAACAATAACACAGAAAATCAAGCACTGCAAAAATTTTGTGTAAAACGTTTTTGCCCCTTTTAAGACAAAATACCATTTTAACTCCCTGTAAAAAATAATTCAATGGATAAAAATGACATATTTAGAAAGATTATTTCATTTTCTTTCCAACCATATAAATATTTTAAAAATTGGACCCAAAATACACTAGTAATTATTTTTTTAAGCCAATAAGGCCAGTATTATGAGAAATTGTTTGCATTTGAAAATCAAGTAAATTTGATGGTTTTCTTTTCAAAATTAAAACTTTGAGCAAAATCCCTGGCGGTATACAATCGTTTTTTATTTCACACACTCAGTTTGTCTTCTATTACTGGTATAGTGCTTTTTTTTCTTTTTTTTACTTCGCTTATATTTTTTGAAGAAATCGCCTTGAAATTTGCTCTATTGTACTTTCGCTTCCACAGGGCCTAGAAACAAAAAAAAGGTCCTGTCTGTACTTCCAGGTGTCTTCTAATTGAGTGTAAAATTTCAAGAATATTGATAAAGATTAGCCACTATGATTTGGAAAAACAAAGTAACATGTAAAAATTAGTTTAAAAAAAATGTCATATTTTATGTTTTCATTTTTTTTAAGCAAAATATAATTTTAACTTGCTGTAAAAAAATTATTCAATAGATAAAAACACATAAAAATTACATATTTATAAAGATTATTTTATTTTATTTCCAACCATATAAATATTTTAAAGATTGGATCAGAAATACCAGAGTAATTGCAATTTGAACCAGTTAAGGTGAAAAATTGTTTATGTCCAACGATTTTATGAAACGAACTGTTATTGCTAATATAATATGGACACCATAGTAGACCCTAGCAACCATGGTCACAAGAACCTGTAATCGGTGATGAAAATAGTGCATCACTGACGACCACCCTGATATAGAGCGGGTGATAAATTCTGCCTTTTAGGCTCAGAAGAAAAATTAGCTATTGCTTCCTATAATAATTCTAAAGAGTTGCTGAACTAAAGATCCAAAATTTTTAACAGGTGCTGCCATAAATGCGCATTGCAGCTTGAAAATTAGAGATGTAAACAAACACTAGTCATGGCTGGAGAAAAAAATCAAAACAATAAAAAACCAAAACAAAACAACTAGCAACTACATACATGTAGCAAACTGACAGTTGAAAATGTAAAGAAATATTTCTAACAGCTTATGAGTCAAATTCAGCAAGCAGCATTCTTATTTTCTGTGGGACCATAATAATGCCATTGTTTACTTCTGCTTTTGTCCTTAATTAATTATGATCCATTCAAGGTGAGACTAGTTGGTTATCTGACTATACCATTTTACTAAATCTGCTCTACAAATGTATTGAGCACACTTATATTCTTATTTGGTTAATTATTTTATTGACAGTCGAGGTTGCAACTAATTCGATATTTTATATTCTCCATTAAGTCACCCACTTTTCATATATATATATATATATATATATATATATATATATATATATATAATTGCTGGTCTTGACTGTCTGATAGATTATCACATACAAATGGATTTTTCTGAAACAAGTGATCTTTAGTTTTACATTAGTAAAATCAAAAAATAAGGAGAAATTATTCTCATTTATATTTAAAAATAAATTGGTCTTGATTATTAATTTCCATTTACTTTAACTAACCTCTTGTATAGAGTTCATGAATGGTAATCTTTATTATGCATCTGTTCATATATATATATATATATATATATATATATATATATATAATCAAGTCATGCTGACAGCATGAATTCCCATGATTCTCTTTTGCCACCTGTCCTTATCAGTCATTACTCTGCATGGCATCAAGTGTCTGCACAGAGCTGATCAATGTGAGTTGTTGCTGGCCAGCCAACACTGGTGTGTCCATGTGAGAACACCACTTTTGAATTCATCCTTACTTCTCCAACAGTGTCCAGCATGTCTTGTTTGTCTTGTTATTATAGTTAGTTGACAAATTTTATCTGAAGTTTTCACTTTAAGTTGAAGCATTTATTTTTTAGAAAAGAAACTGAATAAGTTATTTACATCTATTATAGGAATTGTTTAACTTTTTGTTGTATTGGTAACATGAGGTTTGATATTTTTTGTAATAATTTGTAATTGTTTCCTTTCAGATTTTGTCATCATGTCTGGACAAAAACGTGTGAATGCTGATAACAGTGATCTTCAACTTTCTGGTTCCCACATCTCAATAATATCTTCTTCACGACGCCCAACTGTTGCAAAACAACTAAAAAATGCTACTAGCGAAACTGACAGAAGATCAGTAAGTCATTAAAATATTTGATTATTAACCTAAATTAAATGTGACCTTTACCAATTGAATTTATTTATAATAATTGAGAAGAGTTTGTCTATCATCTATGAACAAACAGTAGAGCTATCAAATTTTATATGCATGCTTATTCAGCCAATAAGAAGATTTTAACAATGTTTTTATTTCCCCTATGGGCAAACTGGGAATCTCATAAAGAGGGTGTTTCTAAACAAGAATTACAAACAACCTAGATAATTAGACAGAATTTGAATTTTTTAAATTGTCTTAAGAAAATGATTAAAACTTAAAACTGAACAGTTACAAACAGTAATTATTACTATAACAGATAAGTTTATATAAATGAAAGGGTATTTACTAATTATATTTTTATATTATGAAAATGTTGTTTTCAGTGACACTTCAGGGATTTATTGATTTAAACATTTTTGTATTTTGTTTGGATTGTTAATACTAGTAGTGTAAATAGTTTACATTTCCAGTTTGAAGAAAGTTATAAGGTAGTTATAAACCTAATTAGTATTTTAGTAAGGCATATAATTTGATATTTTTCTTTTATTTTGAAATTTAAATTTTGTACAATTAGTTACGTTTTTCAGTAACATTGTTTCTCACTGTCTGTAAATTTCTTTCTGTTGATTTAAAGATATAAAATTACATTAAATTTTTTTCTATTTTTGATAATCAAGGGAAATAATTCAACATTGACCTTTTTTCACATTTTTCTGTAGAAACGTTCCACATCTGCACGGAGCAACTATTCACTGAACACAGATGTATGTCGAAGTAATCATTCTAATGCAGATGCATCAAGGAGGAAGACAGGTACAAAGCTTTTTACAGTTTAATAAAAATTGCCAAATGTATTTAAAATATATCAAGATGTTTGCTTTAACTTCATTTTATTGACAGCCTTACTTAGGCCGTTAAGTTGGTAATTTGATGGGAATTGGAGGTTTGATTTCAATTTGCTCATTAAGTATTTTTGTAACCAGTGCTAAATACATACAAGTTAAGTACTGGTATATACACATACATAATTTGAAATTGACATAAAAAGTGAACAAAAAATAAATCAAGAGTCAACATTCATCAACAAAGTTAATGAAACAATTTTAAACACAATAATGTATCTTTTATCAACAAGTATTTATCTACTGAAAAAGCAAAATGTTTTGAAATTTGATAAACATAGTAAATTTTTGAACATAAGTTGGTTTCAATTATCTGTATTTATCTATATTTTATCTAATACAAATCTTTTTAAAAAATATTCTTTTCCCACTTTAATTCCTTTTACAAAATCAATATTCTTTCTACCAGAAAGAGTAGCTCTCCTCAAAATCATAGACCTATGCCAATTTGCACCCCCTCCACACTGTTCTGGTTTAGCATTTGTGTGTGTGTGTGTGTGTGTGTTTTTTTTTTATATATATAAATAAACCTTCATCAGGACGGAAAGAATGTTGTCTAGGCAAGGATGGATTGAATGGGAGTTAAGTAGTTTGTATTAAAAACCAAAATGTTATAACATCAATTTCACCATCAGGAATAAATTCATCTTTTATTTTCTACATATTGTCAGATTTATTTCCATATTTTACTCCCATATATATATATATATATATATATAATAAATACAATTTCACAAATTTTTTTTTTTTTTCTTTCTGAAAAAGATATCTTTTTTTCGGTCACGTCTCATCAGAGAAGCATACTGTGACACTAATATTTGTACGAGGAATAATGTGTAAAATCCGCAGATGTGGAAGTAAAAAAAATATATATATATATATATATATATATATATATATATATATATATTACGTAGCAAAGTTGTGAGAACAGGCAGAGTTATTATCAACAATATTATTGTTGGAGGAGTGGTTGTTGGATCCGAATAACAGTAAATTGAAGGATTGTTTTTGTATACAGAGTTCAGGACGGAATTTGCTGATCAATATATATATATATATATATATATATATATATATATATATAATCCAAAAGTCCAGAGAAAAATCTTCCTTACGACATAGGAGTTTTTGAAAATAAAACCTGTCGCAGTTTACAGAACTCAATGTGTGCTCTTATTGTTAGAGAAACAGAGCAAATTTATAAGTAAAAATATAACAAATATAACATATAACAAAAGACTTAGAATTTTTGCATTATAGTCTATTTAAAGGAAGCTTAGACAAAGTGTCTAACTCTCACAAATCATCAGATGCGAATGATGAATTCTTTATTACTTTTAAGGCATTTGAAAACAGATTTTTTTTAAAGAATTTTTTTATTGTTCCGTTACTCCCAGCTGTGGGGTAATAAAAAAGATATTTGACCATTTGTTGTCGGTAATTTGTTAGGAATTTCTGTTAGATCAATCTATTCCAGATTTCAACTAAAAAACCACCCCAGTTCATTTAGATTTCATTTATTTATTTGTTCCTCATATCTTCCTATTTTCCTTAATTTCCTTTTATTTTATTCTATTTTAGTTTTATTTTTTATTTTTTTCTAAATTACTTATATAAATGAAGATCCAAGAAAAACTTTTATCTACTTACTTTTTTAACTAATTCAAAATATACATATATATATATATATATATATATATATATATATATATATATATATATATATATATACATCCATACACACACACACACACATATATATATATACATCCATACACACACACACACACACACACACACACACACACACATCAACACATACATATATCCACACACACACATCAACACCTACATATGTACTTGTACATATACATATCCATACATTTACATATCCAAATAAACATACTTGAGATTTATCCAATCATATACATCCACATTCAAACACACCCACATTCCCCTCTATACAATACATGCACACATATACACTCACATACATATACATATATACATATATATGATGGCAGCAAACTCGTATTCAAGTATTGCCATTGCTTGATATAGTAACAATAACAAAAAAAAAAAAAAAAAAAAAAAAATGCTCAATAGTTCAAACAAAATAATGGTGAGCTTCAAAAAAGTTCAACAATGAGCTGCACGAAAGTGGCTCTTTAGTCCTGCCAAAGTCTTGCACACCTTCCCACAATTACAGGTATTTCCAGGAAGCACAGGGTATTTTATTAGTCCATCTCGCCGATGCACAGATTGGTGACTGATCAGGCCAGCTTTGCTCATACATAGCCTTCCACACTGGTCACATAGTAGACCGATTTGAAGCCCTTGATTGTCTACTTCTTTATTTTTGCGAATATCTCTCTTCAACTGCTCATGCTGTATACGGCCGGTCTCAAACCTTTCCGTGCCCTCCTGCACAGCTCTTCTCCACTGTCCACGGTCCAAAGACTTACTCTCCCAGGTCTTCACATCGATGTTACATTTTTTCAAGGTCGACCTCAGGCAATCCTTGTATCTCATCTTGGGCCCTTGAGCCAAACGCTTGCCGTTTATAAGTTCCCCATAGAGCAGTTGTTTAGGAAGTCGCCCATCATTCATCCTTACCAAATGCCCACTCCATCTCAATCTATGTTTGATTATGAGAGATTCTATGCTTTGACATTTGGCTCGCTTCAAAACCTCGATGTCACTGACGTACATTTGCCAGCGCACCCCTAGTATTTGTCGTAGGCATTGCTGGTGAAAGCGCTCAAGACGTTTAAGATGTTTCTTGTATGTAGTCCAGGTTTCGCAAGCATACAGGAGAGTAGATAAAACACATGCAACATATACCTTGACTTTTGTTGCAACTGAAATACCACGGCAAATCCACAACCTCCTGTTTAATTTTCCAAATGCATCACTTGCCTTGCTGATCCGAGAGCAGATCTCGTCATCAAGGGTACCAGTCATGTTTAGCGTGCTACCCAGGTACACAAACCTATTTACAACTGCTAACTTCTGCCCATAGACATAGATAGCCGGTTCATGGTATGATTCACCTGGTGCCGGTTGATACATAAGAACAGTCTTTTTCAAATTGATTGTAAGTCCCAATGAACTGCAAGCACCTTCAAAGGCATCCATGAGGCGTTGCATATCAGTCCGTGCATGAGCAACAAGATCACAATCATCTGCATAGAGCAAGTCACGAACAGTATTTGTAAATACCTTGGTGTGTGCACTAAGACGTCTGATGTTGAAAAGCTTCCCAGTAGTTCTATACCGAATATATACACCATCAGAACAATCCTTAAATGCCATTCTAAACACCATGGCAAAATACAAAGCAAAGAGTGTGGGTGCTGTAATATCCCCTTGTTTAACACCGTTCTCCACTGAAATAGGATCCGCCAGTTTCCCTCCAATGTTGACCACAGCTTTCATATCATCATGAAAAAGCTTTAGAATAGATATAAACTTGTCAGGACAACCAAGTTTTTTGAGAATCTCCCAAAAAGCTTTCCTATTTACAGTATCAAATGCCTTTGTTAGATCAATGAACACTTGATACAATCCCATGCGTTGTTCTACACATTTCTCTTGTAATTGCCTGGCTGTAAAGATCATATCTACCGTCCCGCGACCACTTCTAAAGCCACACTGTGACTCAGGTAAAACATCCTTAATGTGTTCCAGCATTCTATCAAGCATGATTCTGCATAGCACTTTGCCAACAACTGAAAGCAGTGAGATGCCCCGATAATTTCCACAATCATCTTTTGCACCTTTTCCCTTGTATAGCACCACCATTAATGCATTCCGCCAATCCTGTGGAACATATTCATCAAGCCAGGCAGTCTGCAACAAGTTCGTCAAGCGCTGCATCATATGGCAGCCCGCACATTTGATTATCTCTGCATATAGCTGATCCATACCAGGTGACTTTCCAGAGTTCAGTTTATAGACAGCTGCTTTAACCTCCGAGAGGGAGGGGACATCTGCCAAGATCTCCTTGACCGGGTTGCAGGGGATAGACTGAATGAACTCCTGTTCAACCTCAGAAGGCCTATTGAGAAGCTCATCAAAATGCTTTCTCCATCTAAGAAGAATATTGGAAGGATCTCGAAGAAGCTTCTAACCATCCTTTGAGCGCAGTGGGTTGATAGATGAGCTTGATGGTCCATACACCGCACGCAGTAAGGTGTATAAAACCTTGGTTTTGTTGGTGTTGTAGGCAAGTTGTATTTCATTGGCCTTCTTACTCCACCATGCAGCCTGCATGTTTCGAAGCTTCCTCTGCACCTCCCTTTTGATTGCTTTAAAATCTGTCATCAATCGATCTTGTTCATCTTTTGTTCGACCACCCTTGAGATAAGCATGTAGGGACTTAGCCTTTGAATCCAGTAGTGCTTGAATTTCAGTGTCATTCTCATCAAACCAATCCTGGTGTTTACGTTTGCAATGCCCCAATACTTTCTTACACACCTCATAGACAGACGTCTTAAAATCATCCCATGTGTTTTCACACTCCAACTCTTCCATCTCCTTGACCAGTTCTTGTTTCACAACAACATTCTTTAGACGCATAAATACATATACACACATATACACTCACACGCACATACACACATGGTTTTGCCCATTTGGACAATTAGTGTGGGGGTGTAATCTAGTTGGGGGTGGAGATATTTAGGTGTATCCAACTATGTGTTCACATATACGTATACATACATATCCCCATACATACACACATTTATACACATGTACATATACATGCATACATATATACCCTCATCTGTACATCTATTTCTACATTACGCTATATATAAAAAATTATATTATTTCCTTCTTATTTGGAGGGTGGACATATACGTGGTCTGAAGAAGCTCTGTGGGCCCCAGATACCCACAAGTGGAAATGGTCCATAATCATGATACCCATGGTATTTAAGGCCTTTTTATTCACAAATAATTTTGCTCTGTTTATAATAATTAAACATTGAGCTCTTATACGGAACCTGAACTCTACAACAAACTACTGGTAGGGAATAGGACCAGCCTAGAATCACGTTGTACCAAGAAACTTGGTACCACAACAAAGAATATATATATATATATATATATATATACACACACACATACACCAAAATATATCCGCCCTATGGGTGGGGCATTAGAATGCACCGACTGCACCTCTGCAGTGGGGTAAGACTCCCCCAATGGGGCCACCTGTTGACCGTGGGTGGCGACCTGTGATGCTTAAGGATAGAACCTAGGTGGATGAGCAGTTCATGACATGCAATACTCCACTTTGGCCCTATGTTGGGCTATACGGGCAGTCGGAGAGGCCCCCTCTGATCAATCGGCTAGCCACGTCAAGCCCTAGCACCTATATGATTTTCCCAACCCTATTGCCCTTATGGCAAGCCCCAGTCCCTTTTTATCAAATGGGTGCTAGAATGCGGTGACTGAGGGTCTACATGTCCTGGGAATGACGTTAAACTCTATCTGATGCTGAGGTTCCAGTTCTGGAGGTCTGGGGAACGTGGAGCACCCCTTCATCACCATTGCTCCCTGGTCCATCCTGACCCGGAGTGGTAGTACCTGTTAGGGTCCCATTTATGGGTTAAATAGAAAAATGTATCTATAAAAAAAAATTGTATTATCCATTAAGAATTGATTTATTTAAAAAAAATTATTGGCATTAAATGACCCACTGAGGTTGATATGCCGTAAAACAGAACCAAACCAAAATATATTCAATAAATATAATGAAGTCCCCACCTCCCACCTGGTATTTTATATAATGGAGATTCTGTATTTGTCTGTAACCGAAATTACATCACTGTCTGTCACAGGAATTGCATAAGTTTATCAATGAATATCTAATTTATAGTCATAGTCAAAATCCTTAATACATGGAATAAATCTCATTTATTAACAATGTCTCTATAAAAATTTGAGTTGGATTTGGTTTAAAGCAGCTCATGTTATTAGTGCATTTAAAATCCT
This sequence comes from Doryteuthis pealeii, assembly GCA_023376005.1. Taxonomy (NCBI): domain Eukaryota; kingdom Metazoa; phylum Mollusca; class Cephalopoda; order Myopsida; family Loliginidae; genus Doryteuthis; species Doryteuthis pealeii. The sequence goes on along the minus strand of CM042163.1, from coordinate 20,046,716 downwards.
GCAATGTGTCTTATATGATAATGAAATTTATTGTGTACGGTGCTCAGGTGCACCACAACTCATCAAAGTCTCATGTCAAGTACACAGAATAATGTATTAGTGTCAGGAACATGAACAGTTTACAGTAGTAATATGCATGCATGTATGTGTGCGCATGTGTGCATATGTATGTGGAGAGTGGCATCAGGTATAGTGTCGGCGGACTACAGGAAGCATGGAGGCTTTGAAAGACTCAGTGCTTTGGCAGCTTACAACAGACGCGGGAAGTTTATTCCATGTCTCCGCAACTCTGAGCGTGAAAAAATGTTTCCGAAAGTCACGTGAGCAGTGCTGTTTTCTGACTTTGTAGGCATGCCCACGTGCGTTGGAAAGATGGAGATCAAAAAGGTGCTCAAGGTTGCTGTTGTTAAGATGATTAATGACCTTATGAGCGTTTACCAGGTCAGTTGCCAGACCCCGAAGTTTCAATGAATCCATTCCCAGGGCAGCGAGACGTTCAGAGTATGGCAGATGCCTGATGGAGGGTATTCGTTTGGTTGCAAGTCTCTGTACAGTTTCTAGGAGGTTAATATTCTGGGCAAGATAGGGGTTCCAGACCGGTGATGCAAACTCCAAGTGTGGCTGCACCATAGCTTTGTACAGCTTCAAATAGATAGCCGGTGAGCAGCTGACAACGGTCTTGCTGAGTGACGCCAGGACACCCTCGGCCTTTTTGACAATTTTGGAGATGTGTTTCGTTATATATTTTGTTTGATATACGCAACAAACAAAAGGGGGCCAAGAACTGATCCCTGTGGTACCCCAGATGACATCTCATATGGTAAGGAGTGTTGCCCAAGAACTGTAACTACTCTCTCCGGTTGAGAATGAAGGACTTTAACCAGTTAAAAAGATCATCCTTCACCCCCATTGCAGAGAGTTTTGCCAAAAGTCTTTTGTGCGGCACAGAGTTGAAGGCCTTAGCAAAGTTAAGGTAGACAACATCTACCCATGAGCACCCATCAGTGATCCGGGTGATGTCCTCTAGGAATTCTACAAGTTCATCATAACAGCTGGGATGGTCGGATAAGACTGTGGAAGTTCCAGAAAGTCCCTCTCTGATGCAGGACTCCATCAACTTAGCAATGCAACTTGTAAGACTGACTGGCCAATAGTTAACAGGTGATGTGCGGTCGCCCTTTTTGAATAGTGGAATTACACTAGCAGTTTTCTACTGTTCTGGGGTAGCACCATTTTTCAAGCAAAATTGGAAGAAAATAGCTAGCTGGTGCAGAAGGAAGTACCCGCCCTGTTTGAGAAGCAGGTATTTCACACCATCAAAACCTAAAGAAGCATGCTTGCGTTTGCTCTTGAGGTGGCGTCTCAGCATAGCAGGAGTGAATTCTATAGTAGTTATAGAAGTTGTTGTCAGAGGTGGAGGAGATGGTACATTTTGGTCCTCGACAGTGAAAATGCCAGTGAATATATCACTAAGAAATAAAGATTTACATATATAGTGTCTTTAATTTGCATACTGGTTTTAACAAACATTTTTTTTGAGTTATTGATCTCAGATATTAATTTATTATTCTCCAACATATTAAAATCAATCCTATGAATGATTTTATATTAAAATATGATTAAGCGTAATATTTTATATGCATTCTTATTTAATTTTGTTAGTCTTTCTAATTTCATTATATTAAAACTTAAATACTTACAACTGGAGGACGCATATTCTTGCTAGTTGTAATAATTGAAAAGATATATATATGTAAATATGAAAATATATATTATGTTGGCTCTATTTTCAGTTACTGCAGGCAGCACTTGTAGTGCCAGTCAGTTGGCAACAGAAAGAAGTGATGTAAGCATTTTGTCTGCCAGGAATAAAGAAAATTCCAGGAAATCAAGACAGAATCAGTAAGTAAAATTAAATTAGGTTTTATAATTATCTTTTCTAGAATGGTTCTTATTTTTTTCTTTTTTTTCTTTTTTTTTCTTTTTCTTTTTTCTTTTTACAATGTTATCTAATTATTTTATTCATTCTAATACTAGAAACACATTATCAAAAAATTTACTTAGAAGTCATTGTTTTAATACAATTTTAATAAGCTGCTATAATTAGGATGAAGACAAGACAACATAAATAGACTTATAGATTTGTTGGTATGTCAACTTTTGGTGGGTTATTTAATGCCAGTTAAAAAGATATATGGTTTCAAGTAATGATAATAATTTATAAACTATTAAAGCTTCAAGTAACTATTCTTAATGCAAATAATTTGCACACAATTATAGTATTAACTATTCCTATTTAATAAGAATCGTTTGTTTACAAACAGTTATGATTTTAACTATTTCTATCTAATACTAATAATTAGTATTAAGTTATGTAGCTTTGAGTATTCCTATCTAATACTAATAATTTGCAGATATTTAGTTTTAAGTATTCCTATTTGATATCAATAATTTTTTAAACAGAGCTATTTGACTCATAGATGAGACCCTAAGAGCTACTATGACTCCATTTCAGTGCAGACCTTGGAGTAATAGCAATGAAGAGGCCCAGAGCTCCAGATGTTGTTTAATGTCATACCCAAGACACCCTTTTTTAGGGGGAAGGTGTCTTACCATTTTGCAGGGGATGCAGTTGTATTCTATGCTTTGTTAACAGGGTACAAATAGACTTCTAGAATAAAATTCTTTATAACTCATATCTGGTTTATATTATATCATTAAATACAAATTATGAATAAATATACAAGATAATTATTGCACATGTTATATACCCCATCATTGAATATCGTCGGATATATAATTGAGGGAGGCGACTCAGTGATAGAGAGAGACATTAGAGAGAGACAGATACAGAGTTGAGTCTTACTTGTTTGTTGCTTCACTTCTTCTTGTTACGTCTAGTGGCTGTTTCCTTTCCTTCTTCTCTGACTGTCATGTTGTCTAGTCTTCTTTTTCTAAGGCTACTTTTTTAGTAATGCAAATTAATGAACTCACAAGACTTTTATTTTCTTGACCAAGTTTTATTTCTGCCCATTCTTATTCACCATATGGGAGTTAACAACCCCAGCAGGAAGATAGGCATCCTCTCTGCTCGACGTCAGGTTGAAATTAAACTCTAAATCTAGTGTTTCTCGTGATGTGTTCTGTAGGGGTCAGAGAGCTATAAACGTTACTGGTATTTTTCCACTCTCTGATTTTAAAGCCAATGGCTCCTTATTCCTAAAGGGTTTGTCAATAATTTATGCTACCACATAAACTATGTAACACACATAAACTCCAAAGATTATTTTTCAAATTTTCATATGTACAGGAAATGGAGATGACCACAATTTTTTTTTAGTCCTTTATGTATATATTAGCAGAGTTTAAGAGGATTATCTACATATAGATTAAAACTTGTTTGTTATGGGGACATCAGTTGTTATATTGAGTTGGGAATGCGGGAACATCAGTTGACTGAAATCCTTTCAAATCATTTGAATAAACAAAAGAAAGTGAAATGAGAACAAGAAAGAGTATAAGGTAACAGAGGAAAAGAAAATACAAGTATAGAAAGTTATAGTGAGAGAGGAAGAAAGACAAAAAAGGTTAAATGTAGTTTAGTCTAATTTCTCTTTTTGCTTTGAATAATATTAAGTAATGCCTTATGTTACCATAACTACAAAATTTCTCATTACTTTATAGTGGTACAATATTGTGTTACAATTGTGTGTGTGTGTGTGTATATTATATATATATATATAATATATATATATATATATATATATATAAAAAAGGTCACATTGTATTTTATATAGAATGACTGAAAATTTTCATAGAAACCATGTAACCATAACCCAGCAAAAACGACATATCATAGCTAGATTTTTATTAGAACAGATGCTCTCTAACTTAGAGAATAAAGCAATTTTCAACCCAATTTGAAATTAGTTGATAATTTTGAGTGTTTGTATTTGTACTGAATGTCATTTCTTGAAAACCTAAATTTTCAATATAAAAGTAACTTGAAAAAGTTGAAAGTAAAAGTTGAAATGCCAAGTAAAATCCTTCACCCCTTTCTAAATAGAAGCATTAATATCATCATGGACAGCTGTTACAATAAGAATCCAACAAATTGTAATTGAAAAAATGTTTTTACATCTAGTATCATTAATTCTTTTACAGATTTTTCTCTATAAAAGGTTTTCCAATTACTTGTTTAAAAATAAAACTGAGTTTATTATCAATATTTTAAAAAAAAAAAAAAAAGAAATGAATATTTAATTTATGTTTCAGTGCTGACTTTATCTCCATATTTGAAAGTAATGTTCAACCAAAGATCAAAAGACCTGAAAGCAAAACAAAGAAGAATCCTGTAAGTATTGATATTGCATTTTACCATTTTAGAACTGGGAAGAGTTTTTTTTTATTTTTTTTTTTATATTAAGCCCTACCCTCAGCTTTTCAGCTACTCTCTTTTTACATTGAATGCTTTTAACCTTCATTATAAAACAATTTTATTGATCTTATTCATTTATATCTACCTCATTACTATTTCATTTATATCTACCTCATTACTATTTCATTTATATCTACCTCATTACTATTTCATTTATATCTACCTCATTACTATTTCATTTATATCTACCTCATTACTATTTCATTTATATCTACCTCATTACTATTTCATTTGTATATCTATAAATATAACTTTTAATTTTTCATCAAACAAGAAAACTAAAATTTGTCCCTGGTAAAAAATGATAAAGTGATGCAATTTAAATAAGATTTCAATTTTTTATGTTTTTTTCTTCAAATGGGAATTAAAAATTATAGGAATTCATGTAAATTGTTGGAAGATTATTGTACAAATGATTTATTAAAGCAAAATATTTTCTTTTAAACTCTTAGCAAATCTCAATCATTATTATTGATAAGTTTGACTAGTATTATTTCCTTTGGCTCTTACTTAGGCTGGACATCCAGTCATAAAGGCCCCCTCCAATCAATCGGCTGGTCACATCAAGCCCTAGCACCTGTATGATTGTCCCAATCATATTGTCCTTATTGCAGCCTCCCAACCCTTTTTATCATATGTGCTAGAAGGTGGTAGCTGAGGATCTTAGTGTCCTGGGTATTGTTCAACTGTATTTAATAGTGAAGTTCCAGTTCTGGAGCCCTGGGGAGTGTGGAGTACCGCTTCATCACCATTACTCCCAGGTCCATCCTGACCTGGAGTGGTAGTACGTGTTATGGTCCCATTTATGGATTAAATAGAGAAAATGAGTTTTAAAAATTTTTCAATACCCATCAAGAATGAATAAAACAAAATGTATTCAACATAAAATAACTCATCAAGGGTTGACATGCCATAAAATCCAACCACTCAACTAACCAGTATTATCTTTCACTGTTTGTCCAGATAGACACATGACGCAACTGATATAAAGGTTGAGTTAATACAGTTTTAAATGACAATCATCTGGAGGTTGCAGGTTCAATCCTGATTACAGGCAAAAATACCATAGCCTAACACTTGTCCCCAATCATGGTTAACGGAATGAGAACAATCTACCCCAATGGATTAAATGAAGAGTTCAGTTCGAATTTCCATGAAGACTCCTGAATTTGACAAGTAATACCTGAAGATGGCCAGAGGGCACTTGGCTGAAATGTGTATATAACAATAAAGATGAGGCCAACAGTCAGAAAAATCTGAATAATACAAATTATCATTCACCCTTTTTTTAATTCTAGTTGTTTTTAATGAAAACTCACTGAGGTCATCACTTCTACAACAGTGATGAATAAAACACATTGGAAACAAGATGTTCTTTATTGTCGTAGAAGTCACAACTGAGTGAGTTGTTAAAAAAGATAAATATTTGACAAACCTTCTGAGATAAGAACATTTTAATAAACTTATCGTGATATCTGACTTGAATGTGGAACCATGGTGGTAAAAATATGGGATCTGGACAAATATTTATAATTTATTTTTATTTCTTTTCTTTTTAAGTTTAAAATGTACAATGCCATTCTTTTAGAATTTTCAAATAAATTTAATTTAGTTCTTGTTTGTATTTTCTTAGATGGTTTTTATTCATATTCATACTTTTTGTTAATTTTGTTATTTCTGTGTTTTTTAATTCTTTATTTATTTCTTGATGTTTTATGTGAATTGAAGAATATAATAAATCCATACTACAGAGTGTGGTGAGTGCCATTTTAAAATTTGGTATAGCTGACTGTGTATAGAGGGTAAAAAAGGAGTATATAGACCCTTATGGAATGGAGTCCAAATAATAAACAAGAAGAAACATTGGTGAATAAGATGCCAAAAGAAGCTGCTCATATAATGTGCTCTGTTGACTCTGCCAACAAACAGAGCATTGATATAGATGTTAGCATTTAGAAAAACTTATTTTAAAAAATAATTACATGTAAATAGGATTCATTTTCATCATTGTCACAACACTAGTTTTCTGCTTAATAATTTCAAAGGATAAAAAAATTGTATTTGAATTCTAATCAACATTGCACACCAGCTATTGGCACCAGTTGAAGACTGGAGAGTATATGACCGAAATGTAAAAAAACTTTTTAAAAAACAGTCAAGGGAAATAATCCAATTAACAACAAAACGTTTAATTTAGCCTCACTCTTTTAAAAAGAAAAACAAGCTAACAAACTTGTTCAAAATTTGTTTTTAAAATTAAAGTGTCAATTATTTAATTTAAACATTATTATGCATCGTCATGCAATTTTTTATTCTGTGACTAAAATAAACAAACTTTTTTCTCTTGTGTTGCAGTTAGTAAGACCAACATCTGAATCCCGGCAAAGTCCTAGATCCGTCCATTCAACTTATACTCCTCATACATTCAAGAAATCCGAATTGACATCAATGACCAAAAATTCTCCAGAACATAACAGACTAAAAAGACTTAGTCTCAGTTCAGATGAGTCCATCCCAGAACTGAAAATGGAAAATATCTTATCACAATCACTTTGCAAACCACATAGTTCATACACATCAAAAAACAGGTCAGTTATTATATTCTAATGACAACATTATATATTTATTTCTTATTAATAATTTCACTGACATTTTTTTTTAAATTAAAAAATGTATAAAATTTAAATGTATTTTTAAAGCTTTAATTTTGGTTTTAAGTGCAAATGTTTGTAAAAGAAAAAAAATATTGATATAAAAAATATTAAATTAAAAACCCATGAGGTAGTGATGGGTTTTTGAGCTCAAGTAAAAAGCTAGTGTTTCAAATGTTAGCTAAGCTTAGTAAATTTATATCATCATCATATGATTTTTATATGTCTACCATAACACAACAAAAATGGTACATTCTAATGCTAGTTATATACACTAGCATTAGAATATTCATTTTAATTTTCCCAAGGTGATCCATTTGTCAAGTGTGATCTGAGAAGAAAAAAAACTTCCCTTGAAGTTTTTCCTTTTTTTTTAGCTATTTTGTTACTTTATATTCTTTGTTACATTAATAGTATTAGATGTAATACTGTTTATATTTTTAAGATGAAGTATTGTCAGTCATTAATTTTTTCTAGTATTTCTTTCTTTTTATTTCAACTCTAGCTCATCATTTTACATTTGTTAATCATCATTTTGTCTTCTCTTTAAAAAAGAAAAGAAAAAAGAAACTTCATATTAGGAAGGTTTTTCTATCTCTCTTTTTTTCTTTCATTACACTAGATTCAAACATTATTACAAAAATGTTGTGTTAGCAATATCAAGAAGAGTTTTGTCAGAACAATTTCTTGACTCTTTTAAAAATTATGATTCACTGATGTACTCTGACTTTTACCCTCATCTTAGTTGTTATTATAGTTATGTTTCACTTGTACCCTTTGACCTTCTTCAGTTTTCTAATGTAGTTGGTAACCTTTTGGGTTAAACCAAACCCTTTATTCAATCCATAGGAGTAGATTACTCTGATTTTGCTGTCCATGCTTAGTAACATCTCAAAGACAAATTAACTAAAAAGAATTAACTGATATTTGATATCCTCAAAATATAAAATAAGAAAAATTCATCTTTTTAAAAAGTTTTGTTCAAGATTCCCAGAAGGTTAATGACTGACAGACACCTGAAGAAAGTTGTAGGGTACAATGGATAAAAACAATCAAGATGAGGACACTAGTCAGTGTATATCAGTGAAAAATAATTTAATATATATTCAGACAAAATCTTTCAAAGTTATTAACAATATAAATGATTTTTTCTTATCTTGATAGATTACCTGACAATCAACCTGGAAACAGTCCTTACCTCTCAGAAGATGGAGAATTACTTAACAGTCAATGCACTTCATTGGGTAAATTCACACGAAAATCACACAGTTTGAATAGCATAGCTAATAATATGACTTCACAGGCTATGTCACCACAGGCTAAAGCATCTCTTTCAAGTATTGAAAACTCATATCAAAACATCAAACCAAAGACACCTGTCAATCAGGTAAGACATTCTGGATTCTCATTCTCTTTTGTACATGACAAATACAATTCTCATTTTTGATTGTAGGATCACCTCATTTTATGCACATATGTGTGTGGGAGTGTGATTATATATTATATATATATATATATATATATATATTAGAGAGAGAGAGAGCTGTTTCACAAAAATTCACAGAATTTGAATAAATTAAGTGTTTCTCCATCTTGCATCAGACATTCCACACATTTCTCAAAATCACTCTACCTGAAATTTAAAAAAAAATCATTTTCTATGAATGTTTTTCTTTTCTTTCTTTGAAAAAACCAAAGTTCTTAAATTTTGGGGTAGCATTTTGTGTCTAATATAACATGCAGATAGCATAATGATAACCATTATGCTATCTGCATGTTATATCACACACACACACACACACACACACAAAGTGCTACCCAAAAATTTAAAAAATTGTTTTTCTTAAAGAAAGAAAAAAAATGATTTTCTTATTTCCAAGTAGAATGATTTTAAGACCCAGGAAAATACAATTGGTGAGCCAAGTTCAAATTTCATACAAATTCTGTGCTGATGTCCTTGGAAAAGGCGCCTAAATCTCTTTTTCTTCCCCTATAGGTAAAATAATAGAGCAGACAATTGGTATAGGAGAAAGAAAACGTTGAATTAAAACTTAAGGTCTACTAATCTACAGTGGACTGAGAAGAATCCAAATGAAAAAGTCATTAGAAAAATATTTTTATTTTATTAATATATATAATAATATATATTTATTTATATATATAAATATATTTATTAATATATATAAATGAGTTTTGGTTGGTTTTATGGCAGGTTGGGTTATTTAATGTTAAAGTTTTCTTTTTTTTTCATATGGTAATTATTTTTTCATATGGTAATTATTTGAATAATTTGTAAACAATTATAGTTTCAAGTAACTATTATCAATACTAATAATTGGCACACATCTATGGTATCAAGTATTCTTATATAATACTAATGATTTTTAAACAGATCTATTTGAAACAGATGTGACCTTAAAAGGTACTACATTACTTCAGGTCAGATAGGAACTGGGAGTAATGGTAACAATAAGGTGACACTCTCTAGAACTCCAAAACTGGATGCAGTTTAGTTTCATACCAGGCACCCCTCCTCCCCTCATTTTTGAGTGGGAGATCTGCTGGAAATGCAGTCAGCATGTTCTAAGCCCTTTTGACAGAGCAAGATATAGTTGCATTTTGTTCCTGTTGTGAAGTAATGAAATTCATGTAGAGAATCTGGGATGTTGAATATTTATTGCAGAAACAAGTTATTACTTTCTTCTATTTAAGGCAATAATTGTTAATTATCATCACTTTGTAACTTAAAAAATAAGAGAAAAATTTTAAAAAGTTCTTACAAGAAGCAAAAGTGGTTACTCCTGAATTTTTCAGTTTTTATTGTAAGAAAAATTTTAAACCTGTTAAAAAGTCTTAAGTTATTTAAATTTTTTACATGAAGCATTGTCATTATTATTGATATTTGACTAGTTTATTCTTTACTTTATTTTTGTTGCTTATTTACAACTAGTAGTAGCAGACTTAAGTCTTAAGCTACTCACAAGAAAATTGTATACTGAGTAGTAAAATTCTTGGCCAAAATGTAAAAAAAATCTTTAAGAAAACATTCTTCTAAGGTTTAGCACTGATATTTCTAATTGAAGAAATTTAATGAATTTGTGGTGATCTGAATATTATGCACTTTTATATTATTATCTCTTTTGATTTTTTTCTCATTAGAAATCAAATGAAACAAAACAATTGTTTCAATTATAAAACTATGTGGCTAAACTGATGATCTTACTCTGACCTTTGTTGCTTAAAATTTTGATTTAAAAATTAAAAAATTAAAAGAAGTACAAAACTATTTTCTGCACACACTATTTCTTGAATTGCTCACAGGATATTTGGTCCATGTAGGCTATGAAAAAATTCTAGGCAACATTGGTCTTCAATTACATAAGTTTTTTTTCTATGTAATTTGCATGTTTCATGTACAATTGTTTCTATTTAAAAATTTCTTAGGTCAGGAAAGAATCCAATCAGATGGAATTACAGAGCTTAGTCCTTACAGACTCTGGTGCTACTGCTGCTGCTGCTGCTACTGCTGCTGCTACTGCTACAAGTCCTCATGCCAAAAAAAATTCCAAGGAAAACTCTGGCCAACAAATCCAAATCAATGCGGCCAACAAAATTCAACGTTGGTATCGCCGGCATTATGTCCGAAAGAAAGCAGGTGAAGCAGCCATGAAACGTTTACTTAGTCAGAAACGTCAAGAAAAGATTGAATTACAACAACATGAACTTGAACAAATGCAACAGGAGAAAAAAGAAATGGAACAAAAACAAATGGAAAAGAAATTGCTGAAAGAGATCAAAGCTAAAGAAGCTCGACATGAAGCAATTAAAGTAAGTCAGTTTTATTAGCAATGTTAGTCTCTTGGGGTTTATATAATAACTAGAGTTCCTCATTTGGTGGGAACTTTGACTGGCAGATCATTGTTAGTATAATGGATACCCCATACTTCTAGTCTTGTTCTAAACTAAGTTAAGCTTAGTAAATGATTACCTTTAAGATGATGTTTAGTATTTTTTGTTAATCATAAAGTTTTCAGAAATAAAAACACTTCATGAATTTATCCTCCCAGAAAAGTTTATGTAAAAAATAACAAATTCACTGGCATTTAAAGCAATTTTTTCAGCTAAAGAAAAAATTCCCTCTGATTTTAAAATTTGAATCTTTTGATGGAAAAAGCATGCTGTTAAATAACTACATCTGTTTTCTAAAATTCTCATATTAAATATTTTTTTATTGTTCTATATATTAAATACTCTAGAAATATTTTAATTATTCTAATATAGAGTAAAAGTCTCATCATTATTCTATATGAAAAAAAAAGTAAGTAAAGTCAACGGGGCGGCCTAAAGTCGGTATCAGCCAGTCAGCAAGGGAGTCTATCCCCTTTTCAATAGCGCTAGACCAAGGAGATTGTTTTTGCGTCTGTGGTGGGGTGCCACACCTACCATCAGCTCCTTACTTTACCACACAGATCCCTGTGCTACTCATACGCTGAGTTGGCGAGGACCGGTATCGAACTAGGAACCTTGTGGTTTCTAGCCGAACGCTCTACCGACTGAGCTAACCCAGATGGATTTTAAGATAGTAACACTGAACTATATATTTTTTTTATGTTAATAAACATCAAAAGAAATGAACATTATGTCCCTTTGGTTGCCATTGCTTGTACTACAAATATAAATGCAACATTAGTTAGATGTCTACTTAAATTGAATCCCGGAAATTCTTCAAAAACTAATGTGTTAGAATATCCTCCAGGGTGATCTTTTTAGTGATCTTAGAAAGTGTGTTGGCCAGCCAATGCAATAACAGACAAAAAAGATATTTGTGGAATTATAGTAAGTTTATATAGACTCCATCTTTATCATTTTTAACACATTTCTGCTGTATGTGGTGTTTAGAATCACTTGATATATTTTTTTTAAATCTCCTTTTCTTCTTAATCTGGAATATTAATTTAACAGAATAATATGACTGATTGTTTTCTTTTTCCAACAATACAGAATCTTTTGATTGTGGTAAATGTTTCACTTATCACTGAAATGACATTTCATAGCTTTGATTTTCAACTTTTAAACTCGTTTCCTGAAAAAACTGTAACAATTTGTGAAAAAATATTTTGTGTTGTTATTTATCTTGTTAAATGCCAACTATAACTATCAGTGCACTACCACGGTTCAAAAATCAACCTCCCCCAATCTGACAGTAGTGGGGTGATTGTCTCATGAGGAAAGCAAATCAACGACAACGATGACCATGGATTTTTTAAACACCAAACTCTTGTTATATATTCCCCAAGAGATTCTTGGAAAAGTTAAAAGTTATGCTGGTCATCTTTGATTTGTCTCTGAGATTTGCAACTCTTTTCTCAATTTAACTAAATCTGCAACCCATATATATATATATATATATATATATATATATATATATATATATACACACACACACATAATCAAGCTCTGTTATTTTCTACCACACTATTCAGTTGACATGTTGATTGATGCAGTTTGAGGGTATTTTCATTTTTAAAAATTCTGATTTTCAGTTTTGAAATTCCTTTTAAATATAAACATCCCTGTTTACAGTGTTATCTTTCAATGTGACCTTGTCATTTTATTTAATGCACATTTACAAAACTCACCTGCTGGCCTTATTATATGAGTGTATCTAGGGGGTTCTCTATTAATGTTTATTGTGAACATTTATTATTTGTTTTTATTTTGATTTGTAGGATATGCACAAGAAACGTGCAGAGAAAAGCACTGAAAAAGAAATGGAAGTGGCGAAATATTCAGCCATTTCTCCTGTCTCTACCAAGTCAACCAGCAAAATTACATCTGTGAAGCCATCAAATTTGCACAGTAGCAACAGCAGCAACACAGGTGCACGAAACAAGCAACCTGTTAGCAATGGTGCTTCTACCCCAAGGAATGGAGGTTATGATACTGCAGAATCTCAGAAGTCAAGTCAGTTTAATAAACAAAGGGCAGCTAAATTATTACCCGGTTATGTGAATGTTAGTCCAAGAGAAAAACCTTCAGCTGCTGCAAACAGTAGTTTTAATCACCTTACAGAATTGCAAATGACTAAGGCTTGTGATGACCAACTTGAAGAGCTTTTCAAGGTAATCTTTCCCTGTCAAAAAGAATTTCATTGGTTATATAAGATGTTTCATAAAAAAAATGCAACACTTAGGCTAACAGGGTAGAATTTACATGCAAATTTTATGCTATAGTATTACTCACATAGCAACTCTGTATTTAGTGTTTGAAATGATTATATCATGCACTAGCCTAATTCAAGCATCCATTCTTTTGTATTGAGTCAGTTGTTTTCCAAGAATGAGTATCATGTGTGAATTTAATGTGAATTTTCCTCAGTCTACACTTTTCAACAAGTCAACACCCTGTCAATGAATTCTTAGAATATGTTTTGGGATAAGACTCCCACCAAAAGGGGTGTCCTGGGTATGATGTTGTCAATCTGTCAATGAATTCTTAGAATATGTTTTGGGATAAGACTCCCCACCAAAAGGGGTGTCTGGGTATGATGTTGTCAACCTGTCAATGAATTCTTAGAATATGTTTTGGATAAGACTCCCCACCAAAAGGGGTGTCCTGGGTATGATGTTGTCAACCTGTCAATGAATTCTTAGAATATGTTTTGGGATAAGACTCCCCACCAAAAGGGGTGTCCTGGGTATGATGTTGTCAACCTGTCAATGAATTCTTAGAATATGTTTTGGGATAAGACTCCCCACCAAAAGGGGTGTCCTGGGTATGATGTTGTCAACCTGTCAATGAATTCTTAGAATATGTTTTGGGATAAGACTCCCCACCAAAAGGGGTGTCCTGGGTATGATGTTGTCAATCTGTCAATGAATTCTTAGAATATGTTTTGGGATAAGACTCCCCACCAAAAGGGGTGTCCTGGGTATGATGTTGTCAACCTGTCAATGAATTCTTAGAATATGTTTTGGGATAAGACTCCCACCAAAAGGGGTGTCCTGGGTATGATGTTGTCAACCTGTCAATGAATTCTTAGAATATGTTTTGGGATAAGACTCCCCACCAAAAGGGGTGTCCTGGGTATGATGTTGTCAACCTGTCAATGAATTCTTAGAATATGTTTTGGGATAAGACTCCCACCAAAAGGGGTGTCCTGGTATGATGTTGTCAACCTGTCAATGAATTCTTAGAATATGTTTTGGGATAAGACTCCCCACCAAAAGGGGTGTCCTGGGTATGATGTTGTCAACCTGTCAATGAATTCTTAGAATATGTTTTGGGATAAGACTCCCCACCAAAAGGGGTGTCCTGGGTATGATGTTGTCAACCTGTCAATGAATTCTTAGAATATGTTTTGGGATAAGACTCCCCACCAAAAGGGGTGTCCTGGGTATGATGTTGTCAACCTGTCAATGAATTCTTAGAATATGTTTTGGGATAAGACTCCCCACCAAAAGGGGTGTCCTGGTATGATGTTGTCAACCTGTCAATGAATTCTTAGAATATGTTTTGGGATAAGACTCCCCACCAAAAGGGGTGTCCTGGGTATGATGTTGTCAACCTGTCAATGAATTCTTAGAATATGTTTTGGGATAAGACTCCCACCAAAAGGGGTGTCCTGGGTATGATGTTGTCCTGTCAATGAATTCTTAGAATATGTTTTGGGATAAGACTCCCCACCAAAAGGGGTGTCCTGGGTATGATGTTGTCAACCTGTCAATGAATTCTTAGAATATGTTTTGGGATAAGACTCCCCACCAAAAGGGGTGTCCTGGGTATGATGTTGTCAACCTGTCAATGAATTCTTAGAATATGTTTTGGGATAAGACTCCCCACCAAAAGGGGTGTCCTGGGTATGATGTTGTCAACTGTCAATGAATTCTTAGAATATGTTTTGGATAAGACTCCCACCAAAAGGGGTGTCCTGGGTATGATGTTGTCAACCTGTCAATGATTCTTAGAATATGTTTTGGATAAGACTCCCCACCAAAAGGGGTGTCCTGGGTATGATGTTGTCAACCTGTCAATGAATTCTTAGAATATGTTTTGGGATAAGACTCCCCACCAAAAGGGGTGTCTGGGTATGATGTTGTCTGTCAATGAATTCTTAGAATATGTTTTGGGATAAGACCAAAAGGGGTGTCCTGGTATGATGTTGTCAACCTGTCAATGAATTCTTAGAATATGTTTTGGGATAAGACTCCCCACCAAAAGGGGTGTCCTGGGTATGATGTTGTCAACCTGTCAATGAATTTTAGAATATGTTTTGGGATAAGACTCCCACCAAAAGGGGTGTCCTGGGTATGATGTTGTCAACTGTCAATGAATTCTTAGAATATGTTTTGGGATAAGACTCCCCACCAAAAGGGGTGTCCTGGGTATGATGTTGTCAACCTGTCAATGAATTCTTAGAATATGTTTTGGATAAGACTCCCACCAAAAGGGGTGTCTGGGTATGATGTTGTCAACCTGTCAATGAATTCTTAGAATATGTTTTGGGATAAGACTCCCACCAAAAGGGGTGTCCTGGGTATGATGTTGTCAACCTGTCAATGAATTCTTAGAATATGTTTGGGATAAGACTCCCCACCAAAAGGGGTGTCCTGGGTATGATGTTGTCAACCTGTCAATGAATTCTTAGAATATGTTTTGGGATAAGACTCCCCACCAAAGGGGTGTCCTGGGTATGATGTTGTCAACCTGTCAATGAATTCTTAGAATATGTTTTGGGATAAGACTCCACCAAAAGGGGTGTCCTGGGTATGATGTTGTCAACCTGTCAATGAATTCTTAGAATATGTTTTGGATAAGACTCCCACCAAAAGGGGTGTCCTGGGTATGATGTTGTCAACCTGTCAATGAATTCTTAGAATATGTTTTGGATAAGACTCCCACCAAAAGGGGTGTCCTGGGTATGATGTTGTCAACCTGTCAATGAATTCTTAGAATATGTTTTGGGATAAGACTCCCCACCAAAAGGGGTGTCCTGGGTATGATGTTGTCAACCTGTCAATGAATTCTTAGAATATGTTTTGGGATAAGACTCCCCACCAAAAGGGGTGTCCTGGGTATGATGTTGTCAACCTGTCAATGATTCTTAGAATATGTTTTGGGATAAGACTCCCACCAAAGGGGTCCTGGGTATGATGTTGTCAACCTGTCAATGAATTCTTAGAATATGTTTTGGGATAAGACTCCCACCAAAAGGGGTGTCCTGGGTATGATGTTGTCAACCTGTCAATGAATTCTTAGAATATGTTTTGGGATAAGACTCCCACCAAAGGGGTGTCCTGGGTATGATGTTGTCAACCTGTCAATGAATTCTTAGAATATGTTTTGGGATAAGACTCCCCACCAAAAGGGGTGTCCTGGTATGATGTTGTCAACCTGTCAATGAATTCTTAGAATATGTTTTGGATAAGACTCCCCACCAAAAGGGTGTCCTGGGTATGATGTTGTCAACCTGTCAATGAATTCTTAGAATATGTTTTGGGATAAGACTCCCCACCAAAAGGGGTGTCCTGGTATGATGTTGTCAACCTGTCAATGAATTCTTAGAATATGTTTTGGGATAAGACTCCCCACCAAAAGGGGTGTCCTGGGTATGATGTTGTCAACCTGTCAATGAATTCTTAGAATATGTTTTGGGATAAGACTCCCCACAAAAGGGGTGTCCTGGGTATGATGTTGTCAACCTGTCAATGAATTCTTAGAATATGTTTTGGGATAAGACTCCCCACCAAAAGGGGTGTCCTGGGTATGATGTTGTCAACCTGTCAATGAATTCTTAGAATATGTTTTGGGATAAGACTCCCACCAAAAGGGGTGTCCTGGGTATGATGTTGTCAACCTGTCAATGAATTCTTAGAATATGTTTTGGGATAAGACTCCCACCAAAAGGGGTGTCCTGGGTATGATGTTGTCAACCTGTCAATGAATTCTTGAATATGTTTTGGGATAAGACTCCCCACCAAAAGGGGTGTCCTGGGTATGATGTTGTCAACTGTCAATGAATTCTTAGAATATGTTTGGGATAAGACTCCCCACCAAAAGGGGTGTCCTGGGTATGATGTTGAAGTGCATCCAGAGGTGGAGCTTCCATTCTGCCATTACTCCCAGGTCCATTCTGATCTGGAGTGGTGGTATCTGTGGTGTTCCCGTCTATGGGGTGAATGGATGTAGTTGATGGGGCGGCCTAATGTCAGTATCAGCCAGTTAGCGAGGGAGTCTATCCCCTTTTCAATAGCGCTAGACCAAGGAGATTGTTTTAGCATCTGAGGTGGAGCGACACATCTACCATCAGCTCCTTACTTTACCGCACAGATCCCTGTGCTACTCATACGCTGAGTTGGCGAGACCGGTATCGAACTAGGAACCTTGTGGTTTCTAGCCCAACGCTCTACCAACTGATCTAACCCGGCCCATAAAATGGATGTATTCAAGAATTATTATCATTACATAGGAATTATATGCTAACATAACTGTGTGCAAATTATTTCTATTAAGAATAGTTACATGAAGCTATACTTGTTTACTAAAGGTTACTATTTTAGTTACTTGAAGCCATTATAATTGTGTGCAAACAAATGATTATTATTAAATATGTATAATCTGGAATTCTTCCAAATTGTAGCTGTATTAGTACTACTGTATAGTTGCACTATTTGGACTTTAACAAAACATTCGGGAAAAAATCTAGATGAGAAATACAAAAGGATTCTGCATGCTGTCTTCCACAAAAAAGCAGCTGTATGGCCACTTACCTCCTATCGCACAAGCCATCCAAATAAGATGAAAAAGACAAGCAAGGATGAACTCATAAGTGATGTTCTCCTATGAACACATTAGTATTGGCAGACCAACAACATACTTACATACAACAGCTATGTACAGACACTGAATGCTATAACCTGTCGGCCACTTCTGAGCTAAAGGGCTCACAGAATTTCCGAAATTGGCAGTCAAGATCGGATCTTCTGCATCAACCATGGATTTGCAGGGTCTCTATATTTGCTGAAAGTCTAGCCGAATGCCCACGTTGTGTTCAGATCTCAAACGACTAGAAATCTGCTATAGAAACTGATATTCCACGGTTAACGGTCAGCCTAGTGGTCACATAAAGAAATGACGACTCTTTTTCGTTTTCAAACTCAACATTTATATCCAATAAGAGAATACAAAATAATTATTTCTCAAGGGTGTGGGAGCGATGGACCTCTAATTAATAACTTCTGGTCGGAATATAATCAGGGGCTCTGCAAAGATATTGCTCTAAACAGTTCATAAATGTGACTAAGTTTTTCAATAGTCTTGGCTGAAGTCAGTTTGTCTGTCTCTACTTGGAATTTGCGCACTCACAACGGACACGGTCCAAGCTTAATCTTCTCTTCAAGCCCGGTCGGCTTCATCTGCCTTTCAAGCTTTCTCTGCCTTATCATCAAAAATGTCTCGGTTAAATAATGTCTCAACCGTAAAATTTCTGATTTCCGGCTGGCATGAAGATGTCAGCAACTATCTTTGGACATCCCACTTTGGCAAAAGTACTGCCTTCTTTTTAGTTCTAACCACCAATGGAATTCACTTCCACTCAATCGCCGAATGGCCAGCTCTTCCGGTATTCTAAAATGTTTCCCAACAAAATGTGGGGTCTGAAATACATCTGGTTTTAATTCATTCTCTTCCGGTTACTTATGTGATTTTCAACAAAGAGTTTATCTTTTTAAGTGGAGAAGAAAAAATAATTTTCCCATCTTCATGGCCCAAGATAATCATGGTCAACCGACTTCCTGATCATCTTTCATCGCACGACTCCGTTGCCATCAGTCTGGCCACATCAAAAGGCTGTTTCCAACAATCATAGCTGATTCAAGTGGACTCGCTTCGGGAAGTGTTCCAACCCACTTGAGATCCACTTTCGATTTCTTCACATACATTCCAATCAGATTGTGTGGCCTTATGATAGCGACCATCTGTTTTGATTTTACTCACAACTACCCGGAAAAATCTCTATTTCTGTTTTTTTTTCTTTCTTTCTTTTTTTTCTCTTTCTAATTCCATTGAAACAATAAATCATGTCACAATGCCAGGCTCAGGACTTGCCAGGGGCAATGACAGATAGAGATGGGTGGCAAGTCAGTTTGAATCTGTACTGTCAGCACAACTTGATGTTGATATGATTATGTATAAATTATTAGTATGAGATAGGAATACTTGATACCATATAACTGTGCAAACAAATTTACAAATAAATGAAATTTCAGCATCAAATAACCCATAAGGAGTTGATATGCCATTAAACAATAAACCAAAACAAACAGTATTGTGTTTGGTTGATGAATTTCTTGAGATTTGAAATGGATTGAAAAATATTCAGCCATTTTTGTCAATTGCCAAAGTTTTTGATGATTTGTCTGAGCACTTACTCACCCAGAAAATCACTTTGGGCAGTCTACAATTTCTCTCTTCAAGGCTACAAAGAAGTTAAAATAATTTAAATTCAAGTTTTAAAAAAGACAGTTACATCCTTTTTGAAAAACTGTATTTCTGAGATGATGATGTCATTTTTCCATGAGTTATTTAGGCTAATATCCTCATCTTTCTTATTTCAATCATTAAAGTCTATTCAGTCTGCTCTCCAAACTTCTCTAAGTGTATGTCATATCCTGTCATTTAAAAAAAAAGAAGCTTTGAACAGAATTCTTTATATGTATATAACATTTATCATTGGGGAAAATGAATTCAGCATGCCAAGTTCAAATTCTGGGTGAAGCTGTTTGCATTTTACTCCATTCTAATTCCTTTAGGAAATACATGAATCTATTTCTTTTCCCTTCAACTATTGATAAATAGTTGCATAAAACTAATCCCTCTAGCCTTTTGTAAAAGTGATTGGTTTAGGAAAAGGAAAACTTTAAATTCCCACCCCCTATCTATGTGGAAGGGTAACTTGCCATATTCAAGTGACAAACCCAGGAGCTGCAGCCTCTAAGACTGTTTGAAATTTGTGTTCAGCCTCATTCTATCAACGCTTGTACCAGGTTATATAGCATTTTTCTCTTCTCTTGACAACATTGGTGTCATCAAGAAGGAAAAATTGCAGCATGGGAAACTGACAGTCTTCCATATAACCAAGATCCTAGCACAGATCTATGGGGTCTTGCAAGAATGATTGATGCCACAGAAATTTCTTTGATGCATTTTTAAATTGTATCATTACAGAAATTGACATTTATATAACATTATGGACCATTTTTTTAAAAATTTACATTACACAGCAAATATAGAAGATTGAATCCAAATTTTATTGCAGTTGTGTTAAAATGTTTTAACTTAGAAAGCAAAATAATTTTTAATCCCATTTGCAACTTAATAATGTAGAGTTTGTATTTATGCACTTCTTTTTTATCATTATAATTTTTCAAACTAGATAATTATCAAATGCTAATTATAAATGATTACTTTTGTCTACAATTAAAATATAAATTCTATAAATAGAATATTATTCAATATCAAGCTCAAAGCAGCCTTTAAATAAATATTTAGTAAAAGATGACAAAATTTTAAAATTGTTTTGATTGACTTAATGTGTATTTGTCATTTTGTATATTGACATGATATTTTATTTATTTATTTTAAATTCAGGAAACTTCAAAATTAGTTAGTGCTGCCAATTCGGCTATTGGTCAAGTTACAAAATCTTCCGCTCATCATCCATTTTCTGCTGAGCAACCCCCATCAAATGATGACCACAGTCCAGACCCCAGTGTTGTTACTGGTTCATTGATTATTAGTAGAAATGGTTTGCATTCAAAAGCTGCTACCAAAAGTACTTTAAGTGATTTATTGGAGACCTCAAAAAATTGGAAGAAGATGAGAAATTGGGAACAGGAAAAACCAATGTAAATAAGAATTCTTGGTGTGAGTTTCATTTTTTTCTCTTATTTTTGGGTTTTGTTTTTGGGATAACTTAGAAGATACCAGAAATTGTATATGATAAATCTCTTTTGCATTTTAATAATTTTTTGAAAAATAAAACAATTTGGAAATTTATCTTTTATAAACCATTTTTTTGTCATATATTGGATTAAATTTCTGGTACTAACAGGGTACTGGGGTCCAGATATTTATTTAAAAAGATTAGTTATTACAATAAATGGTACTTTTGTTGTGTTTGTCTTAACCAATGATGGACCAGAAATGTTTTTTTTTTTGTGGTGAAAATTGAAAACTAAGATAACATAGCAGAATTTATTATGTGGGGGTTAATACCAGTTTCTGTAAAACAACAACATTTTATGGGATTTATCTACTTCCTCAATTGAATATATAGTGATAAGTGAATAATGTTTGTAGGTTGGAAAATTGAAATAATGATTATGGTTGATATTGATTACATTTGAACCTGTTTCTAATATCCAATAATGAAAATAAAAAATGTTTTCAACATAATTTCATTCCTTGTGAAAACACTTAAGTCACATAGATAAAATATTATACAGTGAAAATCTCAGCTAATAATTGTCAGGATATAGTCTTATTGATACACTCCAAAGATGTGTAGACAAGGTTTTAACTTTGTCACTACCCACTGATTTTATTAATACTCTATCACCACTTATTCTTTTTCTTAGCATATTATCCACTGTCAAATTATTTTAGATGGTAAAACTAAAAAAATGATAATAAGCATAAATTTTACAATTTTTGACCTACAATATCTTTTGAGTAAGTTTTAGCACTGTATGAAGTGCTGAAAAGTTCACAGTCTAACCAAGAAGTGAATGACTTTTGCTTTTTATTTTTATTTTTTTGAAAGGTTAAAGAAAATCTATAAATGAAATGCATTGAAAATCAGAGATTGTCAATAATGATGAACTGATGCAAATGTTACAGAGGGAATAGAACTATTGAATTTTATAACTATTTTTTTATTATTCTGACATGCCCACACGGTCGCAACACATTGCAACATCTTACCGGATGTCAGCCTTGTTCTCAACAAACTTTTAAGAAAGAAAAAAAAGAAAGAGAGAAATAAGAAATTACAGTTATTCGCCCATTCATAAAGGAGGAGAAGAAGAAAGAGAGGAAAAAAAAGGAGAGGAAAAGGAAATAAGAAGAGAAATTATAACCACACAAATAAAAAAAACATAAGCACGTCATTTCTGAAATTAAACTCTGATGATAAAGCTTTGCTTTGAAATCGATTAGACATATAAAACATCTTTTTGTCTTTATTTTTTACGCATTGTATTGCCTTCGAATTTTATTATTTTATAACATACTTAACAATGCTTCAAGCAAATTACCAATTACTTTTATTTTTTGTTCTGTATTTTTTATGTAAATCTTTCTTTAAATACTTTGAATTTTCTTTTCTTTTATTTTTTGGTAACTGCCAATTACAGGTGAAATCCCAAGTACATTGGTTAATGGTATTGGTGCTGCCATTGGAATCTCTACAGCGACTGTCACAGCAGCAGATGCTGCTCAAGAGTCTAATAGCAGCCAACAAAGTCCTTATTTGACTGCAGAAAGACTTGAGCAATTAAATCAAGATCAAGATGCTACATCCACAGCAAGTGGAGGGGCAGGATTTTTATCAAATGATAAACTACAAAGTATTATCTCTTTCCTAGATGAAGTACAAACTGCTGACCGCCTCACAGATATAGATGCGGTAAGAACACATTTCTATAAACTTAATTTTTTTTTTTTATTCTACCACAGTTCCTGTCATAAGTGATGGGATCATTTATATACATTCAGGTATTATCAAAAAGTATTGAGACTGAAACTTTTGTAAATTTAAAAGTTCAAATGAAGACCTCTACATGGCTGGATGACTGCTATAATAAAGTGATAATCTCTAGACAAGTCTGTGTCAATCTGAAAAAATATGAAGTTAGTCTCAATTTAATTTTGGTGAAACACAGGATTGTGCAAGTACAGTAACATTTGTATTCATCAGACCGAGCTATGTGCAAGTTTTTCTTGTTTCTTAAACTAAAAATTAATCTAAAGTGTAAGATTTTGAGGGGATGGTAGACATTAAAAGAAATATGATGTTGCAGGTGAGGCTCTGGTTCTAGAGTTCAGGGGGAGTGTCGAGTCACTCCTTGCTTGTCATTATTTTCAGCTGAACTCTGACATAGTGGTGGTGCCTATTAGAGTTCTATCTATGGGTCAAATAAATCTCTTTGAAAATTATTAGTATTATTTACTTGAAACCATGAAACTGTGCAAACAAATGATTATTATTAAACTGGAATAGTTATTTGAAATCATATAAATATATATAAATTATTAATATTAGATAAGTGTTTCATTAAAGTCGTAGTGCTGCCAAACAGTAGCACTGACATGGCTACAGCTTTCAAGAATTTTTGTTTTATCTTATAAGAAAGATCAGATTTTCATATGATCGATAATCAGTCGATAACTGCCTTTCTTAGGTTTATATTGATATCACTTTCTATAGATGAGATATTACTACTTAAGGTATGTGTACTGGTCTACTAATTTGACAGGTTTACCATCTACCATGTAGATGTCTCCATCTTGTTTAAAACACATGAATTCAGTTTTATCTGAGTTCACATAGAGACTGATGCCTCTTGTTGTCTTCTTTAGACTATGCTGCTGTGATTTAATTTGTTTAGGTGTATTTGCAAGAAGCACTAGATCATCTGTAATAGTTTGATATCACCAGGTTCTTGCCTTTTTCAGTGTGAGATCTTTTTCTTTTATGAGATCTAATGACATTTGTAGTATGTAGTCTAGGCATATTAGAAATATATATGATGTTAATGTATCTCCTTGTAGGACTTCAGCAACAATGTCAAAGAAATTTATGTCACCATCAGATGAACGGACTATTGCTTTTATGTCTTTGTAGAGTATAATTATAGCAGTAACAGTTTCTTTGAGGAAACCATATGCTAGTAATATTTTTCCAGCTTTCCTCTGTGTATGGAATCTTGGAGAGCCTTGAAGAAATCTACAAACACTAGTGTTGTCTCAAGATTTTTTGCTCAAACCCCTTCTACGACTCAATGAATAGTCAGGAGCTGAGAAGTTATGGATTGATTTTTACAAAAAAACATTTTCATTTTTCCCAAGGATTTTCTCTACTTTTGTTTTTTTTTATGTAAATGATTTTAAATTTCATAATTCCTGTATTATAGTTTTTGTTTTTTTAATTTTTTTTCACTTAAGATAATGTTTACAAGAAGCCAAAAAAATATTAATCCTGAAACCTTGACTTTTGATTATAAACATTGACAGGATTGAGAAAAATAGTTTTTACATAAGCATATATGATAATATCAAGTTAATGATTGTTTTATCACTATATAAAATGGTAAATCTTATGTCAATCTAAAGAATATTTTCTGCAATTCTTTGTGTTTTAACACAATATCTTTCTAGTTGATTTTGGTGTTTTTTTTTCTCCAGGAACTCAACCGTGTCTCTTTAGAGATTGAGGCAGCCATTGAACCATCTCCATTACCTCCACCTCCTCCATTACCTCCCCTTCTTGCTGAAGACCAAGCCAAATTAGAGAATGCCTCTGCAACTGCCAGTGAAATAACAAGTCATGTATTGGCTCAGAAATTGGAACTAGATGAAAAGAAACATTCAATGAGTGTCTTACAGAAAGCTTTGGTCAGTATTTTCATTTCACTTCTTTTGAATTGTCATTATTATTTGTTGAATATTTGCCTTTCCTGTTGTTGAAAGATTAAAATGTCATAGGAAAAAAAAAAGTTATAACTCTGCTTTCTATCTGTTAAATAAAAGATCCAAATTTTGTTTAGTTAATTTGATGGACAAAAAGTAAAGATCCAATTTAGCATTATTCTTACATCAAAATGAAAACCCTAAAAAGTTTTAAGATTTTTCAAAAAGTGAATCTGCTAAAAACCTGCTTTGGTTTCTCATTACTAATCATAAAAAAATGAGTTTCCAAAGTTGAAGTCACCATTTTGAGCTATGGGATGACAAAGAAAATTGGTGAATTATTATCTTTTGAAATAAATTCTCCTTTTTTCTATGCTTAACAAAATAATACTCTTAATCATTATGTGATTCTTCTCTTCATATTGTTATTTTCAGAGCCAACAACGTGAACTGACAATTCGTCATGCCAAAGAAGCAGAAAAAGAAATGAAACATCGTCTTACTTTACAGAAGAATGAATATGAAGAAACTATTAAAAGGCATTTATCATTTATTGATCAAGTGAGTCTGAATATTTGTAGCTCTTAATAACCTCATTAATGTCATTCATTATTTTAAAACTTTTTTTTGTACAGTGAAGATTTCACTTTCACTGGTTTAACTATTGAAGAATTGATTATTCACAAGTTATGTTATCATAATTGTTGAATTCAAATTCTGGACTATGCTGTTTGTGTTTCACATCACATTAATTCCCTTGAGAAAGGCATCAATCCATCTCTTCTCTCATAGCTCTCATTGGTAAATAGGAAAGTAGAATGGTTTCTTTAACTTTGGTTGGGCAACTAGTCTAGGAGAAGGAAACCTCTGAATTCAAACCAGTTTTAATCTGCTTGTGACTAGTATTATCCTTTTGGTGAGTTTTATAGCTGAGTGCAGATAATTGTAGATGAGGAATACAGAATATTAAGAAAAATAAGCAAAAAGAAAGAAATGGCTTGAATATATGTATTAATCTATTTTATCAACATAATTTTACTAACATAAATATATGTACTGTACATGTACTTTGTTGCCACTATCTTTGTTTGTTATATTGTTTATACTGTAATGTTAAATTTATCAAGTATTGATATTTCTCAGTATTGTTTTACTTTTTTATGGATTAAATATGGTTAATGGGATTAAGAGTTAGGATTGAATGTTGGATATGAGAGATGTCCAAAAAGTACAAACATTTAATTTTTTTTTCTTTTATCAAAAATTACTCGAGTCATTGCTTCTGAAAAAATAAAAACATTTACTAATCCAACAGGTTTGTTATGATAGAAATAAAACACCCTGCTGGTAACTACTATGCTACTTTTTCATTTAGTTATCTTTCCCAGATAATATAAAAGACTAATGATTTTTTTATAGTTAATTCAAATATAAAAAAGATTCCCAATAACTATTGAAATTGATGTAGTTGTTCCATGGAATCACAAGTACATAAATATTCTGCTCAAAGGATGTGGTATCAAATGATTGAAGTCATCCTTACATCTCTGCAACAACAGCACCATTTGAATGGAACTACTTCTTGGATAAATATAATTTAAGAGGCCCATGCAGATGATCAAAAGAAGCCAAGTCAGGACTGTGGTGATAGAATATTCCAACCATGTGTGCTGGAATTGGTGTTTTTAGTCAATTACTTTTGGATCCAAAGAGATGACACATTTCATGGACCACTGACCCCCCCCCCCCCCCCGTTTTATGGTGGCACTCCTCCTCTGTTGTAATACACTTCTGTTCAATATTAAGGCTGTTCTATTATAGTATTAAATACTTTCTGTTGTTTTGTATTTACAGATTTCACAATGTTTAATTCTGGTTGATTTATGTCTATTTATACCTTATATATTGTGAACATTCCTTGTATTATTTTATAATAGAATAAAAAAGTGACTGAAATCATTTCTACAATATTTTCATTATCCTTTCAAAAAACACAGACATTTTCACTTATTCATAAAGTTGATTTACAGATCCACAGCATCAAGTGAAAATAATTTTGTTTAAGGTTTACTCAATAGACTTTTATATTTCAAAGTTTTTACTTTTTATACAAGTTGAGTCTGGCATTAAAGTCCAAACCTTTCTATACATTTTGCTATACAATTTCAATCCATTGGCCATGTTGATTCATTCATAACTGGAATATATTTATTTTTCTGATTTTAAAGTCAAATTGAACAATGTACATTTGATAAACAATTTCCATATACAAAAATGAAAAAAAAAAAAAAGGATAAAATTTTTTGTAATTTCAATTTTTCTGAAATCTACATTATCAATGTTTTTGCAACTCCCTGTGCCAAATTTTCCCAGAAAGAATGAAAGCTTAAAAAAAAAAATTACATTAAAACATTATCATAATCAATGTAAATGTTATAACTTGATATTAGAACAAAAGAAAAGAGCATTGATATCATTATGTATATCAACATCTTATTATAATGGAGATTGTGTGTTTTTCTGTCTGTAACCGAAACTAAATCACTACTCAAGTCACAATTCCCTTAGTTATTGACGTCACATTCACCATGAATTTATCCTTATTTTAACCTCAATTATTAATAAAATTGTTTTACATTATTAATACTGTTAACCATATCTACATATTAATAACATGCAATTGTATTTATATATACAACAAAATAGCGGTTTACAGTGTGAACGAGAAGGCTAATTTGCATATTGATATTAAAAATGTAATTTTAATAAATATATGCTTAGTATTATTGATTTCTAACTGTTTGGCTTTATTTTAATGAATATAAGCAAAAATCTCTTCAATGAATCTTAAATGAAATCTATTAACAAGAAAAGATAACTGTACTTTTATTCTTTACTTCCTATTTTAACTAAATACTTGGATTAGAAAAAATAACAATGAAAGACGAGAGTGATGGAAGAGTAAATTTCAGTTGTTCTATTTTTCAATTATATCCCCCTCTGTTTCAAATCTTTATCTGCATTCTTATTTAGTTTCATTAGCGTTTCTAATTTAATACGATATTTCATTACATTAAAACTTAAATACTTGCACCCGGAGGGTGCATATATTTGCTAGTAAAAAAAATAAAAAGCCTCGATGGTTTAGTCTGTAATTTTATAAAAAGTGTATTTATTAAGAATGTTTAAATCTTTATTTAATCCAGAAGTGTGCATATTTAGTTTAAGGAATCATTTACTTTCACATTTTTGACACTTATATTATGAACTAATTGAAGAATTAAGATGAATACATTTAACATTATCCATAATATGATTTGCTAGATTAAAATGTTTAGCTACAGGGAAATTGTAAGAATTATACTTAATCGTCTTTTTATGGTTATTAAAACGAAAATTGCAATTCAGAACCAATTTCTCAATTTTAATTACTTTTATCAAATTAACAGGATAGATTGAATTTTTTTTTTAAAAAGCCATTTATCCAAATATAATTTTTCATGCTGCATTCTGTACAAGTGTTGCATGTCATTAATCTATTCCACTTCCACAAATGCTGAAATTCAAATTCTAATACCTGAAAGTTTACTCTGATGAAAGACACAGTAGAGTCCAAAAATTATGTATGCATTTTCCCATATATTGTACATATATTTTGCTTCAATATGTCAACTGGTCCACAATACTTAACAATGCTCCAAAAAGCAAATTTTCAAATTCTAAATCTTACGCCTGAGCAAAGGCCAATTTGTGATCACCCCCAACGCTCACTGTACTTTGTATAGTAGTGGCGTTTATCATTGACAAGGTTAATTCGGCTTGTTTTGTGTGCCACGGGCTGGTGGCCCAGAGGTAGAATCACTGATTCTGTGTGCTGGGACCCCGGTTTCGATTTTTGTCGGAGGGAAATCGTAGGTATACACTGCTGCTGAAACTTAATAAAATTGAAACAGCTGTACGGTGTTCAACGTCGCGCCTATTATTTGCCGAGATTACTTGTCATGATTATTTTCAATAATTATCGAATTTTATATGATATACGAATTGTAATTGCCTTCAAAAAATATAAACAATAATATACTTTACTTAACAATGCTCCAAAAAGCAAATTTTCAAATTCTATATATCTCTATTAATAATGGAGATTTGCTTCCGGTTTTTGTCTGTAACAAAAACTATGTCACTGCTTATGTTACATTACCCAAAATCGTCATAACATAGAATAAATACACTCAAAATTTGAACATGCAACATTAGACAGTCCTCATTGTTTTTAAAAACAAGTTTTAATAAATACATGACTGATATTATATATCTATATATAGTTTGTTTTATTTAAATACATATTTAAAGTTTACATTTCAAATTGTTTTATTTTTTAATCCTTTAATGAATTTGATGATTTTACTTACTTAAGGTACAAACTCGCTGACATTGAATTTTCAACTCCCACCCCTCAGGCAATATGTTTCAAAAATGTATTTTTACATTGCCCGGAGTGTGTTTTTTATTTTGCTAGTGCACATAATTTGTATCTGATTCATTGCAAATTGTTGTTTCTCAACATGTGAGAAAAATCTGTTATCTAAAATCAATTATAAAACTTCTGTTAAATCCACTTATTTAATATATTAATCTGCCATTTATTTTTCTATGATTTGCTGTGAATACTAATTTATTATGATTTTTTTTTTTTTCTTTTTCTTAGTTGATTGATGATAAAAAGACTCTAAATGAAAAATGTGAGCAGTTAGTTAAAGAAATTAAAGTCTTAGATAAAAAATATCAAGACCGATTTAGAATGCAGGAAGAAAGGTAGATTTTTTTTTAGTTTATTTTTACTTGTTTTAAATTTTCAAAATTTGTCATTTGGTTAGTAAACACTTGTTAACTCTTTTGAATTTGAATTTTTTAAATATTTTTTATTTCAAACAAGTTTGCTTTTTGTTTGAAATAAGATATTGTATTTTAACATTTTAAAACATGTTTAGTTATTTTACATTTTACATACTTTTAACTTACATTCATATTTAACATATTTTCCTTTTGAAATTGAAAGAATAAATTTCATATGATTGTTTTGATTTACTTTTTAAAATACTCAAATTTGTAAATAAATGAATTTTGATAGTTTGAATATTAAATCTTTTTAAAGTGATTTGATGTAAATACAACTTATTTACATCATTGTTTCATTATTCTTAATGATTATTTTCAGTCATAATGTTGAAATGAAAAATTAAAAGAAATGAATGTTGCTTCTGAAAAATTACGCAGAGAAAAATGGATTGAGGATAAGACCAAAAAAATTAAGGTATTTTTTTTTCTAATCCTTTTAAAATAATCTCAGTCAAAGGTAAATTTGTTTATATTTGCAATTTTAAAGCAATATCTACTTTCTTGTCTATATAGAAATGAAGCCTGTGTGTCTGACTAGGCAAAGCTTTGTAAATTTTGTGCATATAGTAACTTAACCATTTATTATTTTTATGTATATATGAAATCCAATGTCACAAAACAGAGTAGCACATGTACAGATCTTTTGTCCTATCTTTTATAGTGAGATCTTGTGAGTTTTGCAACAGAGTAATTGATGCATGAAGAGACTTCTTTCTTTGATGAAAAATAACATAATCTGCCTATGAAGCAAACAGATCCACAAATCATCTCTAATTCTCAGTTCAACAGAGTAACCTTGGTGTTTACATAAATTATTGCATGTGTATGTGGTTGGTGGTGATGAACAATGTCAGATTTCTGGGCAGAAGAAAAACGATTGTCCAAATGAATATTGTGAAAGAATCAATGTGCAAAATAGAAATCAGGTCAGGTTGTGAAATGTACTGGGTAGGATTGAACTCAAAAATAATCAAGTAAAAAGTTGGCATAACAAAGATTCACCCACCTTGCATCTATTTGCATTGTTTCTGGATTCACTCTTTATTTTATTAGAAATTCAAGGAAATATTTAAACTTTCCCCAAGATATGTTAGAAAAGATATAAACTGAAGAATTGTTATTTTGGTGAAAAGATAAACACTATGAAATATTTAAACTTTCCCAAGATATGTTAGAAAGATATAAACTGAAGAATTGTTATTTTGGTGAAAAGATAAACACTATGAAATATTTAAACTTTCCCAAGATATGTTAGAAAAGATATAAACTGAAGAATTGTTATTTTGGTGAAAAGATAAACACTATGAAATATTTAAACTTTCCTCAAGATATGTTAGAAAAGATATAAACTGAAGAATTGTTATTTTGGTGAAAAGATAAACACTATGAAATATTTAAACTTTCCTCAAGATATGTTAGAAAAGAATAAACTGAAGAATTGTTATTTTGGTGAAAAGATAAACACTATGAAATATTTAAACTTTCCCAAGATATGTTAGAAAAGATATAAACTGAAGAATTGTTATTTTGGTGAAAAGATAAACACTATGAAATATTTAAACTTTCCCCAAGATATGTTAGAAAAGATATAAACTGAAGAATTGTTATTTTGGTGAAAAGAAACACTATGAAATATTTAAACTTTCCCCAAGATATGTTAGAAAAGATATAAACTGAAGAATTGTTATTTTGAAAAGATAAACACTATGAAATATTTAAACAAGATATGTTAGAAAAGATATAAACTGAAGAATTGTTATTAAACACTATGATTGATGTGAGAACATTTATTTCTCTAGGTGGAAAAAATGGAGTTGAAAGAAATATTGTTTTGTTATATGAATTGCGAAAGAATTAAAATCTTATGGTGGTAAGTATTGAGTGATATCAGAGTGTTTATTTCATTATAGCCTGGAAAAATGCACACAGTGAATCCATGTTTTGTTTCTAAGATAATTATGAATAATTTTGCGATATAGAATGATATATAAGAATCTGTCCCAGACAAATCAAGTCAGCGCTGAATGGGTGTGGAATGTTACCTGGTTCTTCTCCTTACAAACCATCAGGAAACAATCCTCAGTTGTTGTTAAGAAAACAAAAGTCATTCACTTTTCCAAGCGGCACTCATCAACCCATTTAAAGAATTATAAATTATAATTCAGTTTATATAAATGTATACATTTCCATCATTGAACTTCGTCTGTCATTTATTTTATTTTTAATACTGTGATCAGAAAAACACAACCTGCAGATTTGAATTGTAAGATTTTCTTGTCAGCTACACAACCGTTTTGGAGTTGTGTAGAGGGAACAAACTCTGTGCTGGACGAAAGACGTCGCATCAACAAAGCTCAAGTGGTTTTAGATGACCAGCAAGAGAAAGCCTGGCTATCTTGAGTGGAAATTTCTCATAAGGTCAGCTTATGAGAAATTTCCACTCAAGATAGCCAGGCTTTCTCTTGCTGGTCATCTAAAACCACTTGAGCCTTTGTTGATGCGACGTCTTTCGTCACTGAGACAGTGTTGAGTGAACACTATTATTTGGAATATGGGCTATACCAACGTATCACTCTGTCAAACCAGAAAAGATAAATGGAGAAGTGTTTGTCAAGATGTAGTCACTACATTGGAAAGTACCATAATAACAATGAAGTTGTCATGCAGCTTTATTCACACACACACACACACACACACCCAATAAAAAAAAAGCTGCCTATCCAATTTATCCTTCATCACTACTATTATTTACAAAGCAAGATACTGATTCTGTTGAGAGATTGTCATTAATTCTAATAGAAATGCAACTTGCATTGTCCATCAATGTATTTTGGAATTTAATTTATCAGGAAAAAGTTTCAATTGTGATTATGAATTGACCTTGATCTTTTTCTTTCTCGTTTATGGATTCTGAACAACAAAAGTTACTGACTGATATCAGCTTCATTCTGTTACATTATTCACATGAATGAATGAAATTTGAAAATTTTGATGGAAAAAAATAAAATCCTAAAAGAAAAAAAAAAAACAAACCCAATAGTTTGAAAAAGAAAAAAAAATCATTAGATATTAAACACAAATCTCAAAATTTTAGTTGTAAAGGGAAGCTGTAAAATTTTAATTTTAACTGAAAAGTATTCTTGTATTTCTCATCAACAAATAAAAAATTTGAAGTAGAACTTTCAGGTTATGAAAACACATATGTAACATATTTATCAAATTGATGAAAAAAAAAACCTTATGTTCCAGAAGTTCTTAGGAGGAATTTTGTTGAATTAAATGTTCAATAATCAAATACTTCTTTTGGGAATGAACAAAATATATTTAATGTTTTCATTTAAAAATGATACTATAAAGAGTGTAATGACTAAACCAAGGGAGGTAACTCCTTACTAAAAAAATTAATAAGAAAATTGACAACTTATAATGTGTTTTGAAAATATGAATTTGTAAAATTTATTATAAAGAAGAAAAAATGGAGAATGTTATTTTTCTGCTGTGTTGAATTCTAGGAAATGACTGTGAAAGGATTGGAACCAGAGATCCAGCGTTTGATTGCTAAACACAAAAGTGAACTTCGTAAGTTCAAACAAATTCATGAAGCAGAATTGTTGGAAGCTGATGAGAGAGCTGCCCAACGTTATGTTAAACTGACAGAAGATCTTCGAAGTCAATTAGCCAAAGAAAAAGAAGAAGCATGTATGCATGAACGAGAATTAGCTAAACAAAGGTAAGTTTATCTTTTTTTATTTTATTTTAATATTTTATTAAAAGATTTTTTTTTTTATTGGCCTTTGAGTTATTCCATTGTATAAGATATTTTCATTCTAAGTTTTGAAAGCTTTATTCTTCTGGGTTTTACTAAATTCCAATTTGAATCATCTTAACATATTTAATGAATATATCTCAATAATCACAAATTATAAGCAAAATAAAAAAAAATGTTATCAACATTTATAACTGCCCAATGAAAATAAACTTTTAATTTTATTTAAATATAACATTGGATTTATGGGGTTACTATGTACCTCCATTGATGAAATGTTTATATTTCAAATATTCAACAGTGAAAAAATATTCTAATTTCAAGCATTAGTATTAGTAACTAGCTGAAAACCTGCCCTATGGACACAATTTTGAATTCCATAAACTGACCACAAATTTATCCATCTTATTTTTCATAACAGCAATAAACATGGTCATAACACCAAAATAATTTTTATGAAAACTTATAAGTTAATAAACATTGTTGAGAGGTTTATCCCTTACCCAGTGATACTACAAATGTAAACATTGTTTTTAAAGTATTTTTTGTTTTCAACTGAAAAAAATCAACTGATTCTAATTTTTTCTACAAAAACAAAAAGGTAATAAACACAATTATATATATATTAATATCTTGTTATTTTTTATACATTTAGTATTCAATATTATATATATATTATTACATAATTTATAAGATGAAGAAAATTCCATATTTACGTAGTTTACAAAAAAAAAAAAAAAGATATCGGTAAAATTGAGATGAAGATAATTTTGTTCTCCCTCAAAAAAGGAAATTTTTATTCAGATTTGGAAAAAAGGAGCTCTCCACTCTTGGGAAAAATCTAGACCCCCACCTCCCTCAGTCTTTACAATGGGATCAGATTGATTATCAAAAAGATGAATCAATATGTTATTGAATTTCAACATTGTAATTAAACCCAAGATGAAGTTATTTCTCCCAAGTAATGCCGGATATCTCCACTTATATATATTATAGCGGGGATACCCAGCATTGCTTTTATTTAGGTTAATGTTTTCTTATTAGTTTTAAGAACTTTCTGCTAATATTTGTTTTTATATTTTTTCTATAGGGTTAAACCAGATTATGTACCTTTTTCTATTTTTGGTTTGTTTTTTGTGTGTATGCAAATTTTTTTTCTTTTTTAGTGCTTTGTTGTATATGTTCTTTTTGCTGTTAAATATGTTAATGTTGGATGGGTTGTCTGATAGTCTATGGTTAATTGGTTTTGGTATCTGTTTGATGATTGCAGGTGTGTGGTTTGAGGAGATTTATATGTTTGTGTGTGTGTATGTATGTATGTATGTATGTATATATATATATACACACACACACAGGTGTGTCATTTTCTTTTTTAAAGTGTTCAAATATTTATATCAGTCATATATTAAAATATATATATATGGCAACTACATAATCTTTACAGATCACTGCCGTCTCTCATAGTCTTACAACCTTTCTACAAAAAATGAATCACCGTTAGCTGCAGAAAACCAGCCAGAGTTGAGGTGACAGGTAATGTTTTGTGCACCTCTTCCAGCACTATCCCATTGTTTGTGTGAGCAGTGCTCTCCCAAAAAGGGCTGCTTAGAAACAAGAGTTCCCTACAGATCAGTCCTCATCATGGGAAGGACACAACACAATGCC
The DNA here is from genome assembly GCA_023376005.1 of Doryteuthis pealeii. NCBI lineage: Eukaryota > Metazoa > Mollusca > Cephalopoda > Myopsida > Loliginidae > Doryteuthis > Doryteuthis pealeii. Next base: position 20,011,609 of record CM042163.1, on the reverse strand, counting down.
AAGATAAGACTCCCACTGCCAATACATAGATATGTAACTGCATGCTTCAAATCAGTTAGGTTCACCATGGGACTTTTTCAAGAGAAAGGCTGGTAAATGAAATGATCACAAAGGAACATTTGTACATTGTGTCCAGTCGCTCAAAGTGCTACAGGTACTATGTAACCTAGTACTAGTTGTTTCATGATCGGGTCATCAGTGACTAAACCAGTACCCCCAGTAAGTTTGTCTGGTAAGGAGGGTAGTTAAACACTCTGCAGGACAAAAAACAAGACCTGTCAAAGAGTGGCGGAAGCTTTTTGCTTAACGGCCATCTAGCACATTATTTCTGTGAGTGTTGGACCTTTTATTCTTTGTCAGCTTATCCAATTAGGAGTAGGACAACCTTGAAGAAATAATGTGTGAAAACCAATTTAATAGAATGTTTGTTTATTTATCACATTTTGCTATGTAATAATTATTTAAAAAAAAACTTTAAAATTTTAGGAAAAAATATTGGGAAATGTTATGACTGGATTTAACAATGTAATTATTAACATCAATTGTTATAAAACTTTAAAAAGTTGGAAACAAAAAACCTTCAAAATTGTTCATGTGGTTATTACTTAAAGTATAAATTAGTTGAAGGATTTTAAAATCTTACTTTTATGTTTCAAATGAAATATTGGTAGTTATAATAAACTATAATTATCAAAACTAGTGAATGAAGTTTTTGTTATTCTAACCATTTAAATCTATGTGAAATTAAATGTAATATTATTTTAATCTTGCCAGAAAAGTTGTTTGGTATAAAGAGATTACAGGGAATTAGTTAATGTTTTGGTATTTTTGATTTGGTTTATAAAATAACATTCAAGCCTCTTTTAAATTAAAATTGTGGATTTTTAACTTTGGAATTCAAGTATATTAACTCCAAGTATCTCTTGTTCTCACGTGTTTCTTTGTAGATATGAAAAACAAATTCAGCATGAAGAAGAATCATTCCAAAATGAACGTCGGCGTCTTTATGCAGAAATAGAAGCAGAGAAAAAGCGATTAGCTTCTCAGTCATTAAGAGAACAAAATGAAGTGGATCGTCTTCAACAACAATTACAAAATGCACATCACGAGTTACTAAAGACCACAAAAGATGAATTTGATAAAAGTCTTGCAGACCATGAAAGAAGACACAAAGTAAGCACATCTATGTCCTTTTTTTTTTTTGTATATGTAAAAAAAAATTATTTGATAATCTTTTCTCTGTAAAAACAGATTTATAAAGCTGTTTTGCTGAAAACTAGAATGATAAATGGCTGAAAGAAAAAACAACACAAAGGCCAATTTTTGTTTATTACAAAAAGATATATAAAAGTTCAAAATAGATATCTTATGTTTCAGAATGATGTAATAGACAATATTTTATTATTCTTTATTTAACAGCATTCTGTTTCGTTATTCTTACTATCATAGTTTCTGTAGAAAAATAAATAATTGGATTCTTTATTCATAGATTAGCACTTTTGCCTTGAATAGGAGTGTAGTATTGCTCTTTTTAGGATCAAAGTATCACTCCCTACTACTTTGCTGAAGATCAGTGTGTAGTATCTGTACATGGGGAAATCCTATGGTCATTTTAGAATCCATAACATATAAATATGCAAATTAAAACAGCTATTACTTTGAAGAGTTCAAAATTCAATATTTAACACATCCTCAAAGATAATAAGTGTGGTGCTCCACCTAAAAAATAATCTCTTTGGTCTAGTGCTAGTGAAAAGGGGATAGACTCCCTCGCCGATTGGCTGATGCCGACTTTAAGCCACCCCAAAGACTTTACTTTATATATATATAAAGAGGTCTGTTCAAAAAGTATCGAAACTGAAAATGTATTTACTAAGAAAAAAAGAAACAATGAATGAAAGATTAATTTTCTTTGAAGTAGTCTCCTTAGTATTTAACACCCTTATTCCAGTGAGTTTTCCCTTGGTCAAAGCACTTTTTTGAAACTCCTCTTTTGACATGGTGTGAAGCTTTACCTTCATATTCTAATGTTGTCCATGTTAAAACTTACCCATAAGAAACAAGAAATCATGAAACAAGAAATTTTCTCTCTTTAGTTAATCTTGATCAAAACAAAAATACTTATATTAAAAGTTTAACCATTATTTTTCAAAATGAAAAATAAATATTGAAGGGTTGAAATAAGCCTAGTTTTTAAAAAATTACAAAAAGACTTTTTTATATTAATAAAATAATGAACAACAGAGATTCGTTATTATGCAAAAACTTTTCTTTTTTTTTTTTTTTTTTTTTTTTTTTTGTCGAAAAATTATTTTGATTTTATTCATTTTCATACAAAATACAAAATTTTTCATTATTTTTATTTTTTGTAATGATCTGAATATCTGCTGTTAAAAAAAATTAGAAGAATGATTTACACCTCAAAATAAACTTCAAACCTATTTTTGCTTCTTGTAAATATTATAACAAAATAATAGAGCAAAGACAATAAAATTACAGATGAATAAAACAGGACAGTTATTTATTAAAATCTGCTTTTTAAAATCATTATACAAATTAGATATCCCATGATTGTGATTTGCATAATTATTTTAAAAAGCAGATTTTAATAAATAACTATCCTGTTCATCTTAAACACCATTTGTTAGTACATATGATATACATTGCACTTCGATATTAAGGATTTAATAACCTGGGTGCAGAAATATACACAGGAATTTGTATTAATTTATATAGAAGTTGCTCAGCTGGAACATATCTTAATTAAATTTTAAAATTAAAACAATTTAAAGATTCATGATTTTTTATCACACCTTATGTGTGTATGTGTTAGATATATATATATATACTTATGCACATGTGAGATAGAAGTAAAGGAAAATTTGATAAAAGTTGATATTTCTTCAAAGATAAGTATAAAATAAGAAAAAAATAGACATAAATATAAGTAATTGTAATGTATTCAATTAGGTCTTCATGGGTAGACATCCTCTGATTTTAATCTGAAGTGGTTGGAGATTGACACTTATTTTAGGCATGATGCTCAGATATTGGGCAGAAATTGGGGTTGAATGAACAAAGAAACTAATAGAAAAAAGTCACACTGTTCATTATCAAGATAGAAATAAAAAATTAATTCTGAGTGTGGGTGGATGAAAATCAAAAAAGTCTGTAAATAATTAAATTTCTTTGAATTTTATCAATACAGATGGAAATTGAGGAATTATGGGAAAAGTTGGCCGTAGAGAAAGGAGCATGGGAAGAGAATTTTATGAAGAAACAAGAAACAAATTTATTGGCCAAGGAACGAGAATTGAAAGAAAAAGTCCGTCGAGAAAGGGACAAAGAAATTGAGTTGGTGATTAGTAGATTTGAAGAAGATGCTACAAATTCCCGTGAAGAATGTGAAAGGACAGCCCAGAATAGAATCAAGTAAGAAAAAAAGTTTTTTTTTTTTATTTTTCCATTTTAGGGGTATCAAACAAGTCAGTTTGGACTGTCAGTTGGATTCTATGGACCTTTTATAAGTTTATAATAATAATGATGAAATTTATTGTGTACAGTGCTCAGGTGCACCACAACTCATCAAAGTCTCATGTCTAGTATACAGAATAATGTATTAGTGTCAGGAACATGAAGAGCGTACAGTAATAATATACATGTATGTGTACGCGTACGTGCATCAGGTATAGTGTTGGCAGATTGCAGGAAGCATGGAGGTTTTGAAAGATTCAGTGTTTCAGCAGCCCACAACAGATGCTGGCAGTTTATTCTATGCCTCGGCAACTCTGAGTGTGAAAAAACGTTTCCGAAAGTCATGTGAGCCATGCTGTTTTCTGACTTTGTTGGCATGCCCACATGTGTTAGAAACATGGAGATCAAAAAGGTGCTCAAGGTTGCTGTTGTTAAGATGATTAATGACCTTATGAGCATTTTACCAGGTCAGTTGCCAGACACCAGAGTTTCAACGAATCCATTCCCAGGGCAGCAACATGTTAAGAATATGGCAGATGCCTGACGGAGGGTATTCGTTTGGTTGCACGTCTCTGTACAGTTTCATGCAACTAGTTAACAACTTATGCACAATAAAAGTGTTTCATGATTTGAATCCTAGGTTTAAAAGGTAAAGAAAACAGGACAACATTTGAGTGTAAAAGAACAGTTTTATTAACACTATATACATTTATATAGATATATATTTATGTATATTACTTATTTGTGGAAATTTTTGGATTATATTTTGTGGATCAGTCAATTTTGATAGAAGTGAATAACAGTTGATGAACAAACAGTCCATTTTTTTAATTTCACAGTTCAATTGAAGTAATAAAAAAAAGGATTTAAAGTCATTAATGTAACAAGCTTGTGAGTGAAAGATGTTTTAAATATTCAAAGCCTGTATTCACCTTTCTTTCTTTTTTTTTGGCCTTGATAGACAAGTTCAATGTTGATTTCTTTCAAAAGATATCATTTTAACTTTCCTTTTCTTGTTGGTGTGACAACTGACATGAAATTTATGAGGAAGTGGCATGCTTTTCTTTTCTCTGAACTGAATGAATTCATTTCTAAAGTTAGTCAACTAGTTTTTCTTGGTTATTGCTGGAATCAGCTGCACTTGAAATCCAACCATTTTGGGTTCAACTATAAAGGTAATTGTTTAATCCAAATGCAGGCCAAATTATACACCTGTGTCTTGAGAAGGATTTTGTTGCATCTCTTGTGTTTAAAATGCAAGAGAAAAAGAAACATGTCCTAAAAGCATTGTAAATTCTCCTATTGAAAGATAAGGCGAAAAAGAAAGGTTTTCTGGAGGCAATGATAAAGCAGAGAAATAATAATGATGATAATGAAACTGTTGTGGAAGAAAGAAAAAAAAGCAGTGAAACTAATTGAGATATAAACTTGGTACAATTGATAGGAGTTTGAATATACTCAAATGGTATCAACTAAGTAAACAATTATAAGATGTTCAGTCCTAATCTTGCTCCCCCCAAAAAAATTATATCCTTTGAAGTATAAGTAGAATCAAGTTTATTCACTCAATCAATTGTCTTAAATTATCCAAATTTAAACCAATCTACACTAAAGTTAAGTCATGTGATGAAAATGGTACATATAAAAATGATAAAATTTAAAGTTTTTAATCTGAATCAAAACAATTGCATTCAGGATATTCTTTAGGTAATCTGTTAATCTAGTTTATTTATTTTTATTTGAAGAAATAGATAAATTTTGCTTTTGATTTCTCTTCACTGGAGAGGATTAGTTAACTTTATACTCCTGTGCAAAGCAAAACTTATTAAAGAGATTGATCAGTGAGTAAGATCTATAAATGGGAACGAATGAAACCCAATGTAGGAAAGATGTTCACCTCCTTACACTGTTACAATTTAGATAGATTTACAATTAGGGAAAAAATTAAGGATTAAACTGAATATTTTTTAACCAAGAATTTGCTTTGGCAAGTTTTGTCATTCAGTTTGTATATTGTACTTTGAAAAAGATGGTAAAGTGGGTGGACAGTATTTCAATATTAAGATTGGTATTAAATGCCAATGGTTGGCTTAATTTTTAGATTGATTTGTTATTTATATGTTTTCAGATGCAGTCTTTAAGTATTTTTGCCCAATTCTCATTAAATTGCTTTGTCTTTGTAGGAGAATTCGTGAGAAATGTGAAAGTGAAGTAAGAGAAATGGAGCGTTCAGAAAAACAAGCTGTTGACAGATACAATGAAATAAAGGTGAGTGTGTTCTTTATTTAGAATTGTTATCCAATTTTCAGATTTTTTGCTTTGTAAAACCCTTTTTTTTTCTTTTTTTTGAGTCTGGCTGGCTTAGAAAAAGATCTTTTGATTAATAAAAAAGGAAATGAAAAATTTCAAAGCCAACAGTCAACCACACAAAATTAAAATGAAATTTGTACTTTCCTAATTCTGAAGTAAAATGCCCCTTAAAGTTTTTTTTGTGATTTACTCATTTGCAAGCCTTTAACAGTAAGTTGTAAGCAGAAGTTATTTTTAAACATGGCTGGTTGTTTTTTCTTTAATGATAGTATTTATCATCAACCAGACAAATATTTATCAGTAAAATATAAGGAACATAGAAAGAGATTAAATACAGTGATTATATCATTAAAATACAGTCAAAACTAAAAGAAAGCAGTTTATAAAAATGCATATATGAATTGAATTCAAATTTATCTTAACCTTGAGGTTTAGAATATGCTGACTAAATCCTCTTCAGAGTGGGGTAAGATTCCACACAAAAGCATCTGGGGTGTGTGGAGTACTCCTTCATTACCATTACTCTTAGGTCCCACTCTGGCCCAGAGAGGGAATATCTTTAGAATCCCATTTATGAATCAAATAGATTTCTTTGAAAGTTATTAGTATTAGATAGGAATATTTGATACTACATGACTGTATAAATTATTAATACTAGCAAGAATATGTGTCCTCCAGGCATAAGTATTTAAGTTTTAATGTAATGAAATAGATTAGAAAGACTAATGAAATTGAATAAGAACACATATAAAAAGATTTCACTTATTTTAATTATATTTTAGTTGATTTCTTTATAAGATGATTCATAGGATTGATTTTAATATGTTGGAGAATAAAATAATAATATTAGAGATCAATAACAGCAAGTAATGTTTTATTAAAACCAGTATGCAAATTAACCACATCATATATTATGTAAACCTTTATTTCTTAGTGATATATGAGACACATTGCAGGGCTTTAAACACATTTAAATAACATGGTTGGTTTTGAGCCAAATCTAACTCAGATTTTCATAGAGACTTCATTAATAAATAATATTTATTCCATATATTAATGATCTGGACTATAAATTAAATACTCATTGATAAACTTAAGCAATTCCTGAGGGTATTGTGATGTAAGTAGTTTCGGTTACAGACTGACACTGGATGTCCATTATAATAAGATTACATAGGAATACTTGATACCATATAACTGTAAATTATTAGTATTAGATAGGAATACTTGGAACCATATAACTGTATGCAAACAAATGACCATTTCAATACTTGGAATTCTTATGTAAAATTGTTTTTTTTTTATTCTGCACCCAAATTGTATGTATCTCTATACTGGAACCCATTATTTAGAGAATAAGATGTATGAATACCAACATTTTTTAAAAAAGTTTACCACAAGATTATTCAACATTTTCATTTTAATACAGCATGTATATACATATATAGTATTAATCAATACTTAGGAGGCTTATCCCTTTTTTTTTTCTTTCTGATCCATGGTGATAAGTCATTTGACAATCTGAGAGTTGCAATAAAAAGCAGCAGAAATAAGATGAAAGAAAGATGAGGCAAAAATTAATAATGATAATGTGAAATTCATATTCTATTAATATTGTTCTGCAAAATGGCTTTGTGCCAGACTAAACTAAATTTTGTAAAATTCTGTAAGACAATAAAAGGAATAGAACTTGTCAAAATAGATATTTTTAAGATTTGAATTTTAATATTTTTGAATATTTGAATATTTGTATGGAAATCAAATTTTAACTGTTGATTTTTCATGTTTCTTGATATTTACAAATCTTACATTGATATTTTCAGAAAAATCTTGTCTGATATTTACCCCCCCCCAAAAAAAAAAAAACAATAAACAACCTATCTCATATTCAATGGAGAAAAAAAAATGATTTTATCTCCGAGGCAGGTCAAGTATTTCTCAGGAAATTCATCTTATGGTATCAGTTAAATATTTGTTAATTTGCATCAATCAGTGATGGGTTAAAAACAAACCTGTACAAAAATAAATGTTGTTTTTTTTTAAAATCTTTTTAGGCTCAACTCACCGAAACTGAAGGAGCCAATGAACAATTAAAAGTAAAACTAAAACAGAAAACTTATGAAATTGATGATTTAAAAAAGGTAATGAAGTAGATTTTATATTTTGTCTGATAAAATCTTGTTGTTTATTTAGATATTTTATTCCTCTCCAAAATTCTATGTTTTCTTTTCATTCTCCATTGTGTAACCTACAATCACTATTTTATTTAATCTAGTAAATGGTTATCATTGTAATCAATGGAATTGGTGTAGAAATCCTGAAGTTGTTTGTATTTCACTTTGTTCTTCTGGTCGTGAGAAAGGCATGAATCCATCTCTTCTCCTCCTCACAGCTATGTGTAGACTGGGTTCACTAACTTTGACAAGGCAACCAGTATAGGAGAAGGAATCCAACAATAGTTCACTTAATAATTGGCCTTGTGTCACACCCTGCTCATGGTGGAGGGATTGGGTTGATACATAGTTTTATATAAAACTCAAAATGACTATAGTGGATCTACACAGATAAACAGAAATGTTTTTATCCCAACAAGTTCTCACCCATTGATGATGATGATGATTCTTAACAAAAGTCTTTAATATTCAGTTCCATTATTCTTTTGAGCCGATATATTCTAGTTAAAGAGATGAAGAATTAAGATAAAAGGGCTAAGAATTCTTAAGATCAGGTATAATATCCACGTGAGGAAGATTTCTATTCTACATTTTAAACAAATTGAATAATATTAAGTGGCCTCACTTTTCTGTTACATTTCGATAGTAATATCTTTTTGAAATGAATCCATTTTTGGTGAGATGAATCTATCATCTGTGTATTGTGAATATTGAACATATGAACACTTATTTTGTTTGATTAGGATATCTGTGCAGAAATGGGTTAAATTTTATTAACATCATTATCAACATCATTTATGTTTTATTGATTTGTTTGAAAAATAAATAAAATACAAAATCCCATTTTCTTAGTTAATCATACTTAATATGAACTAATATAATTTCTAAAGTTTGCAGACAGTGGGAACTCAAGATATTACCTAATTTTCTTCAAAGTTTGTAGGCAACAATTGAAATGAGATTGTGAGCAAAGTCAAGCAAAATATCTAATTTTAAGTTTAAACCAGCCATAATGTTCATGTATCCTGTTTGTATGTGTTTCAGATCTTAGAAAAATTTCATGAAGAACGTGATCACATATCTGATGTTGTAAGGCAGGAATTTGTGGATAAAATTGTCTCCACAGAAGAAGAGAACAAACGATTGAAAAATGAAATCTCTGAAGTGAAAGCACGACATCGGATTGACGTGGAGCGAGGAAAGGCAGAAATTGAAATGGTCAAGAAACAAAAAGAAGATGAATTAGAAGAATTACATAAAAGTATGATGATAATTGAAGCGATCATTGACATTCAAGAATTTCTTTCAACAAATAGGGATATTTTTATCCACAATATTTTCAGTGTCTCCAGTTTTTAGTGACACAAATCAGAAGAGGTGACTTTAAATAGTATTGTTCAAAAATGTTGATAAGTCAATAATCGAATGATGAAAAATGCAGTTATTTTACAAAAGTTTTTTTTTTTTTTTAAATATAATCTCGGGTTTCCACGCATCCTGGAAAACAATGTAAATTTTCCATGACTGGAAATCCTGGAAAATTTGGATTGTCTGAGACAATTAATATTATTGTTACAATTAACAAATATACTCTGGATTATTTTAAACATAATTACATTCAAACTGGATATTTTTAAATGTAGTTAAATATGAACGTATTTCAAATTTCAGGGTAAATATAAAAGGATTTTGGATTCAATTTTTTATAGTAACCAAAACCGGTGTCTGAAGAATATGAATAAATTATCGTTCATTTACTATTTTTTGTTAGTTAAAAGACAATTTTGACTTGAGACTTAAAATATTATTAGGTAAATTGTAAATGTAAGCATGAAACTTTTAATAGAATAATTTCTGTCAAAATTACAAGTACAAAAAAGGTTTAATTCAAAATAATGTTTATTTTTAATGCTCCTAATTGCTAGTGTACAATAATTTAAGTAAAAACGAAACTAAGTAGAAACTATTTTTACTTGTTTAAACAAAACCTAAAAGTTATCAAATATATTTTAAATCTAATGTAGGGATTATTTACTGAAAATATTTCAGCTAAAAATATTTCTTAAAACAAGAGGTAGTGTTGGTGTGGTGTAGGGCCAAAAAAGTTGAATTACTGACAAAAAAAGTTCACCAATATAATTCAATAACACAAGTATAAAAATTATATTTTTATATTTAAATTGCTTAAATTATCAATAATGTTTGCAAGTTTTCATTTTTAATTGAAAACATTTTTTTTCCTTTACGGAAAAAGTTCTTCAGTTGGAATGTTTTTTCATGTTGTGTATGTTTCATCTGTAGGTCTTCAAGAGTTGCTGGGTACATTTTTTTTTTTTTAAATCTTAACGATGAATGTATTAGAACATTTTGATAAAAACAACAAAAATAATTATCACACATGGATGTATTTGGATTTGACTGCTCCTTTCTCCAGCCTTCTTCAGGTGTCTGTTGTCATTGGCAACCTTTTCAGAATTTCAACTGAGCCTTTTATATTCATGAAATTGATGATTTAAAAAAACAGGGTAATTAAGTGCATTTCATGTTGTCTGATGAAATCTTCTTGTTAATTTAAATATTTCAATAAATCATTCTCATTCTGTTGTTCCTGCTTAAACAGTTGCCAACTATGACAGATACCTGAAGAAGGTCACAGAGTACAATAGCTGAAATGATGTGATTATTGCAAGAAAAACCCTAGTCAAATTAAATCAGTTTATAATAATGATACTTCCTTATCTCAGGTATTTGAAAAGAAAAACATTTAAGAGTGGAAAATAATTTCAAATTTTAAGTGTAAAAGTTTTTATGAAAAAATACCTTTTTTTTTTTTCCTTGCAAGACTGACAAAACTAAAAGAATAATGTTCTATTTTGTTTCCAGGGTGAAGCAAGCAATTGTGAAAAAGGAAGAAATTGTTAGTCAGTTGAAAGTTGAATATCAAGCTGCAGTGAAACGTGCTGACCATCTTGAAGGACTTTTAGAACAACAACGAAAACAATTACTTGGCAAGTGACACACACACACACACACACACACACATCACAATTAACATTGCTCTCTTTAAAGCTTTTTTGCAGTGAACAGTCAATGCATTAGCAACATACACACTCATACACACACCCAGACAGAGACATGTGGTGGCATTTATTTTTTATCAATTTACTTTATTCTATCCATTTATTGATAGGCACAAACAAATGCAAATTTGTTTTCATAGAAAACTAAGAATTAAGAAAAATGTTTAAAAAAAAAGAAGATATTTGATGAATTCAATATTTAATCTTTACATTTCAAAAAGATCATCTTATCTTCAGTTGTGCTTACATTTTGATGGTTTATTCAGTCTGTAACATGGCATTTAACTCCATCTTTTTTTTCTTTCTTTCTTTTTTTTTTTAACAATTTGATATAAAAATATTAGTAAAAAAATTGGGAGCTTTTGTGCTTTGAAAATCTCAAATAGCAATCTATTGGAGAATAGGGTGCCTCAAATGGTGCAATGGTTATCAAGCCAGACCGTTACTAGTGAAGGGTTGACATGCTGTAAAAACTAATTAACCAACATTACTAGTGAGTCTGATTTTCATTGAGTGTCTCATAATGATGGCCTTGTGCCAAATTAAGCTTAATAATGGGCAATAGAGAATCTTTTCAGATTTTACATTTCCCCCCCAATTTTTTTTTTTTTTTTTTTTTTTTTTTTTTTTTGAATGAATGAATTTCATCCCTGATTTAGCAAACTATGATATTTTATTATTAATTCTTAGTAAGTTTTAATTTTATTCTTGCTATCTACCACAGTTTTCAGGGCTGGATACCCTTTGATTATAAAAGGAACAAAGAAATAACCTCCAGTGAAACTTGAACTCAAATCCCATCCGCTCATCTTTCACAGACTGATTTTGCCTCTTCTCCTCTCCAAATCTTCATACAATATTTCATTACAAAGTAAAATAGTTTTCAATTATTTGAATTCTGATTCAACTTGTTACAAAAAAACAAAAAAAAAACAATAAGATGAAGAAAAGACTAACCAAATAATTATTTACAAAGTTCAATATAATATCTCCATATAAACTTGAAAAATAACTACAATGTCCTCTATTTTTACTATTGTGAAACTTACTATGGAATTTCAACATGCTAATGTGATAATGGTCAAACCAGAAATCACAGAAAGAAATAGATATGAATTCTTGGATAAATGATTGTGTACGGTGAATTAATTAAATGTGTATAATATCTTCTAAAGTTTTGAAACACATTAAATACAGTACATTTTTTAAAAAATCCCATTTATTTTTTAAAGTCTTAAGATGGGATCAATTATGTCAGACATGTTCTGACATTTGAACAAACAGGTTTCAGTTTTTCTTTGAGAGAGAATTTTTGGAAATGTTAATTTCCAGTTGGGTTTGTGTTTAAAATAAAAAATAAGCTGACCTACTGGAAAAGTTGTTAGAAAATAAATTGAAAAAGAAGAAAAAAAAGTTTCTTAAAAATAAAAACAAACCAAAAAAATAGTAATTGCTGATAATTAGTATTTACAACTCACAAACTTATTGATTTTATTTCCTTTATATTATTTATTGAGCTCTAATTCTTTCCTGTAATCTACTGTGATATTTATTCCTCAAAAGGTTGTCTCATATATAAAGAATTTTGCGTGTTTTATACATATACACAGTCATACATGTACATACAAACACACACATGAATGGGCACCTACTGTGGTGCAGTAGTTTTCAAACCAATTCACAAATGCAGTGAGTTCAATCCCATCTAGGTGCCCCATTGATATGGCTTTGTGCCAGGATAACATAAGCTTAGTACATAACTACATATATACACATACATATATCATTTTTATGTTCTTTTGTTTTGTTATTTTATGCAGTTTTAAAAATAGGTATATTAATAATTATAATTAATAATCACTGTATTAGATTTAAAAAAAGACATAAATGATTATTAATTATTATAACTTAAATATTTGTGTGTTGTGAGGCAGATGTAATAGGGTGGTCAATAAAACATTAATAACTATTGGATTTGGCTTTACAATCTTTTTAATAGTTTACTTATGTTGCTATTAAGTTCTATTATTTTTTCCAACCTCACTCGTTTGAATGCATTGGTTTTTGTTCATGAATGCCTTGTGGTGTATTTCATGGCCAACTCTTCTACCCCCACCCCCCTCCATCAATGGATGCAGATGTGCTAATTAAAATTGTGTGCATCAACTTCCATTGTAAAAATTTGCATAATGTATAGAGACGCCCCCCCCCCCAATTCTGACTTGTATCACTTCACAATTTCCCTTTTTAGTTCTGCACTTAGTGACCCCTACCAACCTATACAGAGTTTCATCTTGTAATAATAAATTATCCATTTTTAGTGAAAACTACAATATATGTATCCAACTTTATATCATAAAATACTTTTTCAGTTATCAAAGGAATAATTTGCACATTGACAAACTTTATATTCTGTCTCACTTCATTAAAAGAAAAAGAAAATAAATAAAAAAATTTTGTAATTTACTGGCATTTTTTTGTTTTTTTTTGTGTTTGTGTGATGTAACAATGAATATGTGCAATATATGTATGTAGGTGTAAAAATAGAGAAAACCCTATATAGATATGCATGTATATGCATTGTACGCATATATAAATGTGTGTATATGAAGAAAAAGGGAAATATTAGTAAGAATATATTTGTGTATGTGCTTGCCTGTATATGTATATGTGTGCGTACATGTGGGAATAGGATCTTAAAGAACCACTAAAGTCAAGAGAAATTTATAAAAGCTATTAAATATAAAATTAACTAGAGAAGAAAAAAAACAGTAGGGTTGTCTCCTTTGTAGACAGTCTGGAAATAATGATAAATATTTTTAATGTTCAGATTTTCAGGGGGAAGTTGAAGAGTCATAAAATGGGTTGAGAGATCTTTGGGTGGTCAGTCGGAAGAATAGAAAAGCCGCTGAAAGGGGGCGGGGGTCAAGTGAAAAAGGGAGAGTGAGATTTAGACAGGCAATGAGAGCAGACAAGTCTACTAGACAACCATTAATTGAGGCAGATAGTAGATGGAATTAGACAGGTAACTAAGAGATTGAGTAGAAGAATTAGCCAATGTGACCCCTCTCCTCCCCCCTGAGGCAGGCCAGCAGAATGAATGAGTAAAGAAGATAATATGCTCTGTTGCAACCTTTTCTTTGACCAAGAATGATGTTCACCTTCTGTCTTTGTTGTTCTGTTTGTGTTTGTTTATTTTTACTTATGATTCCCCAGGCAGCAGTTGAAATATCACAACAGTGATGGGGTCCAGCTATGTTGATGACACAGCCAACAAAATAACAAAGATCACTGTGGAAACATGGAGATGATACAAGGATATGCACACACCCTGGCTGACAGGATTCAACAGTAAATCCCCCCCATCACAGTGAAAATTAATCTAAATGTGAAATATTTTTGATGAGATATTTTCAATAACTTTGAGAAAAATCATTAACATACCAGAAATTGTTTTGCATCTCATAGTGTAATTATTAAAAAGCTACCAGATCATTGCTAGAAGTTTGATTCACATTGGCTGCTCCAGACTTTTTGGTCTTGATAACCAGAGATTCACATTGGCTGCTCCAGACTTTTGGTCTTGATAACCAGAGATTCACATTGGCTGCTCCAGACTTTTGGTCTTGATAACCAGAGATTCACATTGGCTGCTCCAGACTTTTGGTCTTGATAACCAGAGATTCACATTGGCTGCTCCAGACTTTTGGTCTTGATAACCAGAGATTCACATTGGCTGCTCCAGACCCAGAGTTTGGTCTTGATAACCAGAGATTCACATTGGCTGCTCCAGACTTTTGGTCACAGACCAGAGATTCACTGCTCCAGACTTTTGGTCTTGATAACCAGACCAGACTTTTGGTCTTGATAACCAGAGATTCACATTGGCTGCTCCAGACTTTTGGTCTTGATAACCAGAGATTCACATTGGCTGCTCCAGACTTTTTCTTGATAACCAGAGATTCACATTGGCTGCTTTTTGGTCTTGATAACCAGAGATTGTTTGCTGAACTTTTAAAAAATATTTTGCTCAGATTAAGACAAAATATATTCTTCAGTTCTTGTCAAGTATATAATTAGAGGGGGAAAAAAAGCAACAGAAGGTTTTATGGGGGTGGGGTTTCTTCTCTCTAATTTTACACATCACGAGACTAAAAGGATTGACTAAAATGTGTTGGGTATCGATTCTGAAGAAGAAAAATTTCTGCTATAAACCATTTAAATGTTTTGACATCTTTCCAATATATATATATATATATATATATATATTTACACAACCTCTCTGTGAGGATGCAAATACATGGTCAATTTTGGATCAGAGTACAGCTAGTTTGAATTCAAAGTTTTCCTTTACCTAGAACAGTTACTATGCTAAGGTTAAATAGTCCAATCTTCCCAACTATTTACTTTTGGTTGGAGAAAGAACAAATGGATGCTTACCTTTCCCAAGGGTATTAAGTAAAATCCTGTTAGGAAGACCTAACAAAATAGAGTTGCTCTCCTTTGATCAGTCAAAGCTGGAGGTGGGGTTTCCGCCATGTTATTTGTGGATTAGCGTTTGTTTATGAGTGGACGCAGCATTTGAACTTGAGGGTAGAAGCATTTCTCTACACTGTGTTAAATAAAATCTTGTTAATTTTACAACAATCTGGTCTTGCATTATCATTTCAGTCTTCCGTATTTTATCTGTATGTTAAAAACATAACAGAACTGGCGACGAACAATATTATTACAGCATGTAAACCCGAAAGTTTTATCACAAGTTTTACAACAAAGCGATGAAGTTTCAACAAACACCTGAGGTTTTCAACACAAAAAAAAAAGTGGGAGACATTTGACGTCATTTCGAAGCCACACTAGTAGTCAGAATTTTGAATTTTTGAATGTCAGATTTTGTGAACACACTAAATATAGGTACGTTAAAAATGTGACTTATTTTCTGGGACTCACATTATATTTCTTCCACACTCTTTTAAAAAAAAAAAAAATGGATCCTACTATTCAGAAGCTTTTGGTGCAGCAGCTGAGGCTAATGGAATTTTGCAGAAAAAGTAGGAAAATCTGAACAGACTCTTGTTGAAACAAAAGTCATTATGTCAGGTGATTTTCTAGAAAATTCTATAATGGAATTTCACTACAACGCTGAAATAAAATCGACTTTCCCAACATGGTATGGGCGTTTCAAGGATCTATTTAACATAGATTTTAAAGAACAAATGGACGGTGAGGCTTCTACAGAAGATTGGCCAAGCTGAACATGAAAAATATGTTAACCGAATTTTACCGAAACACCCATGGGACTGTAGTATCACAGAAACAGTAGAGACATTAAAAAAAGATTTTTGGTGAACACACTTCACTTTTTAATGCAAGATTCAACTGTTTAAATACAACAATGGAGGATACAGCCAACTTCACGACTTATTCAACCATCGTCAACAAGGAATGTGAGCGGTTTAAGATCTCTTCCATCACAGAACAACAATTTTAGTGCTTGATATTTGTGTGTGGGATGTGGTCTGAGTGGTTCAGGATATCCACACAAGTATTCTATCCAAGATAGAACAAAATCCAGACATTACTCTGAATCAAATCATAGAGAAATGTCACCAACTAACAAATACATGTGACTCACTTAAGGTACAACAGTCAATATCTCCAACAATTTCCACTGTCCAAGGACAGAAGTACTTGGCACCACCTAACGCAACACAAAAGAAACCTCCATCTGCTGGAATTGTAGCAGTTGGCATTTTGCACGGAAATGTCCATTCAAAACCCACCGCTGCCATGAATGCAACCAGTAGGGACACAAAGAAGGATTCTGCACCCCACCAGTACACAAAAACACACACAAGCGACCACAAAACAAACACAGGCTGAAAAGAAAAACACATACCAACAGTCTGGTTGCAACTTTCCTCCCAAACAAAGTAAAACCGAAAATATGTGTCAGTAGAACTGAACGGCCATCCCATTCGTTTACAAATTGACACTGCCTCAGACATAACCCATGTCTCACAGAGACTATGGAAAACCATAGGCCAGCATTAACATCTACAAGACATGTAGCACGTAGCGCTTCCGGGGATTGTGTCCACATAACGGATGAATTGCCAACAACTATCAGGATTAAAGACAAAGCCGCATCTGGCTGGATATATATTGTGGATTTGAAACAACTTGTTGGGACTTGATTTTATCCAGTTACTGGGTCTTCTCGACATCCCACTTAATTTTGTCTGTAATGCAGAAGCCAAATTACAGACCAGACTGGAGATATTATCAAACGGTTTTCCCCAGTCTTTACAAGCAACATGGCATGCTGCACTTAAGCTGAAGACACATTGACTCTTAAACCCTCTGCCAAACGTGTCTTCCAACCCAAACAACCAGTACCATATGCAGCATTACCACTGGTGGACAGGGAACTGAAACGCCTGGAAATGAAGATTATCACACCGGTGACATACTCACAGTGGGCAGCACCCATAGTAGTAGTTAAAAAGCCGATGGTTCAATTCGGTTGTGTACTGATTTTTCAACTGGTCTCCATGCAGCACTAAAGGATGCATCAATACCTGCTACCCATTCCGGACGATATCTTCACCATACTCAACAGCGGCACCTGTTTTGCAAAATTAGACCTCACAGAAGCTTATTTACAAGTTGAGGTCTCTGCAGCTTCAAGGGATCAGCTGACAATAAACACACACCGTGGTTTATTCCAATATACATGGTTGCCTTTTGGAGTAAAAACAGCTCCTGCTATATTCCAGCAGATCATGGACACTAACTGGAGTAGAGGGTGCAGCTGCATATCTAGATGACATCATTGTTGTTGGCCAATTAAAACAAAAGTTGACAGAACATATCAACAAAGTTCACACACATTCAAGACTTTGGTTTTTAGCTTCGACCTGAAAAGTGTCATTTTTATTTGTATTCTATCAAATACTTGGGATTTATTTTTGACAGTCAAAGTCATCGACCAGATCCATCAAAAGTGGCAGTTATTCAATGCATGCCACCCATCAGATGTAAGCAGTTTACTCTCATTTCTCAGATTGGTGAGCCACTATAGAAGTTTCCTACCTTCATTACACCAAATTAAATCTCCACTGAATAAACTGTTAGCAAAGGACATCAAATGGTCATGGCCCTTAGATTGTCAACAATCTTTTGAAAAGATTAAATTATTAATCAATTCAGACGTACTACTCACATATTTTGACCCAACTCAAAAGATAGTAGTAGTGGCATATGCCTCAAGCCATGGTGTAGGAGCTGTGATCTCTTAGATTTTTGTGGATAAAACAGAAAAAGCAATCATACATGCAGCCAGATCACTGATGCCAGCCAAGTAGAAAAGGAAGCACTTGCACTGATATTTGCAGTGAAGAAATTCCACAAGATGCTATTTGGGTGCCACTTCACACTCTTGACTGACCACAAGACTTTACTATCAATTTGGTGCAGAAAAAGGCAATTCCAGTATATTCAGCCAGTTGATTACAATGCTGGGCAATCCTCATATTAGGGTATGATTTTGACATTACAGTACCGCAGGACTACAGATTGTGGGCAGGCTGATGTTTTGTCACACCTCAGTCATCGTTGCCATCAACATTGACGATGATTATTCAACGCAAACTCACTGATTGCATTTGAACAATTCCAGTGAAAAGAGTGGATATTAAACGAGAAACGCAACGGGATCCAATGTTACGAAAAGTATTAAAGTTTCTCAGGCAGTCATGACATCCTGATCTCACAGGAGACCTTCAGCAATTTAAACAGTGTAGTGATTCTCTGTCCGTCATTGATGAGTGTCTGATGTTTGCAGATTGTATTGTGGTTCCCACAAAGCTCAGGAAGGCAGTGCTCAAACAGCTACATTCAAGACACCCCGGCATCAATCGGATGAAAGCCATAGCCTGCAGTGCGGTGTACTGGCCTAATGTGAACTCTGACATCGAAAAATTAGTCAAGAGTTGTGTCCTTTGCATGGAAGAACAGACAAATCCACCTCGGATTGTGGACTCACACTGGATATACCCAGAGCAACCAATGGTCCCAGGTGGATTTTGCTGGTCCTATAAATGGCCTTAATTATTTGGTTAGAGTAGATGCCCATTCCAAATAGCCAGAGATTTTTCTGATGAAAAACATGGACACCCAGTCAACTATTACCATTCTTAAACGACTATTCAGTCAACAGGGCCTGCCAGAAACATTAGTCTCGGACAATGGGACACAATTAACATCAGAGTTGTTCCGTCACTTCTGCAATGTAAATTGCATCAGACGTTTGCTCACCACCTTACCACCCACAATCCAATGGACAAGCAGAACGTTTTGTGGACACATTTAAACATGCTTTGCTCAAAACAAAGGGAGAGGGAACAACGACAGAGGAGATACTACAAACATTTCTCCTCTCATATCGGACAACACCAAATGGCACAGTAAAGAACGGCATGTCACCAGCAGAGGCACTCATGGGAAGAAAGCTTTATACCACACTGGATGTGTTATGTCCGCAAAAACACTGGAGACAAGACTCTTGTCAAAAAGGACAAACTTTCTCAGTAGAGAAAATGTTTGTGAGAAATTACACACCTGGACAAACTGGGTACCAGGCACCATACACAGAAAAAAAGGACAATTTGTGTATGATGTGCAAGTTGGAAGGTAAGTCTGGGCTCGGCACAAAAATCAGCTACAACCCAGACACACTACAAATGACATAGACGATAACATGTCAATCATTCTATTGGACTTACTAATGGACACATTCGAATTACCAACTCCATCATCTCCTGTGCAAACAAATGCAAATGAAAATAGAGCAGAACTTTGTAGGAAACGACCAAAGCGAAATCACACTAAAGTGAAGCATCTACAAATTAACCCCAAGTGTGCTCGCTATAGTTGATTACTCAAGAAAAAAAAAGGTGTTAGGAAGATCTAACAAAAATAGGGTTGTTCCCCTTTGATCAGTCAAAGCCATAGGTGGGGTTTCCACCATGTTACTAGTGGATTGTTTATGTGTGGACAGCGTTTGAACTTGTTAAGTAACTTGAGGGTAGAAGCATTCTTTACCCTGTGTTAAATAAAACCTTGTGAATTTTATAACAACCTTGTCTTGCATTATCAGAGTACAGCTAGTTTGAATTCAAAGTTTTCCTTTACCTAGAGTATTTATTAAATAGTCCAATCTTCCCAACTATTTACTTTTGGTTGGAGAAAGAACAAATGGATGCTTACCTTTCCCAAGGGTATTCACATTAAGTAAAATCCAAACAGCTTCATTCGGGATTTGAACTTTACTTGCCAATTTTATTTTCTATGATGATGACTGTTAGGATTTTTATTTGAAAAAAAAAAAAATTATCCATTGGCTGAGAAAACAAATTGATTCATTGATCTATGACCAGTGCTGAAACATTAATAGTTTATTTTTTGAAAGAGAAAAAAAAATTGTTGCATATGCTTGGTAGCATTTAAATTTTAAAATATTTTTAGAATTCCTCCAGTAAAAGAAATCAACAGACTGGATGAACAACTGATTGTTTGATTTATAGCATGTAACCACTGACACAAAACCCTGTTTAATAATATCATACAATTTTTCAAAAAGTAATTTTTTTTCTTTTTCTAGACATAACCAAAACCAAGAACAAATAAAACTTCAGCTTAAGGACTTGCTAATAAACGATGACAAAGGATCAAACACTGATGGATTTTTCAATCATAGTTTTCCTCTAATTACTTCTGTATTCTTAGATAATAAACTTGAGTTAATTAGGATAAAAGGTAAAAATTTCTATTTAAAAAATATCCAGTTTCTTATCAGCAACTTTAGAGTGTCAAGTGTTACTGATGGATGCTTTAAATTTGTCACCCCCAGTGAAAAGAGATGTCCATTTGCTAGGCCTCTTATTACAGATTGCCATGCCCTCAATACAAAATATAATTGTCAGCTTTAAATGTATCAAGAAAGCCAAAGTGTCTCTTCCCAACCAAAATGATTGGACATTTTTTTTTCTATTGGATGATTCATTGTTTCATTAAATCTGGTAAAGTTTCCTTTTGAACATTCAGTGATTTTTTTGTTTGTTCTTTCTTATGACAAAGTTGTATTTAATTTAAGCTAAGTGAAATCATGCATTATCTTTGCAAATGTTTTATTTTTAGCTTTAAGGAAATCTTTGATATATTAACAATTAAGATTAACTGGTGAATCAAATAAAATTCTCCTTGCAAAAAATAAGGTTGTTATTAAATTTACTGGAATAGCATATAAAAGTTTTAATGAGTAAAAAAAAAAAATCAGGATGACATAAGAATTCAAATGGAATAATTCTCAAATTTTTAAGATCACTTTAAGATTCCACCTTGTAACCAGAAATCTCTTGCCTGTTGAAATTATTCAAGGGAAAAATTTAACACTTCTTTAATAGTTAATTTTCTAAAAATACTGTATACACAATAAAAGATTAGTACAAGTATTTATTATATGTAAAAAGTTCCATCCATTTACGGGATATTGGCAAGATCTAAAATATTAATTTAGCAATTTTTATAAATGTTGCATAAATTGGATTATTGAACAAAAGTTACAAATTCTGTGATTAACAGGAAACCTAAAAATCTTAAATACCAAATGTCCCATAATATTTAGTTGAAATTTAAGAAATTTATGTGCAAATGTACAATTTTTATTTATTAGTTTGTTTTATTTGTTTAACAGCATATCAACTCCTCATGGCTTATCTAATGCCAACATTTGATCCATCTGTAAATGTTTGATTACAATCACAACTAGATTTTCAATCCATTGCAATCATCTTTTTTAATTTGATTATAATAATAATTAGTTTATAATCTGTTATATGGTATCAAGTATTCCTATTTAATAATAATCACTTGTTTGCACAGTTATATGGCTTCAAGTATTCCTATCTAACACCAATAATTTGAAACCAATTATATGGTTTCAGGTAACTAATAATAATCCTTAGTAAAAAAAAAAAGAAAAAAAAAGTGTCTATTGTTAATACCATATAACTGTGCAAATTATTTGTATCAAGTTTCCTATTTAATACAAACAATTTTCAAACAGAACTATTTGACTCATAGATGGGATCTGTGCTCTGGGTCAGAGTGGACCTGGGAGCAATGGCAATGAATGCAGTTTGGATGGTCCTAGTTCCACAGATGTGCAAGGCTTTTCTACATATGTCCATGAGTCACTGTACACCACACTGTTACCTTTACACTGTGCAAAGGCCTTTCATGCACATTTTGTGGGTTTGCTTAACGCCATAACAAGAGGGGGTGGGTGAAAAAGAGTTTTATTTGATGTATGATCAAGTGCTGCATTATCTCCTCTTACCTTAATCTGCACATGTTCACAAATCAGTCAGTAAAAGTTTTTTCTCTGCACCTTATTTGATGGAATCAGTTGCAGCTGCACTAACTCTACCTTACAGAGGTGTGTAAGTCAACATTATGAAGGATCACTTTTTGGCACGGTGTGCCGGATGCTTTCCATAATGCTGTCACAATTTCCTTTGTGATCCAATTTTGAAACTTTGATTGGCAAAGTTTGTTTCCATTAAATATGCAATTTCTGTTGGAGTCTATGACATCATAAGAGTCCATTATCCACAAAAAAAAAAAAAAAAAAAATCAGATGCCTGCTAAAAATATATAAAAAAATATACTCCACAACATATAAATTACTTAGGCTAGAGGGCGGTTGGAGAGACCCCCCCCCTCTGATGAATCAGCTGGTCATATTAAGCTCTAGCACATGATCATATTACTCTTATAGCAACCCCCCCCAACCCATTTTATCATATGTGCTAGAAGGTGGTAGTTGAGGGTCCTGAGTATGATGTTAAACTACGATTAGTAGTGAGGTTCCGATTCTGGAGCTCTGGGAAGTGTGGAGTCCCCCTTCATTGCCATTACTCCAAGGTCCACTCTGTCCTGGAGTGGTAGTACCTGTTAGGGTCTTATCTATGGGTTAAATAGATCAAAAAAGAGTTTTAAAAATATTTGAATATCCAACAAAAATGAATAAAACAAAAATCATCTTTGGCATAAAATAACCCAACAAGGGTTGATATGCCATAAAATCCAACCAATCAATAGCATATACATTAAAATACACAATATTTTAATTGCCAACAAATGACCATGCACGTAAAAATCAAAAAACGAAATGTATCCCATTATTATGAGATGTCTGTATATAAGCAATCGTTTTATGTATAACTTTTATAAGAAAAGCAAAAAGTTATTTTAATTATTAATGAAGGTGAGCAATTTGCAATGTATGTTAATGTTCATTGGTTTTGAAATATACACCACTTACAGAGATGGGAGTAAATGGATGAAGAATTTTATGATGATCATAATGAAAAAAAAATGACCAAATATGGTAATGTTCTTCATTTTCATATATCATCATTCAGTTTAAGCCCCCCCCCCAAAAAAAAAAAAAAAAAAAAAAACTGAATGATGATATATGAAAATATAGATAAAATTACAAAAACCAAATCTGAAGATTGCAAATTGAAATCCTTGCAAAAATAAATGTTGCAGTGAAGGATGGATTCTACAGTAAGTAATTATTACATACACATAATGCAACAAAACCAAAAAGACAGCTGTCTGTCTATAAGGGTAAGGTATACTTTCAAGGCTAATAATGTCCTAGCATTATCTTACAATACCACCAGACTTGTTGGGTTTTCCATTCCATCATTTGTATGTCAGGTAAAGAGGAAGCCATTTTCTATAATCCTTTGTTATATTCACAACTTTCTAACAATTAAATATTTCATTTAATGATAGAAGATTTGAATTAAGTGACCAGATCAATCATTACACTCAATGAGAATTGAATTTCCATTAAATTTCGATGCAAATTTGTTTATATTTAAATAAAAATGTTTTTAATTGATTGGTCTTAAGAGTTAAAAAAGGCAGGAACCAAATTTTATTGTAATCAACATAATGCAGCCAAACATTTAATAATTTTTTGTGGTTCTGAATGTTAATGTTTTTTTTCTATTCATCTAAATTTTTGTTCAGAATAGATCAACGAGATTGAAAAGGCAAATGAATATTGATATTTAGAAGAATTGGTAAACTTAATTTAGACCCCCCCCCCCAACGATCCAAAATATTTAATGGCTCTTTCATTCGTAGACAATAAAAGTGGATTTTTGGGATTGTTCAATTACTTATGAGCAGTACTTTTTACAGGATGACATAGCTCATAAATGATTATATATGTGTGTGTGTGGAGAGAAAAATGTATTCCATTACCCTTTTGAACTTTGGTCTGCAGATCTTTTTCTGCATTTGAACTATTACTATAATCAGTTGTGTGTGCTTGTAAGTTGTGTGATATATATATTTTATATATATGTTGTACACATCTTACTAACTTCAAACATGATTCAACACAATGGAAAAATAACGAAGTCGTATTTAAAATAAACAACCTGTATTAAATAAAGTTACAAAAATGTAGAACAGCATACCGGGCAAAGTCCTTTTTTATATGTTCTTGTTTTAACAGTTCATATTTTATCTTCTTTCATTTTCCTATAATGGAGCTGACTTGTTTGCGTGACAACTACTTGCTTGTCATCCCCAAGAACTTCTGAATTCCCGCTTCTTCTTTTTGGCGCTCGATTTTTGAATCCATTATTGCATTTTTGGAATTCTTAGGGGGGGGCCCTTTTTAAAAACAATCGGCAACCGCCATTTTATTAATCATTACAAGCTCATCTTATGGATAATACAGATTTTAAAAAAAGTCTTTATTCCTTTTTCATTGTTTGCCAGTAACTCTATTCATACAGTAAAGTAGAGGGTTTCCACAATTTTGTCCAATTCAAAATTCATTTGAAAAAAAAGAAAGAAAAGTCAATCCAAGGCAAAGAGGTCAGAGGTTAAATCTATTCTATCATTCTATTAAAAGTAAGGCTGCGAATAGTAGCTATATTAAGCCTTTTATAGTATATGGTGTAATCTCACGAAACCTGAAATAGGAGTTAAAAAGGTAAATAATTAATTCAAAATGACCCCTTCCTCACAGACAGACAGACAAAAAAAAATAAACAAAACAAATTGTTTGTTTTTTTTAAATAATGATTTTATTGCTTCTCTCCCCTGATTGATGGACAAACATGGCCGACCTGAAAATACAGCTGCAATCAATAAAGGCATCAAGAAAGCAAATAAGTTGAAAAGCAGACACCCCTCCTCTCCCTTCTTATTCCATGCAAATGATGTACAATTTCAAAGTTGGCCAAATTTAGCATTTTAAACAATTAACAACAGAATAAAAAAAAAAAAAAAAAAAAAAGTTAAATTTTTTATAAAAATGTTCCCTTTATTTTTTTATGATCAATGTAATCATAAATGAATAATTCTTACAAAAAACAAATGAGGTGAGAGTCATATACATTATAAAATATTTCTTTCAGAATAACATCCACATCTTTTGTACTTTTAGCAAATGTCAACCATTGTATCTTTGGCAGAATCCTATCGGGTAATATTCAAGAAGAAATTCAACAGAACCTTTTTATTTAATTCTGTAAAGCAGAAAGACAAATACAAGAAGTCTGAGATCCCTACTAAGAGTTATGATGTGATGAGGCCTACAATCAGTTTTGTAAACATGGTTTGGTAAAAGGACAAAGAAGGTTTGCTAAGATCCCCTGTTGGCAATTGACATATGAATTAGGATATTTATATTTGGAATTTCAAAACAGAAAACTGGAATGTTTCAACATTTCAAATGTAAACATCTTCAGGCTGAGTGATTGTCATATTAACCAAGTGGCATGACAATAAGGATATATATGCAAAAAGATTACTGAATACAAAATATGATTTCATATTATCATCACAAGAGGAAGAAAAGTGGAGAACAATATACCAGAATGATTAAACACACACACACACACACACACAAAGGCCCAGTTCAATATTTTCTTTTAGATTGGCTCTTGCTCCGGCATCTATTGTGGCCAAAGATAAAGTGGATGAAACATTAGAAAAAAATAGATGGAAAAATCAGCTCCATTAAAAGTATTTTAGAACTTTTATTTCGTTTTCAATTAATTTTGTTTAATCCAAGGCTATACCATGTAAAGGCCTAGCAGCTATGTAACTGGAAGTGGAAATGTAGTGACCTAAATTATTACTAACTAATAATTATTAAGAACACTTTAACAAGGGACTTGTTAATTATATCCAATTTAAAACCTATTAGTAACTAAACCTATTACTAAGAATCAATTATTATTTCTTAAAATTGTTTAATTGAAAGTTGATAAAGAATATAACTTTGATTCAGGACAAAATATTGATACTTATTTAATGTAGTGGCATGTCATACATTTGATCACTTACTTATGTCAATGTCTTTTGTATATAAAAAGATTATCCCAGAGAGAAGGAATTTTTAAAATTTTTATTATTGTCCAGAGTATCAAAATATTTTTGAAAGAAATAGATTTAAAATTTCTATTGGATATGCTTGCAGAAATTATCTAACAAATGTTAGTTTTATATTTCAATGTGAAAAAAAAAGGAAAGAAAAAAAAGAAAAAAAAAAAAAAGAGAGCCTGAAATTTTACTGTAAAATATATTTTCAAGAATTATTATTTATTTGAATCTTTTAAGGCAATTAAAGAACCAGAAGGTTTTGAAGTTGTCTTCAAATTTTAGCATTTTAAGAATATTCTTCATATTCTCTGAAATAAAGACAATGTATATGAAAGTTATTAATATCATAAACATTCATTATTATTAATATAATAAAACTTTAAAAAATTAATTCATGGAAATTCTTTTTATGTTTCATTTATTTTTTAGAAAAGTTGAAATCAATTTTTGATTGATTTATATACATAGATTTTTCTGCTTTCTCATCAATAAGAAATAATTGATTTCTATTAATAGGTATAGTTACTAATTAACTAATTATTGGATATCATTAACAAATCTCTTTTTAAAAATGTTTTCAATATTTGTAGGTTAGCAGTAATTTACACCACCATATGCCTGATCCATTCAAAGACTAGTTGTATAGCAGCTTGGCCTTTACTTGGTATAGCCTTGATTTAATCCCAATTTTGAGTATCCTTAGAATTACAAGACAACAAAAGAACTGATTTTTAAAAAAATTAACTGATTTTCCTTCAGCTCCAAAATAAATGTGTTCATTTTTATTTTTTTTTAAATCTGCCTCTTCCCCTGCTTAGTTAATATTTTCATCCTTTGAAGTTATGGATTTCAAGTTCAAAAAGAATCATTTACTTGTAGAGCAACAAAAGATTTTCTTCTTCAAAAGAACACATAACACCATATAAACTCTAAACATTCAATCATATCCAGAAGGAAGCAAGAAAAATCAAATATTATCAATTCTAAAGAAACTAAAATTATAAGGATTCTAAAATATAGAGTAAAAATCCATCACATAGTATGGAAATAATGGCATTTTATTTTCTTTAAGAGAAATTCTTTTTTAATATTATATATTTAAATATATGTCTTGAAGTTCATGAAAACCTGGAATTGTTTTGTTTTTTCTCATTTCCCATTTGTATTAATTGTTCCCTTTTGTTTTCAAATGATTAATAAAAATGTGTTCAATTTAAAACATTCCATAAACAATGTATTTTATATCTAATATTAAATTTATTTTAGATTCTATAAATCTTTTAAACATTGCCTCTCATTTATGTTCTAATACTTATTATTAATATTATGTAAATTCCTAACCAATCAGCTGACGATTAAAAGCCATGAATAGATATTTTTCAATATATCTAAATCTTTTATAATATTATTTGACTGTAAGTATCCAATAGGTATCTGATTAAAAACAAAAAGTTTTTTAATGTTGAGTCTGCAATTTTTTTTTTATTAAAATAGGACCAGCAAATTTTCCCATTGTCTTAATTCAATTTGGGATTTACATCACAATTTTGACAAATACTGGACAATAAAAAGAAAGTGGTCTTTCCTTCTCTGTGGTGAATCTATGACACTAATACTGGTGTCAGAAGCAGATAATTAAAATTTCAATTTGATACTTGAATCAAAATGTGTTCGTGCAAAATACATTATAAAAGCACTAATAGTGAATGTTGTTGAACAGGGATTTTTTTCTTGCTTATTTTAATATTGTTAAATAAGTCTGTGATTCAAATCAGATTTTTGGAAGCACTAAGAATAACTGAGGCTAAAGAAACTAATATTAATTTTTATTATTCAATTTTTACATTTTTTTTTACATTTTGCAAGCAATTTCTTGCCTGATATCAGCAAAATATTTGGTCGGCTGTTCCAGGAGAATCCTTGCTTTCACTGTGCTTATTCCCATTTGTCTAAAATCACAATCCAATCATTACAAGAAGGAAGTGATACAGAATAAAGAAATTTCTTGTCAAATGTTTTCAAGTAGTTGACAATTGATGCATAAGTGATAGTTAAAGATGTCCACTGTCAATGAATCAGTAAATGCCTGGGCACATCTAGAATAAAGTTTATATATATATATATATATATATATATATATATATATATATATATATATATATATATATACTAGCAAATATATGCACCCTTCGGGTGCAAGTATTTAGGTTTTGATGTTATAAAATATTGTATCAAATTATAAACTATTTAGAAAATTATAAACTGAGGGGGTATAATCAAAAAATAGAACAGCTTTAGATTTAACTCTTCTATCATTTTCTTTCACTCCCGTCTTTCATTTTTCCTAATTTATCTATTTAATTAGATTATGAAGTATTTAATAAAATTACAGTTCTTTCGTCTTGTTTATGGATTTCTTTTAAGATGTATCCCCGAGATCTTTGCTCAGATTCGTTAAGAGAAAACTAAACAATTAGAAATCAATAATACTAAGCATATATTTATTAAAATCAAATTTTAAATATCAATATGCAAATTAGCCTTCTCGTTCACACTGTAAACCGCTATTTTGTTTTATATATAAATACAATTACATGCTAATAGTAGGTAGATATGGTCAACAGTATTAATAAGGTATAACAATTTTATCAATAATTGAGGTTTAAATAAAAATAAATTCATGGTAAATGTGACGTCAATAACTAAGAGAATTATGACTTGAATAGTGATTTAGTTTCGGTTACAGACAGACAAACACACAATCTCCATTATAATAAGATATCAAATAAAGGATCTCCTATAGC
The DNA here is from genome assembly GCA_023376005.1 of Doryteuthis pealeii. NCBI lineage: Eukaryota > Metazoa > Mollusca > Cephalopoda > Myopsida > Loliginidae > Doryteuthis > Doryteuthis pealeii. The sequence goes on along the minus strand of CM042163.1, from coordinate 19,982,281 downwards.
TTGAAAAAATATAAATGCAAGTTGAAAATTACTAGAAGTAATGTGAATACTTTCTTGATAATCACCAACAATAGTTGAAAATATCTGCTTGAACAACTAAAAAAAAAAAGTTTGATTTTTATACAGCTTCTTATATTCATGTTGGTCATATTTAATGAATTTTTTATATAAATACAAAACATGTTAATTGCAATTTTCAATTTCAAATTTTTATGATCATCAGGCGATAATGAAAGTTTTTGTTTTGAACTCATTGTTTCTGTTATCTCTTTTCATCCTAAAGAAATAAAAACCTCCTATATAATTCTAAAATAATAATAAAGAATCCATCTTCCATATCAAAGATTTAATACATCAATAAATAAATAATATTTAATCTATGCAAGAAATAAAATAAATACCCATTCATCATTTAAAAGGAGAAAAAAAAAACAATCAGATGAAAAGAGGCATTGCATTTTTATTAAAATGTTATACAAGTATTTATTCTATTTTATTCATTGATTAGTTATTTATTTAGTCATGAATTAATCTTTTAGATAGAAATTCTTATAATAAGCAATGTAAATCATTGCTATTGTAGAATGATATAGGAAGCTTTATTTCTGGAGGATACCAGAAGGAGATAACAGAAACAAGGAGTTTTGAATTTTTTTTAAATTAATTATTGCTTGATGATTGTGAAAACATCAAATTGACAATGATTAACATGCAATATACAAATAAGCTCTATCTCGAATAGTATTACAAGGATACTAAATGACAGTAAGTTAGCATGTATATATATATATATGTATATATATATATGTATGTATGTATGTATGTACATGATGTTTTATACATTTGAATTGTAGATCTCTCAAAAGAAAATAATTCAAACATGACCATGTTTTTCCTTTGCTACCAACAAGAAATAAAATCAGAAGATAAAATGATTTCGATATTGCACATTGCATAATTCAAATATCAATCAATTAGAATTTATGAGGGCATTTTTAAATGACAGGATAACTAGCTGAATTGAAAGAAAAAAAAATCCCAAAATGAGAATTTTAAGTTGATAAATACTCAAAGAAAGACAAAAAAGATCCTGTATTATTGAGTGAAATTATTTTTTCATCTTTTAAAAGTTTCATCACGAGACTAGCAAAAGTAATGCTACTTCTAAAAATCTCAAATTACATTATGGATATTATTGACAAAAATATCAGAGTTGTCAAAGTATTTCATATTCTTATCCAAATATAGCTCTTCTAATAAACTCTTTGCTGTTTACTATAACTGATATAAGATGATTTTTAAAAATTTCTATCAATTATAATAATAAAAAACAAGTCATCTTGAAATCAAGAAATAAACCATAATCAGAGAACCAACATGTTTACCTACTGAGCCTGTGGAAATCCTTTATAATCACTGAATAATCAATTGTCACATGGAAAATGATTTTCATTTTGAATTCAACACACAAAACACAAAAGGATCAAATATTTACAATTTATCATTTTAGGCAGAAGTGATTTTGACTATTTACATTTTCTTTCTTGGTAAAATACCCCCCCCCCAAAAAAAAAAACAACACTTTCTGTCAAGTCCAAAGGAGCAGATTAAGGATTATAATGCAATGACTGCTACCTCCATTTAAAAAAAAAAAAAAAAAAAAAAAAAAGAAAAAGAAAAAATCCAACCCTCCCCTCTATATTGATAATGAATTAAAGTGTTGAGCTGCAAAAGTGTGTACGTGTGTGGGGTATTTAAATCCAAGATTGCTGCTTTAGTCTGCAATATCTGCAGGATCTAGTCTTCCAAAATGGTGCAGAGTTAATGGTTAAATAAAATTTAACAAAAATATTACAATAAAAGAAAAAAAAAAAAAATTAAATGAGGAGGATAAGCACAGCAAATGCTGTAATAACTTTGTCATGTGTAAACCTCCCCTTATCAGACTGGTAACCTGGCAACAAGTGGACACAAGGATGGGACCCACAAAGTAATTCATTTGAAAAAAATTAAAAAAATATTCAAAAAAATAAAAAATTGAAATAACTCATGTTCTAATGGAATTTTTGAAGCCAGTGTTCAATTTGAAATTACTTATCTTCTTTTGCAGATTTGAGCGAACGTATCACAATTGGTGGGAAATGTTTTTGATCAAGTTCATCCATTTGAGGAAAGGCAGCCAAATCCGCAGTTTGGTCTTTCATCTGCAACACATCTCGTTTGTGACGTACACCATGTCCATGCTTCAAAGGATCCTCATGAATATTCTTAACGAGTTTGTTTTGTTGTTTTTGTTTCTTCTCTGTGCTCTCTAGCATCAAATGTCTCCCTTGTTGGTTGGCAACTGGACGATTCCCTACGTTCTGCGGTTCTTTGGGCTGTTCTGGTTGCACTGCCATGTGACCTTGCGGAGGTAGAACAACTGGTTGTTCTTTCACAGCTGATCTCTGCAAAGAAATATGAAACATGGATTCCAGTTACTAATATATAACTAAAAAAATAAAAACAAAAATAATTGATTTTTACATAGGTACACAATTACCAGGCATTGAAACCTCTTTAACTAATGTTTAATTATAAGCCCCAAAAAGATAATCCATGTTTAATATTTACTAAAAGCTATATATATATATATATATATATATATATATATATATATATATATATATGAGGGTGAGTTAAAAAGTAATGCCATTTTCTTTATTTCATGTGAATTTTTTTTATAAAAGGCGTATATTAAGATCTTAACAAGGCTCAGAGCAAGAATCCAATGGGTAAGACCTAACTTGCCAACAGACAAAGTCCTCCTTTTGCATGACAATGCTTGACCACACACAAGCATTAGGATAAGGGAGAAAATCGCCTCATTCAGGTGGACAACTTTACCGCATCCTCCATACTCACCAGGTTTAGCGCCTTCAGACTATCATCTCTTCGACCCCATAAAAGAGGGTTTGAGAAGCAAATATTATTCCAGTGACAAGGAAGTGAAATTGTAGTGAACAAGTGGAATTTTACGGGGCAGGGATATATGCTCTCATTCGAAGGTGGAACATTGCTATTGAGAGAAACAGTGACGATGTGGAGAAGTAGGATGTGATCCACAAAGGACCAGCTTCATTTTGATGTATAATACATGTTCTTGTGTTGGTAATTATACCTGTCCTAAACAAAATGGCATTACTTTTTGACTAACACTCGTATGTATGTATGTATACACAAGATGTTACCCAAAATTTCTGAGAATATAAAGAATGAGAATAAATTAAATGTACCATTACCTGTTTCCTTTGTGAAAAGTAAAAGTTAAGATAAGGGAATTTTTTTTTCTCAATCACCCTGAACACACACACACACACACACACACAGAAAATGTAAAATTGAAATTACCTGTTGATGCAAATTTGCTTGAGCAAGATTTTCAGCTGGCATTTCTTTGTTTATCTTTTGTTTGTGATAAATTCCAACTTGGACATCTACTTTGCCAGCTTTGCCTTGCTGAGAACCCAAATTCTCTTGTAAAACATTGTTCTGCCGAATCTTTTGCTGCTGAACAATACTTTTCTTTGCTTGTAGATTTTGCTGCACATTTATATTTGGTGGTACATTTTGCTGAGGAACCACATTCTGCTGAAGCACAATGTTTTGTTTAGGGACCACGTTTGGCTGGTTCACAATATTTTGTTTAGGGACCACGTTTGGCTGGTTCACAATATTTTGCTGAGGGGTTCACAATATTTTGCTGAGGGACCACGTTTGGCTGGTTCACAATATTTTGCTGAGGGACCACGTTCGGCTGGTTCACAATATTTTGCTGAGGGACCACGTTTGGCTGGTTCACAATATTTTGCTGAGGGACCACGTTTGGCTGGTTCACAATATTTTGCTGAGGGACCACATTCGGCTGGTGCAAATATTTTGCTGAGGGACCACATTCTGCTGGTGCAAAATGTTTTGCTGAGGGACCACATTCTGCTGGTGCAAAATGTTTTGCTGAGGGACCACATTTTGCTGGGGCAAAACGTTCTGCTGAGCAGCCACATTCTGCTGGGGCAAAATGTTTTGCTGAGCTGCCACATTCTGCTGGGGCACAACATTTTGCTGAGCGGCCACATTCTGCTGAGGCACAACATTTTGCTGAGCGGCCAATATATTTTGAGGTACCTTTGCCCGTTGCATATTTCCTTCAAGTATACCTGGATTAGCTTTAATACCTGGCTGAGGGATAATCTCATGAGGCAGCTTAGGCAAGAGATTTCTTTTGACACCAGCCACTGGAGCTACTCCATCTTTGGGTTTGTTTTCAACCTGAACATAAAATAATAAATAATTCAGCCATGATTTTTCCAGAGGTTTTCAAAAACACAACGTATTTATCAACTTAATAAATGCTCAGATCAAATATGTTAAAACTTTCATCCCCTCTCATGATATAGCATACTAAAAGTATTATTTAGGTAAGTCAATAATGATTTTTAAAAAAGCATTTAAAAATGTTTATTTTTCCACAGTCTCCTTCTTTGTCAATGCACTTAATCCAATACTTCACCATTATTCATATAAATTGAAAATATTTTTTTTTAATAGATTAAAGTTTAAATAAGAAAAATGGTACAATGATCTGCCCCCCACTCCTGTCAAGGTTTGACATCAATAAAGAATGAACTTTGTAAATTGCAGCTGGGCATTGCTGATATTCATCTACAGATATTGAATTCAAAGAAGCTGAAAGGAGTTTCTAAAAGTAAAAAAAGAAATTAACAAAAACGGATCAATTGAAGGTGGTCGAGAATCAAATGTAAAATTAAAACAAGCTAATGAAAAAAAACATGACCTGTTGGGTCGCCCATTGAGCTCGGGTTGGATTGTTGAAAGAAAATCTATAGGATTTCGTCAATTTAAAGTTTTCCAAAACTGTCCAAATAAGTTGGATTTTATTGAGAATAGACACAAAAAATGAGGGTTGTACTTTTTTGCAACTTCTAGAATTTACCTACATCAGTTTTATGCATGTGTAGATGCTTAGCTTTGTCTGCTGTACCATACGGCTGAAAATCTCTTCATTTACAAAGATTAAGTTTCCTATTTATTTTATTTTAAAAACAATCTAATTCTGTAATTTTATATAAATTTTTTGAATAGGCCGGTTTCAGTAAAATAGACTTACTTTTAGGCTTATTTTACCATTCCTAATAAAATGGACCACAGGCTATTTTGCCAGCAAATATATTTAAATATATTTCAAACTATCTAAAAGCTAAAAGATTAAAATAGTTTTGACAAGCAATTTAAAAAGTAATTGCTTAAAAACTAGTTGTGCAATTCAAACAAACTTTAAAACAATCTATCTTAAATCTAATTTCTTAAACTGGTACTTGACAAGATTTTAATCTTGTTATGGTTAGGGTTTGTGGTTAGGGTTACAATTTTATGTTTTAACAATTAAAAGTGGAAAATGCCATTTTTCCACTTTGGAAAAAAAAAACACAATAGTCAAATTGTGACCTGATTTCTTGGTTTGAAATTAGAAAAAAAAAAATGGAAGTTTAAATCTTCTGATGGCTTGGGTCGGAGTAGAATCAAAACAGATGGTGCGATTATAAGGCCACACAAAGTGATTGGAATGACCGTATCGAAAGGTAAATCTCAAGTGTTTTGGGAGACCTCCCAGAAGCGAGTCATTGAATCGGCTGTGATTGTGGAGACAGCCTTTTGAGGTGACCAGACGGATGGCGCAGAGTCACACGGAAAAAGAGGATCAGGAAGTCGGTTGACCATGATTATCTTGGGCCCTTGAAGAAAATTTTTTTATTATTTCTTTTTTCCACTTAAGAAAAAGATAAACTCTTTGTTGAAAATTTTATAGATGACTGGAAGAAACTAATTAAAATATGTTGGGAAACACTTAAGAATACCAGAAAAGAACTGGCCCTCTGTCGATTTAGCGGAAGTGAATTCTATTAGTAGTTAGAATTGAGGAGATGGTGGTACCCTTGATAAAGTGGGAGGTAAGAGAAAATTTCTAATATCTCCATGTCAGCCAGAAATCAGAATGTCTGGTTGAGATATTATTTGAGACGTTTTGACGAAAAAGCAGATGAAGCCGAACGGGCAGACGAGACAAAGCTAAGAGAACTTTATGTATAGACGAGTTTAGTGGGCTAGAAAAGCGAAGATTAACGCAAATACCGGGAGCCGACAGAAACTGACTTCAGCTAAGACTATTGAAAAACTTAGTCAACTTTACGAACTGTTTTGCACAATACCTTGCAGAGCCCGGATTGTATTCTGACCAGAAGTTATTAATTAGAGGTCCATCACTCCCACAGCCTTGAGAAATAATTGTCTGTATTCTTTTATTTGAATATAAATGTTGTTGAGTTTTTAAAAAAAGAAAAAGAGTCGTTTTTTATGTGACCACTAGGCCACCGTTAACCTTGGAAATCAGTTTCTATAGCAGATTTCTATTCGTTTGAGAACTGAACACAATGTGGGCATTTGGCTAGACTTTCAGCAAATCTAGAGACCCTGCAATCCATGGTTGATGCAGAAAATCCGATATTGACAGCCAATTTCGGAAATTCCATGAACCCTTTAGCTCAGTAGCGACTGATGGGTTATAAAATTGACTTTCATCATTTCCTATAATTTTTAAAAAATTTTGTAAAAATTCACATTTTTGACTACAAAGTCATTAATGGTATCTATATTTTTCATTTAGAAGAATTTTTTGTATCTTTATCCTTCACAAAATATAAATATAAAGGAATATAAATAATTTTTTGTGCCAAATCTGTTATTTTTAACATTACTTGAATTCAAAGTAGAAATATTTACAGGCCAGTAAAATAAGCAAAAAATAGGCACTGCCAAAATGTTGTCTACTTTTCATTTTAAAAATGAATTAAATCGATTATCTAAGGTCAATTTTTTTTGTCTACGGCGAAAAGTAGTAACATAATGAGCATCAGTATAAAAAAAAAGCAAAAATTCCCAAAAATCAAGGAATTATCCGATTTTAATGAATAATTGTTGAAAGGGTAAAAAAAACAAAAAAAGATCAACAAAATTACTTTTTTAGTTTTTATTTTAAATTTATTTTTTGATTTTCGGTAGTTATTTTCTACTAGGATAGCCACCATTAATATTTTACTTCTATTCACACCTTTAGTTTTTTTAATCTTTCTATTTATACTGTAATTAGTTTCAACTTTATTTAACCCCACCAATATTTTGCACCGAAAAAAATCAGTAAGTTTTGAAATAAAATAACTGATGTACTATAAAATTCATTCATTGATAACTCAACACTGAAAATTTCATTAAAACCGGATTATTCACTGCTTTTTAGTAAGTTTCTCTCAATCGAGGGGGGGGGGTAATGTATTTTGTAAAATAAGGATTTTGTGGCAAATTTGACAGTGCCGAGCAAGTAGGTTTTTATATTTTACCGAAACCAGCTAAATAGCATATTCCTAATGTTTTTACTAACAAATATTTGATGTGCTTACCCCTTTGACTGTATAAATTTGAAAATTAATAATTAAAATAATTTTAAAAAATCTATTTTAAAGCATGATATTCATTTTTATTTGAGCGTAAAATGAACTTTTGTTTTGTTTTATTAAAACAAAACAAAAGTTATTCTCTGTAGCCTGTAAAGAGAGAAAGAAGGGAAGGGAAATATCCCTCTGCTTGCTGATAAAGTTTTTTTTTACAGACACTTCTCTTTGTCTTAACTGTCTAGATAATATTAGCGAGGGGTGAAAATTGCACCAGATATTTAAGAGAGAGTCGGGTGAGTTTTTGACTTAATTGCAAATTACGACTAATTAGAACCAATTAAAGTAGAATTTTTTTTCAAACATTTAGTAATCCTAAAACTAAGGTATAATTTAATATAAATTTCGTGTCACCAGGAAAAAAACCTTTAGAGATTGAAAGGTGAAAATCTCAGCTTTAGTATAATAATAGAAGATAATGGATGGAAAGGGAAAATCTAGATAAAGAGATTTGTTTCAATCCCATAAAAAAGCCTTTATGAAATAGATTTCTTAGTAATATTGTTTTTAAAAACGATTTTTAAAGAAACATTGAATCTGTCTAATTAGATTCAGAATGCCAAAAGTTATAGTTCCAGTATCAATTTTCCTCAGCAGGAAAAGGACTAATAAGATTTATGATGATAAACAGAAAAACAAATTTATATGCAAGGTGAAACTTTGGCATGAGAAAACCCAGAATGACAAACAAAAAAGTTTTTTTGGAAAGAGTTAATGGGTTAATTTTGGCAATTTGTCACAGTCAAGATCATAATTTTGGCTGATAGGTAATTGAACCCAGGCCACCAATAGCAAAGAAAGCAGTAGGTAGAAATGCAATTTGATGACAATGAATGTGACACATCAACTGAGACCTGAGATGAGAAGACATTTACTGAAAAGTAAAAACCAGTGAAAACTTCAGCTGACAAAAACCAAGAAATAAATCATCCAAGAGTCACATTCACCAATTTCATCAACCGCACACAAACACACATGTAAAGTTTGGCAGATTAGAAATTTATCTATTTGTTGTGCTCCTAACAACCAATCACCAACCAATTGCAGTGAAACTAGAAAAGATTCAAAGTGGATTTATATAATAGAAAACAGATTTTATTCATACATTATTGCAAATTGGCCTAATCACATCATTTTTTAAATGTTACCCAACTGTGTAGGTAAATTCACTTGTGACTGCAACTTATTTCCATTGACATTTCAAACAAACCACAAATCCTTCAGATTTAAATCTAACAGATGTAGATGAAGAAGGTAACAGATGTAGATGAAGAAGGTAACAGATGTAGTGGTGCATATGGTAGCAATGGCTAGGTTACATCTATAACCAAAAAAGATTAGTTGAATTAAAAGCATATTACAAAGTAGCCTAATAAAAATTGTTTAATTTGCACATATTTATTCCTTAACATTTTCCCTGTCAATACATTTAACATGATTTTTCTATCACTTTCTAAACATGTGTATTGAACTGTCTATAATATCAATTCATTCATACCTGTAATTTTATCATTCAATGTGTTAGGATACACCCTAACAAAAATATAAGGAGAGAGTTACCTCCTGTTATGGTGCATTATGGGAACAAGACCAGAACTTGCAGAAAAAGTCAGCCATGACACATAAGTTGATATTCATTTTATTTGGTTCCAGACAAGTTTTAACTTAAGTGTCAATTCTGATGAAAGCAAATAGCTCTGCTCAGAGGTAAATAAAATCACAGTTTTTTTTTTTTTTTTTTAAAGATATATGTGTCTCTTTTCATTCAGTATTATACTTTCAGGTAGATTAAAAATGTAACACAATGTCACCTAGAAATAAACAGTTTGGCAGAAAGTGAAAATCCTTAGCAATTATTATTATCATCCAAAATTTGCAATGAATTACTTAGAAAAATAATGTTTGCCTTTTCTAATTTACTGATACTTATATATATATATATATATATATATATATATATATATATATATATATATATATATATATTTGTGTGGATATACAAAATGTGAAAAAGAATTTAATAAGTAAAGAGGATAAGCACCTTCCAAATGCTTTAATAACTTTTCTCATACCTACACACACACACACACACACACACACATTTAAAAGAGATGTATGAAAACACACACACATTGATTTTTACTAAAGGCTTACTTACCATTTTTTCCTTATGTTCTTCTTCTCTATGTTTTTTCAATGCTTCCAAAAGTTCTCTTTGTTCTTCAAGAATCTTTTTTTGTTCTTGTTGTTGTTCTTCCAATTTATGCAACAATTCTTCCTGTTTCTTTTCTCCTTCTTCTTGCTTTTTTGATTTGACATCATCTTTACTTTTTTCATCAGCATCTTTGACAGCATCTTTGACGTCCTCCACCTTTACATTGGCCACCGCTGCCGCTGCTACTTCATCCTTCTTCTCATTATCCTGTTTTTTGTTGGCCTCTGCAGCTTTCAGTTTTTCATTGCTTCGATCTACCTCCTATGGAGAGAAATTAAATAATTCCATCAAATGAAAAACTGGTGAGTTTATTAGGAATGCCTACACAACTCACAACTTGTTCTTTGTGATAGGTCATTGGTTTCAATGATGATTCATTCATATGGATTTTCTTTCATTTCCATAATGCTCAAAACCTTGTTATGATTTAGAATACAACTGAATTCCCTGCATAGGTGGGTAAAACACACCCTTACAAAAATGACTGTCCTGGGTATGACACTAAACTGTATCTGATAGTGAGGTTCCAGTTATAAATCTCTGGAGATTGTGGAATACCACTACATTGCCATAACTCACAGGTTCACTGAGCCAGAGTGGTAGTACCTGTTAGGGTCCCATCTAGGAGTCAAATCAATCTATTTGAAAATTTAGTATTTGATAAGAATACCTGCAACTGTGAAAGTTATTTGCTCAAATTTTCGCATTGAATAACCCATAAAAAGCTGAGATGCAGTTAAATAGATAACCCAATCCAAACCATAAATGCTCAACACCAAAAAGTTACAACAAATGAGGAGGAGTCTTTTTGAAATGAAGATGCTTGATGCTTTATCGAAGGGGTCTGTTTTAAAACCATTACATTTTATTGTATTGGTTTCTGATAATCTTATTGAGTGTATAAAGCTAAAAATCTCAATGAGGAATTAACTTGAACTAATCATATAAACTTATCAATTTCTTAGATAATAAATATGGTTAAGTTAAAACTTGCATTTAGTTGCAAGTATTTCTTAAATGAACAATTCAAATTGAATTTAATTAAAACCTATATTTTTTCTCAATTTAACCATTTAGAAATTTTACAAAATTTAACTGAACTACAAAACAAGATTCAAAAAAACAAAACATGTTCATTTTAACTTTAATTTATAAGACAACCTAAATGACTTTTTAAAGAAAAATAAGATTTTAAATATGAACAACAGGAGATTGCGCTTGTCTTAATGTTTAATATAATCATTAATCACCTATTTGTGTATGAAAGTCATGGTTATTTTACTGTTTTTTCTGTGTTTATGTGACCAAATTCACCCTGGGTCGGTTGAGCTGGCTCCATTCAACAAATTCACCTATAGTGAATTCATAAAAAGGGTAACAAGGGAATAGGAAATTCACAAGCAGTCCTCAAACCCTGCATGCATATCCTGATCAGGGAAAAGAGATGCCCTTGTTTGCTGCAGATTTTCTATAGACACAGTAACAAGGGAATGCCAAAAGCCAGTGATTCCTGGTGATGATGGAGACACCTCTTAGATTTTCACCAGAGCCCCTTTGGCTGGGTTGTGGCCCTAATATCACTGGGGCAAAACCTGTCCACCTAAGTTCCTGATGACATGGCTCTAACATTACCAAGTTTACACTGCCTTGCCACAACGAGGAGGGGTTGGACTTTACAAAATAATGTGCTAGATGTCTGTTGGACAAAGAGCTTCCTCCACCTTTTTATAGTTTTTTCTCCATTTTGCAGGGTGTCTAGCCACCCTCCTCAGACAAAATCTATGGGGTTACCGATTTAGTCATCAATGGTCACTAAAAATACTCTTCATATAAATTCCCCTTTTGTTATAACCAAATTAAGGAATAATATGTCTTATTCTCTTTGCATGTGAAAAATAGTTTCATGTTTCAAGACACATTAATACAAACAAAAAATTGAGATAAAACAAAGAAAATATGAAAAAAAGGAAACATTTCTTACAGGCAGTTCATCTGGAGGTTTTGGAACTGGGGGCTCATGTCTGTGGGCATCTTTTTCTAAAAAAAAGAATAAAATAAGATAAGAAATAAACTAGTCAAAAATCACTTAAAAGTTTGTTTCTAAAAGAATATTTCTATATAATATGGAGGAGCTTTTGTATCGTAAACAAGATTTTTTTTTTAAATCCATATATATTTTTGATGTTGATGAAGTTGCATGATTCCCCTTGTGACTGACATGCATTATTTCAGAGTTGTCTTCCCTTTTTAGCATTTTATTACTTCAGGCAATGAAATTGAAATATTAAAAAATATTTACTAAGCTTAACTTTGTGTGCCACAAGGTCATAAAAGTGAGGGTGTCAAATTCAGATTCACAACATTAACAAATTGGTCTACGAGATGATTTTACAAGATGTCATGAAATGGTAAACAAACCAATGAAGATTAATCATTTCAAAATCTACAACAATTATGAAAGTATTTATGGTGATGCAACATTCCTCTTATATAGAGAGAGAGAGAGAGAGACCAACCTTTAGCTTTGTCCTGAGCTTCTCCTACATGGTGCCCAATATCATCTCCATCATGATTGCCTCCATTATCAACAGCAGCAGCAGCAACAGGAGCAATTGGTGGCTGTTTAGCTGCAACAGCAAAAACAAAACAAAAAATGCAATAACAAATGCAACATAAATAAATACAAGTCAATATGGAAACATTAAGGATTATGAAAAGAAAAAAAAAAAAGAAAAAAAAGAAAAAAAAGAAAAAAAAAGAAAAGAAAAGAAAAGAAAAGAAAGAAAACAAATATCAAATGTTTTTAAATAAAGCTATATATGATAATATCTCACAATTTACAAAAAAGCTAGCAAGAATTTTATTTTCAAAATGTTTAAGAAAGTCCATCAAAAGTATAGAAAAATAAAAAAATGTTCAAATAATGAAAATTGCTAAAAGATGGATTTAATAATGGATTCAGTAAATTTATACCCTTGCCCCACCCCCACAGAGGGATTTCACTTTGCAAAATAATAATTGATGGTTGCTAGAATTGTTTCATTTTTACAAGCCAATGTTTTTTTTTAGAAGGTTTATATTTAAGCACAAGTTTATATTAGCCATATTCAGCCCATTTTAGTTGTAGCCTAATCAGAATATTAACACCATTAACTACAAGTAATAATATTCCATCAAAGAATTTATTAAAATAATATTTTGTTGAAGCCTTCTCTTCACAAACTTTACAGAAAATCATTTCAATAATATATATATATAATGGGATTGAGTATATTTAGATGTTTGTGTTTGTGTGTAAGAGGAAGTACTAATGACAGAAGATGGAGGAGAGCAATTCCAGGTAATATCAAGTTTTAAATTTAAAAACAATTACCTTTTGACACTCAAACCCTTTTCATTGTATGTAGAGTTTTATAAAATCTACAATACCTACATCATAGAAGACAACCAATTAATGGAAATAACAATCATTATGATAAGAAACAATTCAGATTAGATATCAAAGTTATTAATTACTACTGATATTCTAATAAAAAAATAGAAAGAATGATTCTTTAACAATTTTCTAGGATTCCTTTTGGCTGAAGTCAATTTTTCCTTTTAAATTGGTTGGCTTTAGAAAGGCAGAAAAACTAATAGACAGGAAAAACACACACATTGTGTGTGTGTGTGTGTGTGTGTGTGTGTGCGTGTGTAATTGTTAATTTACAAGTTATCCATATATTTCTAAAATTCTCATGTTTATATATAACTGTAACCCAGCAAAATCATTTACATCATAGCAAGATTTTCATTTGAACAAAATACACTTGAAATTTTCTTAAAGAATAAAGAATTTTCAGCCCAATTTGCAATGAAATAATAATTTTGAGATATCTACAATTGTGCTGAATGTCATATTTAAATCATCAAAACTTTTATTGTAACAGGTATAATTATGAAATGCTAATTAGAATCTTTCACTCTTTCCTAAATAGAGTCATCAATATCATCATGATCCCTGTTACAATCTGAATGAAATGGAGCCAGGAGTCAGAAATATATTCTAGCCACACTGATGAGATGTGAAGCATTGAAACACGGTGCCTGTGGATAACTCTAGGAGAGCATAAAGCAATGATCATCTGTTGTTTACAGATTTGATCTCTCTGGTGATCATAAAATATATAAACAAATGTATGTATTCAATAGTTAAAACACCACTCCTTAACGGCAACTGTTAATGGCCTAGAGGGTAATGAATTGGGCTGTGTCTGTGGATGATATATATATGTGTGTGTGTGTGTGTGTGTGTTTGCACAAGCATACACACACACGTGAATATGTGGTTAAGAAATATGACTGTAGATAAATGAAAACCAAGTAATTGGAAATAATTTCATTTCATGTATTTTGCTTTTCACTACTGCCTGAGATATAAAAAAAAAACATATGAAGTTGTGAAAAGAGGAACATGTCATTCAAATAAATTGTCATTTTCAATAACTTGGTTTTAATTTTTCTACATTTGTTATAAGTGATTATCCAAAATATTTATCATAAAACATAATTATTTGTTTACAATTTGTCTTATTTTGTAATCATCTCTCTTTATAAACTGAAGTTATAAAACTATAAATAAAATGAACAAAAAGATTTTCCTATGATTTTTATTTGGGGTGTTTTAAACATGGACATCAATCAAGAATTACTTCTCATGTTTTTGGCAAGGAGATTAAGATTTTCTGGTAGAATATTATATTTTGAGGAGGATTAATTTGAGGATACATTAAACTCTATAAGTATTTATTGTCAACAGAATCAATGAATTTTACAATAGAGACATAAATGTAAATTCAATCACAATTTAAATAAAAAATGGTTTCTATTACATTTTTGGGGTTTTAAACTTCTATTCTCTAAAAGAAGAAGAAAAACAATACACCATTATTTTCTGGAGACCTAATAATTCTAGAATTGAAAAGTGACAAATTGAAAGCTACATATTATGAAGATCCCCCATTGAAGCTCTGAGAAAAAAAAAAATCAATAAAAATACCTGCAATAATATCCTGGGCTGCTTCTTTTGCAGCGATATTATCCTTATGTCTTTTCTCTTCTTGATGTTCAGCATGATGGCTTTTATCTTGGAAGTTTAGAGTTGTATATGTACTGATCAAGAGAACAAGAATTCCCATGACCAACACCAACTAAAAGACAAGAAAAGAAGAAAAATTGACCAAGTATTCTTTACTATATTGTCCACTTTAGAGAAAGTCAACCATGATTTAATAAGGGATATCTAACAAAAAAAAATCTAACATTTTTTTCTTAAATTAATACCATTTTGTGAAACAGTTTATTTGTTGTTTACAATAAAAGTACAAAGCTAATACAGCAGAGGTATGAGGGTACCAGGTCCTTAAACTGATAATCCTAACCCAAACTATTATCATCATCAGGTCAGACTGACAGCATAGATACTCATGATTCTCTCTTGCCAACCATCCCTATCAGTCATTGCCCCTGGCAGATTTTTCGTGCTGCATCCAAAATCTGCACAGAGCTGATTGATGTAGGTTATTGGCCTTTACTGGTGTGTCCAAGTGTAGATGTCCACTGGAGAATATCACTAGAGTTCTTTTTTTCTTCTCCAACAGTATCCAGCATGTCTTGATCATCTTACTAGTTTGTGTGATCAGAGATACAGCTGTTTTCTTGTGAGGTGCTGCTTCCAGGATTTGTTTAAGACAGCACATTGCATCTTTGTATAGTTCCTATATAGTTATTTTCTTTAAGCATTTCATTAGAGTCCAAGTGGTGCAGCCATACAGTAGCACCAACATAGCTACAGCTTGGAAGAATTTTTGTTTCATCTTATCAGAGAGATCAGATTTTCCTACGAGCGATAATCTATTTATAGCAGTCTATGCCCTTCCTATGTGTATATTAACATTGTTTTCTGTAGATGAGATATTACTACCTAGATATGTGAACTGCTCTACTAATTTCAGAGGCTTACCATTCAGTGTGGAGATGCCTCTATCTTGTTTAAGACACATAAACCACATTTCATCTGAGTTCATATATGGAAAAAAAATGAAATACCAACAGAACTGAATAATTTTTGGAACCACCTAACCACATGCATGAGGGTTCCAAATATTGACCTTGCATCACATTCCACCTTCGTGGATAAACCCTCCACCTTCCTGGATAAACCCTTGTGAAGCAAAGTTTGGATGGAAGAGTAATATGGTAACACTTTTTTGGTAACTTTGTGCAGCAAAGATATTTGATTCTTGTGAGAAAAATCTAAAATGCTAAAAAGGAAAAAGACATGTCAATAACTTTATTGTAAATATAATCTCATAAAACCACCGTTGCCATGTGGCTCTACCTTATCCCAAGGAAAGGATAAGGGAGTAAACTCCGAAAACAAATCCGGAGCTGGAGTCCTTAAGTTGGGCGGTGCTAAATCTTAGTATTTCCCAGCACCTCCTATGGCACTGCCGTTCCCAAACAGCATTGGTACCTACCTTTCCTTTGGACCACAACGGCTGTGTGGAGAGGGAGAATCTGCTGCTTGGGCGACAGCTCATCCTCCATAACAACCTGCCCAGGCTACGTAGTTTCCACTACAAAAATGATGTCTGCAAGAGGGACATGAAGACATGCCACATCGGCATCAATGCATGGGAGGCTTGTGCAGAAGAATGTGCAACCCAGCGCCTCCTCGTCAAACACAGAACGAAAGGAGCAAAAAAGAGAGGAAAGAAGCCGTCGCAGAAAAGAGAGCCAAAAGGAAGGAGACAACAGCAATTCCAGCAAGTGTCACTGTTTGTTCGCAGTCACTGCGCCAGAGACTGGCATTCAAAAATTTGTCTGTTCAGTCACCCACACAGTTGCAGATGAAAGGAAGGAAGAAGGGGAAGGGGAAGAAGAAAAAAAAAGGAAACAGTGGACTCTACGCATTGTCTTTAATAGACGTAAGGATGCCAACATAGAATCTGGTGTGGTGGGTGGGTAGATATTGGTCTTGGCACTTTTTCAGATAATTTGGGTTATTAAATTAATTCTAAGACAAAAGTTTGATAAGTAGACTTACCTTGGCTAAAGTCTTTCCTTCAGATGTCACAGACATGACTTTTAGGAAAAAAAGTGCTGGCATAATGTAACAGATTAATGTTCCCATTGTGGCACCATTTAATCCAAGAATAAATTCAACTGAAAAAGAAACAAAAAACATTTATGGATTGAGTGCATTAACTGTCTTGTGGCCAAATATGGGTGTCATTATAGATAACGGTTTTGTAGTGTGATGATATGAAATTGACTCTGATGTGGTCAAGTGTAGAGTAAGGAAGTGAAAATGACATTGAAAAACCCTGCATCATAAATGACAGATACACATGCCAACTTAAAGTCAAAGATACAAAATGAAAATATTATACTCAGGGTAGAATTGGTAACAAGCAAAGATTTCCCATTCCAAGCAAAAGCATGACAACTTTCAACCAACAAACTGGATTTTGATTGTTTTTCTACCACAAAATGATCATTATAGTTTTTCTACCAAAAATGATCATTATAGTTTTTCTACCACAAAATGATCATTATAGTTTTTCTACCACAAAATGATCATTATAATACCTTGTGTTCAGTAGGGAATAACACACAACTAACATAAATTATAAAGTGAGAGTTATCAACCAAAGAACAATGAGCTGTATTGGATTTTCTATTACTAAACAAACATTGTAGAAAACATTGCTGTGTAATCACAAAAAATCATTACAAATAGAGAGAGGGAGAGGGAGAGAGGGAGAGAGAGAGAGAGAGGGGGAGAGGGAGGGGAGAGGAAGGAGAGAGGGAGAGAGAGAGTGAGAGAGAGTGAGAGGGGAGAGAGAGAGGGAGAGAGAAGGGTGGACAAGCAGGCATAGAGATAGATAGATAGATGCAGACAGGCATGGGGAGAGAGAGAAGTGATGGGAGAAAGATAAACTTCCAAAATTCAAATGATAGTATTAAATTTTCTTACCATTTGGTACAGACATTCCAATTACCATAGAAATAACAACAATTGCAACAGTCATTAATTTGAAGTGTAATTCTGGAATCTGATGACTCATTTCAAACCCATCACTTGTCTTGGGCCTCTGAAAAAAAGAAAAAAAGAAGATTCATATAATAAATTAAAATATTGCAACAAATATCAAACAAAATCTTAGAATTTAGACAGTAATGTCTTTTAATAGATGTTGTGATAATAAATAAAAACCTTAAAAGAATTTCAAAATCATTAAAAAATTCATAATCATCTGTTTAAGCTGATGGTTAACATTATCAAAAAGATATACAAAGTAATTTCAGCAATATCTTTTACAAATGTATTTTACAGGATCTGGCTAGTTGATGGTCAACAATTGATAACCATAGAAAATTCATAATAATATTGGTAATAGTTTGGTATGAATAAATCAGTAAGTAACAATATTCCAGAGGCGGCAGATTTAAAAAAAACATTTTTTTAATGAGACCAGTCATAAAAAAGTAAATTGTTGGAACATAATACCTTCCTTCTTTCTTTATCTCATTTATTATAGAGAGGTTTATCCCCCCCTCTCCTCCTGTCCCTCTTTGCCAGTTGACATAAGGTATGCTTCCATGGTAACAAGAGTAGTGAAATTTAGTTTACTATTAGGTAGCACTTTTGAGACTTAATTATTTTAAAAAAAAAATGTTTTTTCAATTAATTTGTATAGGTATTAACACTGTAAAACAAAATTGGGTATGAATTGTTAAACATGTAAAACGGTGTATGGCTATCAATTGTTGGCTATCAATAGGCAATAAAAGTAATGCTGACATTTGCAGCAACTGAGAGAGAGAGAGAGAGAGACAGACAAACAAAATAATGATAATTTTTCAGTGAATTTTTTTTAAAAGTGCAAACTTACCCTTGGGAAGAGCATTGTATACAAACTTGTTCTGCAGGGAAAAATGATAAGAGGGAAAGTGACAGCAATAGACAAGACAAATGCCATTTTGATTATGTCAGTAAAAAGTGAAGGGGCTAACATGTTGATTATATCTCCAGTTATCTCAGTACTGCAGAAAGCAATGTATCCAAAAAATCCAACCTAAAAAGAAAATAAATAAAACAAAGAATAATTAACAACATATATCATAATTGTTTTCTGTAAACAGTACTGACAATTTTAGCTCTTTTGTTGCCAACAAAAAATGACTGGCAAAAAAAAATCAAAGAATTTGGTGTTAAAATAACAAGAAACATCTCTGCAAATTTCCCCAGCAGGTGGAAAATACAGGCAAGTAAATAAAATGTAAATAGTGTCATTCAAAATTTGAACTTGGCTTGTCGGCCATCTTCTATGACAGTTATGCCACACACATCTCCATTTGTAAATATACATGTTAAAATAATGTCTAATGTAATTTATAGTAAAATCAAATCAATGTATAGATCTATATCTTCAGTTTCAATGGGAATGGCAAGGCCTCAAAGAGGAATTTTATCAGCAATGACAAAGTTCCTTTTGAGACTCATTCCTTATTTTAAGACCAACATTTTTTTTCATTTAATTGACAAGAGCTGATAGCAATTGAAACAAAGAAGAAAAAAAAGATAGATAAAATATTTCACAATTAACATAAACAAACTAACAAGTCTTCTTTTAATGAGCAAAATATTTTATCCTTATTTATTGTATTTTAATCAATCCATTGTAAGGGCCGGGTTAGCTCAGTCGGTAGAGCGTTCGGCTAGAAACCACAAGGTTCCTAGTTCGATACTGGTCCCCACCAACTCAGCATATGAGTAGCACAGGGTCTGTGCGGTAAAGTAAGGAGCTGATGGTAGGTGTGGCGCTCCACCTCAGATGCTAAAAAACAATCTCCTTGGTCTAGTGCTATTGAAAAGGGGATAGACTCCCTCGCTGACTGGCTGATACCGACTTTAGGCCGCCCCGATGACTCTTTTATATGTAGAATAAAAAAGTAAAATGTGTTATAATCTAACCCAATGGGGCATGACACATAATATTACAAACCAAACTGATTATCCTTAAACTGTCAAGTCTGGCCTAGACAACTTAGACCTGGATATTCAAAATATTACTGCTGATATTATACTTATACATAAGCTTGTAGAATAAGTTTTGATAATATTTAAGCGCAAACTTCCTTGGTTTATTCACTCTGAATAAAGAAAGCTGGATGGAAGAAGGACTTATGGATTAAGAAGCTATCAATTGTTCCACATAAAAAATTGATCTGCCATAAATACACCTAGCAAAGGTTGCTATTGAAAATTTAGTTAGTTTTCACTGAACTGCAAATACCCCCACATTTTCTGGGTATTACAGCTAGTATATATATATATAAATATTGCTCTGTATATAATCTAAAAGGTTATTATACATTGAGCTCTCTTCAGTGATTTAAAGATTCGCTGTATTTATACATACTGGATCATCAATATTAGTACAGTGGATCTTAGAAATCACATATAGAATCATCCCTTACTACCAAGTTTTGGATAAATCTCATACATATATATATATATATATATATATATATATATATATATATATATATATATATGTATTTTGTATTGAGAAAGGAAAATAAAGAGCTCAATTACAGGTGTAAGAGCTATATTTATTTATCATAAGATACTATACAAGCGTTTGTTACCATTGATTTCAAATCAGTGTATTAGCTGCTTATCACCAGGACAAAATGCCTTGAATCAGGGTGTTTTACCGGATGATAAGTGTCTAATATGTCACTTTGAAACCAATGGTAACAAATGATTTTTATTTGTATAGTATCTCATAATGAATATATATATATCAGTCAAGCGACCTGGTCTCATTATTGAGGGATGAGTAATGGTAATATGAGGCATGTTGGGTTTTTTGTCTAAAAAGAAGAAGAAAAATCATCACATAGATATTCAAAATATATTTGATTTTATCCATGGGTAAAAACTGGATAAATCTAATCTTTTATACTTCCTTCCACACTCACCCCCTTTAACTTTTTATACTTATCCTTTGTCTCTTTTTAATTTCTTTCAAATTTATTTTCTCTTCCACTTTTTTTTTTTAATTTCTTTTTTCTGTTTATTTGATTTAAAAGGATTCCTGTCAACCAATGCACCCACATCCGTACATAAATAATCTCATAATTTATGACAGGAATTAAACAAGTTATTATCAATACATGTTTTAAACTTCTTTTCTGTATAAAAGTAGATATGACAAGAGGAAATTATCCTTGAGTATTTAATTTAGGATTGAGGATAATGAAATCCATCTTTTCTCAGGTAACATTAAGTAACCTTTACTACTTATAATCATAAATGAATAATTAAAATCTTTACTTACCAATAGATAAGCAACAGAACAAATATTGACAGCATTGCTGACAATCTTGTTGATCACCTTGAATGATGGTTCTGGAAGATCATCGTACAGGATGAATAACTGACTGAAGTTGAGAAAAAGAAAAGACACGATGAATAACTGACTGAAGTTGAGAAAAAGAAAAGACACGATGAATAACTGACTGAAGTTGAGAAAAATAAAAGACACATGAATAACTGACTGAAGTTGAGAAAAAGAAAAGACAATGAATAACTGACTGAAGTTGAGAAAAAGAAAAGAAATGAATAACTGACTGAAGTTGAGAAAAGAAAGACACGATGAATAACTCACTGAGGAATTTAGTAAAATATCAATGTCTATACCAGAGTTTTTTTTCATCTCACGGCACAGTGAGCTGGGCAATAAATTTGATTGAGGTACACCATCAGTATTTCATCATTTAAATTTTAAAGAAAAGTAATAGTGAAAATGTGCTACAAGTGTAAAGAAAACAATGTAATTTTATTTCTAAAGGTATATTTTAATCAATTAAAACAAAAAATATTAAATTAATAGAATAAAAATATAAGAGGATGATCAACCATCCTCAACACTCATGGCACACCCACGGAAGCTTTGTGGCACACCGGTTGAAAATAAAAAAATAAAATCGAAATAAATTATGGTTACTATTTTTATGATAGCTGAAATTTTCAGAAAAATCTTTATCTAGTTTTATGAAAGGTTTCTAACAATTCTTGATGGCTTTATGATCCTCTACTTAAACTGACACACTAGTGCCTCTTCAACTTCAACAGCGTAATCAAAGTTTATTTACACTATTAAAATCTTTCTCACATTTATCATATCTTTTCTTTTGACAGTACACATAAAAATATTTCTATAATTTAAATCATTATAACTGAAGTAACATTAAAATGATGTGTAGGCATTGATGAATTGTTATTATCAAGTATCTTTAAAACTCAAAGGTTTCTGATCTCCCGAAATGAACAAGCGTTCCTCTACTGATTTAAGTCCCATTCCAACGGTCTATTGTTTATAAACACCAAAATTAATCGTCAAACGCGGATTAATTTAAAAGTACCCTGAAGAGATATCATCGTGATGGAAAACTCGGAGAGTAGGTACTCATTTCCCTTCTCAAATAAAATTTATGCTCTACATTGTATTTGAGCCACTTTTTGTGATTTTTTTCTCAACCTTAACCTCTGGATATTGTGCGGCTTCCAACGATCGTTCTTATTACCCACCGGTTAGTTAATAGTTATTATACATAACCAGAATATATATATTATATATATATATAAAAACTTCTGGTGTATTATGTCTAATCTTTGTCTGTTTAAAAAGTTTAAAATACACATAACACATATATATATTATATATATATAATATATATTATATAATATATACACTTGTGTTTTATTAATTAGTTTCAATTACTGTTTCAAATTCCAAATTTTATTTCAGAAATACAAACACAACTGCATCAGGGTTGATTGGTGCATTTACTGTGTCTTTTTGCGACTTCCTTAGCTTATTAAGAATGTCCCGTTCTCTCAGCAGTCGTCAAGTACCATGTGTTGTCTGTTTCTACACAAATATTTGTTTTCTCGTGTAGTAAACTTGTGCAGTTTTGTTTTTGTATCAATGCTAATGATGCATTCTCTTGAAATTTCATCAAATACAAGAAACATGAGAACTTTTCGTTTCAACTTATTTGAATTTCCTTACAGTGAATCAATATGTGTAAAAAAAAAAAGAAATATTTTTAAATACAAAAGTAAAATAGAAAACAAATATTATATCTTAGGTAAACACTTTCAGTATCTATTATATGCCTAATTGCTGACGTATGTTCTGCAGAATGTATTGCCCACCCCCCCCTCAATAATAAAGCTGCCTTATGAAAATTATTAGATTAGGATAAGAATTCTTTTAAAACTTCCTATAAACCCTTTGAGCACATAAATGATTTCTTGTTATTAAAATAAGAATAGTGCTGAAGCTGTATCATGTGTGTAAATTATTTAGATACAAATAACTTGAAACTGTGTATATTTAACTAGTCGGCAAAACAAATGAAAGTTGAAATATAAACTATGTATGATCTATAATAAATATTTACAAATATCCCCAATTTTGTATTAAATAAACCAATCAATTGTTATACCACTTTGAATTTACTAAGGTAGTTCTTTAAACTGGAGATTAAATTAATTACATAGCATTATGCTATAGTTAGGCATTAAACAAACTTAACATAGAGCCCTTGTCGGTTTGGCAGCAGTAGAATATGACTTACTGCACCACTACAGAGAGGTTAGAGTACCCCTTTCATTGCCCATGACCTCAGGTCCACCCTGACCTTGAGTGATAGTACCTGTTAGCGGTCCCATTCTACGGGTCAAATAGTCTGGGTTTGGGTCCTTAGTGTCTGCAGCCGTATGAACCGTTAAACTGCGTGCTGGTCGTGAGGTTCCAGATTCTGTGAGCTTTGGGGAGTGTGGAGTAACCCCTTCATTGCCAATCATCCCAGATCACTAAACGGATCAAAAAATGAATTTTTAAAGTGTTTTGAAAAAAAAGATGAGTTTTAAAAAGAATTGAATACTCAATTAGAATGAATAAGACAAAAAAAATCTTTGACATGTCATAAATCCAACCAACCTACCTAACATAGGGAGCAGTTGTCTTCCCCTGGGGATGAAGGTTGAAATTGGAAAAGTGTTATCTTCCCTTTATGATGTGGCCTTGCTGCACTGCAGATGCACACAAACCACTGCACTCAGAAGGCGATATGTAACACAAACGTATACAGGGCAATCTCTCATCCGGTGAGGGACATGACAGTTTGCTCACCAAAACAAACTTCTTCCATTCTTCTGTTGGTAGGCAGTGGCCAAGGACTACTGTGGTCATGCGGCAGTACTAGGTCAGACAGAGCTACTGCTATGGGCAGGGAAGGAAGAAGGTCAGTGGACATGCATTGTCGTCTGGTCAATTAACTTTTGTCAAACAGACTGGCTTTCCTCTGTTTCTTAATTCTCAGCTCAGGACTGCTTACTATTTGTTTTTTTTCTTCATTCACAAAAACTTTTTGTAGCTGACAAAGTTGTACTCAAGAATTAGTCTCAGACAGTTTTCAAGTGAGAGAGAGCGAGAATCTTATCGCTTTGTTTTCTGAAGTTTACTTTGATTTCTTCGTTAAGTTCGGCTTAATTGATCTACTGTCTTCGGCTATTATTAACTTAATTTGTCAGCTGTTAAGTCCAGAAATTATACCGTACTGTTCGAATATCTGACCCCAAACTAACTTCGGTTCTGTTTCCTAGAGTGCCTCAGCTCAGACTGCTACCACTTCTCAGGGCAGGTGCTTGAGATACTTTTCGTTTAGAACATTCCATAAAAATTATATAAGATTCTTCAAGATTTCTCGAAACGCCCCGAACACATGTTCAACACTCGCAGTCACACCTGAAAACATCTGGTTAGCCGGATTAAAGAAACTAATCCCTTTTCAGTTGCCCTTTAAGTCTGAAAAACTGTTTATACAAGAAAAACTTTTGTTTATTTCTAGCTGAGTAATGGGAACTTAATTTATTCCTTCGGAATTACTGGGTTCACCTGTTTTTAACCTTCGGCTATCTAGGATATCAATTTTTCAGGCTTTGATGGACACACCTGCCTAGTCAATTTCCAATTAACATTACACCTTCTTGCCAGGACTTGCACTAGATTGCATTACTACCTGGCTATTTAAACTCAGCCCAGGAAGCTATCTCTCTCTTTTTCATCTGCACTAGACAAGTTGTGTCTGTCCATTAAGGTTTGGGGCCTTGCCCCCAACTATAGGTTATTACCACCATGTGTGTAACATAGCCCTTTCTAGACTCTAACCACATGGCTCATATACAGTAAGTGCCTCTTCTATTCTACATTCAGTGATCTCAAGAGGTAACTCTACAAGAACCTTTCTTAGTCTTTGTTCTATATTTCATGTTACATGGCTCAGGCAATAAAGTCTGTATTGTTTATATGTACCTTTTTGTGGATTTCTTTGTTCACCTACTTAAAGACTTAAAGACGTCTCCTAATGTATTTATAGAAGCAGTTTTAGCTTACTACATTTAATTCTTATAATAGTATTATTGCTTAGTTTGAACTAACAATACACACAAAAATACTTAAATCAATAAACCTTTTAAGCTTCACTTATTTGATTTTTTTATATATATATATATATATACACACAAAAGTTTCATGGGATAATATTGACTTCACCTAGGATTTTTCATGATAATGTGTAATGGTGTGAACCTCTTGTAACAGTTGGAGTCATGAAAAGGTTGAGGAGACAAAGTTGTTACTTGATCCTCATGATAAAAGAAATGGACCAAACATGTATTTTACAGTTTGGTTCCTCATGAGTTTCCAAACTGTCTTTCATGGATAGGAAAAACTGCCTGCATCTTGTAAGGAAAATACTGAAACCCCCTAAAAAGGGGCTTCTAAAATGTTTTAAACCATAAAATGCATGTCTGCTGAATCAAACTGATAAACTTAAAATGCAAACTTTCTCATTGTTTGCCATCAAAATGACCCCTAATGCCACCTCAATCAAAATAACCCTAACCCAACCTATCTATTAAACACCTACACACTTCAATTTGTGGATGATGATAGGGTTGGGAGCCATCACATAAATGCATAACTTGAGTCTGATGGAAACAACTCTTATAATAAACTCACCTTCATTATTAAGGAATTGTTTTTACTTAGAACTAATTTCTCATCCATGAATTTACCTCTTACTCACAATAGAATTGTACATTTAAGAGCTTATCCAGTTTTTTGTTTTGTTTTTTTCAAAATCATTCACTTAAATTTGTGAAAAGAAAACTATTGAGATGTTTTCGTTTTTGTTCTTCAGATGTTCATCCTCTCAATTCCTACTTTATGGTTGGAATTGGTGTGGTTGTAAAAGTCACGATATTGGCGCCACTGAAGGCTTATTTCAGTGTATCCCAATTTTTCTTTAGCATTGGATGTCAAACGTAAGTAATTTTTATTCTTTTTACTTTTTAATTTTCTTGATTAATGTCAAAAAATGTGAATATTATTTTAAGCCTATTTTACCATCCCTAAACTTTCAAACAGAGCAGAGAGGATATTAATTGACACAACTTTCATTCTTTCCCGACTAAATAATATCAGCTCAGAGGTTTGACCCTAACCTTGTTCCCTAAAAATTATCACTCTTGAAGTATATATATATCAAATTTGTTTCCTCTAGTCTGTTAAGTGGAATATACCTAGGTTTATACTAAACCTAACATAGTCACATGATCAAAATGGACATATAAAGATAATGAATCTAAGGTTTTTAATTTGAATCAAGGCAATAATACTCAGGATATGCATAATATATTACAGGTAACTGTTAATTTGGTTTATTTTTATTCTAAGAAATTGGCTGATAAATTTTGCTTTTTATTCCCTACCTGTCAGTGGGCACTAGTCAACTTTAAATACCTCTGATCAAAAATATCTAAAAATTATTACTCATAAACAAAATATCAGTGAAGAAATTTTTAAATGGTTTGAATCATTGACTACAGCTGTTACTTTAAGGAATGTAGCAAATAAATGTCCTTTTTTTTTGTTATCTTTGGCTGTATTAGGACCAGTATCCTCATTATACTACGCGTATATATGATATATAGATTGTGATACTGTGACTTTTTATTAGCCTTCCTTTTGTAAGAACTGCCAGAAGATATGAGCAAGAAAAAGGTTTAGAAATAAAGAGATGAAGAAAATAAAATAAAATATGTGGAGAGGTTTTCAATAATGTAATACTATATGATAAGCTTTGATTTCTCTGGAGAGCAGGCAGAGACAGTTCTAATGGCCATCTGCATTGTCATTTACTGTTAATTTCGTACAAGGCCTGAATTATGGAGCACTCAGTGAGAATCGAACTCACTAACGATGGTTGGCTGACATAGCTTCCAAGCCATTACTCCACATGAGCGCCCCTAAAATTAAGTGTAGCTTAGATTTGGCAAAAGGCCAAAATCCTAGGGCACTTAGTGAGGACCAACCTCATTATGCATTAGTTATAGTCAATGATTTCTATTTTCCTAACCTTTATGTAATGACAAGTGTATCCAACCATTTTCATTGTTGGTATTTATCCACTTTGCCACAATGAGATTTTCACAAAAGCTGAGTTTAATATGAAGTTCTTTATATATGTGGACAGTTTCACACTTATCAAAATGTTTCTTTGTGTCCCAGGGATTGACTCTAATCTTACCCTGTTGAGTGCTAATGAAAGTGCAACCTAGTGTACATTTATACNTGATAAGAAGACGGAACACTTCAAAAAAATTATTGGTAAATAAATAAGAATTTAGAAACACAATGTCATCATTTTGTTCTGATCTTCATTTTTTCATGCTTCTAAACACCAAAATTATTTTCCCAATTTAATATATATATTATATAATATTATAATATATATAGATAGAAGATAGATAGATAGATAGATAATTGAATATATATAGTCTGAATGTTTTCAGAGAGGAAAGTCGGATTTAGATTAAAATTCAGCTGAAGGAAGTTGTGAGTGAGAGAAGATGAATTAGCAAAACAATCAACTAAAATCATCCCATCTTTCACAAAGTAGAGAGATAGAAAACACGAGTAATAAAAGGTGGGGGAAAAAAAGAGATTGTTAGATTTCATTTCTAAGTTTATCCATCCATAGAGGATTGATCAGCCAAGAAAAAGCAAGCAGCCCCCACTCCTTGGGAGATAGATTGTGATAATTCTTTTTATCTGGGTATATTCCTTAAGTCTCCAAGTCAAAGTGAGCAAACTATCTAATTCTTTAAAGCTCTTCAAACCAAAAACTAATTAATTCTTAAAATCGGCTGAAACTACAAGAATAAATCTTATTTATTTAACAACTCTTTACGAAAATCCAAGTTAGATTAGTTTCTTCAAAACAGTCCATTTTATTAGTGCATTTAAATCCTACCAATGTGTTCTATTATATCACTAAGAAAATAAAGTTTATGGTGTGCGTTCATGCATAGGGTTTTTAACATAAACCGGGCTTAATAATAATATACCTTGGTGCTGATTGATCTCTATATAATTGTTTTATTCTTCAATTATTAAAATCAATTTCCTATGAATGATTTTATATATTAAAAAACAAAAAACAATTAGAATATAATTAAAAATCAGTGATGTACTCTTTTAATATGTTGTTCTTATCAATCTGTATAGTCTTTTCAAATTACCGTCGAACTCGGAGACCAAGGCAGCAAACGGTCTGTAACTCAATACAAACCCGAAAGCACAAAAGTCCACTGCAAAATGACAGAGTATATATAAGACTCACATGTCATTCAAATCAAGCAGTCAATCAGACCAAGGAATGAAATCACCCAGATTATGGGATGGATCATTCTTGGGTCCTATTTATTACCAACTGTCTTGACACTGCCTTCATTGCACTTAGCAGCTGTTATTTCAAACCAACAGTAGGTAACTTGACTTCAATAGACACTTACACAAATATTCAAACTCAACATATAATGGATTATTAATTTAGAATTAAAATTACAAAAGTACTGTCTTTACTCAACTTTCCATCACATGGGAGGTGCATTTTAAGGAGTACAGCAAGTTGAATTCAGGAGTTTTCCCCCCCCATTCTCCCAGACCAGTTGCGTAATCAGGGCTAAAGAACACCAGTCTGCCTTACTGGGGGGAGAAAGATGGGTGAATGCGTTCTCCAAAAAACATTAGAATGAAGTAAACACAAACAGCCTCATTTCAAGATTTGATTTCATAAAGTACAAATCAAAGAAAACTTACCTTCTTGCTATCTTGGTTTTGCATGTAGACAATTGAAATTTAACTCTCATTCTAAATTCAGATAAGACCACAAACAGTGTTGTAACACACTAATTGTTGTGGCCTGGTTAGGGGCCAGAATAAAGACACAAGACAGGAAATGAGTTAAGCAAGTATATTAACAAAGAACAGTAGTATAAACATATACCAATGAGTCAGTTACACGCAAGACTGTTTTATCAGCTGTCTGCTGAAATATTAACTCTCACTTATGTGCAGAACCTGCTGCTATTTATAGTTGGAAGAGTTCATGCGTGCATGGTAAATTACCATAACACTAATTATATGCAAATCAGAGTTCTTGCAACCTCTTTCTATTGGTCAGTAAAAAATAAATGTGTGTACTATGACATTTGAAATGTCATAGTACACACATTTATTTTTTACTATTTATTTATTTTATTTAATGTGTAGAATTCCAGAAAATGACCCCATTATTAAAAAAGAGTTTAACTTGTATCTTGTGTCTAAGTGCACATGCAGGGAATTGAATATACTCAGTTCCAAAACTGGAAGGGTTAATGATATTTTCTATTTATTTATTTTTTATCATGTGACCATTTTTTGAAGTATAAATGTAATACTAACAAAGTGACCCTGACAGATACATCTGGCCATGGATAAAATCACCAAAGTAACTATTGGAAGACAGGTCTGATAACTAATGCATAAACACAGGAAATGCATTAATGTGGGAGTTTTAAGACTATATAAAGTCTAGAATTTTGGCTGAAGTTTATAGTGATCATTTATTGTTCAAACTCTTGGCAGCTCCTTTCTCTGATGACTATCCTGCTCCACACAAGCATTACCATCAAAGAATAAAAGTATAATATTATATTTTTATATATATATACATTTTTTTAAAAACATATACGTCTTCCTTGTTGTTTGTCAAGTCCAGCAGCGGTATAACAACCATAAATTTATCCACTTTTCTAAATGACAAAAATGTTATACAAAGAAAAAAAAATGGTTACAATAAAGACATTTCAGAAATGGTGTCTTGTTTATATGACAAAGATCCTTTTAATTTTCCTTTACAATACTGATATTTTTTTCATTTCATACACCATGAAGGAATTCAAATTACAAGGGAGAAATTTAGGATGAACTACTTAACTAAAAAGAAGAATGTCGAGATAATATAATTGGAAACTTTCAACATAATAAATAGAATTTCTAATTATGGTAGACAACTCTTTAATATTTCCCTCAACTGGAAATTTACTCTCAAGGCAGAATTACAAAACTAAGTCTCTTACCCATAGGTTTTCTTTTTTATTTTTTTGCAATTGAAGTAATATATTTTTGTAACAAAACTGCCAAATAATATCAAAAACAGTAATAGCATACAAATGTTAAGATTTGATTGGAGATTACAGACAAATGGTAAGAAAAAAGAATTTAAAAGGATATTTTTGGGAACTATTAGATGAAATTTGACCCTTGTAGGTAGATATTACATTAACGTGTTATATGATACTATCCAGGAAGGATATATTAGTAGACAGTTAGTAGTTTGGTTACTCGAGAGCTAAGTAGGGAATCTGTTGCGACCTTCATAGTAGTAGGCCAATTGTATCTCTTACATTGTTCGGTATCTATAGCTTGATCTCAGCCACAATTTTTATTACTGTGAGGGGGACCCAGGTATATGCATATTCATTATATCAGCTATATGTTTTCTGTGAAGGTGTTTAAAAGGGTATTTATTGGAACTATTAGATGAATTACTAATAACTTTTATCTGAAGATAGTATTAATTAAACAATGTATATGTTCAGTGAAGGCGGTTTAAAAACTGTTAAAGATTTGATGTGAGAAGATAGAAAAAAATGGGAGATAACAAGCAAGAAAGCTACAAACAACAATAGATAAATGAATTGCAGCTGAGTAAAATAATTATTGTCCAACATGAACAAATTTAATAAATCTAACTTACGCTTGTGTTATATATACTAAAATCAATGAAAATTGGAATTTAATCTTAAAAAGTAGGAAGATTTTTTTTCACTATGTATTTAAGAAAACAAAGCAATCTGTTTTTCTTTTTCAAAAAATCTATTTGTCCATTCATTTTTATTAAATGTCAAAAAATGAAGGAGAAAAACAAAAACAAAAATGATGATTATAGGAACAATTTCAGTTTTGCGTATTTATGGTCTGTTTTTTAAAAAATAAAACTCTTTTCAATATGATTCATTTTGGGAAGAGGAATCTTTTTTTTTTTCTACTATAAGTTTCTACTAATAATTCCTCCAGGCAAGTCAGTTGCCTTGGGACAAATTAGACATTTTAAATAGTGTCTAATGGTTCAATCTATTTTGAGTAGGAGGGGATACAAGTCTATGCTGCTACTAGGAATAGTCCATAATGTTGGGGAGGGGAGATAACTCATATGATGTAGAATGGATGTAGTTCTTATAGGCAAGTCAAAGTAAATTGCCTTGGGACAAATTGCAACAGTTTAAATAGTGTCTAACAGTTAAATCCATTTTGGGTAAGAGGGGATACAACTCTATGCTCCTACTGCTGCTAGGAACAGCCCATTAAGTTAAGGAGGAGAGATAACTGGTTGTACCAGTTACAATAAACAATAGCTAACAACTTCAATGATAAAATTCATCGCATATAAAATTAAAAAATATAAGAAATATTTTGATTTGAGTGGTGGACTTGTCCACTCTTGATATAAAGTGGACATTACCAGGTTCATGGCAAAAAGCCAGCTTGGCACAGCTCAGATTTGACCAATAAAAGTATGTACTGTGTTTACTACAGCGTATTAAAACAAACATTGTAGAAAACATTGCTGTGTAATCACAAAAAATCATTACAAATAGAGAGAGGGAGAGGAGAGAGGGAGAGAGAGAGAGAGAGGGGGAGAGGGAGGGAGAGGAGGAGAGAGAGGAGAGAGAGAGAGAGTGAGAGAGGGAGAGAGGAGAGAGAAGGGTGGACAAGCAGGCATAGAGATAGATAGATAGATGCAGACAGGCATGGGGGAGAAGAGAAGTGATGGGAGAAAGATAAACTTCCAAAATTCAAATGATAGTATTAAATTTTCTTACCATTTGGTACAGACATTCAATTACCATAGAAATAACAACAATTGCAACAGTCATTAATTTGAAGTGTAATTCTGGAATCTGATGACTCATTTCAAACCCATCACTTGTCTTGGGCCTCTGAAAAAAGAAAAAAGAAGATTCATATATAAATTAAAATATTGCAACAAATATCAAACAAAATCTTAGAATTTAGACAGTAATGTCTTTTAATAGATGTTGTGATAATAAATAAAAACCTTAAAAGAATTTCAAAATCATTAAAAAATTCATATCATCTGTTTAAGCTGATGGTTAACATTATCAAAAAAGATATACAAAGTAATTTTCAGCAATATCTTTTACAAATGTATTTTACAGGATCTGGCTAGTGATGGTCAACAATTGATAACCATAGAAAATTCATAATAATATTGGTAATAGTTTGGTATGAATAAATCAGTAAGTAACAATATTCCAGAGGCGGCAGATTTAAAAAAACATTTTTTAATGAGACCAGTCATAAAAAAGTAAATTGTTGGAACATAATACCTTCCTTCTTTCTTTATCTCATTTATTATAGAGAGGTTTATCCCCCCCTCTCCTCCTGTCCCTCTTTGCCAGTTGACATAAGGTATGCTTCCATGGTAACAAGAGTAGTGAAATTTAGTTTACTATTAGGTAGCACTTTTGAGACTTAATTATTTAAAAAAAATTTTTTTTTTACAATTAATTTGTATAGGTATTAACACTGTAAAACAAAATTGGGTATGAATTGTTAAACATGTAAAACGGTGTATGGCTATCAATTGTTGGCTATCAATAGGCAATAAAAGTAATGCTGACATTTGCAGCAACTGAGAGAGAGAGACAGACAAACAAAATAATGATAATTTTTCAGTGATTTTTTTTTAAAAGTGCAAACTTACCCTTGGGAAGAGCATTGTATACAAACTTGTTCTGCAGGGAAAAATGATAAGAGGGAAAGTGACAGCAATAGACAAGACAAATGCCATTTTGATTATGTCAGTAAAAAGTGAAGGGGCTAACATGTTGATTATATCTCCAGTTATCTCAGTACTGCAGAAAGCAATGTATCCAAAAAATCCAACCTAAAAAGAAAATAAATAAAACAAAGAATAATTAACAACATATATCATAATTGTTTTCTGTAAACAGTACTGACAATTTTAGCTCTTTTGTTGCCAACAAAAAATGACTGGCAAAAAAAAAATCAAAGAATTTGGTGTTAAAATAACAAGAAACATCTCTGCAAATTTCCCCAGCAGGTGGAAAATACAGGCAAGTAAATAAAATGTAAATAGTGTCATTCAAAATTTGAACTTGGCTTGTCGGCCATCTTCTATGACAGTTTATGCCACACACATCTCCATTTGTAAATATACATGTTAAAATAATGTCTAATGTAATTTATAGTAAAATCAAATCAATGTATAGATCTATATCTTCAGTTTCAATGGGAATGGCAAGGCCTCAAAGAGGAATTTTATCAGCAATGACAAAGTTCCTTTTGAGACTCATTCCTTATTTTAAGACCAACATTTTTTTTCATTTAATTGACAAGAGCTGATAGCAATTGAAACAAAGAAGAAGAAAAAGATAGATAAAATATTTCACAATTAACATAAACAAACTAACAAGTCTTCTTTTAATGAGCAAAATATTTTATCCTTATTTATTGTATTTTAATCAATCCATTGTAAGGGCCGGGTTAGCTCAGTCGGTAGAGCGTTCGGCTAGAAACCACAAGGTTCCTAGTTCGATACTGGTCCCACCAACTCAGCGTATGAGTAGCACAGGGTCTGTGCGGTAAAGTAAGGAGCTGATGGTAGGTGTGGCGCTCCACCTCAGATGCTAAAAAACAATCTCCTTGGTCTAGTGCTATTGAAAAGGGGATAGACTCCCTCGCTGACTGGCTGATACCGACTTTAGGCCGCCCCGATGACTCTTTTATATGTAGAATAAAAAAGTAAAATGTGTTATAATCTAACCCAATGGGGCATGACACATAATATTACAAACCAAACTGATTATCCTTAAACTGTCAAGTCTGGCCTAGACAACTTAGACCTGGATATTCAAAATATTACTGCTGATATTATACTTATACATAAGCTTGTAGAATAAGTTTGATAATATTTAAGCGCAAACTTCCTTGGTTTATTCACTCTGAATAAAGAAAGCTGGATGGAAGAAGGACTTATGGATTAAGAAGCTATCAATTGTTCCACATAAAAAATTGATCTGCCATAAATACACCTAGCAAAGGTTGCTATTGAAAATTTAGTTAGTTTTCACTGAACTGCAAATACCCCCACATTTTCTGGGTATTACAGCTATATATATATATATATAATATTGCTCTGTATATAATCTAAAAGGTTATTATACATTGAGCTCTCTTCAGTGATTTAAAGATTCGCTGTATTTATACATACTGGATCATCAATATTAGTACAGTGGATCTTAGAAATCACATATAGAATCATCCCTTACTACCAAGTTTTGGATAAATCTCATATATATATATATATATATATATATATATATATATATATATATATATATATATGTATTTTGTATTGAGAAAGGAAAATAAAGTGCTCAATTACAGGTGTAAGAGCTATATTTATTTATCATAAGATACTATACAAGCGTTTGTTACCATTGATTTCAAATCAGTGTGTTAGCTGCTTATCACCTGGACAAAATGCCTTGAATCAGGGTGTTTTACCGGATGATAAGTGTCTAATATGTCACTTTGAAACCAATGGTAACAAATGATTTTTATTTGTATAGTATCTCATAATGAATATATATATATCAGTCAAGCGACCTGGTCTCATTATTGAGGGATGAGTAATGGTAATATGAGGCATGTTGGGTTTTTTGTCTAAAAAGAAGAAGAAAAATCATCTCATAGATATTCAAAATATATTTGATTTTATCCATGGGTAAAAACTGGATAAATCTAATCTTTTATACTTCCTTCCACACTCACCCCCTTTAACTTTTTATACTTATCCTTTGTCTCTTTTGAATTTCTTTCAAATTTATTTTCTCTTCCACTTTTTTTTTTAAATTTCTTATTTCTGTTTATTTGATTTAAAAGGATTCCTGTCAACTAATGCACCCACATCCGTACATAAATAATCTCATAATTTATGACAGGAATTAAACAAGTTATTATCAATACATGTTTTAAACTTCTTTTCTGTATAAAAGTAGATATGACAAGAGGAAATTATCCTTGAGTATTTAATTTAGGATTGAGGATAATGAAATCCATCTTTTCTCAGGTAACATTAAGTAACCTTTACTACTTATAATCATAAATGAATAATTAAAATCTTTACTTACCAATAGATAAGCAACAGAACAAATATTGACAGCATTGCTGACAATCTTGTTGATCACCTTGAATGATGGTTCTGGAAGATCATCGTACAGGATGAATAACTGACTGAAGTTGAGAAAAAGAAAAGACACGATGAATAACTGACTGAAGTTGAGAAAAAGAAAAGACAATGAATAACTGACTGAAGTTGAGAAAAAATAAAAGACACAATGAATAACTGACTGAAGTTGAGAAAAAGAAAAGACACGATGAATAACTGACTGAAGTTGAGAAAAAGAAAAGACACAATGAATAACTGATTGAAGTTGAGAAAAAGAAAAGACACGATGAATAACTCACTGAGGAATTTAGTAAAATATCAATGTCTATACCAGAGTTTTTTTTCATCTCACGGCACAGTGAGCTGGGCAATAAATTTGATTGAGGTACACCATCAGTATTTCATCATTTAAATTTTAAAAGAAAAGTAATAGTGAAAATGTGCTACAAGTGTAAAAGAAAACAATGTAATTTTATTTCTAAAGGTATATTTTTAATCAATTAAAACAAAAAATATTAAATTAATAGAATAAAAATATAAGAGGATGATCAACCATCCTCAACACTCATGGCACACCCACGGAAGCTTTGTGGCACACCGGTTGAAAATAAAAAAATAAAATCGAAATAAATTATGGTTACTATTTTTATGATAGCTGAAATTTTCAGAAAAATCTTTATCTAGTTTTATGAAAGGTTTCTAACAATTCTTGATGGCTTTATGATCCTCTACTTAAACTGACACACTTGTGCCTCTTCAACTTCAACAGCGTAATCAAAGTTTATTTACACTATTGAAATCTTTCTCACATTTAT
This sequence comes from Doryteuthis pealeii, assembly GCA_023376005.1. Classification (NCBI taxonomy): domain Eukaryota; kingdom Metazoa; phylum Mollusca; class Cephalopoda; order Myopsida; family Loliginidae; genus Doryteuthis; species Doryteuthis pealeii. The sequence continues at coordinate 19,945,892 of CM042163.1, read as the reverse complement.
CATATCTTTTCTTTTGACAGTACACATAAAAATATTTCTATAATTTAAATCATTATAACTGAAGTAACATTAAAATGATGTGTAGGCATTGATGAAATTGTTATTATCAAGTATCTTTAAAAAACTCAAAGGGTATAAATTACACTAGGTTGCACCTTTCCATTACACTCAACAGGGTAAGATTAGAGTCAATCCCTGGGACACAAAAGAAACATTTTGATAAGTGTGAAACTGTCCACATATATAAAGAACTTCATATTAAACTCAGCTTTTTGTGAAAATCTCATTGTGGCAAAGTGGATAAATACCAACAATGAAAATAGTTGGATACACCTTGTCATTACATAAAGGTTAGGAAAATAGAATCATTGACTAATAACTAATGCATAATGAGGTTGGTCCTCACTAAGTGCCCTAGGATTTTGGCCTTTTGCCAAATCTAAGCTACACTTAATTTTTAGGGGTGCCTCATGTGGAGTAATGGCTTGGAAGCTATGTCAGCCAACCATCGTTAGTGAGTTCGATTCTCACTGAGTGCTCCATAATTCAGGCCTTGTACGAAATTAAACAGTAAATGACAATGCAGATGGCCATTAGAACTGTCTCTGCCTGTCTCTCAGAGAAATCAAAGCTTATCATATAGTATTACATTATTGAAAACCTCTCCACATATTTTATTTTATTTTTCTTCATCTCTTTATTTCTAAACCTCTTTTCTTGCTCATATCTTCTGGCAGTTCTTACAAAAGGAAGGCTAATAAAAAGTCACAGTATCACAATCTATATATCATATATACGCGTAGTATAATGAGGATACTGGTCCTAATACAGCCAAAGATAACAAAAAAAAGGACATTTATTTGCTACATTCCTTAAAGTAACAGCTGTAGTCAATGATTCAAACCATTTAAAAATTTCTTCACTGATATTTTGTTTATGAGTAATAATTTTTAGATATTTTTGATCAGAGGTATTTAAAGTTGACTAGTGCCCACTGACAGGTAGGGAATAAAAAGCAAAATTTATCAGCCAATTTCTTAGAATAAAAATAAACCAAATTAACAGTTACCTGTATATATTATGCATATCCTGAGTATTATTGCCTTGATTCAAATTAAAAACCTTAGATTTCATTATCTTTATATGTCCATTTTGATCATGTGACTATGTTAGGTTTAGTATAAACCTAGGTATATTCCACTTTAACAGACTAGAGGAAACAAATTTGATATATATATACTTCAAGAGTGATAAATTTTAGGGAACAAGGTTAGGGTCAAACCTCTGAGCTGATATTATTTAGTGGGAAAGAATGAAAGTTGTGTCAATTATATACCCTCTGCTCTGTTTGAAAGTTTAGGGATGGTAAAAATAGGCTTAAAATAATATTCACATTTTTGACATTAATCAAGAAAATTAAAAAAGTAAAAGAATAAAAATTACTTACGTTTGACATCCAAATGCTAAAGAAAAAATTGGGATACACTGAAATAAGCCTTCAGTGCGCCAATATCTGACTTTTACAACCCAATTCCCAACCCATAAAGTAGGAATTGAGAGGATGAACATCTGAAGAACAAAAACGAAAACATCTCAATAGTTTTCATTTCACAAATTTAAGTGAATGATTTTGAAAAAAAAACAAAAAAAAACTGGATAAGCTCTTTAAATGTACAATTCTATTGTGAGTAAGAGGTAAATTCATGGATGAGAATTAGTTCTAAGTAAAACAATTCCAAGGTGAGTTTATTATAAGAGTTGTTTCCATCAGACTCAAGTTATGCATTTATGTGATGGCCTCCCAACCCTATCATCATCCACAAATTGAAGTGTGTAGGTGTTTAATAGATAGGTTGGGTTAGGGGTTATTTTGATTGAGGTGGCATTAGGGGTCATTTTGATGCAAACAATGAGAAAGTTTGCATTTTAAGTTTTAGCAGACATGCATTTTATGGTTTAACATTTTAGAAGCCCCTTTTTAGGGGGTTTCAGTATTTTCCTTACAAGATGCAGGCAGTTTTTCCTATCCATGAAAGACAGTTTGGAAACTCATGAGGAACCAAACTGTAAATACATGTTTGGTCCATTTCTTTTATCATGAGGATCAAGTAACAACTTTGTCTCCTCAACCTTTTCATGACTCCAACTGTTACAAGAGGTTCACACCATTACACATTATCATGAAAAATCCTAGTGAAGTCAATATTATCCCATGAAAACTTTTGTGTGTATATATATATATATATAAAAAATCAAATAAGTGAAGCTTAAAAGGTTTATTGATTTAAGTATTTTTGTGTGTATTGTTAGTTCAAACTAAGCAATAATACTATTATAAGAATTAAATGTAGTAAGCTAAAACTGCTTCTTATAATACATTAGGAGACGTCTTTTAAGTCTTTAATGTAGGTGAACAAAGAAATCCAACAAAAAGGTACATATAACAACAATACAGACTTTATTGCCTGAGCACATGTAACATGAAATATAGAACAAAAGAAAGAGTTCTTGTAGAGTTACTCTTGAGATCACTGAATGTAGAATAGAAGAGGCACTTACTGTATATGAGCCATGTGGTTAGAGTCTAGAAAGGGCTATGTACACACATGGGTATAAACCTATAGTTGGGGGCAAGGCCCCCAAACCTTAATGGACAGACACAACTTGTCTAGTGCCAGATGAAAAAGAGAGAGATAGCTTCCTGGGCTGAGTTTAAATAGCCAGGTAGTAATGCCATCTAGTGGTAAGTCCTGGCAAGAAGGTGTAATGTAATTGGAAATTGACTAGGCAGGTGTCTCAAAGCCTGAAAAAATTTGATATCCTAGGATAGCCGAAGGTTAAAACAGGTGAACCCAGTAATCCGAAGGAGATAATTAAGTTCCCATTACCAGCTAGAAATAAACAAAAGTTTTCTTGTATAAACAGTTTCAGACTTAAAGGCAACTGAAAAGGGATTAGTTTCTTTAATCCGGCTAACCAGATGTTTTCAGGTGTGACCGCGAGATTGAACATGTGTTCGGGGCGTTCGAGAATCTTGAAGAATCTTATATAATTTTATGGAATGTTCTAAACGAAAAAGTATTCAAGCACCTGCCCTGAGAAGTGGTAGGCAGTTGAGCTGAGGCACTCGTAGGAACAGACCGAAGTTAGTTTGGGGTCAGATATTCGAACAGTACGGTATAATTTCTGGACTTAACAGCTGGACAAATTAAGTTAATAATAGCCGAAGACAGTAGATCAATTAAGCCGAACTTAACGAAGAATACAAAGTAAACTTCAGAAAACAAAGCGAATAAGATTCTCCTCTCTCTCACTTGGAAAACTGTCTGAGACAATAAATTCTTGAGTAAAAACTTTGTCACTACAAAAAGTTTTGTGAATGATACAAAACAAAACAAATAGTAAGCAGTCCTGAGCTGAGAATTAAGAACCAGAGGAAAGCAGTCTGTTGACAAAAGTTAATTGACCAGGATGACGATGCATGTCCACTGACCTTCTTCCTTCCCTGCCCATAGCAGTAGCTCTGTCTGACCTAGTCACTGCCCATGACCACAGTAGTCCTTGCCACTGCCTACCAACAGAAGAATGGAAGAAGTTTGTTTTGGTGAGCAAACTGTCATGTCCCTCACCGGATGAGAGATTGCCCTGTATACGTTTGTGTTACATATCGCCTTCTGAGTGCAGTGGTTTGTGCATCTGCAGTGCAGCAAGGCCACATCATAAAGGGAAGATAACACTTTTCCAATTTCAACTTCATCCCCAAGGGGAAGACAACTGCTACCCTATGTTCAGGTAGGTTGGTTGGATTTATGACATGTCAAAGATTTTTTTGTCTTATTCATTCTAATTGAGTATTCAATTCTTTTTTAAACTCATCTTTTTTTTCAAACACTTTAAAATTCATTTTTTGATCCGTTTAGTGGATCTGGGAGTGATGGCAATGAAGGGGTACTCCACACTCCCCAAAGCTCCAGGATTGGAACCTCACCACCAGCCGCAGTTTAACGTCATACCTCAGACACTAAGGACCCAAACCCAAGACTATTTGACCCGTAGATGGGACCCTAACAGGTACTATCACTCAAGGTCAGGGTGGACCTGAGAGTCATGGCAATGAAGGGGTACTCTACACTCTGTAGTGGTGCAGTAAGCATATTCTACTGCCCAAACCGACAGGGCTCTATGTTTAAGTTGTTAATCCTAACTAAGCAATAATGCTATGTAATTATTTTAAATCTCCAGTTTAAAGAACTACCTTAGTAAATATCAAAGTGGTATACAATTGATTTGGTTTATTTAATAATAAAATTGGATTAATTTGTAAATATTTAATTATAATCATACATATTTATATTTTCAACTTTCATTTGTTTGCACACAGTTAAATATACACAGTATCAAGTATTTGTATCTAAATAATTTACACACAATGATACAGCTTCAAGCAACTATTCTTATTTAATAACAAGAATCATTTGTGTGCTCAAAGTTATAGGAGTTTAAAGAATTCTTATCCTAATCTAATAATTTTCAAAGGCAGGCTTTATTTATGAGGGGGGGGGCAATACATTTCTGCAGAACATACAGTCAGCAATTGCATATAATAGATATGAAAGTGTTTACTACTATATATAATAATATTTGTCTATTTTTACTTTGATTTAAAATTTTCTTTTTTTTTTTACATAATTGATTCATGTAAGGAATTCAAATAAGTTGAAACGAAAAGTTCTCAATGTTTTCTTGTATTTGATGAAAATTTCAAGAGAATGCATCATTAGCATTTGATACAGAACAAGAAAACTGACAAGTTTACTTACAGAAAAAACAAATATTGTGTAGAAACAGACACACATGGTACTGGCACTGCTGAGAGAACGGACATTCTTAAGTAAGCCTAAAGGAAGTCCGACAAAAAGACACAGTATCACAATCAACCCTGATCGCAGTTTGTTTGTATTCTGAAATAAATGAAAAACAGTAAATTAAAATATATAAAACACAAAGTGTATATATATATATATATATATATATATATATATATATATATATATATATATATGTGTGTATGTGTATTTTTAAACTTTTAACAGACAAAGATTACCATAATATCACCAGAAGTTTTTATATATATATATATATATTATATATATATATATATATATATATATATATATACACACACACACACACACACACACACACACACACACTGTTGTTAAAGTTTGATTATTTTTGTCAGTTAATTTTAACAATTTATATAATTTTAAATTTCATACAATTTGTAAATTCAAATTGATATAAAACATACCTCAAGTCCCGTGAATTTTGATACAATTGATGGACCCAAATCACCAATGACTACAATCTGAGCAATCATTGTGCCCAGTTGCAATCCAATCAATCTGGAAAATAAAAGAGTCAAAATCAAAGTAAATAAAATACAATTATTATTATTATTTTATATTTTTTGCTAAATTTTTAGATGCTTTTCATATGAAGTAGTTACACATTTAAGATGACAAAGGAAATGTAAGAAGAAGAAGAAGAAGAATACCAACTATGCACTTAGATTAATAAGTTCATTACCTTGTGATGAGAAAAAATTAAATTAGAAAAAAAAAAAAAAAAAAAAAAAAAAAATTTTTACACTATAAATATTAATTTTGAACATAATCACCTTCACATAGATTAAATATTATGCAGTGAAAATCTCAGATAAAAATTCAGCTAATGTTTGATTTACGATCAAGTCATGCTGAGTTAGAGTCAAAAGGAAGTTAAGTAGTAATGAGCCTATTCACTCTTGATATGGGTGACCATATAGGAACAGCAGGTAATATAAACAATTTGAGGCCAGTCTGTCAGATTACGTAAAGTAAATAAAAACTACATGTCAGGATTTATTGATCCAGACTTAAACATCAGTTGAAAAAAAAAAAAAAAAAAAAAAAAAAAAGATAAAGAATTAATATCATATAGAATAAAATCAATAAAGATTAAGGTAACAGCAAATATATTCTGAAAATCTATATTATAATAATCTGATTTTTGCATTGATATTACTTTAACATGGCTAAAATAGTTCATCATTGGTAAATTTGTGTTAGTGCAATAGTGTTAAAATACTATTAGAACAGGATTGTCACATCTATTCTGTTTTATAGGCCAAATTGAAGCAGAAACTGATGCCCCCCCCCCAAAAAAAGGATAATTATTCCTAAAACCTCAATTCATATTGTGTAGATCAAAGTAAATGAATAAAAGGGTCAATATAACATAACTTTATTAGCAATTATGTAGAGTCTTGTATTTTTCTCTCCTTTTAGGGATAAAAGAAAAGGATTATTCCTTTTCTTTTAATTGTTCTTTTTTCTTACCCACCCAATTTTCTTGTTCTTAACTTTATTTTCCTCAACATTTACCTCTGTTCAGCTAGCTTACTTGTTTCTAATTTTATTCCACCCCACCTCCAATTGTTTTCATGAATTTAATTCTTTATCTTTTTTTTTTTTTAACTCAATAATGAACAAAATATTTGTTCTTTTTAAAGCTATAATATATATTAGCCCTTCCAGTGAGAATAGAGATGAATATACATTTAGACAATTTCTAATGGTTAAAGATAAACGGTTTTATAACTTTGATAAATATATATTTAATAGAATATTTTAAGATTTTTAAATAGATTTTAAAAAATAAAATAAAGCTGTGGGCTGGACTAAACATGAGTGCATATTTGACTGATTTAGAGAATAAAACCATTTCGGATCCAATTTGCAATTTAATGATAGTGTAAGATCTTTATTTGTACTCAGCTAAATCCTTAAAATTTTTCAAGGGAGATAACTGTTCATCCTGTAGACTCCATGTAAAGCACAAGGCTACAGACACATCACTCATGGTGCTATGGTTTCCATAAAAACTAAGTTTTTATGGGTGGAGTTGTTAGCCCATGAGTTTTTCCTTTTCCTAGATTGGTTTTCTTACCAACAAGGTTAGACAAGCCAACCTGCCCATGTAACCCATAGATGCAGGAGGCGAAGAGATGAAGTCATACCTTTCCTAAGGGCATTAGCACAAAGTGAAATACAAACAGCCTTATCCAGGATTTAAACTCAGCTTGCTGTCCGTTTCAGACACACACACTTCCAAGGGAAAAAGAACCATCAAGTGTTAATTATAGAGTACTTTCCCTGAAGCAGACTTTGGCTATGTTATGAAAGATTGTTATATCTGGCCACAACTTCTAATAATTCCAGAGTACACATTTAAAAAATTAGTACTAAAAATCAAAAAATAATTAATAATGCTAACAGCAACAACACATACAATAAAAATGATGTCTTGTAGACATGGTCACAGAATGTTTAAAGACCGAGATATTGTCCCTAATAATGTGATAATACTATAACTTACAACCCCAAAAGGTTGTAGAATGAACAAACCAAAATGTGATAATATCAATTGTACAAAAGAGTACAATTGTCTTAAAGTTTGGAATATTAAGGATTTTTTATCTTTTTATATATAACAAAATGACTGCTTTATTGTTAAAATAAAATTTATGTACATCACAGTTTGTTTAGAAAATGATATAAACTATTGTTTTATTAATGACAGTACATTTCTAAAAATAAAAAAAACAAACTCAGTATTCATAAGAAAAACAATAAAATACTTACAAAAACTCAATGGCAAACTTGCCACCACCACCCAATGTGTGATAGGCTATGAAAAGAAAAAAGAAAAGGAATACAAACTAAGAACAGGGAAAAACAAATATTTAAAAAAAAAAAAAGGTTACACATGTTTTTTTGTAATGGAATCAAATATTTGGTTTAACATTTTATGGTTTTGTTGGGATTATCTTCCCGCTGAGTTGTCGCTTGTTCTCACCAGGGGCTATAGTATTTAAGCGCCTGGTTCAAATGCTTCTTCCTCTTTTGCTACATCTTCTCGTACGAGCGCATGGGTTAGAGACATTGTCACACCCTTCTGGTGGGGGCCTTCCCCCCCCCTATCACTAGTAAGTGATTTTGTATGTTCGGACACTCGAGTCCTTTTATCTCTACTCTGGTATGTACATGTATTTTATTGTTATTGTATTTTGTCTTATTTCTGTGCTGTTTACAATATAAAATGTTTTGTCCCACAAATGTGTCAGAGTTGTATATTCATATTATAACCATGAACCTTACAGTTTAACTCAACAATTGCTGACTAAAGTTCCATTTTTCAGGAAAAATAATAATTGAACAAATTGAAGTGTATTGTTAGCTCATTCGGTAGAGCGTTCAGCTAGAAGCCATAAGGTTCCTAGTTCGATACTGGCCCTCGCCAACTCAGCGTATGAGTAGTACAGGGATCTGTGCGGTAAAGTAAGGAACTGATGGTAGGTGTGGCGCTCCACCTCTGATGCTTAAAATAATCTCCTTGGTCTAGCGCTAGTGAAAAGGGGATAGACTCCCTCGCTGTATGGCTCATACTGACATTAGGCCGCCCCAACGACTTTTTTTTTTTGGATTTAGTTGGAACTGTTTAAAAAAGGTATCAATTAATCTTGATATTTACAAGAAACTTCAGTCAATTTTCAATAATAATATGTGATTTTCAAGCACGTCACAGGGAGTGCTCAAAAAGTTCAGACTGACCAAATAGAAAATTTTAACAAAAATATGAAAATGAATAAAATGAAATCAAATCACTTCCTGGGCTGGGCAAAGAACTTTTCAACACGTCCTCACAGGTGAATGACATAGTTATTTACTTAAAATTAAATAAATTTAAAAAAATAAAGAATAAAAATTATGAATAACGAATAAGCAAATCTGCTGATAGATAGATATATTTACCGAGAAATTCGTATGATTTTCGTCTAGATGTTATTCCTGCCTTCATTAGTAGCTGACAGGAGACGAGGGTCAGCCAAGTGCAAAACAGCAACAGGATTGTACCCAGGATTATGCCACACTGAAAAATAAAAATAAAAAAAATAATTCTTAGTTTTGGAAATTCTTGTAAGCAAATGTCAGTACTCTAAACATTACAGTGTCATACACATAACTCCAACCCAGTTTTAAGCAATTAGATCTAACCAACAATTTACTTATATATGAAATAAATATCACATACATGCCAATCACACAACCTGGTCTCATTACAGAACAACGATAAATTGTAACATTCAAACATTATGTTAAATTGGGTAGATAAAATTCTGCAGTTATCCAATGGTGAATAGAATATTTGCTAATTGGTGGGTGGGGGAGAAATCAACATATGTGTATACAAGATATATTGTTGTTAAAAGAATTCTTAAAATGTAATTGGCTCTGTAGATAAATAAACTTTAAAATATTTGCAGCTATGGAGGACATGTTTAGGATCTTTCTATTATATCTTTTTTTTGATCTGTAGCATATTGTTGGTGAAACTGTAATTCAATTTGAAAGTATTTCTTTTAAACATTTTATATATAGCATTCAGGGATGTGTTTGTCTATTAAATTGATAAACATTCTTCCCACCTTGGTTTTTACAACATTATTTGAAGGGCAGGTTAATCCAGATAATCTTTCTAATTTTGTTAATGACATTATTGATATATATATATATATAAATAAAAGGATATGAAAACACACAGTATGCTGTTAAAATGAAAACATTTTATATCATATTCATAGCTAATATTGAACAATATTTCGATTTATAAAAATCATCTTCAGAGCTTATTTTTAACCCCGGACTCATTGAGAGAGGAGCTGAAAATAATTTTCAAAATTATTTTCAGCTCCTCTCTTGATGAGTCCTGAGTAAAAACAAGCTCTGAAGATGATTTTTATAAAATCGAAATATTGTTCAATATTAGCTATGAATATGATATAAAATGTTTTCACTTTAACAACATATTGTGTGTTTTCATATCCATTTATCTATACTTATACCGTCGGATTCATTTCCTTTCTCTTAACTTATATATGTCTATAATATATATTATTTGGGATTTAGTATAAAGCATTAGGTGTGAAATATAAGAAACTCAGTATTTAATGTTAAGTTTTGTTTTATTTCGGAAATACTTTGGAGATGTTATACCTCTTCTTCAGAACGAATGGAATGGCTGATCTGTCCTTTTTGGCATCTATATATACTCTTTCGTGGATGTTGGTGGTATCATCCATGACCTCCTTGGGTGGTATGGGGACAACCGCTTGTGGTGATCTCTTAGCTTCTTTTTTTTATGCTACTACTCGTTTGTTGTGGGTTTATTTGCAGCAGCTTGTCTGTGTTTTTTTTGTTGTGTTGGCATGATTATTGGTGTCTCGTGGTTGTCATCGTTCTACATGTTGATGTTTTTTTTTGTGATTGTGGGAGTTTCTTATATTTCACACCTAATGCTTCATACTAAATCCCAAATAACATAAATATAATATATATATATATATATATATATATATACACACCAACTGGATCCCAATTTACGAAAAACCCCTAGAAGATTAGAAAGAATACAGATAAAGATCTTAAAGAAAAAAATATTCTGTGGTCTTCAATAATACCTTCGAACACAATATATCATTATTATTATTAATTTTATTCAAAGAAAATCCCAGCATTGCTATTCAGTATTTCCTGAGGTTTCTATTATTTTATATCATCTTTCAGACAAATATCTCATTTACATAAGTGAATGGGTTTTATCGTACAGCAAAATTACAGGTTGATTTCATTAACCAGGAGGAAGAAAAAGAAAAAGAAAAAGTAAAAAAAAAAAAAAAAAAATGTATCTTTTTTATGTGTTATTCAAATAAGCCAACATTATATTGTAAAAGTTCCAGCAATTCATAATATAAAAATTCCCTTTGAATTCCAAAGAAAAGAGAACTCTTTTCTTAGATTACATTTAGATAGAAATGTTTTGTCCCCAAATGATTATTTTAAATGAGCAAGAAAAGACAAGTGTTAAGGCATTAATGTCTATTTCTATAAGTTCATATGGAATGCATTTTATCAACTTTTACATTTTTTTCTAAGATTTGTAATTGCATAATTTATATGTAGTACACCTTCTTGTGTTGTCCCAGTTAATCCTCCCAGAGACCAAGTGCTACAATACATATCATGATTTACTTTTATAAGAATGGTAAAGGAAATAATCTTTATCAAAGTTCTGAGTCATCAATTGTAATAATAAAGAAATATCTGCCACACAATTGAAACTACTTGATAATCTAGATGCCAATATGCCTACAAGAAACACATTAGAATTTGATATCTCTTAGAATACCTAACATGCACTTAATCATTTTCTATCTAAGCCCTGTTTACAGAAGAGCAATTCATGAATCCATTATGCAGGATAGCTAAGACCTTTTCGATGGTGGACTTAAAATCCTCCAGTGAACACTGAACTTATAAAAATAATATCAGTGTACAAAACATTTCTACCAACCACCTTCGTGTAACCATCAACTTGGAAAGGAGACATACTTTGTTGTCAGAGATTTTAACTGTCGTAATACCATCTGAGGTTACAACCATACAAACAATGATAAAGAAACAGTAAGAATGGATCAAAATCCATAATCTGCTTCATGATGTAATGGATAATGCAATTACTACCAAAAATAGATATGTATATTGGATAATCACCAAGGCCCTAGAATTAGGACCCTCACCAGTTTTATATAGATTGACTAGCATCCCACCACCCCAGATTTGAAACACATGCAAAAACTGAATGATACAAATGAATTAAGGATTCCAGGCACCCACTTTATGGTCACCAGGAAGTAAGATGAAGACTAGTCTCACTGAAGCTTCCCACCAGTGGAGGGTCTCAAATGAATTCCATGAGGCCTTTCCAAGCAATAAATAAAAACCTACCCAGTGAAACTATCCTGAACAGGAAGGATTGGTTAATCATAAACAGAGCAAATGTGAAAGTGGGCAAAATTAAAGACAACCTAGAGCTAAGGGAATTAAATAACATTGCCTTGTTATGGCAATGGTGATATGATGATGAGCAATAAAGTACATTTCTAAGATATCCCTAACATTGTGCTGAAACTTTCTAAAAAGACTGAAAATAATAAATTGAAAATCACTTACTTGTTGGTAACAAAATGGCATGGTCAAGATACTGACCCCAATAATACTATTCCCCAAGTTGACAACATGGGGCCAGTTGACAGATGATATCATCCTCATTTGTGGAGAGCAACTTTGTACCTGAAATAAATAAATAAATAAATTAAAAAAATAAAAACAAAATATTTGTCAGATAAAAAAAGTAATGTGGATGGCTACTATATTCTTAAATTTTTTTATGGATTTAAAAATAATTAAAGAAAAATATATAAAAGCCCTAAACTATTTTTTCTTTAATAGGTTTTATAATAAGATTATCATTGGAACAAACTTCTCTAAGAGTAAAACAATCTTCATGGATTGGGTCAAAAGATGATCTGTAGAAAGAATTATAAAGTGATTCTTTAATCTTTAAAAAATACTGTCATAATATTTTTAAGGTAGTGTGTTATATGACTCTCCAGTTGCAGAAATGAAAAGATAAAGTTATTTTTTATGACTGGAATTCTATGAAAGATTACAAATTAAATTTATTACTTTTTTTTTCCTTTTTTCTTCAGAGTTAATCCTGAAAGTAATTTACAATAGAAACCAAAGAAGTCCATATGAAAAGATCAATTGTAAGATATACAATTTGTTTCTTATCATTACATCTCCATTTGTTACACCCCCGCCTTTTTATTTCAATTATTCATTCACTTTTCCCAATAAATAATCTATCTTTTCAACATCATAACTTGATAGGTTAGATCTAAGTATACAATTAGATAATAAAAATTTCTTATATTAAAGCAGAGCTAGGAAGAATGAATATAACTCATCAACATAAAGTGGTGAATGAATTTGCTTGAATTGTGAATATGTATATCACACTACTAGCTGAAGCAGCCATTATATACTAGCAAAGGGGGTCAAGATTTGGATTGCAGACACAGTAAAACTAACACACACACACACACACACAATAGCAACCACAATTAAGGAACAAAAATTAAAACATTGATATCTTAAAAATATAAGCCCAATTTTTCTGAAATTTTTGCTAACTGGCAATTCAATTGTGCTTTAAATCTGCAGGTTATTTAGAATGATATGGAGAGAGCTTCCTGGTCGATTTTGAGTTAAAATGTTCTAGAAAAGGACAACTGAGAGATTATTATTTCTTCAAATTAAATACTTTTCTAATATTGATATTGAATTCATTTTTCAGACAAACATAATATCTATGATAATTAAATATCTTTTATGTTATCAATCAACAAATCATTAGAGTGCCATGTTTGAAAGAAACACGCCATTGAAACTAATAAAACATTTATTCAATATTTTAAATTTCATTTTTCAATTGATTTACACCAGAAAATTTAGTTCTATTTAAAAAAAAAAAAACTTGATTACTAACAGGAATTACTTAGAATTAATGAAAAGAAAGCAATTGTCCACTGAGGAGTTGGAAGATTTTTGCAACAAGTGCACAGGCAAGATCAAAAATAAACTTTTCATCAATCTGATGCTTTAAGATACAGAGAAGAAGAAGCATGCCAGCAAACCTTGCAAGAATGTCATGAACAAACTTGGAAATGATGCAGCACAGGTGAAGTAGTCAGAATGAATGCAGAACAAAATTAAATATTGCATGCCAATAATATAAATAGACTTCTTTAAATCAATGTTAATGTGTCATGATACATATGATAAAAGTGAAAACTGTTTGCAATTCAAAGTGATTTTTTTGTCACCGGTCAATGAAATTAATGATACAATTAACTTGTAGAAATCTGATGATTTTTCTCAGAATTTTATTTATAGTTTATTTATAGAAGTTTAGCTCAATCAGTAGAGCATCCAGCTGGGAACTACAAAGTTCTGGGTTCAATACCAGCCCTAAACAAAGCAGTAGTACAGCTTGGATCTATGTGGTAAAATAGGGAGCTGATGGTAGGTGTGGTGCTCCATCTTAGACACAAAAGGCAATCTCCCTGGTCTAGCACTATTTAAAAGGGAATAGACTCTCTTGGTCTTCAGCTGATAGCAACAATAGGCCACTCTGCCGACAATACTTACATTTGATTATACATGTTTTTTGTGGTATTTCCACAAGTCTAAAAGATAAATTCACATAACAGAGAAAAGTTTCACCAGTTATCTTGAAACAAAATAACTTTAAAAGATAACATCTTTAAAAAGTTATTTTGTTTTATTAAAAATTTCAGTGTTTTGTAGTAATATTTACTAGTTTGGCAGAAAGCCAGGAATATAGAACATCCAGTGAGAACTGAACACATAATAATGGTCAGCTAACCATTATACCACACAAGGCACTCATATTTCTTAATGTAAATAAATATGGGTCCCTTGTATGAGTGTCACTTAAGAGATTTACTGATTTAAGCATTTTTATTTTTTGTCTGGATAGTTATTTCTTACTTAGCAATAATGGTATACAATTATTTTAGATCATTAGGTTGTGCTAGCTGCATAGATATCCATGACTGTCTGTCTGTCTGTCTGTCTCTCCAACCATTGGTCATCACCCCTGGGAAGTCCAGCAGCATACAGAATCTACACAGAGATTACCGATATAGGTTTTTGCTGGTCAGCCTAAATTGGTGTGTTTATTTGTAGGTGTCAACAGGAGAACCTCACTTATGAGATTGTCCTTGCTTCACCAACAGTGTCCAGCATGCCTTGTCCATCTTACTTGGATGGTTGTGCGATAGGAGGAAGTGGTCATACAGCTGATTTCTTGCGGAGCTCCCATTCAATGCAAAATTGAGAGAGATTAGTGATGGTGGTTTGTTTCTTGCTTGGTTTGAACCTAGATAAAAGGCTAAGAATTTAAATGCTCATTTTCAACTTTTTTCACTTGAAAGTTTGACATGACATAATCTTCATTGTAATAGTTAGGAGTTGTCTCCCTTGTACTAGAACTCTTCAGTAACATAAATTCAAAAAACAAATATAATTCTCTATGCCATTTTATCATATATCTGACAGTCAGTACATGTGTATAATATCAGTCTCAATAAAGTTATTAAACTGAACAGTGTCTTCTTTATCCTGATTTACAGCCACCAACGTAAATGACAAGTGCTGGCAACAGAGAAAAAAAACTTTACAACCTGGTTCCAGAAATTCTAAATGGACCTCATGGTGTCAGAAAAACGTTGAAGCCTGACAATGTAAAATGTGCACTATTCCTGCATGTAACCAAAGAAAAAGCGGCTGGAATATACTTACATTCACAAAAGCGAGAGAAAAAAGATTGAGTGTTGATAGCCGCATCATCCACAGATAGAACATGCCTTGCTAAGGGACAGACATGCAGAAATTGTCAAAATATTGGACATTTAAAAAATATGTGCTGCGGAAAAAAGAAAGTCCACTATATTAGCGAGTCAGAACCAGCGTGACAAAACTACTATGAAAAGGATGACTTCCACACTTACTTTGTTGACGACAGAGTGAAGGAAGGACAGGCAACCACTAATGACACAGTGGATAATGAACTTGAAACTACCAAGTCTAATAGTCCCATTGAAAACTGACATTGGTAGTGACAAACATTTTACTGATGTTATATTACAAAAAAAAAAAAAATGAAAAGAAAACTGGAGATTAAGCCGACACAGTCATGGCTAATATGGCAACAATTATGGGAAGAGCAGATATTACTGTTGAAAGAAAAGGTTTATTACATGAACTATGTTTTATCATAACTCCCCAAAAAGTCCAACCTATACAAGGGAAAAACTTGTGTAATGAACTAAACCTAATTAAGCGAGGGAACATTATTCAAATTGTGGACAAAAATAACATTTTATCTGCTTATGGAAAGTTGTTTAAAGGAATATGATATCTGTCGGGATGAGTACATATCAAATTCACACAAGACACAGTACCAGTAGAAAAATCTGTTTGCAATGTACAAAAAAGTCAAAATGGAACTTGACAGAATGGAGAAAGGAGGAATTATTAAAAAAGTAACTCAACCAACAGAATGGTTAAATGCATATCATGTGCAAACCAAATGGAAAGCTATGGATTTTCATGGATCCACAAAACCTGAAAAAAGCAATCCTCTGCTGAGTGCATTTGAAACTCCCAACATGTGAGGAGGTAATGGCAAAAAATGTCAGGAACAAAAATATTTTCAAAGTTGGACTGTTCAGACAAATATCAAGTTATTTCTATTTATTTCATTTAAAAAAAAAACTATATCTACTTTATAATCTTTGTTTTCAATAAAATCATTTACCCTCAATCATTACAAAAAATAATTGTTACTATAAAAGATAAATGCACAAAACAAAAAAGAAATTTAAATACATTTTTATATTATGTTAAGAATTTTTGAAGAGATTTAAAAAAAATTTAATTGACATTTAATAGATTTATCAATTTAATTTTTCTTTCCTAGATTGATAGTTCTATGCAATAAATTTGATAATTTTACATCTCAGCTTTGAAGAACTACATGCAAAACTAATTAGTAATGTTTGATGAAATCTTATTATAATGGAGATAGTGTGTTTGTAACTGAAACTATCACTATTTCAGTCACAATTTCCTTAGTTATTTACATCACATTCTCCATGATTTTATTTTTATTCAAACCTCAGTTATCAACAAAATTGTTTTACATTATTAATACTGTTGACCTTATCTACATACTGATAACATGCAATTGTATTTATATATACAACAAAAAAGCGGTTTACAGTGTGAACGGGAGGGCTAATTTACATATTGATATTAAAATTTTGATTTTAATGAATATGTGCTTGGTACTATTGATTTCTAATTGTTTGGTTTTATCTTAATGAATATGAGCAAAAATCTTGGGGATAAATTTTAAAAGAAATCTGTTAACAAGAAGAAATAACTAATTTTATTCTTTACTTCCTATTTTAACTAAATAGTTAAATTAGGAAAATTTCACTATGAAAGACGGGAGTGATGAAAGAGTAAGTTTCAGTTCTATTTTTCGATTATCCCCCACTTCTGTTTCAAATCTTTTTATTTGCATTCTTATTTAGTTTCATTAACCTTTCTAATTAAATTAATTAAACCCGGAAGGTGCATATATTTGCTAGTTTGAATAATTATCATAGTAAGAATTTGTTTTTTTCCTTTTGGATTTTGCAAATTGAAATTCTACATGATTAGTCATCTTTTTCAACATCATGACTTCCAACTATTTATTGTTAGCAACTGCCCTTTTTCTATAAAGAACAATTTAAACAAATCTTTTATTAAAATCCTCTCCTAGGTCCAATAAGTATGCACACTAAATTTGGTAATTCTTAGTCAAACCATTTGTCAGTCAATAAAGGACATAAATTCTTTCTAATTATCAACACAAAATAATTCTTATTTACTAATTTTACTGAACTAAATTTTTTGGTTTGGTTTGTTTTGTTTTACGGCATATCAACCTCAGTGGGTCATTTAATGCCAATAAAGTTTTGAAATAAATCAATTCTTAATCGATAATACAATTTTTTTATAAATACATTTTTCTATTTAACCCATAGATGGGACCCTAACAGGTACTACTACTCCGGGTCAGAGTGGACCAGGGAGCAATGGTGATGAAGGGGTGCTCCACATTCCCCAAACGTCCAAAACTGGAACCTCACCATCAGATAGAGTTTAACGTCATTCCCAGGACATGTAGACCCGCAGCCACCGCCTTCTAGCACCCATATGATAAAAGGGGTTGGGCTTGCCATAAGGGCAATAGGGTTGGGAAAATCATATAGGTGCTAGGGCTTGACGTGACCAGCTGATTGATCGGAGGGGGCCTCTCTGACCGCCTGTCTAGCCCAAGATAGGGCCAAAGTGGAGTATTGCATGTCATGAACTGCTCATCTACCTGGGCTCTATCCTTAAGCATCACGGGTCGCCACCCACGGCCAACAGGTGGCCCCATTGGGGGAACTAAATTTTGAATAATTCCTTTCTAGTGATTTTTATATAGCATCAAATGTTTCTAATAAAAAAATAAATCAATATGTGTCAATTTCATCTATAGGTTAAGATCAATGACTCATGGTCACAAATTCATTAATTGATTGAATTCATTTTGAACCCAACAATTGCTCTGAATTTTTTTTTCTACATTATTACCTGTAAAATTATTACTTATGCTAATTTTTGGCCTAAAAATTAGATCCTCAAAATCCAACATATACACATGTTTATATATATTTATTTATATAGGGCCAGTTTAGCTCAGTTGATAGAGTGTTTGGTTAGGAACCACAAGGCTCCTGGTTTGATACTGGCCCTAGCCAACTCAGTGTATGAGTAGCACAGGGATCTGTGCGGTAAAGTGAGGAGCTGATGGTGGGTGTGCCACTCCACCTCAGATGCTAAAATAATCTCCTTGTCTAGTGCTAATGAAAAGGGGATAGACTCCCTCGCTGTATGGCTGATACTGACATTAGGCTGCCCCGATGACTTTTTTTTTACTTAATATATATATATATATATATATATATATATACACACACACACACACACACACACACATCAACCCCTCCACACGAGCAGGATGTGACACAAGGTCAATTTATTGAGCAGAGTTTAATAGGTTTGGATTAAGAGTTTTCCTTCAACTAGATTGGTTACCTAGTCATGGTTAAAGTGCCCAGTCTGCCCTACTATTTACCCATAGCTGGAGGGAGAGTAGTTGGAAGCATATCTTTCCCAAGGGTATTAGCGCTATGTGAAGCGTAAACAACCATGTCCAGGATTTGAACTCTGGTCGATGAGTCCATTTCC
This sequence comes from Doryteuthis pealeii, assembly GCA_023376005.1. Classification (NCBI taxonomy): domain Eukaryota; kingdom Metazoa; phylum Mollusca; class Cephalopoda; order Myopsida; family Loliginidae; genus Doryteuthis; species Doryteuthis pealeii. Next base: position 19,927,011 of record CM042163.1, on the reverse strand, counting down.
TACGACTAACTATTACACCATGAGCACCTCCATATGTTATATACTATAGATATTAAAAACTTAACCACTGAATCTTAAAAATCTATTAAAAACTTAACCACTGAATCTTAAAAATCTATTAAAAACTTAACCACTGAATCTTAAAAATTTATTTACTATAATATTGAATATTTATAGGACCAATAAGTCTCCAAAATTTTCCTGATATTTTCTAAAGATTTATTAAAATGTCAACTTACCCCTAAATCCAATAAATACATTAACTATTAAGGTATAAAGTTAGTTGAGAGTAAGAAAGGATCTTTATGCATAACATCTGTTTCCATTTCATATTTTTCAACCACCACAGATGGTTGTGAAGTTTTAGGCTGATTAACCTTCAATGATTATATTGTATATAATACTGCAACAGATTTACTATAGGGATGTAGGGGAAAAAAAACAAAACATTCACATCATTCAATTTAATTACTATATGTATACATAGACACACAAAGTAATATATAAGTATCTACTTGTCATAATACAGACACACAGAAAATATATATCAAAATCAATAAAACTGAAAAAAAAAAGAAAAAAAAAAAAGAATAACTTTCTCCTATATGGTTAAACTTGTTGAGTATACTAATTTGATAGAATAGTGAGTTTGATATTCACTGGGTGCCTCACTATTGTGACTTTGTATCAGACCAAATTAAGCTTTATAAATAGTTATAGACTAAAATAATAGTATCTATATTATTAATTATGAAGTTTGTTTGTCTGTCCTTTATAATTGGCCAAATGGTTTGATATAGGACAACCACATTTCGTATACTGTATGGGGAAGGTTTTAACATTAAAAAAAATATTTTTCAAAAAGAAAGGGAGGGGGTCTCATAAAGAATAAACAATCAGTAAGAAGCTGAATGTATAGAATTTAAATCTGCAAAGAAAAATAAATTATTTCTTGTCTTATTAAAATAATTATTCAGTTAATTAAAAATTACAAATTTAAAAAATCTTACTAATTGCCAATAAACCAGAGATGTAAAATAACTAAACCTTACTAATTAGCTTTAAAGATAGTTCATTAAATGGTAAAGAATTTGCCTAGTAAAAAATATATTTCCCAAATATATTTTAGGAAAAACTATTTTAAACATAAATTCATCTAAAGGTGAATAAGTAACAAAATTTTCCAGAAGAGATTGGAAATAAAGCTTCTAGTGTGATTTGAACTTGCATCCTTTATCCTTAAAATATCTTACAAGACAGTTTCTTATTGATTAGGTTATAAAAGTTCAACCAATATAATCTGGTCAATCTAGGAAGAATACGTAGCTGACCCAGGAAACAGAAATGAAACAAAGTGTGCTTTTGTAGACCAGTATGTATTACATAACATATCAAATATTTACCAAAAAATATTGAGTGGAACAGGTTTAAATAGCCTGTTGAACTGTTGGTAAAACTTCTGATGAAACAAATGATAAAATCAGACTATATATTGTTTTTCATTTCAGCCATATTGATTTTTTTTTATTGCATAACAACAATTTATAAAAGACAAATAATACAATCAGGCCAAAGTAATAAACAAATCATGAAATACTCATCCTAATTAGATGGTTTGGTTGGTTTGGTTTATTGATTTTAACGGCATATCAACCCGTCCAGGGTTATATCATGCCTAGCGGTTGGGGTGTTTACATATTGTGTATTCATATATATACTTTTAGTAATTGGTTTTAACAATGTGTTAGCATTATTGGGAATTATATTGTATGGCATTGATTTGTTTCATGTCTATATTCTATGGTGTAATTTTATTTCCCTTAAAAAGGAGAAAATATCCCCAATGTCAACATTTTCAAACAGATCCTTCATATTGTTTGCTTTAAAATAATTAGAGAGGTTTTGATTATCTTGCTTTAAAATAATTAGAGAGGTTTTGATTATCTTGCAACTGACATAATCCATATTGTGTTGCTATGCCAGTTGAAAAAAATTGTCATAATCAGACTCAGAATCTGCCTCATCTAATAAACTTGCTATGTTGGTAAAAATGTCTTTACAGTCTGAATATGCTAGGGAACAAACCAAATCATCTTTTCTGCAATAACATCTCATGGTATTGCAATCAGATCTGCAGGTGTACTAAACAACTTCCCAATCTTTCTGGGGAACAGGTTGAAGGTCTGTTATGATTAGTAGAAACTACTCAAGTTCAACAGGCTATTTGAATTGGTTTCACTAAACACTTTTTCATAAAGATTTCACATAATATGCAGTTGACCTGCCAAACACATTTTCTTTCATTTCTGTTGTCTAGATATAGCCACAGTTTGCTTGGACTGATATACTTTATTTAAGTAAGCCATATAGATATACTCTTTTCTATTCCAATCTATTTTATGCCACTATGTTGTTTTGTGTATTTGACATTGTAGAATTACCTATGACAGATGTTGAATTGCTTTGTCTTACATTCTTAGGATAATACTGAAAAGTTGGGATTAACAAAAAATGCAATAGAAATAAAAGACAAAGATTAATAAGAGTAATTATGCTTGATAAAAGAAATTAATTTGAATATGATATACTTGTTGAACATTTATAGCCTAATCAATAAGATGCTGTATAATTAAGACATTTAGGCAGGCCCTCCCCACAAAGAAGATTGACACAACACAATCTTCTTACCGTATTATTTCTCCATTCCCCTTAGTCCTGTACTACTAGACTAAGACAATTCCTGATATTTAAGAATATGAACACTATAAAAGCACTGCTGGGACAAAAATAAAAATAAGAAAAAGTGTATAAATTGTTAGTAAACAAATGTCCTTTTGTTGCCACAATTTGAGGGATGCACATTTCAATTAGGAAAGAATAAATATTCAAACAAAAATAATAAATTATTTCAAGAATTAAGATCAAACTTTGACAATTAAGTTTATCATTTTGGGGTGGAAAGTGGGTGGTAGCATAATTCTTTAACTCAGATTGTACATACCTCCAAACCATCTACTGTATCCAGCTGAAATATATTTTTAAATATTAGATAAAAGATTCAATACAACATGAATACTTTATAGTTCCATATAGAAACCTTAAAACATGCAATTTTACACATGCATGAATTTTACTGTTTCATATTATGAAGATATTATGCAAATAATAATATAAATTACAAATAAGTTGTATACAATAAATAGTTTAAAATTTAAAAAAAATCTTATGATTAAAAATATCAAATATTGGACCAACTTCACTTTTTTTCTTAACAATAGCAGATGATAATAAAGAATACTCAGAATTTATATATGAACATTCTAAACTTTGGGCACAATTCTTGATTCTATATAGAAACATCAAATGTCAATGTGTGTGTATTTATGAGAGTGGACAGATAAGAAAAGTCTTCTACTGCACAGCATTGCTAATAGTAGAGATAAACATGTTTGTACATGTAATCTTTAATATTTAAAGCCTTTTTCAAACAGTTCACTATGTGATGGCATTGAGTTATAGCATTCATTAGTCATGAATACTATGCCATGTTTTTGGTATTAGAAAGTTGCAATGCCAATAAAAATTCACAGATGTATGAAAGTATTTTTTTCTGGTGGTTGTATGGATGTGAAAAATATCTACAAATTTGTTCAATGTGTCAAGAATTTGGAATAGAAGCAAGATTTTGGGTGTTCAAGGAACAGTCAATAAATTGCAAAAACAGTGGAAGAAAAAAGAAAGTCACATTTGATCTGTTGCCACCAGATATCTAGTTGTTCCTAAAATTAAAAGTTTTGTTGAAAAGTCAATATTTTTCATTAGTTGTTGTGTGCAATAGCATCAAAAATAAACTGGACATTTTTTGAATGGAATGGAAAGATAATTTCTAGAATGTTTTAAAAAAATGTTGCAAAATATTGAAATGATGAGAATATTTAAAAATTGTGATTTTTAAGAGAAATAAATCCTCTTAATTTTGATATTTTTATCCGATGAAAATTTGTTTAATAGGATTTCAGACCATATTTATTAATCACCCTTTATATACTTCAAATCTCTTAAACACAAATAAAGAAAGTATTGACCAACTTAGTGTATTTTTAGTCACAAAATCTATATTAGTACTGTACTAGAATTCGTATCCAGTCAAATATCCAGTGCTGGATATGCAGTTTTGCCAGATATTGAAAAAGAAAAAGAAAAGTAGAGAAATTTCACATCCAACATCACATCAGCATTCAGCTCCATCACAAACAAATTCCAGTTCTCTAATAATCCAAGCTGCCAAACTTTAATAATAATTTTTTTTTATGCAGACTGCATTTCCGAAAAATATTTTAAAATTATTACTGAATTATTACTTAAGTGTTTCATCTAAATTAAACTTTTTCTTAGCACCTACCTGAAAGGTGAAATAAACAGATCTGGCAAGCACAAATCAAAAAAACCTTTTGAAGTGTCAAAGGAAGTTAAAATGGTTATTTTAGCTTTATCAGGAAGAACAATGGTCACAGGTTGCTTAATCTAGCTGCTGTTACTAAGTGGTCACAAATAGGCAGTACTTGACTATCAACACCAAAGTGTGAGAAGTTGGAATGAGAATAAACACTTCTAAAATCAAATAATGGCGAATTCTTCCCTAAAGATAAATTGCTGATCACTCAACAGTGAAATATTGGAATCCCAGAGTTCAAATATCTAGGTGCAACTTCATACTAAACGATCAAAATTTCCATCCACCTAAACAAAGACTGCTCAGCTTTCTTCCAGTTACAAAGAAGTCTCTGGTCCCACTCAGAGATATCTCTTAATATAAGTGTTGCATTTATCAAGCACTAGACCGGTCAATTTTACTCTACAGAAGTCCTTCATGTATCCCATTGACCTACAGTCCCGAGGTCTTCAATAATTTCTGCCCCTCTGCATCTTAAAAGTTCATCCACATGATTGTATCTCCAATGTTTGAGCTGCATTGCAAAGTCTCTAAAGAGTTTTGGATATGTTCTGTAGTGTCTTGGATTAGAAATGATCAGCAAGACAATTTCACCAACTTCACTTTGTGGATGGAGAAAACGCAAATGTGGTTAGCTAAGAATCTGGTTAACTATTGCAAAATTTTACTTTGGAACTCATGTCTAGCCCATGTCTTTACAGTGTCTGGAACTGTGAATGGCTGAACATTATGAGAACTGATACTGCCAATTGTCAAGTATGAGTGTGGCAAATTCAACAAATGGAGCCAGCTTAACCCACACCAGGTGAATGCTGTCATACACCACAACTTCAGTGATCTCACAGAAATTAATGACTTCAAAAACAGTTGATTAAAGTTAGGCTTCCCTGATGATTAATTTTTTTACACAATATCATTCAATGTAGCCTGTGTATTTTATAGAGCATGGAAGTCTTTATCATGCTAGCGGTTGGGGTGTTTAATATTGTGTATTCATATATATACTTTAGTAATTGGTTTTAACAATGTGTTAGCATTATTGGGAATTATATGTATGGCATTGATTTGTTTCATGTCTATATTCTATGGTGTAATTTTATTTCCCTTAAAAGGAGAAAATATCCCCAATGTCAACATTTTCAAACAGATCCTTCATATGTTTGTTTAAATAATTTAGGAGGTTTTTGATTATCTTGCTTTAAAATAATTAGAGAGGTTTTGATTATCTTGCAACTGACATAATCCATATTGTGTTCTATGCCAGTTGAAAAAAATTGTCATAATCAGACTCAGAATCTGCCTCATCTAATAAACTTGCTATGTTGGTAAAAATGTCTTTACAGTCTGAATATGCTAGGGAACAAACCAAATCATCTTTTCTGCAATAACATCTCATGGTATTGCAATCAGATCTGCAGGTGTACTAAACGACTTCCCAATCTTTCTGGGGAACAGGTTGAAGGTCTGTTATGATTAGTAGAAACTACTCAAGTTCAACAGGCTATTTGAATTGGTTTCACTAAACACTTTTTCATAAAGATTTCACATAATATGCAGTTGACCTGCCAAACACATTTTCTTTCATTTCTGTTGTCTAGATATAGCCACAGTTTGCTTGGACTGATAGACTTTATTTAAGTAAGCCATATAGATATACTCTTTTCTATTCCAATCTATTTTATGCCACTATGTTGTTTTGTGTATTTGACACTTGTAGAATTACCTATAACAGATGTTGAATTGCTTTGTCTTACATTCTTAGGATAATAACTGAAAAGTTGGGATTAACAAAAAATGCAATAGAAATAAAAGACAAAGATTAATAAGAGTAATTATGCTTGATAAAAGAAATTAATTTGAATATGATATACTTGTTGAACATTTATAGCCTAATCAATAAGATGCTGTATAATTAAGACATTTAGGCAGGCCTCCCACAAAGAAGATTGACACAACACAATCTTCTTACCGTTTATTATTTCTCCATTCCCCTTAGTCCTGTACTACTAGACTAAGACAATTCCTGATATTAAGAATATGAACACTATAAAAAAGCACTGCTGGACAAAAATAAAATAAGAAAAAGTGTATAAATTGTTAGTAAAACAAATGTCCTTTTGTTGCCACAATTTGAGGGATGCACATTTCAATTAGGAAAGAATAAATATTCAAACAAAAATAATAAATTATTTCAAGAATTAAGATCAAACTTTGACAATTAAGTTTATCATTTTGGGGTGGAAAGTGGGTGGTAGCATAATTCTTTAACTCAGATTGTACATACCTCCAAACCATCTACTGTATCCAGCTGAAATATATTTTTAAATATTAGATAAAAGATTCAATACAACATGAATACTTTATAGTTCCATATAGAAACCTTAAAACATGCAATTTTACACATGCATGAATTTTACTGTTTCATATTATGAAGATATTATGCAAATAAATATAAATTACAAATAAGTTGTATACAATAAATAGTTTAAAATTTTTAAAAAATCTTATGATTAAAAATATCAAATATTGGACCAACTTCACTTTTTTCTTAACAATAGCAGATGATAATAAAGAATACTCAGAATTTATATATGAACATTCTTAAACTTTGGGCACAATTCTTGATTCTATATAGAAACATCAAATGTCAATGTGTGTGTATTTATGAGAGTGGACAGATAAGAAAAGTCTTCTACTGCACAGCATTGCTAATAGTAGAGATAAACATGTTTGTACATGTAATCTTTAATATTTAAAGCCTTTTCAAACAGTTCACTATGTGATGGCATTGAGTTATAGCATTCATTAGTCATGAATACTATGCCATGTTTTGGTATTAGAAAGTTGCAATGCAATAAAAATTCACAGATGTATGAAAGTATTTTTTTCTGGTGGTTGTATGGATGTGAAAAATATCTACAAATTTGTTCAATGTGTCAAGAATTTGGAATAGAAGCAAGATTTTGGGTGTTCAAGGAACAGTCAATAAATTGCAAAAACAGTGGAAGAAAAAAGAAAGTCACATTTGATCTGTTGCCACCAGATATCTAGTTGTTCCTAAAATTAAAAGTTTTGTTGAAAAGTCAATATTTTTCATTAGTTGTTGTGTGCAATAGCATCAAAAATAAACTGGACATTTTTTGAATGGAATGGAAAAGATAATTTCTAGAATGTTTTAAAAAAATGTTGCAAAATATTGAAATGATGAGAATATTTAAAAATTGTGATTTTTAAGAGAAATAAATCCTCTTAATTTTGATATTTTATCCGATGAAAAATTTGTTTAATAGGATTTCAGACCATATTTATTAATCACCCTTTATATACTTCAAATCTCTCTTAAACACAAATAAAGAAAGTATTGACCAACTTAGTGTATTTTTAGTCACAAAATCTATATTAGTACTGTACTAGAATTCGTATCCAGTCAAATATCCAGTGCTGGATATGCAGTTTTGCCAGATATTGAAAAAGAAAAAGAAAAGTAGAGAAATTTCACATCCAACATCACATCAGCATTCAGCTCCATCACAAACAAATTCCAGTTCTCTAATAATCCAAGCTGCCAAACTTTAATAATAATTTTTTTTTTATGCAGACTGCATTTCCGAAAAATATTTTAAAATTATTACTGAATTATTACTTAAGTGTTTCATCTAAATTAAACTTTTTTCTTAGCACCTACCTGAAAGGTGAAATAAACAGATCTGGCAAGCACAAATCAAAAAAACCTTTTTGAAGTGTCAAAGGAAGTTAAAATGGTTATTTTAGCTTTATCAGGAAGAACAATGGTCACAGGTTGCTTAATCTAGCTGCTGTTACTAAGTGGTCACAAATAGGCAGTACTTGATGCTATCAACACCAAAGTGTGAGAAGTTGGAATGAGAATAAACACTTCTAAAATCAAGATAATGGCGATGGATTTCTTCCCTAAAGATAAATTGCTGATCACTCAACAGTGAAATATTGGAAATCCCAGAGTTCAAATATCTAGGTGCAACTTTCATACTAAACGATCAAAATTTCCATCCACCTAAACAAAGACTGCTCAGCTTTCTTCCAGTTACAAAGAAGTCTCTGGTCCCACTCAGAGATATCTCTTAGTATAAAGTGTTGCATTTATCAAGCACTAGACCGGTCAATTTTACTCTACATTTGTGAGAAGTCCTGGTTCATGTATCTCATTGACCTACAGAGTCCCGAGGTCTTCAATAATTTCTGCCCCTCTGCATCTTAAAAGTTCATCCACATGATTGTATCTCCAATGTTTGAGCTGCATTGCAAAGTCTCTAAAGAGTTTTGGATATGTTCTGTAGTGTCTTGGATTAGAAATGATCAGCAAGACAATTTCACCAACTTCACTTTGTGGATGGAGAAAACGCAAAGGTGGTTAGCTAAGAATCTGGTTAACTATTGCAAAATTTTACTTTGGAACTCATGTCTAGCCCATGTCTTTACAGTGTCTGGAACTGTGAATGGCTGAACATTATGAGAACTGATACTGCCAATTGTCAAGTATGAGGTGTGGCAAATTCAACAAATGGAGCCAGCTTAACCCACACCAGGTGAATGCTGTCATACACACAACTTCAGTGATCTCACAGAAATTAATGACTTCAAAAACAGTTGATTAAAGTTAGGCTTCCCTGATGATTAATTTTTTACACAATATCATTCAATGTAGCCTGTGTATTTTATAGAGCATGGAAGTCTTATTATTTTGTAAGCTTTCAAGGGCCATAAAAAGAGGTAACATTTAGTCATAGGTTGTGCAGACTTGGATAGATAAGTTATTCAAGATTGAATTGTCAGTATTATTATAAATGCTATCTGGTAGTTTCCATATTTGGACAAATATCAAAATCTGATATGTGTGTGTGTGTGTGTGTGTGTATATATATTATATATATAGCATCAATAAGTCTGTAGTTTGAGATATAGTTATTAACTCAGTTTTGACTTGAAAATTTCCCTGTATCTGTTATATTCTATAACCTATTAATTTCAACCAAATTGTTTGTAGATTGTTTTCATTCTCCTGTCATTTGTCTTTATGAGGACACTTTCTTTTTGCATAGAACTAAAATATCACTGACTGCCTTACCCAGAGATTGAAAACATACCTACCAGGTAACTATATCTTATTATAATGGAGATTGTGGGTTTGTATGTCTGTAACCGAAACTATATTACTATTCAATTCACAATTCCTTTGTCATTTACATCACATTCTCCATGATTTTATTTTTATTTAAACCTCAATTATTAGTAAAATTGTTTTACATCATTAAGACTTAACAATTTCTACATACTAATAACATGCAATTATATTTATATATTCAACGAAATAGCGGTTTACAGTGTGAATGGGAAGGCTAATTTGCATATTGATCTTAAAAAAATTTGATTTTAATAAATATATGCTTAGTATTATTGATTTCTAATTGTTTGGTTTTATCTTAATAAATATGAGCAAAATCTCGGGGATAAATCTTAACAGAAATCTATTAACATAAAGAAATAACTGTAATTTTATTCTTTTCTTCCTATTTTAACTAATAGTTAAATTAGGGAAATTTACCACTGAAAGACGGGAGTAAGGGAAAATGGTGGAACAGTTAGTTTCAAAGTTGTTCTATTTTCCGATTATACCCCCTCTGTTCCAAATATTTTTATCTGAATTCGTATTCAGTTTCATTAGCCTTTCTAATTTAACATGATATTTTATTATATTAAAACTTAAATACTTGCACCCGGAGGGTGCATATATTGGCTAGTACACTTAAATGTTTTATCTTTTGGGTCAGATAGTAGAATTTTAAAACCTAACATCTATTCATTCCTTGTGAAAAGACTAAAATTATAAAGGAGGATTCACTTTTATGCTTGACCAACTGAAGTTAATAGAGCATAACATATGCACTCATTCTTTCTGCTGTCTTATTTTTCAATGCTCTTCTCTATTCATTTCACAGGAATCAGTGATCCCTAAGTTTTTCCTTCACTCATACAAGATACCCCTAGCATGAACAACAGAATGATAATCGGTTATTTCCTATAAGTCCAACATAAACAAAGGGGAACCACTCTTGTCTGATAAATTATTTATTGATATATAGTTATTAATATTATTTATTTATTGATCTACTAGGAAAAAAGAAGACCGGGTTGGAGTTAGGGTTAGTTTAATGGGAAAATAAATAAATAATTTATCAGTCAAGAGTGGTTCCCCTTTGTTTATGTTGGACTTATAGGAAATAACCTGAAAATCTACCACTATAGATTTGATAAAGGAATAAATTCTAATTTCCTAAAATAAGATTACCAAATATAATATGATAGTTGAAGACCACAGCGTACAATAGCCAAATCCTTGTGACTATAAGTAGATTAACAGAGATGCTAATATGTATGCATCCCGTATCCCAGGGACGCAGCAGCTAGGGATGCAATTTTCCCATTAAAATATCTTGACACATTGCACACAACCAACCTATAATAATTCAGGGATGTGAGTTCTCCACTGATTGGCAGAAAGTAGCTTGTTCTTTTTTTTTTTTAACAGGAAATTTCCACTGCCAACATCACTAGAGAATTTCTGGCCTTCTGCCTAACTCAAGTATAGCCTGACCCAGCTGTATATAGTCTTGTTTGGGATGGGAGGGGTCTTTTTTTCTTCCCCCAGCATTTCAAGTTAACTGCAATGACAGTTGACGCTTCCTTTAACTGAAGAATTTAATTTTTTGAGAAGGGTGAAGAAGAGATATACATTTCAATATTTTCTTAGTAACGAATTAACCAGAGTACAAGGTAGGGGTTAGACATTTAACCCTACAATTTAAGAAACTTAAGTTGGGACTCATACAAATAAAATCTGTGGGTCCCAGGACTCACTAAATTAAAAGGCTATCAGCATCACTGAATTAATAAATAACAAGAGTAATTTCTCAGAAATTCACATAAAAAATATTAATGCTCCCAACATCTTTACAAAGATGTTTATACAATGAGAAATATATAAACCAAATACTGACTATACACACACACACAAAAAAAACAAAACACACCTACTCACATTGAATGCTAATGTCCTATAGCGTGCAATATATATATATATATATATATATATATATATACTTATTTTTGACAAAGACTGGTGTAGTGGTTCCAGTTCAACACTACATGATAGACAACATCCTTCATAACCCCCTACCAAACATACAGTATTACCGCCTTGGGTATAATCCTAATTTTTGCTCAAGAATAGTATTTTCTTTAACTATTGTCTATAATAAAAATAAAAAATAAGAGGGAAATGGATTGTCGGTGGTCAGACAAGCATTATTGATCAAATAGGGATATTCTATAAACAATTTAAATATAAGTTCAGATTGCAATATTTAAGTATTTTTTTAAAATAAGCTTTGAATTTAAAGATTTCTTACCTCAAACTGGTAGCACTTCCTCATGAAATTAAATTTTAAAGATATTTAATGGTACATTCCATTGTAGACTTGTTACAAATGTGTGCGTATGTTTTTTTTCCTTAGCAAGAAATAAACATAGACCAGAAAGTTACTTATATATTGATTCTGAATCAATTTATTTGAACTCTCCATCTTGTTTCCTCTTTATATCAATCATCCTGATAGATCTCTCCCCCACCCCCAAGGTTTTAATCAATTTTGCTAGCCAAGAAAAATCTGCTCTTCCCATTATGGAAGCCAAATTTCATAAAAACACTTCATTAGAAGATATCTTCTTTTACAGTGAAACTGATTATGATATAGACATTTTTTTTCTCTCTCCATTTTTATTACAAAGGTATTGGCTTAGATTTGGCCGGGGTTTTAAGCAATGAATCACAAAAATTGAATATGAAGAACATCAAAGTGATCTAAATGAGGTGATTTTAGGTAATATAAGTAAAAATTAGATTATCTTTTTTTGGCTGTCATTAGAGCCAATTCAAGAGAAGAAGAGGGGGGGGGAGATGACCACAAATCTATACATAAATACACACCCATTGATTCTTGCATAAGAAATACTAAAAAGTATAGCCCCCCCACACACACACAGACTGTCTAGTGGATGAGGTAGTTGTGTATTTCCCTACCAGCCAGATAAAAGCTATAATTTTGAATTATGATTTTTCAAGATAGTCACATTTAAGCCCTTTCTGGTTTCGACCGAAAGGTCGGGTGGCTTTGACCCTGGACCGTATAAGCTAACATCGTTGATCCCAGGGGGCCATCCCCCCTGGCAATACCTACCCCCTTAATTTAAAGGGGCAGAGTTGGGCTTATTGCCCGGTGCCTGAGGTGCCCCCCCCCCCAGGAGGAATGCCAACGGGATCAACGTATTTTTTGTATTCACCTCCCATGAGCTTTGGTTCACCATTTCTACCATTTATTTCTGGCAATAAATGAGGATCTTTTGAATTCTGTTGTCTCTCATAAAATGACATGTCCAGTTCATCTCAATTGAGATTCTATGATGAGCATTTCTATGCCTTCAATATTGCACTTAGCAAAGAGATCAGAATTTGTGATTTTGACCCACAGAATATGTGGGCAGCAGTTTTTTGATCATATATGTTTAGTTACAAAGAATGGACATGGAAGAATGTAGGATTTAAAAAAAAAAAAAAAAAAGAGAAGTTTATTGTTTACATAAGAATTAATTAAAGTGTTTTGAATTCATTTTTTTAAATATTTGTTTAGTAAAACATTTGAAATTTTAAATTGTTATCAATTGATAATAAATAGAAATAACTGAGTGCCTTACCATAGAAGAAGCGTTAGCAAAGTAATCTTGCAGACCTGCAGTGAATTCAACCCTCACTGAGTGTCACACGTTAGCAGTTTAGTTTAGTAAGTATTAATAAGTAGAAATATTTGTCATGGTCATTGGATTTTTATATTTCTCAATTTAATTCCAACAGATTTTGATTTAAGCCAAAAAGAATATTGCATTATGTTTACAAGTAATCCAATTTGTAGCAAGTTTTACAGAAAAGAAAAAATACTGAAAATATATTTTATACTTATTTAATATCAAATATATTTCATATTTATTTAATTTAATTATTTTATATTTATTTTATGACAATAGAATTCAAATCCAAGCAGTAAATCCTTTTATACCATGTTTGACAAATCTCTGAAATGTATGAGATGAAGCAATGTCATTATTCCATGAATTATTTATCTTCATCTTTTAAAAAAATCAAAAACTATATTGGATGGTGTAGAGACGTGGGTAGTAGAAAATGAAATTGGCAAACTGACTTTAAGTTCCAAAAGAAGTCCTAACTCTACTAATACCAGTGCCAAGGAAGGATGAGGTTGGTAGATATAACATGAGGGTAAAATGAAAAGACCAATGCAACCATGATAGAAGAATGGGTCTGCCCAGGTAAACAAACAATCATGACACCCACAGGTCCCACCTGACCACTATGGACACATAATTAACAACATTGAAAAATTACTGAGTGTAACTGACATCTGAACAAAGAAAAATGATTTTTTAATTTTTAAAATACAAAGCTAAAATACTGTGATAAAAACAAGATGAAGATATTAGTTTAAATAATTCATGGTATAATATTATTTTAAGGAATTTTAGATAATACTCAAAAAGCCAGGTAGCACATACCAAAATGTAGATATCAAAATACCAAAGATGAGGATATTACTCCAAATACTTCATGGAGTAATATCTTTATTTTCCGAGAAAATAAACTAATATACAAATTCCAAAATTGAAGTAACAATCCACAAATTAAAAAACACATTGATCTAATAAAATTTAATACCCAAAATGTTTAACCGCCTCTTTTTAGTCTTAAAATGTGAAATAACTTTTTAGAATTTAATAAAAAAAAATAGTATAAATTTAGTGCTATATAAAAATATCCAAGCGAGTATCAATAAAAGTCCATAATTTTCAGTGAAAATGTTGAAACTAAATAAAATTCAATGAAATCCTGAAAATATACTGCTGGTTAACCAAATTGCAATACTGAATATGTGTTTCAATTTATTCAAGCTTAGTAGTACATGACCTGGCACTTAAAGCCAAGATATACCAAAAGAATCAATTTCTGCTATATCAGCCAACCCTCTTCTTAGATGAACAACTACTTGTAAATAATCTGAGATCTGGCGGCCTAAGTAAAGCTTACTATATTTTAAGATTAAATATAAAGGTAATATAACTAGATAATAGTAAATTATATACAGTTCAGTAGAGGTTCCAAAATAAGACCTTTATTGACACAAGTATGTATTCTCATATGCATAGGACACAATGCTCTGTTGTGGTGGGTGGAGTTTGTATTAGGCCAATTTCTGAAGCAAGAAAAAATAAAGTTTGGCTTTTTACCAGGTTTTGAACACCAACCACTGGCAAAAGTGTAAAACACAATTTTTTCATCGATTGGTGAATGTTTAATTCAGTTCCAAGTTATCCAAGGACAAAATTAACATAACCAGCTTTTATTATTATTATTATGATTAACAACAAAGAAGAAGAAGAAGAAGAAGAAGAAGAATGAGAGAGTATATTTTTTTAGTAGGGAGACCATTCCTTTCCTAAAAGAAAAAAAAATACATAGGGTTTGCACAATAACCTTACATTGATAAGATATAACTTAATTACAAGGCAGGTTTTATTTATCAAGCTGGGATTAGCATGACAAAAGGCAAAAAGGATGAGGAAGATTGTGTCTCAATATTTAATAAGTTTAACTTAGTAAACACACAAAATGGCATAAGAAGGGATATATCTCAAGTTGTAAAGACCTTCTTTCCTTGCAATTCTGCATTTTTTTAAATTGTCTTCTTTTAACTTTGCTCACAAACTGACTAATAATAATTAAAAAAAAAAAAAAAAAAAAAAAAAAAAAAAAAAAAATAATCTTGTAGGATGGGTCTTCCTTTATTCCTTGAAAATCAGCCTACAGTGTTCAATCTTTTAAGTTTTATAATATTAAGAAAACATGTAACTCTTTCAGCCACAAAGCAGGTTTTATTTACTAAATAGTTTAGTTTGGTTCAAAATCAAATGAGAGAATGAAGATTGTCTTATGTCAATTATCCAGGGCTTGCTTACAAAATTAGCATTTGATATCTTGGTTTTTTTTCCCGAGTCTCAAACACAAACTAATAGGAAATATATAATTATTTCAGCCATAAGGTAGGCCACTTGGGAATGTTTAAGTCAACCTTAAGTCATTGAAGAATGACTTACTCTTCTATTGTATTATATATATATATATATATATATATATATATGAAATAAAGTATTTTGGCTTATTTTTAAAAAAAGAAGTATTTATGGTTATTGCAACCAGTTATAGACAGTATCTGTATATATACAATAAACATAACTTTTTCGGTCTGTTAATCTGTTTCTAAAATCTGAGACAGTAATAGTTGTATGTAGGTATGTCAAAGTGTAATCAAATAAACTGAAAAATTAATAAATACAAGTTTTAATAACATCTCTTACACACTCAATTAAAATTCTTATGTTTGTACATAATATATGATGGACTCTCCCATCGATTTTAATATATGAGGGCACAACAGCTTTTGTCAGTCTTGTGCTTTTGTCTTATATGAACTAGTTATATATTTGCTACAGATATTGTATGCAGATAAAGCAGTTGGCATGACTAATTGAACTTTCATCTTCTCACTCATTACTCTAGATGTTGGAGATGTGCTTTCTCAAAGATCTTGATTGCTTTTTGGCATTTTTCTCTCCAATCATTGTGAATTGAAGCAACTTGCTCAATGTATCAACATTTATATACAGAACTATTAGCATTACCTGCAGTTTAGCAGAAATTGGTGGACCTTGACAAAGTTACACCTTAATCGGTTCAATTTGCAATTTCTCAAGTATTTCTGGACCAATCTTAAAAATATTTACATAATTGGAAGGAAAATGAAATCTTTCTAAATATAGGATTTGTAGGCGTTTTTATCCATTAAATTATTTTTTACAATGAGTTAAAATGGTATTTTGCTTCAAACAGCAAAAAAAGCGAAATATGAATTTTTTTTTAGACTAAATTTTACAAGTTACTTTGTTTTGCAAAATCAAAGAGGTTAATCTTTATCAATATTTTAAAAATTC